>CM052324.1:9206763-9343230 GCA_028455615.1 Lasioglossum zephyrum | reverse complement strand
TAGTAAGTACACAATGTTATAGATATTTGAAAAGTATCAACATCTCAATATTTTTTAAAAATAACCTAAAATGTAGGTGGCTTTATAGAAATTTGGAGCACTGTATTTTCGAACAAATTACATCCTCTAAGCCATGACGATTTTCGTCCCATTTCTTCAAAAAATCGTCTGGACACTGTGTGTATTCGAAATTAAATCTTCAAGTAGCACTATTTTTTAAAATATTTTTTAAAAATACACCAAAATGTAGGTGGCTTTATAGAAATTTCGGGCACTGTACTTGCGAATAAATTAAATCTTCTAAGCCATGGCGATTTTCGTCCCACTCCTTCAAAAAATTGTGTGAATACTGCCTATTCGAAATTAAATCTTCAAGTAGTACTATTTTTTAAAATATTTTTTAAAAATACATAAAAATGTGGGTGGCTCTATAGAAATTTCGGGCGCTATATTCGCGAATAAATTAAACCTTCTAAGCCATGTCAATTTTCGTCCCACTTCTTCAAAAAATTGTCTGAACACTGTGTATTCAAATATTAAATCTTCAAGTAGTACTAGTTTCGGATCGACTTTATCGAAAAGTTGCCAACCGTGCGTCGCTAAATGGGCCACAGCGGGCGGGCGGGCCGATTAAAACGACTTGTAATTCGCTTGGATTTTCCAGTCCGAAAAATGTCCCGTCACACAACAATTGAATACAACCGTGTCGACGTTCTCGGGGAATTATTTCGAGACTCGTCGCGCGATTTAATAGCGTGCGGAGCGTGGCCATGATCGAGAGAGAGAGAGATAGGATGAGAAAGAGTGAGAGAAAGGTGTTGCAACGCTCTCGTTCACGGCGAAGCAAATATCGCGGTGACGCGTTACAATGCGCGTTCCATTTGTTTTGATACGAATTACGGGCCGCGGATGTGAGGGATTACCCGTTAAATAGATTCGGCCGATCGGCCTGACGATCGTTATAATAATTCAAAGCGTTCGTTACCGGTTACCGGCGATATTCTCGCGCACCGACGTCCGGTCATCTAGCAGAGTTATTGCCCGCTCGATTTAACGTCATAATTCTTACATTGTTATGGAAATTTCCTTTAACTCGACTAATTACCGAATCGCCGGCCCACTCGTTTCCCTGGCCATCCACCAGAAACACGGCGAACACGGTACTCGAGAAAACAACACGAAAACACAGTTTCCGAGTCTGAAATTCTTTGAAGATCTTGGCAGCCATCGCTATCGTTCATAATTGCAACATTTAACCCTTCTCGATTAATATTAATGCTGTTTTAATATGAATATTTTTTAACAATCCTGTCAATGATTTTTTTTTATAATTCTTAATATTATTATCTGCATCAGTGGTTTCTGTGCCTCCATACCTTTCATATTTTTAATAGATATAATAATGTAGACGTGTTTTAAATAATAGAAACATTATTACAAAAATATTAAAAACTAATTAATATTTTATTAACCCCTTGCACTCGCGGAACTATTTTAACAGGACGATTTTAAACTTCAGATTTCGTCTGACCTAGAATATTTTTATTCAATATCATTTGGTTCATTTTGCGCATATTAAACTGATGCAATTTACTTATGCAATAGCCAAAAGTCTAGTAATTTAATTGGAATTAATTTTATCGGCGCATGGTTCGATCAATTTCTACACACTATAGCAATTTTGCAAGCATACTCAAACGTTTTGATTTTTTGTTTAGTAATTTATTTGATATGAAATAATTTAAACACCTAACAATTATTTGACTGTTATAGCAATCAATATTTAGCAGTGCCTCAGAGTCGTCACTCGAGTGCTAAGGGTTAAAAAGTTTTAGCGTCTCCCCTGGCACTATTCCGTAGCTCCCAGTTTGGAAACTGCTGATCTACACAAAAATTGTATACTCGGTGTTCTACCAAAGAACCCTTCGAAGATTGTACGTCGCGTCTCCTTTGAAAACGCGAACGAATAGCTTCAGGAACCGCATAACGTTTCAGAGACGCGATAATCAAGTTTTGACAGCAGCAACGACGTTCGGTAGACATCATTTCAGGGCTGTCCCGGAACCGCCAGCGAAGGTAGCGCCAGCTAACAGAGGTGTTTAATCGCGACACGTTCGCGCGATCCTCGGTTGCGGAACTGGCGTACATATATGTATCGTTTTCGCACGGTCGAACGAGAGCCAGGTAGCAAGCAGGCAGGTGTTGTCGGCGGCTGGTCGAGTATTTTAAAACAGCGCCGCCCCCGTGCACCGGTGGCTCGTTTGAATTTTAGAACGATAGTGGAAACTCGTGTAGCCCGCGCGACTCGTGAATTTAACTTTCCGGAAGGGAAGGCGGGAGGGCGAAATAGGCGGTGGCGCGAATTAATTCACGACCTTCTGACAAACCGAGTTCACCAGCCGAGGCTGTGTGCCATAGTGTGTGCTTCTCTTCTGCCACCACCCCCCTTACTCTACAAGGACTGGACACGCGTTACCAACAACCCCCTCCCCTATCTACTCGAGCCCATGGGAACTGGGTTTTACGATGCAAACGATGCCAAAGTATTCTCGTTCCTCAAAGATTTCCTCCTGAACACGTTCACGCGAATATTTTATCCGTTTGTCGTTGCTCGACAGATTGCATTCTGGTTCCAATTTTCCATTTAACTTTTACCGCCTCTCCTGTCTCTGCTCTTTGGAAATGCGTTCAGGAGAAACGTCGTCTGGTGAACTTCCTGTTTTAATGAGCTGTCCAAAAAGGTTTCTTGTGTACGCGTATTCCTCTTCATATACAGTCTGTTTCAAATTTCCTTCAATGTCTGGAGATTCTTGGGATCGTTTGAAGCAACATTTTCCTTTGCAAAAATGGCGTCCGCGGCTTCGTTGAGGACTTATTAACGAAAAACACGGACCAATCAGAGCGCGACCTAGACGCGTGTTGGCATAGTCGTGTTTTTCGTTAATAACTCCTTAAAGAAGCCGCGGACGCCATTTTTGCAAAGGAAAATGTTGCTTCAAATGATCTCAAGAATCTCCAATTTCCGAATGGCCAAGGATGGGCCATTTTTGTAATCACAGAATCGTCGATGCTGAAGACCGACTTTATTCAGCAATTTTTCAAATGCATTTTTGAAGGTACTTCTTGTAATATTAGTCTCCCTATGGTTGCTAACGTAACAGCTAGAAATTAAGTGATTGCACAGGTTGGAATTTGATTGTCATGAAAAAAGTCTTTAAATCTTAAAAAGGAGATAAATGTTCGAGTTCACTTCGCGACAAACTCTGAATAGTTTCCTTAATTCCAGACTGTTCCACTTGTGTCCACAGTGGACCGGTAAAAGTCATATGTCCAGTAAATGGATGAAAGGTATCGAATAGCAGACACAACTTCTATATTTTCGTGTGTCATAGAATTTCATTTGGAAGATTGTGATCGAACGTTTGAGAGTGGCGGCAGGGGACGCTCGGTTTTCGACGATACCGGCCGATCATGGATTGAAAAGTGGCCATAAATCTTCGTAAATACTTTACGCGGCGCGGATCGGAGCGGATAGGAGCGGAGATCGACGGAACGAGCGGGAAATTTGATCGTGGTCACGGGAAAGGTTCCTCTCCCTCTCTCGGATGGAGTCGACGGAATTGAATTTACGGAAACTCGGCCCGCTTGATTAAGCTGCTTCGCGACCGGCTCGTCGATATCCCTACGATTTTCGAGGGGCTACCGAACCACGGGACCCGTGTCGTTAACCTCGTGATACTAACGCGACTCGCATGTAAAGCCGGATCCATTTATATCGAATTCTCCGCGCACAAAAAAAAAAAACGAGAATGAGAGTGGGAGAGAGAAAAAGAAAAAAAGGAGACACTGACCAAACGCTCCGGGGGCAGCGTCACGAATTCCGAAAGCCAACACGAGCTATCGTATTCACGTTACATCCTTTGATTTTATATCGCGACGATTCGAGATGCGGTTCACGTGACTCGCATACATCATAATAATTTTTGCTGTGCTCCGCCAGCTGTTAGGAATATGCATAAAAATATACAGTAGAGCGTTTGCGTTTCGAGAGATTGCACACCCGAGTAATATTTTTCCCGCGATGCTCTATTGCGTCAATTTTGGAAATGGCAACTCACATTCGAAATTGGTATAGCTAGGCTACGACGAAATACGGCGTGGCACTGGTGGCTACTCATTTGGGTTCGAAAACAACGTCGACTTGTTAACTTGAAAGGGTTGGGTTTGGGCTAGCCTCAAGATAAAAGTCTGCTCTATCGCGTGGTATAGTTCGATTTTTTACTGCACCCTTATTTTTTAAAATAAATTAAAAAATATCCTCACGAATTGGTGTGAAAAGGTTGTCTCTCCATCTTTAACGATTGTTTAAACATGTTTAAAGATTCATAATGTATTAATATGTATTAAAAAAAATTTATATAGAACGTCTTCATGCGCAGAAATGTCCTAGAAGGGAAAAGAAAATGTATATTTTGTGCTACATTCACTTTTAACGGTGAATATTGATTACAATCAAATAAAATTTTATTTCATCTGAAACGAAACGCGTAACATTCATATTCGTTAGATTTTGTTAAAAACCTTCATCGCGAGTCTGGCTCGTCAAAGTATTGGCAAGGTTTTAAAGAAGATGGCGCACGCGGATGTTGACGTGCGAATTCGCGCGCAATGACGTCGCTGTAATCTGCGAGATCGATCGGCCCGGGGTTCGTATATTTATTGGGTTTAATTTTTCCAAATAACGTTTCATCGGTCCCGCATCGATTCAAGTTAAATACCCAATGGGCTTCCGGCGTTTTCTATATATTTACATACATACATATATATATGTATATATTTTTTCATCGGCCGTTTGGTGCGCAGCGCTGCTCAATATTTCAACGGTTAAACAACGTCGATTCGTCGAAATTTCGTTTGAAAATGTTTATGCCGGGCGTCGCGCAAAGGCTTCCGCTATTTCCAATTTACAACGACCGGTCGCGGGGGACAGAGGAACCAGATTTGCCCGGCGAGCAACCGGAAATGTAACTCGGCGAACCGTGCGATTTCGAATGCGTCGACGAGACGTAGCCGAGACTCTATCCAACTTCTCTCGATTTTATAATCGGAAATGCTCCAAAAATGCTGGCCAATTCTTCGAGTACACTCGTCACCGTATTTCTAGGAACGTAAAATGAAGAAAATGAAGAGAAAAGTTCTGTCGATGATTTCTTCAAAAAACTTTTCGCAGTAAATGGCTTGAAAGATTAGATGTAATGTTCACTTCAATTAATTTTTAATATCTTCCGAACGCTTATGGAAAACGCTTTTCATCTACTATTAAACTACCATTATTTTGCTGCCAACATCATCAATGACATATTTTGTCTTCTTGTTAATTTTTTATTTCCACCTGCATGGTGTTTCTTACTTTTCTAACTTTTATATAATTATCTATCAGAGTACGTGACTTATTAATTTTATTCGCAATTGATCGATTAGAACTATTAAACATTTTCTACTATTAAACATTTTTAATAGCAAACGTTGCTCTCGAACCAGATGATGACCACCATGTATCTAACATTTAGGTAATATTGCAAAGTAGCTAGTTGTGTGTAGTATATGATCTGACTGATAAAAATAATTCTGATTTATTATACCTTAATAATTTAAGTAAAACAACAAAAAAAAAATCCTCGCTTGTGGAAAGTTTTATAAAAATCGGCGTGTCCGATTCGATATTGCACAGCAATTGGTTGAAAGGTCCCAGACAGCGGAACACGAGAATAACAAACGGAATCAGTCCGCAAATGAAGATCGGTCATCGCGCGGCGCCAATGTGAATGGGATTAAGCGTCGACCAAGAATTACGATCGGGGCTTTTTCGCTGTGGTGTTTTCAAAGGCGAAAGAATGGCAATGGGGACGATGGTTGGTATTAAATTCCGATTGGTTAGTTAACTCGGCCCTATGAAATAATTGTCGGGGCAAGTTAATTCTAGAAGCTATCGAAGCTATTTAAACGCGGCCCGTGGACCGTTCGCAAGGAGGGAGGAGAGTGCTCTCGCGTTCTCGACAGAAACGCGGTTGACTTTCAATAGGCGACTTTCAACGGGGGAAACGTTGCTAGAGTGCATCGGAGCCCCCGCGGGACTATGATCGAAGAGGTTAGGGCGGAGAGGGGAAATCGCTCGAGTAGAGGAGAGCGAAGGGGTGCCGCAGCTAGGTAGGGAGTTGTAATGGCAATTACCAGTGGTAATCAATGGACCTCGCTCAGACCGTGCCGATAATTTCAGGGCTGGCTGGAAAATAGGCGGCCCTGTGTAGCCGGCCGCTTATACGCCCGCGTCTATATGTATATTTCGCTCACTGCCACCCTTGCTACCGCTACCAGTGACGGCCATTCAATTCTCTCTGTTGCGGGCTTTCCAGCAATTTACTCCCGCGAACCTATCCCGCAGCCCTCGCCCCTCCGGGATATCGCGAGGCTCTAAGTGTCGGATATGTTTTGCCCGCCAAACGGCCACAGAAATATGGAAAAATCGCGCCCCGATTGCTCCAACCACCCTCTGCCAATTCAGCACCCTTTCGAAGCAATCTTCTTCGTGGGGTTGTTTTCTTCCGATTTTCGTATGACTTGTAAAAATTTTTAGAGTTTCGGAAACGTTCGATCCAATTAATAGCACAGATCTTCAGCTAAGAATTTATGGTAATTATATAGAAAAGGTCTGCGTACTCAGATTTTGATGAAATTCTAATATGTTATGCACCAACACATTCTGAACAACTTTTACCTGTTACAATATAGGGGTTTTTGGTTTTCGAGATATTTGCAAAAAACTATTGCTAATATTGTATTCGTATATCAGCATTGACGATTTCTTGACGGCATTTCTAACCAAACATAAAATGAATAACACAAGTATACAATATACAACATATATGTAAAAGGATTTTCGTATGCGGAGCAGAGAGAGCATGCAGGAATACGAAAAATTAAATACAGTATTAGCGATACTTTTTTGCAAATATCTCGAAAACTGAAAGCGACCCCTGATATTAGCAAAGGAAAAAGTTGTTAAAAATGTCGAAATCTATAACATATTAAAATTTCATCAAAATTGGAGTACGCAGACCTTTTCCATAATACAATTGCCGAATTTATTTTAGTAAATATGTCGATAGCCACTTCGATCTCGAACCATTAAATCACCCGGAGTGATCAATAGGGTTGACCCACCAAGAATCATTAGAAAGAAAAATGCCTCCATTATTGGAAGAAAATTCTCCACCTGCCGAGCGAACGTCTCGAAAGAAAGTAATGTTCGAAACAATTTTTCCAGCAAATTAAAAGGAGGCAGTTGAAACGTTAGTTTTCTTACTACTGTTGTACAGTGCACCGGTTGTACCAGGCGACGAGACGGTCGTAACGTGATTCCATATCGAGCAGTTTTTACACCTGGACTCCATAGAAACGAACGATCGTTTCCATATCCGCTTAAAGCAATTTTTTGAGTGGCGTACGGGCAGTTCCGACGAGCGACTCCATTGTAGCCTGGCATCGTTCGACGAATATGGCTCGATATATATTTTTTTATTTCACCGGAGGACGTTTGCGGTGGTCCGAGGGACGCGGGACCATTCTAGGGCTCGACGAACGACGTCTCCGACGGTTTTCCAGCTGCGAATCGGCGCGAAAATTGGCGCGTCGCAACATTCGCGACGGCCGTTTCGCGATTTTACGCGAACGCTCCTGCCTGAAACGACGCGCGACACGTTTCCGGTCGGCCCGAAAAAATATATCGGAGGGCGGCAAGCTTTTTCCTCCACGCGAGCGAACGATGAATCGACTAAACAGAGCGATAGCGCAGGTGGGAGGCAGGAAGTGGGATATAAACGTAGGTGTGATCCGGCGCCGCGTTACCTCGCTGATAAACCATCGAGCACGCTCTTCGGACGTATGCAGCGAACTTCCAAAAATAACGAAAAAGTAAGAGGAATATCCAGGTTGGCTTATCCGAGTCCCCGGCCCGAGAACGAATATTCCAGGCAAAAATATCGTCCGGCTTAATCCGCGAACGATCATGGCCGTACACGAGAGTCGATACCGGCCGCACCCACAACGCGATTCCAACGAATTTAGTCGAAGTCCTCGTTCATTCTTTATCCGAATGCAAGGATGGTCTTCTTGCACTGCATTTGCAAGCTGCAGGACCCAGGGGTGCCTCCAAAATGCATTAAATTCGATTTTCAAGGGAATTTTGATTTCTGACAATTTTTTCAGGAAAAATATTCGACTTTTGGATATGGCAATTTACACACGCATTTATCCGTATTTGGTGTACAGGTGTAATTTGTTTGAAATAGAAATAATCAAAGTTATGTGAGTAATATATATTTTTGTTGAATACATATAATAAAATTTTCAAAATTGTAACTTTTGAAAGTAGAAATTGAAAGTACGTTACAAGACATGAACACACACACACACACATATATATATATACATAATTCTTAAAATTATTTCAATAAGCAAGTAAATTGACATATTTCAAAAATTGTTTTTATTTCTGTGTCGTTTTAATAATTCAGAGACCCAATCATCATTTTCTTGAAAACGATCTAAACAAACACCGAAACGTCGAAATTAATATATTGCAAAATTGGTGCGCCAAAACCATCAACATTGTTTAAACATACGATCGACAAATAAAAAGAACAGATAAAAAGAACAAATAAAAAAATATATATCCATATCTTCAAACCCTTAGAATGTTCCTTGAAATTAATTTTGATTTTCTTCGTAAAATGTTACGAATGTCGACTCGTTACAACAAGCATCAACCTCTCATATTTTATCGAATGACTGGTAATGATAGTGTACGATTTTTGCAAGGTTCATCAATGATCACGTGCGCAGGCCGTGCTCGGTGAGATATGTGTTCGGAAAACGAGACTTTATTTTTCAGGGAATCCTAGTAGGTTCTGTTCGCGATGTAGCGCGCGGTGCTTGAAATTGGGTAATTATTTAGATCGCGAAAATCGTATTTCCGGGCGAGGCTCGCGCTCTCCGTCGAGCAGATCGTAAAGTGCTTTGTAATTTTCCGCAGCTTTCGCGCGCACGCACGCACGCCATGGTACGACCACTCCACCCCTTTAATCTTTTCAACGGAGATTGCGATGTGTACATTTCCTGGGATTTAAGATGTCCGTCCTTTCATTGCTGTTCGCAGCAGCTCTTTTAATGTATGATCCGCGTAATAAATGGCCGCAAGCTCTTCCACCTTACATCTTTCGTTCTCCTTTCCGCTAATATGCCACTCCATAATTCCTCGGAAACCTTCTGGAATTATTCATTCACTTCTGGAGAACGTCGATTTACCAAATTCCGTTAGCAATTGGAGAAGAAACCAGCCTAACCCATCCGATCGAAAATGTTACATTATTTTGTTCATAACTAAATTGTTAAATAAATGTTTTCGGCGCAAAGATTCTTTATTTTAAAGATCAAGATTTTTCAACGTTTCGGTCTAGTTTAAGATTTATCAAGAAATATATAATTGCGACTGTAAAAATTAAACCACTGTATTTTTCTTTTTTTGTTCCGTTCTCTTTTTAATATTTTTATTATATAGTTAATTATATAGGAATTATATAATACCAGTTAGCGTCTGTGTCAAAAAACAAAAATAAAAAAGAAAGAAAAACGAAAACCAACGGTTCTATAAAGCAAACTTACTTGCTAAGTAAAAAAAGTTATAGTTATTTGCAAAATTGCTTACTCAGTAACATAGAATCGAATCTTTGAGCCGAAAACGTGATAAGGGAGATAAAGGAAACAGTTAATATTTCGTTCACTTTGAAAAATTTCATAAAATTATGCAGGGTGTCCTAAAGGGGTGGTTCTCATTAACCAAGCGTGGGCAAAAATTTTTGCAACGGAAAAAGTTACCTCGAATGACCACAGGAGTCACCCCTGATCAAGGAAGTACATTTTTAAGAAACCCTGTAACCCGTGGCGTTCTGGAAATTCAGCGTCGACGCTCTCGGAAAATTGACAGGGCATCCAAGTCAACGCGTCCATCGAAGTTTCCCCCGAAGTTTCTTATTAGAAATCGAAGACAGCACTTGTCGAGGCATCGGCTCCACGGACACGATTTCAATGTCGGAGTTCTCGCAATTCCGCCGCAGGGTTAGGTCCAAGATGAGTGAATGAGAAGCGAGGTGGTGTGCGAGGGGGTGGGTTACGAAAATGGTGGTTGCGGGACCGCCGGCGCGGATTTATGTGTGTCATAAATTCATGCGACTCCGCGGACCGTTTTTCCGATGCTCGGACCCCGTTTTCGCTAGGTTTCCGTCGTCTGCCCCTTTTTAACCCTGCGAACGTAGTAGAGAGGTGCGGAGGGTAGGAAAACGCGTCGGCCTGGTTCCCGGTGTGCTAGCCGAAGCTTTCACGCCTTTTACTCTCGTCACATTCCGCGCGAGTTCGCCCATCTTCTCCCCCACATTCTCATTTCGCCAGCTATTCTCGGGTGCGGTCTGGCCCACACCCTCTTTTCTGTCGTCCGACGAAAATTTCCAATCCATTGTCATCGCGCCTAGGTAGGTTGCGCGACTTTCGTCTCTCTGGCCGGTGCGTCCTCGTTTCCATTCTTCTCCCGCTAGAATGGCGTTTTTGCACGAAAGAATGCGAACGCGCGTATAATCGGCCGGTTTAACTCGATTTCCGGTGGGGGGTGCGCGGCGCGAAACGGCACAGCGCGCGAACACACATCGGTCGCCTAGGAGCATTAGCAATTCCTCGTGGCGCTGAGCCGGATTATCGAGAAGCGAGCTGAAAAGCGAGAAGAACCTGACTGGCGTGTTGCACACGGAAACTGGAGAGAAGTACTCGCGATTCAATTTATACGGCTCGTGAAAGGACAGTGCTTGTTGCCACGGGCCCCGCGCATGGGGTTAATTATCATTCGCCACAGAGAGGCTCGATTATGTACAGCTATCCGGTGACCAATAGAGCGCGGCCAACTTTTTCTTCTGTGCCGTTGTCTCCCCCTCTCAATTTCTCTCGCTCGAGCTCGTTGCCCTCTTTTTTTCCCCAGCGACTTCTCTCTTACTATTTTTCCCCATTAGTCGACGCGTAGAACATAACCCTACAGGCAGCGCCGGCTGGGAAAAGGGTTGCCGACCTCGAGACAAACCACCCCCGGTTCCGGTACGTGTGCGCGGGGGAGCGTGTGCGTCGGGTAAAAGCCCGGAAAAAATTGCAGCTCAACGCTTTTCAAGAGAAATTGCTGCTCGTTGGGAGAAAGACGAGTTGTTTAACGAAACGTCGCGTTGCGCCGCGGACCGTGCGGGGATCGATCCCCGTACCATGTAAATCGAAAATCTGACCGACGAACTTTCCCAAAAGAATCGCTCCTCCATCGTTCGATTCCAGATTACCAAATTTTTCAACTATCCGTGTAGAACAATGTACTTTAATGGGCAAGGCACACCACGTGACATACCTATTCTAGGGTATTTAACAGTGTTACCAACCTCTGCACGGAGAAAGTTTTTTGTGGTAACACTGATAAACATACATATGTATCAGTCCAACGCTTCTTTTTTCTATCAATGTCTTTATTGCTATTAATAGATCCGAGTGGACTCAAGCCCCATATATTTTTGTTGTTACGATTCCACGTTGGCAGTCCTGACTAGGCGCCATCTGGTTTAATTAGCTGAACTAAAATTGGCCCTAGACTTGCTTTAGAGTCTGGCATCAAGAACGGAATATGGGGAAATTGAATGCAACCACGGGCATACGTTTTTTTACTTTATATGAGCATATTTTGAGCTACACAAGGGTTGATTTGATAGAGGAAAGTTCATTGCACCACGCTGTGTCCCATCATATGAATCAAAAATGTCTTTTTGTGACAGAAAAATAAGTCCAACGTAGAGCAAACATCGAGAAAAACAACAGCAATTTCCGATGTATTTTTCTGTCACAAAAAGACTTTTTTGACTCATATGATGGGGCACATTGTGGTGCACCTTCCTCTATCAAATGAACCCTTGTGCAACTCAAAATATCCTCGTAAAAGGTAAATAAAAACGTATGCTCGCAAAATCTAGTAAGATTCTAGTTACTTTCTAGTTATGTCACGTGCTATCCCTTGCCTCTTAACGTAGAACAATATAGATAAGTCCGAATATCTTTATTTTCCTTGAAGCTAATAATTTCCTTTGACGCGCGGAGGTTCCCGATTCGAATTTTTCGCAGGCGGAGTCTGATTAATCCCGCGACCGGAAGACGTATCGATTCGGGGGGGGGGGGGGGGCAAAAAAACGTCGAGACGTTTTTCCGCCCCGCAAAAGGGAACAGAGATGTTCCAGAGGAAACGCTAATGCAACCGGAAGACGGCGCACGGTGAAATATAGTCGGAAGGGATGAAACGAGGGAGACAGGCCTCTGCGCCCGAGGAGAGGACAGGGAGGGAGAGGGTGAAGCTGCCGGAGAGAAAGACAGAGCGAAGGTGCAAGGCCGAGGAACAGGGCGCAGGATGAAACGGAGGATGAACTAGAGGGGGACGGAACTCAGAGAGAGAGACAAGGAGACAGAGAAAAGCAAAAGGGAGACGGAGGTTAATTAAGGGAAAACTTAACGACGGGGTTTGTCCAGCCCGGTCCATTTCTATGCGCGGCTCCCTCCTTCGTCTTCCGTCGACCGACTTTTACTCGAGTTAACGCCGAAAGTTCCGCGTGGATTTTTGAAATTCTAATTCGACCGTCTAATCTACTCGGGCTCCATCCCCGTCTCCGCCCCTTCGAATATCTCCCTCTCTCTGTGCTCTGCTCACGATGTCGGCTCAGCCGCGACAAGGCTCTTTCGCCTCAGCTTCGACGAGAGTACAAGAGGGATTCTAGCAGCCGCAGCAGAGCCGCAGCAGATCCGCAAGTACTAGTCTGCTACGAATCTCTCCTTCTCCTCGGAAAAAACCTACGTTCCTTCATTTTCATTCTTTTGTACAGGATCCTTCAAAGTTCAAGGCTATACAAACTCGAGAAAAACAGTCGATTAAGTCCTATACAAAAAGCTGTACACTAATCTATGAGAAACTAGCTGACACGATAGACATTGTCCTGTCGAAATTTCTATGAAACGTCGATGATGGAAATTCCTATTGAAATATTAAATAAAAGTTAAGACGTTCGTTTTTTTGTTGTTGTATTAAAATATGATTCAAAAAGCACTTTTAGTTTTCCTTCAAAGCTTATTCTCGGAAACCTGTACTCGGATTTTGATGAAATTTTAATATGTTATAGATTTCGACATTTTGAATAACTTTTTCCTTTTCCAATATAGGGGGTCGCTTTTAGTTTTCGAAATATTTGCAAAAGACTATCGCTAATACAGTATTGAATTTTTCGTATTCCTGCGATAGTTCTTTGCAAATATCTCAAAAACTAAAAGCGACCGCCCTATATTGCAACAGGAAAAAGTTGTTCAGAATGTGTTGCTGCATAACATATTAAAATTTCATCAAAATCGGAGTACGCAGACCTTTCCTATATAATTACCATGATTTTTATTTATATAGATAAATAAATAGAAAATAGATGAAGATATTCTTTCAATCATTAAATGTACCTCTTAAAATATTATATCTTTATCCCAAGGAAGAATATTTTATACTGTATAAAGACATTCAACTCAGTATCTCCAACTTAGTTATCTAAGAAGAAGATAGAAAAACATTTTCTGCTCTACAAGGTTATCCAACAAAATCTACGTCACATCTACAAGGATGTTTTTACAAGAAGTTCTGTTTCAGCAACGAAAGAACAGAACAGAGAGATATCTATCTCCGAGGTCCAATTTGGCAGGGACAGTGTGGTGAAAAAACAGCTCCGATAGCCGAGGTCTAGGGTTGGGTCAGTCAGCAGAGCTTATTAATCATTCCAGTGAATGGCGCGGGACTGAGTTTACGGGACATCGGCGCCGTTTGTAAACGAGGAGAGAGCTTACTTCGCCTGCGATCTTGGTTTCGGCTCGCTGAACTATGCGTGTGCCGACAACGCGGCGTGATAAACTGCCGGCCGCTAACTACGCGAATTATTCCAAGTAGACGACAACGTCGCCGCCTCTGCCCCAGCCTCTGCCTTCTCTTGCCAGTTACCGAACAACTTTCCCCGCAGATCTCGACCCGAATCCGTGGCCCCGTGAAACGAGCAGAACATTCCTCCACCGAAAAACCGATTGTTGCGAGCGGGAACGAAGTAGGGGAAACGCGAACCAATTGTCTTTCAGTTTAAATTAAGCAAATCACGCCTGGGTAATCGGTGCTCCTCAGACGCAGATAAAACAAAAATTTTCCGATTCTAAGGACATTTAATTTTTGCAATATTCGTCGTTCGAATTGCCGTTTATCCTGTCCGCATCCATTACATGAGTAATTAATTACATCTGCAATTACATGAATAAAAGTGGACTACAATTTCAATATGAAAACAGTTAAATGGTCCAAAACATAAAAATCAGTGGTTTAAGAGAACGATTACTGTAATTGTAATTGTTAGACGCAATTACAATTACTTTTCGAATCACTGTAACTGTAATTGTGGTTCGCAATTGCAATTACTGGTTGAGGCAAAGAAACTGCAATTACAATTACAATTACAGGTAATTGTACTTTTATTGCTGCAATTACGAGTATAATTACACGTAATTGTACTTTTCTTTCTGCAATTACAAGTAATTGTAATTGGTAGTTGCAATTAGTTAACGCCAAAATGGCACTAAAAAAATATTAGATACCCTCTGATATAATTTTATAATATAAATATAATATAAATAATATTAGATACTATCTAATATTTTTTTAGTGCCATTTTGACGTTAATTGTAATTGGAATTGGAATTATTTTTTGCCCAACTCGAATCAAATGGAAACTCATTATCCTTGGAAGTAGCCCCTCTAGATCTGAAATCAATTAAACTGGTACTGAATTCTGTTATATTTTATAACCCAGTATTTTTTGAAAATTTTCAAGAGCCATAAATCGTATAAAAATCCGCAGTCTGATCATCTATAATTGCCCACACGTTAACTAAAATACCGAGCTGCCGGAATTAATTGTAGAAAGAACTGTGCCGGTCAGCTTCGACAAGTGAAATGTCATTTCTTCGTAATCAGTAGACTCTGGATTTTCTCCATGTCTCCGTTTCCATTTGGTTCTTTTTAATCGAACCTTTCTTAGTCCGTTTAATGCGAGAACGCTCCCCGGAAACGCTAAAGATTCCCCCGATAGGGCCGAGCGTGTATAATTAGGTTGGTCGAAAGAAATCCCTGTTAATTCGAAGGAGCCCTTCTGACGCTGCTCTCGCCGTGCGCTCGCATAATTTAGATACCGAACCGCGAAAAAAACGAACTTCGTTGCTCCAGAGCGTAGACCTTCGTTACCCGAGCCGAATTAAATAAATGAGATCCCCCCGGGCTCTAATCGCTTTTCGATCTTAATTTGTATAGACTCCCTTTTGTTTTCTTAAAGCTTCGTTAAGCCCCCACGGATCTCCGACGATTCCCACTGAGAGAATGGGAGACTACAACTGCTTTCCATGCTCGAATAGTGTTGCTGATTCTATCGGGCTCTACTAGTCCCCTTCATGAACTTGTTAACGCAATGTCTACCTACACAGTCGTGTATAGTCAGCGAGGTTCAATTTTGATTTAATTGAGAATTGTTTATTAAGTATTTAAACTATACATTTAAATCTTTAACTTGCGCTGTTCAGTCTCATTCCGCGTCTCGTGTACTCGTGCTGTTTTATTGTAAAAACTCTTTAACTTTTAATCGGAAGTCTTCGAGTCTCGTGTGCTCGTGTTCTCTTATTAAAAACTGTGCATACTCTTAAATTTCTCCGAAGGCTGCCACTCGACTGACCTACTTCGCAAAATATACATATTAATATTTATCAATTTTATTAAATTTAATTATTATATTATTAATAATTTTATTAGTTTCAATTATTTGGTTCAACCGTCGTCGTTCGAATCTCCAGATTCGACTTCCTACAGTCGTTTGATAGGGAACTCAAGATTAACTAGAATATCTCGGTAATCATTACTTTTTCACTCTACATATCTCAATACCTTTTTTACTCACCATTCAATATTCTTCCAGACTGCATGTCTAAATAAAAAAGTGCAATATGGGAAAGGCAATTATTAATTGCATCGTACATACCACGTTTTATTATTTTTATTTAACTTGTACTTTTAGTTACTCTTTTTTTATTATACTTTTTTCTGTTCTTCAAAATTGACGTTTCAACAAAATCGAGTTCGAAATCAAGAAAAACACAAAGAAAAAATTTATTATGCTAAAGTATAAAAAAATATAAAAACGACAATGGTTAATGTCGAACAACCATCGTTCGAAAGATTTTTTGGTGCAACAAGTAGCTTGCGAATAAACTTTCGATGGTTCGGTGACTCGGCCAGTGACATCAGGTACCATAACACCGAACAGTATAAGAAAGGGACAAGTACAAAGTGCATCGATCACTGGAAAGAATCGGGAGCAGGGTGTGAAACCGCGAAATACGTTTGCATATGGAACGAAGCCAAGTTCGAGTTGCTTCTGGGAAGCGCAGCTGTTGTCGACGGTCGTTGAAATTAGCAATCATGGAGTTCGTAGTGTTTCAGGGTCGATCCATACAGAGAGACACGAAATGACGCGTGGATGTTCATTTATATTTTTTGTTGGACCACGTGGAAAGTTTTCGAGGGTTTCCTCCGAGGGGTGGAAGGAGTAAAGAAATCACGCGATCGATTCCAGGGACGGTCGATGCCAGCCATTAATCTTTAGGACATTCATTTAACCGCGGCAGGGCTGCCCCTCGTTCAATTCCCCACTAATTACATTCGTATTCGAGAGCGGAACTGGTTGTGGCAGCCCGGTTACAGCAGGGAGGCGGCTGCGAGCACGGCCAAACAGGTGGCAATACTCGTCGGGAGTCTCACGGGTCTTCTCGCGGGGAACTAACGTGATTACCGTTCGTTTTTGGCTAGCCACGTATACACACTTGAACCTACCGATGCGTCCAACGCCGAACACCCTTCTCCGCCTTCTTCCTTCAAAGACCCACCACTGGTTCAGACTCAATACTTGCAAACCCCTTTTCCATCTGTGCGAAAGAGTCGCTTCAACTTGGAAATTCAAACATCTTCCTTCGGCAGATTTATTTATGTCCCGACGTGTATCGGCGCGTTGTCGGTTCTGCTTCGATCTCTGCTCTACTCTTAGCCTGTTATGCGCTTTCTCGTTATTTCTATCGAAATTGTACTGTCGCGTACAGGAACCTCGGTGACTATTGACCATTTCTATAAAAACGTTTGGGAAGTTGTTGATAGCTCAATATTTCTCATATGTAATCAAATAAAAAAATATATGGAAAAACTTTTGAAAAACCACGCTTGTATTAAAATGCACTGAAAAGGAGAAAATATTTTTTTTTAGATATTAGTGACTATAAATAAAAGTGTGTAATCTTTGTGGGCGCTCCACGGTTTTATTTGTAGTCATTAATATCGAAAGAAAATTTTTTTATTTCCTAAGCGCAGTTTTTTATAAAAAAAATTTTCGTTTTAATATTTTATTGTCATTTGATACAACACGACAAGTGAATATAAGCGTGATAATTAGTTCGAAACTGCCTGTAATGTTTCAATTTGTTGCGTTTATGAATACATTGGTAGGTAAAATTTGAAGTTAAACGATTATAATAATAATAATAATAATATCAAGTCATGCCACAAGTCTTTTTTTTAAAATTATCATAGTTCAAAAATTGATAACTCCTCGAGAATCGGAAATTCAATGTTCAAACACATTCTAGATCCACCGTGTGTATACAGCTCGATGTTTTTCAATATTTTGTAGCCAGTATTTCGATCCAAAAAGTCGGAAAAAATTCTCCAATATATAACCGGTCAGGTGGCACATGTCACATTTTTTTCCAGGATTTTTATACAACCCTCGACAAAGGTACAGCCGTCCAAACAATATCCGTTTTCGTTCGGGGAAATCGATGGGAAAGATTCGAAGTAACGGAACGAGGGGCGGGTATTGATGATTCGATGACTCGTTTCCGAATATAATGACGTCTGGAATAGGAAGATTCGCGTCTCGTCATGCAGGATTCGCTGGCGTTCAGTCGCGGCGAGTATATGCTGCGTCGCCGTAGCGTAATGTTTCGCAAATATTGACGTAGAAATCGGCTCTTCCACGTTCCGCCCCCGTTCTGGCCTCGTTTCAGCCCCTCCTCTACGCGGCGATCTGGCTGCAGACACCTAAATTGGCTCGATACATCCGACGAACGTGGAGCGAGTACATAACTCGATAAGTACACAAAATTTTCCGCACCGTACTACCGCCCACGAATATTTCACCGAGAATACCGTCTGCGCGACATCCAGCCTGCGTATCGCAGCCCCTGCGAGCCCCTGCGACCGCCTGCAATCGTCTGAAACCGTCTGCCAACCCCCTGCGAGCCCCTGGCAACCTCCACTCGAGACGAGACTCTTCCGTTCTCCGATCTACTCTCGGTGCACGATCCTCCAATCGATGACGATTCTTCCTACGATCACGATCCTCTATCCGCGAATTATCCACGAACGATGCGACATCCATTCGCCAGTGTAAAGCTCGATGAATCGTCAAAAATTCCACGATGCTCAACAAATTCTGAGCTGGACCAGTCCTGCCATTTTAGAAATTTATTTGATTTCTTCAATTATACAGGGTGGTCATTTTAGCTGAAGACATGGGGCGGGGATGGGGAAAGATAAAATACTTAAATGGAACACCCCATTTTTCATTGCAAATTTCAATGTCTTCAAATAAAATGACCACCCTGTATAATCTCCAGGATTGTACCAATTATTTATTATTCCAATGAATGCAAAATTTTGTCGAACTGTAAAATTTTATTCTTCTGAAATGATTCGATTTGAAATAGTGTAATATCAGCCCTGTGAATCGTAAGATTTTATGATCTAAACATTGTGAGTTCCGCTTGAATTATTTTCCCGCGTAACGAACAATTCGGGAAATAATTGCATGGGTGGAAACATCTACATAACATATACAAACGGCTCACAATTTAAATTTGTTTCAGCTGTGCGCCAGCGCTTGTAATTGTAATTGGATATATCAAACGTAATCGATACACAACATATACCGGCGCTTGTAATTGCAATTGAATACATACGAACCATAAATCGATATATAAAATTGTTTGAAAACGTACTCTGTAATAGATTAATACACAAGGTATCAATTTGAAGCATAAATGTAACGAACGTGTTTCACTCTCGCATTTGGGTCACGATGATTTCCCATAAAAGGTTTATCAATTTCATCCAACTGCCGTTGAAAAATACTACAAATTTGCTAAAGAGTACTTTGAAGCTCGATTAATCCAATGTTCGCGGAACATTGACTCTTTCACCGTTCGGGTTATAAAAATTTCCTGCTGCTCTTTAATTGTCTAAAATAACTGTTCCAGATCAAATTTTGTATTATATATTTGTACGAAATTTTGTTGAAAAATGTAGACACCCTTAACCTTATCATTTTCTTTTAACTATGTTCCACCAATCCGATCATATTGAAACTTCTATATACATTAGGCAGATAAGAGAACATTATTCTTGAATTTTTTGCTAGGTAACTCAAAGGGTAGCTCACAACCCCATAACCCAAATATCAATTTTTTTCTACCCTTAATACTCTGTTCACAATTGTGAAAAAAGATTTATAGAATGCAGAAGGTAAATTCATGTATTTTAATATTTTAGTTGATAACCGAGAAAAGAATAATAAAGTTAACCTTATCATTTTCTTTTAACTATGTTCCACTAATCTGATCATATTGAAACTTCCATATACATTGGGTAAGCAACAAAACATTGTTCTTGAATTTTTTGGTAGGTCACTCAAAGGGTAATTCGCAACTCCATTCCCAAAAAAAATAATTTTTTTCTACCCTTAATACTCTGCTCACAATTGAATTCATTTATTTTAATTGACAACCTCGAAAAGAACAAGTGTGTCAGTGCATTTTCGTGATAATCATTGGAACCAAAGTATAATACACCGACTGATTAAGAGATAACCTGACAAATCACAGTTGCAGCTGTTTGCGACGAGTCCCTAAATTCTGACAATTCGAAACCGTTCTAAATGCAACCGATCTTATTAATGCTACAATATAATGGCATTCCGAAGGAGCAGGGTTTCGCAGGATAGTCCTCGAGCATCTCTCGATAGTCTGGTGGAACTGTGTCGTGGCTCTTGCACAGGCTCCGCGAGTCGGCTATAGAGGCAGCAGCAGAACTAATTGCGCTGCATTTAATTAAGCCGCGGATTATTTCCTTAACGAGGGCAGATCTCTATTCTTCCTTCCGACCACTTCAGCGGCAGCCTTCGTTTCCATCTTTTACAGTTTTCCATCTCCGACGAGGGACGACTCTGGATCTGAATCTCCGCGCGACAAGCCCCCGTTTTGTTATCGCTTTCCCTTCGGTTTCCCTCGGTTCTCGTACCGGCATCATTATCGCCGCGGAAAAACCACTCGTCGATGCGTTACACTGCTGCTTCCGGTACATCGGACAATCCCGCCAGTTCTTCTTTGACTCGCGGGTGTCTGGGATCGTTCGTTCCACGAGGGAACTGTTGTTCGACGAACACTTTTGTCTTTTAAATAGTCAACACTTTTCCTGCTGCTATCTGATCCCCCTCCTCGACTATTTACCTCACGATCCCCGCTAGATAGCCTCACCGACGAGTCCTCTAGCGGGCTTAACCTAACCTAATCTCCTTTGCGCGTCTCGACGCAGCGTTTTGTTATTCTAGCGCCATTTATACTCCATTCATTAATTTTGATTTGTACGAATACACACCAACTGTTAATAAAATTAACTAAAATAAAATCGATTGAAATGAAATATTGAATATTATATTGAATACAATACAATCTTTTTGGATGCGGTGCAAAATTGAAAATTTTCCAAATGACAGATGTGGCTGGTTATGATTTCATTGGAATATGGTGGACTTGGAAATCAGTAGGTGGGAAGAGAGAAGAAATAGATAAATAAATCTTGTACCTACAATACAATCTTTGTGGATGTGGTGCAAAATTGAAAATTTTTCAAATGACAGATGTGGCTGGTTATGATTTCATTCTAATATGGTGGACTTGGAAAGTAGGTAGGGAGAGAAGAAGTAGATAAATAAATTATCGCATCATAGCAACGCAATCTACGAATGGAGTATGGATCGCAAAACGTTGCATTCAGACGTTCAAAGGAGATTAGACAGGACGAAATGCTTGTACAACATGAACCGCCGTTACAGGTCAATTAAGAATCGGTACGAATTAATTAGTAGAGGGTATTAGTTCGGAGTGTCATCGAATGTTGGAATCGGTTGGTCGGAAGTAGCTTGATATCCTCAAACAAAAGCTGATACGCTGCACTTCCTCGTCTGCGGAGATCACTCCTTTCGTTGCGTCGAATATAAGCCCTAAGGGCAAAGGGAAATGGAAACTGGATCCCCAGTCCAACCAACAAAGTTCCCGGAGTCGTTCGGCCGAGGCAAGAACTAAGAAGCGGAGTGTAGAGAGAGATAGAGAAGAGAAAGAGAGAGAGAGAGACAGAATGCAGGGTATCGGCGGCGAGTATCATCGGCGATAGCAGGGGAGGTCTAGCGATATGAAAGAAAGGGAAATGACCGATAAAAAGGTGGGTCGGCGTGGCAAGGGGCGCGGCGGAAGGTCGCCGGTTACGAGGGAAAATCCAGTGAACGGACGCAATCTAGGAACTCTTGGGAACCAATCTCCTCTGATGAAAATACCTCGCTCAAAGCGGACGGTTCCCGGCCCGGTCGGGGCCAATTTCTTCCGTGACTCTTTTTTGGAGAGTATCGCGTGCAAGAGCTCTCTCTCTCTCTCTCTCTTTTGGCTTCGCAAAATTTTCTCCAGGAGAGCGAAGACACCCCCAGCAATGGTGCAAAGGGCGTCCTCGCGGCGCTCCTGGGGCCGTGTAATCGTTTTTGCCAGTAGAAACTCTAAACACGGATATCGTCCGGTTCCTTTTCATCGTTTATTACCCGGATCGTTTCCGCGAGCGAAAAAAAAAACGAAGCGGAATATTTTCCGCGGTCGCACGCGAACGCGAGCTATCTTCTACGCGGGAAATCCGCAGGAAAGCCGAACAGATAAAGATCGAGCAATTCCAGGTTAGCCCCGGAGCTCTTCCTGGGACCTGCACTGCGACATTTATGCCGTTCTCACCCTTGGCTTATGCCTTTTCCTGCTTCTTTCGATTCGCCCTGCCTGTTTCCGTCGTTATCCCTTCTACCTCCTACAGAAACTCTGTCCCTCTCTCTCTTAGTCGTTCCCGCTCCTAGGGGAGCGGAAGAAGCTGCGGGATTGCCGCGGAAGATGGATTCCGGTATCGGGGCCAGGATTTTTCTGGTTATATTCCTGCCGCGAGCTATACGGGATATCCCGAGATTCGAACGTACTTCGCCAGGGCGACTGCTTTGAACAGCGTCCATGAAAGTTACAACCCTTGCTCTGCCGGATCGTGGTAGCGAGGCTTTACGATCGATTGTTCCCCCGATCGGCCAACCCTCCAACGTCGCCTCATCTCGCGCCCGCAACTTATCCCGGAATACTGTTCGCGCTATTCAGGAATAAGTGAAAGAACCTACGAAAGAGAAACTAGAGACAGACCTACTCGAAGAAACCTTCGGGAGATCCTCGAGTCGCTTGACAGTTTCTAGAGAAATATTAATACGGGTATTCCAAAGTATAATGTTCTTGTTTAATTCAGGGTTTAAACTGAAAAGTGGAATTGTAATTGGAATTAATTTTATCGGCGCATGGTTGGATTAATTTCTACACACTATGGAAATTTTGTAAGCATATCCAAGTTTGCTATTAAAAATGTTTAATAGTAGGGAAAAGAAAGGTGGTGTTTCGTCCTAGACCCCCGCTAGAGGACTCATCAGTAAGGCTAAAACTGAAAATCGTTGTTTTTAATATATTAGAAATACCCTTGTTCATCTGTGGCTCTAATTTTTACAGGTAAAAGAATCAGAAAGTGAGAGAGAGAGAGAGGCACAGTTCATAATCAGATAGGAAAAGCACTGCAATTTTCCTTAATGGACACGTTTTTCGTAGTATTCTAACACTGTAGCTTACAATATCCAGTTAGACTCCCGATGAAGATCTACTAGCACTCTTCGTGATGAAGCTCTACCGATAATGATCAAAGTCCACTGAACGCAGTGACTCACATAATTGATTAATTACCATTTAAAACAGAATAACATTTTGTTAGGTTAGTTAGGTTGTTGCATGTGAAATTTCTGTAACTTTAATGAGACATTATTTTCTAAATAAGACATTAATTTGCCATTAGCGAAGAAGTAGGGATAAGAGCAATCTGAATGTTCTAACTTCTACAGAAAATTACAAAGAACAAACAAAATCGCAGTATCAAAGGTTCATAAAGACGCAACGAATACTTTCGTCGACGAAGAAATCTCGCACAGCAACAGCGTTACCATCGATTTAATTCGATTTAAAAATTAATACGTTTATACATATTGAAACAAAAATGAAATATATTGCGTTTCAATATATAAATTCAATATATAAATTCATATATAAATTCAATATGTAAATTCATATATAAATTCAATATATAAATTCATATATAAATTCAATATATAAATTCATATATAAATTCAATATATAAATCCATATATAAATTAAATATATAAATTCATATATAAATTCAATATATATAACCTAACAAAAAAGAAATATATTGCGTTACAATATATAAACGTATTAATTTTCAGACTTAAAAATGCCTCTCTTGAAGAAGATCCATACAGGGATCGAAACGTTGAGTGAAATTAATTTGCAAACTTGCTGTTGTTACTAATGATCGAACCTTACACCAAAATTACAAAGTCTTTCGTACGATCGCCGAAAGCGAAACCTCGTTGTGGAACAGTCTCGAGTTTCCTCGTCTTTCGAGAGGGTTTTCAAAGTTCCGAGGAGTCTTTAACTCGCGAGCACGTTTCCTGGATTAAACGAAAAAGCGTAAACACCGAGTCGATGGGGGAGAACGTCCACGTGGGTGTCGCGTCGAATATCGCGACCCCGCGCGTCTCGTGCTCGTCTCGTCCGCATCAGACGATCGAGGGGCGGCTGGTGCGCGTCTTCGATTGGCTCATGCATTTTTCAACAGTCGCCATTTGTTTGATCAGACTTTGAGCTCGCTGAGAACTGCACTTTTCTCTCGACCTCGGGAGACGACGGGACGAGTCGAGACGAGCTGCGACGCCGATGCACAGTAGGCAAGAGTGTGTTTGCGCGCACGCGTCCCATGAAAACCTGCCAGAATGCCTGTTCCGGAGAGATTCTCTACTCCTGTCTCTCTTCAGCTTCCTTCATACCCTCTCGTTCACTGACTCCTACACACAGTGCTGCAAACTATCCGTCCTAATGTTTGCTCTCATCCTCGAAAACGAAGAAACACACTTTCGTGGGACGCGCGCTCGAACTTCCGGCCTGCTCATCGATTTTTTTTCCGAGCCGGCACCCTCGCGCCACGACCTCCGAAGAGGCTAATACGCCGTTCGAGGGTCCTTTTCAGCGAGCCGCTAAATTTGTTTGACACCAGAAATTACGCCGCGCCTTTTCAAAGGCTCATAAAAGCGTCGCTTTGATCTTGATTAAACTCTTCCGCCGCTCGCCGCTTGTTCTCTCCCGAGGGATGGTTCAAGGAACAGGCGCGGAACGCCGCAGAATTCGGCGAAGAGCCGATCGAAAATCGATTTTTTTTAAACATTGTCAATTACAGCAGAATTCATGTTGCCATAGAGAGCATTCATGTTGCTCATCGTATCATAGCGAATTTCCTTTTTTAAGTCAGCAGAAAATCACAAATGTCATCGAGAGGTTTGTCTGTCATTTTATCATATAATTTATCCCATTGATCAGCAATTTTTCATCCCCCAAAGTTTCCCAAACTTTTTGTAACATGGTCATTTACAACGACATTCATGTTACCTCAAAGAGAATTCATTGTATCATAGCGAATTCCCTTCTTCAAGTCAGCAAAAAATCACGAATGTCATCGAGAGGTTTATCTGTAATTTTATCATATAATTTATATCGTTAGGAAGAAATACACTCAACCGCAGAATCGCGTTTTCGTTCCCCATTTATCAGCAATTTTTCATCCCCCAGTTTCCCAAATTTTTTGTAACATTGTCAATTACAGCGACATTCATGTCACCACAGAGAGAACTCGTCGTATCATAGCGAACTTCCTTCTTTAATATAATTGTAATTAATTTTATAGCATTAATTCTATAGCAATTTTGTAAGCATACCCAAACGTGTCGATTCGGATTCGAATTATGGTATTTGTATTTGAGTCCACGTTTGCTATTAAAAATGTAATAATTCTGTTTAATTCCTTCTTCAAGTCAGCAATCTTTCATCCCTCAAAGTGTCCCAAACACAATCCTGAAATCATGAATCGCGACTCACCGATCACGGTGAGATTGTACCGGAAGCTTCGAGTCTGTCCCTTCCGGAAGTCGACCCTGCACCTATAGGTAGCCGCGTCGTGCCTCTTGATATCCTCGATCACCAGCACCGCGGGACCAGGGGATGCGGTCCGGAAGTACGCCCTCGGGCCGAACACCCCCGAGTCCGAGGAATGTTGCGCCTTCGTGACCGACTTCTCCCTTGCGTCGATTCTGCGAATCAAATATAAAAAAATCTCTGATTTAGACTATCAATTAATACCATAATCAGACGCTTATAAACGAGACGAAATCGATGCCAGGGCTGGTAGGTCACCTCTACCCGTGCCCGGGGAAACAATAACAGACAGCATACATACATATATATCGGGTGCTTGTTTTGTATCCGGTTAACGCAATATAAATGTAATTCGCCATTTACCCAGAGATTCGCGGGCAGAGCAGCCGAGAGCCCGGTAATATTTGGCAAATAGGATGCGATTTTGCGTTTGTAAACGCAATAAACGTTATTACACGGACGCGTCCGGTTCCAATCGGACCGCGCGGCGCAACCGCGTCGATCGATACCCGCCCGGCCAATTGCAACTAATCTTACTTTTATCCGGCTGAGCTAATAAAAATATAAAGAGAGAGAGAGAGAGGAAGGGAGCCGTGAGCGGAAACTTTATCATTTAATCGGTCCCTTCGGGAGATCCCTCTACACCCCTCCCTTTCTCAGACTCGTTGTCTAGGAAGAGGCACGTTCGATGAGAGAGCTCAGAGACTCTGAGAGAGGGGATGAGCCTTGGGGGAGAACGGAAAGAGATACTCAATACCATTGTTCGCATTCCCGGCTACTTCCGCGGAAACTTCTTGCTCACCAGCTTTGTCTTTGTCTGTCTCCCATTTCTCTCTCCCTCTCTCTATCTGGGGAAGTTTTTTCTAGGGGTGCTCGCACGGGGAATCCCAAGAATTCGGGGAACGGACCGCCGGCATTCGATATGTATGTGGGAGACGATCGCAATTTCCGGCCAATGAAATTCGAGTGGAGCTGCGGAGGTTTCATTGTAAGGGACACCAGTGTCCCCGACGAGAAAAGGACTAAAGGGTGGAGAGGACGTTTCGAGGATCGCCGCTCGAAAAACTCTCTGTTTCATCGCGATTCATCGAGTATGCGGACCACACACCTAGCGGCCCGCTGTTCTCTGCGGCTTTGTCCGTGCTCGCGACACCAGAGAATATAATTATTTCGAATCGATGGAATAATTATTGCGGGGGAGTGGAGTGCAACGAGCGAATGGGACGAGATAACGCAATTGAATCGCCGGCCCTGTTATCCGATATTTCGCGCACCGCTACGTCCCGCTTCCGATTCGAAGAAAAACTACCGCGCCAATGCGGACTCCGATCCCGTTGCGAGAACCGTGCCATCGGGTTCTACGCCCATGCGACCATAGACGTAAATCTTTAAACTCGGACCCTGCTTTTAACATTCTCACTTTTTTATTCGAACCTAGAATATTTCCATTTAGTTCTCTGTTTGAACATTAATTTATTTGTAATGATAATTGTAATGGTCCAACTCGGTTTTTCAATTGTGTAAAATAATTTAATAACGAATATCAAGAGATTGAATATGTGCGTACAGGGTGTATAAAAATTATATGTTACAACCACCATAGCGTGATTCTACACCTCATGTTGAAAATCTGTTAAAAAAACTTTCCACAAAATTGTCCTTGACTGACATTTTTAAGGTTTTGAAGGTCAAATTTTTTTACGATGAACCTGAGGTTTCTTTGACAATTTTTATCCTCTTAATAAGTAGAACACAATGCAATGATAAAAAAATTTGACTAGTTTTTCATAAAACTTCTACATAGTTTTTCATAAAAATAAATTTTATTCCGCTGCTTGGTAGAGAGACGAACCTCTCAAAAATGGGACGTGTTCAAATGAAAATTCATAAAAACTCAGTAGATTTGAACACTCGGTAAAAATTTCGAGTGGTATTAACATCTGTGTTTTTTTTTAACACCGTAATCTACGAATATTGAATTGCACTTTTTCGACGTTTGGCCATTGTTCGTGAACAATGTTGCACAGGAGAAGTTGGCGATTGCCTTGGACGAGGATTAGGTGACAAGTTTTGTGAGCGCGAAAGGGTGTACGACGGTCGATGTACTCGTTGACATGGTAAACGTCCTGGCGCGCGTCAATTTTTAGCGAGAGACCGGCTCGATGAAATTTTCCCCGGCGAAGTGGCCGGCAGCGTGGCACCGAGGCGAGGGCGAGGGCTGACAGCGACGCGTACAAGGCGGAAGCGGATCGCGAAATAAATGATGGAAGATGGAAGACGATGGGGATAGACCGGCTAAAACGACGGAGATTGATGAACGAGAGGCGTCGCCTATCGCCGCGGGATTAAAACGCGGCTAAAATTCCCCTAGTAGTTCTTTCTCTTTCCTTAGAACAGTGAACTGGCAAAAAATCAAATATTACCTCGTTAAATATTTAATTTTTTTCTGTTTTCGATGCACAGTTTCGATCAATTAATGCCTATTTAATTAACAGTTTTGCAATTTAAGCTTTTTCTTCCCTAATGTTTGTTTGGTCCTGGTTTGGACCCTTTTCAGGAATTTTTCGTCTAAAAAATATTGATAAATATATGTAACATAGGTGGATTAAAAATTGTAAAAAGGATATTAATGCTTATGTGATATGAACATAATGCTAGTTGAAATCGTACTTCGATTTTGATGAAATTTTAATATGTTATGCAGCAACACATTCGGAACAACTTTTTCCTTTTCCAATATAGGGGGATCGCTTTTAGTTTTTGAGATATTTGCAAAAAACTATCGCGAATATTGTATTGAATTTTTCAGAAATTCTTTTACAGATCTTTTGTAAATATCTCGAAAACTAAAAGCGACCCCCCTATATTGCAAAAGGAAAAACTTGTTCAAAATGTCGAAATCTATAACATATTACAATTTCATCAAGATCGGAGTACACACAGACCTTTTTTTATATAATTATCAAAATTAACATTGTATGACTTGTTCATGACTGATTCATAACAATGTATGACTAGATATAGTACATTTTCTATTATATGTGAGAGAACAAATGCGAGAGTGAGAAGTCGCGAGAAAGAGAAAAGGGAAGACACACAATTTACTGTTTTCTAATGTAACTCCAGTTATGCTATCAAACGTCGGAAGCTTAAAACCAGTTTTTCTCGGCTATCGTCGGTCTGATAGCTCCCATCGGAACGCAAACATAGCCACGCTTAGACATTCCTAGTTCCAGTGCGAAATCCAGCAATTAAGCCGGGTTAGTTGCCTGTGCAGCGGCCTCGTCTTGGAAATTCAATGAAACTTTCGAATGCCTGCGTGAAGCGACGTTAATAAACCCTCGCGCCGCGTCACCGTAGCGGGGAAAACTCTGCCCGTTTCTGTGATATTCATTAACGGATACCGTCGCTAAAAACGTCTGGATCGGAGCCCGTGTTATAGCCGGCGATAAAAAACGAACGTGGCCGCGGAAAGAAAAGAGGGAAAGAGGTAGAATGTCAAGTGAAATACTGTTATGGAACGAAGGTTTAATGCGCCATAATTATGTAGCATTAGCTGGTAGCATATAATGCGGCCAGCAGCGCCGTAATTACGTGCTCTCGCGATTCTTCGTATTTACGACACGGCCCCGTCTTGACGGTCCATAAAGTTAGCCAAAGTCCCGTGGATCCGGCTCTGTCTTTCTACCTCCGTATGTCTCTGTCCTTGTCTCTGGTCACCGTGCTTTCGACCGAGCATAGTGGCATGGCATCGTTCACCTGGATCAAGAATCAACTCGATATTTTCTCAGAACAATTTTTATTATAATTTAAAGAGAGAATTTAGCAACTCCTTTTCTGGAAGCTTCTGTTCGTCACAAGTAGTCGTACAGGGTTTATAAAAGTGAATCTACACAGAAATTGATTGAACCACCTGAGGGATCTACGAATTTTTAACTTTTTTAGATATAATCCTGTAGATTTTGATGAGAAAATGCTAAAAATCAAAGTTACAATGCCAGACATTGACTCATTCAAAAGTTATAAGTGTTTAAAGTTGAGCAATTTGAAACGATTTTGAAAGCTAAGAGGACCGCCACGTTGGTATGCAGGTACTCGGCACATGACGATGTTAAACTACATTTGACAAAGCATTTTGCTCTTTCGATGAATAGTTTAACTGTACAATGTGGACGAGTCGAGACTGATTTCAAACGCTGTGAAATCAGATATGTGGGTTAGGTTATGTTATGTTAGAAACAATTTTTATAATTTAAAATATCGCATGTTTGTTTAACTTTTTCAGATGTAATCCTGTAAATTTTGATGAGAAAATGCTAAAAATCACAGTTATAACGCCAGGCATTGACTAATTCAAAAGTTATGATTGTTTAAAGTTGAGCATTCGGAAACGATTTTGACGTTGGTATGTAGGTACTCGGAACACGGCGATGCGAAATCAAAAGCATTTTGCTCTCTCTATGAAGAGTTTAACTGTACAATGTGAAAGAGTCGAGACTGATTTCGCTCGCCACCAATTATAAATGTAAAAATTGGATGCGGGAGTGTAACAGCTTCGCGAGAACGCTGTGAAATCCGATATGTGGGTTATATTTGGCTCGGCAGTTAATTAAAGAGCATGGAAATATTTCAACGATCTCGGTACGGCGCAGCAGTTTCCAATAAACATTATTGTATCGTGTCTTCGGCTAACGTGGAATAAATCCACCCACTTTAGCCGCGATCGTACAGGATCGACGTTGGTTCGAACAACACCAGTCCCCCGGGGTAGTCGTCCGACAATTCTACAGACATTTATTTCTTCTGTTCTACATCGGGGCCGGTCGTTGAAACCGGTTTATCCTCTTTTGAAAACCGCCCTGCGCCGCACGGCGAACACATACATATACCGGTTTCAAAACGATTCGATTCTTAATAAAACCCGAGAGGGTTCCGGCGAATAGTTGTCGACAATTAATGAACCTCGTTCGGATTGGATTCCACGATTTAAACATCGACGTTCTGTAATTTCAAGTTTCGCTTCCTGTGAAACCTGGGCCGCCTCTCTACACCGTTCCCGCTTACTCGCGAGCTTCACTCGCTCGCACTAGCGCGGAAACTTTCGCCCCCTGCGAGAGAACTTTTAAATCTCTCGCGATTCGTTCGGTCGAACAAAGCCGGATCGACGTTTCCCAATTGTTCCTTCGGTGTGCCTCGGGATTGGGGGACACGCGGAAATCGAACTCCTTTCATTTTCAATTATCCCTCCGCTTCGTACAAACGCGGAAAAAAGGAGCCCCACATCCTCACAGAAATTGGTAACCCAATGAGGGACCTAGATAAATTAACAACCCATTCATTTTATTCTTTTAAGACTGGCCAAAGGTTACAACTGGACAGCGGATTTTATGCGTTTATTGCAAAAAGTAATAGGTGCCAATCTATTATTCTGAGCTTCTTAAAATTATTGTGATCCAGACAATTTTTATTTTTCATAAAAATCCGCTGTCTGGTTGTAACCCATTCACGAACACAAATAAATTCACAATGGTCTTATTTAATTCAGATCAATGTTTTAAAATAGATACAAATGTATTACATGTTTGATAAATAATTTCAGTTCAATTTTTTCAAATAATTTTTAAAATAATTAATAATTCAAATCAATTTTTTAAAATAAATACAAATGTATTACATGTTTGATAAATAATTATTGAGATAAACATTGATAAATTCAATGAAGGATTAAAACTTAAATAATATATAGTAAAACAGATTTAACATTAAGTTTCATGAATCTTTCCAAAAATGTTATAGCGCGTAGAAACCGGAAGATATTGGGAGAGCCCTTGAAGGGGGATAAAAACGCGTGCGCTGGTTTATCGGAAGGCGTAGCTTTCTGGGTGCTTCGTTCTCGATAAATATTTGACGAGTTCTCTCGAATATCGGAAAGGTATCGGCGCTTTGACCTCCGCGAGATAATGCTGCAAAGAGCGGCCGGAGATGCGTCCCGTCGTGTAAGATAGATTACGGGTATCTGTGCAGGGTCTCGCGACAACAAGCGACACAAGCGTCAACAAGTGAGACAAAATACTGTAATAACAGGGAGAAGGATCGGCCCCGGTTTTGCATCACCTTATCGACGAGCTCGTCAAAGGACAGCCCGCGTATTTCCCGAGTGTCGCGTCGGGCTTTCCCGCCGAGAACGGATTCAATTTACGTGATTTCCGAGCGATGCCAGACCGGCTCTAGTCGCGAGAGCACGGTTTTTCCAGTAATGGATCGCTCGTGTCACTCCCGTGCCTCCCCGGACCGAGATATTGCGGAATTTCTACAGGATCCGAACCGACGAACGGAAGCTATGAGATGGCTGATGAGCAACCGAAGAATAGCGAAGCCACGTGTGCCACTCGCGAACTATCGCGCCATTCTTGTTTCCGTGTCGCGAAATGCCACTCTGTCGGATCGGTGCTCGTGTCTTCTGCAAACGAATTGCGCGACACTCGCACGGGAAATTAAATCCGAACGGTCTTGTTCTCTTATTTCAGTCGCTGTGCTTTTTGAAAGTTTTTTTTAGTGAGGATAATATAATTCCACTGTACAGTGAATTTTTTTAATGATGAAACACAGTGTAGTTTTTGCGTCACGCTCAATTCTCGCTTAGAAATTAATTCTCTTTGAAATGTTTACAAAAATGGTAGGTAATTATTTACATTAGGGGCTTACTGATTTTGATGACTTTGAAATATGTTGTCAAGGCCATCGTTCTGAACAATTTTTCCATATACATGTTACCACCGATCGGTTTTAGTTTTCGAGATATTTGCAAAAAACTATTGCTAATACTGTATTGAATTTTCTTTGGCATTGACGATTGATTAATGGCGTTTTTAACCAAACACAAAATGAATAACACAGGTATACAATATACAACATATATGTAAAAGGATTTTCGTATGCGGGCAGAGAGAGAGAGCATGCAGGAATACGAAAAATCCAATACAGTATTAGCAATAGTTTTTTGCGAATATCTCGGAAACTAAAATCGAATGGTGGTAACATGTATAGGAAAAAGTTGTTAAGAATTATGACCTTGACAATATATTTCAAAGTCATCAAAATCAGTAAGATCCTAATGTAACAAATTTAGTAATTTTTGTAAGTTCGTAATTACGCGGCGCAATACGCGTATGCGTACTGAAGGAGTGTGTAAAATGTCAGAAAATGTCGTCTTGTTGTTTCGGAGATAAATGAAATCGTTTACAGGATCATTTATATGTTGAACGTTGCGAGACCAACTTGCGTAAATTTAATTAACCACCCTCTGATTCGAATCGCTGTCGCCGGTTTATAGAGTTGCCAAAATTGCGGGTCATTATGGTTTTTATCGACGGAGGGGGCCAAGTTCAAGGGGCGATGCCACCCTCTGAAAATTGGCACCCCCGAAGCTATCTCGGAAGCTATTAAAGACGAAAATATGGTTTGTACAGTAAAGCTGTGCGGTCCTTCGTGTATAATAACACGGCGAAGATAATTTCGTAGAAAATTAAAAAGTGCACAAAATAGAGGGGTTAGCCACCGCCGCCACCCTTATCTTGCGGCCAACCCCTTTGATGATAGTGCTTGGCGTGCGGTTGGTGCCCTTCAACGGGCACGCACTTAGCCATCTTTGTTTATTCATTGATTGTTAATCTGCGCCAATTACCTGTTTGCCATAGAAAACGAAAAAGAAATACCCCCACCGGAAACTTGAATCGATTCACATTAATTCGTTCTGTTTGAAACTTTAATGAATAATCGGAACGAAATGAACGGGCGTACACTTATCTTTGTTTATTCATTAACTTTCAATCGAGTCCAAGTTAATTCATTTCATTAAGAACCTGAACGAAATAAAATACTGTGGCTATTGAACTTTGTCGAGCGTCATGGCACATCAAAATTTAGACAATGGCCGCATCATATCAGCGATTTGCTTAATATATTGTGGTTTTGAAATTAATAGCTATGAAATTGTTCGCGTTGATATAACTATGCAGGCCCGAATGATTGCATTCGGGAGAGATTCCATTCTCTATTAACTGCCGCAGGTTGTTCCACGCGATATTGATGACTGATTTTTTGGCATGCCAGGAATGTTTATCATGTTGAACAAGAAATGTTGTCCCCCCCAATGAACCAGTTAATATTCTCCATGGACACATAGAAAATTGGAGAAAATGAAAACTGCCTGAATCAATAACTAAAAATATGAACAGAATAGAAAATTGTTCTTCAATTATTTCGATTGGTAATGGAGTATTGATAATTTTTCAATTGATTTATAAAATCTGCAGTCTACAATTTTTCACTGGCAAACCTATAAAGAAACGGGTGATACTATTTTTGGAATAATCCGGTATTGTCGACATAGCTTTTTCTTTCCTCTGACCGTCGTCGTAGACCGGCAAAGAACCGCGGACAAGTTTTAGCAATAAAAAAATTTGGAGCAACAGAGGAACGAGCGAAAAGAAAAACTAAACGAAAATCAAAAAGAGAAAGCTCTGCTCTTTGAGCCATGGAAAGACAGAGAAGAGACAGGGGGACGAGGGAGAGAGAAGGAGAAAGAGAGAGAGGAGCAACGATGCGAATCTATGCGCAGAGCACTCGGCCGGCAGTAGTACGTCACGATAGCGTCAGCCGCAACTATGCGTCCCGTTCCGATATGTCTGACTGCATGTCGTTATTTCTACTGAAATCCGTCGCGCTATCCGTGGACCGGACCACTCGCGCACAGTATGCGTTCTCGTGCATTTGCGCGCGTGTACGCGCGGACCATGCCCCGGAAATATTCACCGAAACCAACTTCCATTTCGACGGGACTCATTGTCGCCGACAGCACGAACGCGAAAACAAATAGCAATCGTCGGGGATACGAGTTAACGTATACAAACAAATGTTCCTGTCGTGCCTGCCTCCACGGAATGCTCTTTCCGACCCCGCCTTGACGTACGCGGAACCCTCGCCGCCCGAAAAACCTTGCATTCGAACAATTAGCCGTACCCCTAACTCCGTCAACAAAAATATTATAAGCGGACCGCCAGTCTCCACGCACTATACGAAAATGTTCTGCGTGCATTTCGTAGCTTCATCATCTTCTTTTATATGGAGATGGATGGAGAGAAAAAATGTTTGGTAATTGTATAGAAAAGGTCTGCGTACTCTGATTTTGATGAAATTTTAATATGTTATAAATTTCGACATTTTGAACAACTTTTTCCTGTTGCAATATAGGGGGGTCGCTTTTAGTTTTTGAGATATTTTTAAAAAACTGTCGCGAATACTGTATTGAATTTTTCGTATTCCTGCATGCTACAGTATTAGCGATAGTCTTTTGCAAATATCTCAAAAACTAAAAGCGACCCTCCTATATTGGAAGAGGAAAAAGTTGTTCAAAATGTCGAAATCTATATTATCTAGAAATCTATATGTTATCAAATGTTTATATTTATTTCTTCAATATTATTTCAAGGTTACTCCGTGTTTAAAACGGAATGCCATATTTTTGTTGCGATATTACGAAAGCGGAGAACATAAAACAAGTTCAGTACACGTCCGTGAAATGACCTTGAGGTAATCCAAGTTTGAAAAAAATGAACATCCGTAAAATAAGACACGGGCTTGGCCGAGATCTATCGACGGTGTTTTCCCTCCGGGGAGGTTGATGCTCGCGATCTAGAACCGTAATCTGGAAACGGCTCTCGGACGCAGCTGCGGGAGCGTCTTTTACGATCGCTTTTTAATCCCGACCGGTAGTCGAGAGCGGTAAGTTTCGAGCGTCATGAAAAGCAGCAGGTAGCCCGGGTGGTCCGGAGCCGGTTGGCTAAAATTAATTCGAGGACGGTGAAGGAGAGCCTTCCTTCGTTTCGGTTGTCCCGAGGAACCCGGAGTTTTACCTCCTGCCTCTCACTAAAGGATACGCGCTCGCACACCTTGAAGAGGAGCGAATTCTGTTCCGTTCGTTCGCGCGACAGCCTGCCACGTCGCTCTTCGCGTCGCATTAACGTCGAACTTTCCACGGGGCCCCTCAACTTTAACCCGATTCGGCGCCCTCATCCCCTCAGTTTCACCTTTCCCTTGGCATATCGGCGAGCTTAAATCTCTCCGCTCGATTTTTGCGCTCGTAATCGCGACGACAACACCGCCCGCCACCCGCTGCGAACGCAACGCCGCATTATTATAACCGACGTACTCTTCTCAGCGACGGGAACACACACCCCCTTCTTCCGCTCGCTTGTCGGCTCTCATCCGTCCTTCCACCGCGATCTTCCACGCCCCACTGCGCTGCCTCTCGGGTCAATTTGACGCGATTTTTAGCGATTCTGAACGAGCATTGCACGGTTTTATCCGTCAGCCGTTTACGGTCGATCATGGTAACGTTAAAGGGACAACAAGCTTTTTCAACAATGCACCATACGACTTGAATTTTGTTTCTCAGAAACAATTTGTTTGCTACATGACGTGGAAAACAATTTTTAAGAGACATATTTTTAATGCTTAGCTATACTTGAAATTTCAAAAATAATTTTAAAAGTTCGATTTTCTAAGAATTATACAATACCCCACACTTATCCTATTGTCGATCAAAGACAAAATTGTGTAACAACATTGGTTATAAACGGAACATTGTCGATTTAACAATCATTTTGAAGAGACATATCTTTAATGCTGACCTATACTTGAAATTTTACAAATAATTTTAAATGTTCGATTTTCTAAGAATTATACAATACCCCACACTTATCCTATTGTCGATCAAAGACAATAATGTATAACAACAGTGGTTATAAACGGGACATTGTCGATTTAATAATCATTTTGAAGACATATCTTTTATGCTGAGCTATAATTGAAATTTTACAAATAATTTTAAAAGTTCGATTTTCTGAGAATTATACAATACCACATACTTATCCTATTGTCGATGAAAGACAAAAATGTATAACAATATTGTTTAGAACCGGACATTGTCGATTTAACAACATAATCCACTGCATACACGAACCCACGAAGGTAGCTTGAATGACTCCTGCTTATCAATGTCCTTCGTACATTTTCAGTTTCGCGTAGTGCGGAGGCCAAGGTGTGCGTGTTTCCCGAGGCAGAGGTCGCCCCTGGAATTACCGAACGCTGTCTTCCGGTTCGTCCTCGGTAAGGAGGAAATATTCCGTCGGCTTTTACGCGGACAGGACGTTGTTCGCAGCCGACTCCTCGCAGTCGGAATAGAAAAATGTGGCTCGTAAAAGAGTGAAAGGGAGAAAGAGGGTGGATACGAGCGGAAAAGCAAAGCACAGGTTGGTCGAGTATGGTATAGCGCGCGTCCGGCTACGGCCGAGTGCATGCATAAATGTCTGAACCTCGAAGACGTCTGTCGCCGGGAGGGGTGAGAGAGAGAGAGAGAGAGAGAGAGAGAGAGAGAGCTCCGTTCGTCGGTGCGGTTGGACGAAAACGGGTCGAGAAATTAGCGTGGCCATAAATAAACAGACATACAATATTCTCGAAGGAAACGCGTTGGGTATCCCCCGGAGTAAACGGTGGATGGTCTCCATTTATTTCGCCGCTATTTATCCTTTGCCCGGAGGACGTGCATCATTTTTACGAGGGGGAAAACGCGAGCCCGCCGCCGCGCGGCTAAAGTCGAGCAAAAAGAAACGATGCGGCGCGGCGTGGCCCGAGCACAAGCTCGCGGATAGAAGGCAGCGTCGTAAATGGGGCAAAATACTTAAAAAGGAAAAACGAGCGAGTAGACTTCGGAGCACAAGCGAGAGCCGTTTGCGAGCAAAAGGAAAGAAGAACGTCGTCGTCCACGCGTTCCCCGCAATTACGCAGCGTGTTCCGTTGCGCAACCAAACGAATCCTGCACTGCACAACCGCCTCTGCCGCGTCGCACCGGAAGCATTGTAATTGACAGGAAGTCCCCAACTCCGGGGAAAATACTCGAGACCACGATTCGACAAGGTGTACTCGACGTCGTCGCTGAGGCACGGAACTCGAACCTCGTCGCCCTGAAGCACGGCGTCGAGTTCGGTATGCGAATCCGAGTCAATTACGATACCAGCCAAGAATACCTGTTCACTGTTCCGAGGCACACGCGACCCTCTTAATGCGTCTCGGTTCTCGTTCCTTCGTTTCTCGCCAGCAAATTGTCGATTTTTATCCTGGAATTCGCCGGATTTTATTAAGGAATTACAAATTAAATTTATTAACGAGGGAAATCAATTTTTATTTAGCTCTTTTGTAGCTTGAAATTGCACAGGGTGTAGAAAAATTATATGTCACGACTTGGATTATATGACACGCATGATCGATGAAGATCTGTTAAAAAAAATTCCCGCAAAATATGTCCTTGACTGACCTTTATAAGGTTTTGAAGTTCAAATTTTTTTTAAAGGTCGTTGTTCCACAGGTCGGAAGTTGTGGTTCCTTTGACACATTTTATCCTCTCGATGAGTAGAACACGATGCAATAAAAAAATTTTGACCTTCAAAACCTTAAAAAGGTCGGTCAAGGACAATTTTGCGGGAAGTTTTTTTAACAGACCTTCTGTGGTCGTGACATATAAATTTTATACACCCTGTAGCTTTCGCGAAAGGGTTGAATGTCTGATTGAAACAGTTTCGACTACTCCGGCCGATCGGACGCAGTAAGGATCCACGTATCTTTCTTCCTCAGGCTGGTTGGACTGTTCGATCGTTGCGTCGAGTAATACGGAATCGATGTCTGTTTTATGAAACGTTTTATCTCGCCGCGCAGCTCGCCTTCCAATATTTCGCCTCGTTCTCGCTGCAGCACCTTCGCGACCCTCTCGATCCTTTCCCGATCCTCTTGGCCCCTCTCGACCCTTCTCGTTTCACTCTTTCCTGCTTTCCACTCCTCGACCCCTCTTAGCCCCGTGTTCTTTCTTCGGGAGCAGCGCGAGTCAGCCCCCTCGGCCGCTTCCCGCTCCTTGTAAAAATGCTACACAGCCTCCGGGCACAGGGTAAATAGCGACGGGATAAATATATGCGGCTACCCTGTCCGTCGCCATTTTACGAGCCACCCTCTTCCTCGGGGTCCTCTCCTCGTTAGTTAAGTTCCGCGCGACGACTTTCCACTGGACGACCCGCGCCCCGGACGATAACGAACCGGCACAGTCGGCCGCATCGACTTTGGCGACGTTTTGTCAGAAAGATTTCCTTCCGGCCAGATTTATTCAATTTGCGTTATCCCAGAAGTAGAACGCCATTCAACATTCATATATTGGCTCGAGCATTTCCACCCCGGTCACTCAAATCACTTAAATGATGTAAATAAAAATAAATTTTTAAAAAATACCACGTTTTTAAAAATGGACTAAAAAGTATAAAATAGTTTTTCCTAGTCGTGTACCGATTCCTAACCTCGTACAGATAGTGGTGAAAATTTGTGATTGTGAATTTCGAATTGCTATGAAAATATTTGGAAGATTTCAAACGAACAACGAGGGGTGCAAGATGCATTGATTATCTATTTCATTATGACCAAGTATGATGTAAATCAGATCACGAACAATATATCCCGCATACAAACGTCGCAACCCATTTTCACCTCCTCAGGGGGTGAATTTTTTAAAATGCTGAAATAGGTGTTTGATTAATTATATCAAGGAGCATTAAGACCAAGTGTCAAGCAAATCTGACCACAAATAAAGTATTTCTCATACAAAAGTTTCAATCCCTTTTCACCCCCTTAGTGGTTGAAATTTGTAAACTGCCGAAATATGTGTTTGATTCATTATATCAGAGAACATTAAGTTTCAAGGAAATCCAACCACGAATAAAATATTCCTCATACAAAAGTTTCAACCCATTTTCACCCCCTTAGTATAGATCATAAAGGAAACCTCTGTCCATAATTTCAGCTTTCTAGGGCCAAGGGTTTAGCCTGGACGTTGATGAGTTAGTGAGTCAGTACTTCGTTCTTGTATATATACATAATCTAATTTTAATTGTGAAGCGACAGGAACGTCTGCGAGATTCTAATAAAGAGTAAGCTATGTGTGGACGAAGAAAGAAAACGAAAGGAAGAGAACAGAACTTCGAGATTTAGCTGGAAATGGAAGGAAAATGGGTCGGACGATTGCGGAAGCCGACAGCTGACTGTAAGACGGGAACGATCAAGTCCTCGTTGTATTTCTAAATAATCGCGACGAGCAGCCCTGTTACTGTTCCCATCCCTGTTTTTCATCCACTGTCTATCAGCGTCGTCCAAGCCATCGGGAAAATCCTTCGTCGAACGGAGGTGGATGATGGAAGGAATAGAGAAACGGCCGATGGAAAACGTTACCGTGGCTTTAGCAGAATCTCCCGGGATGGAAAAAGTACAGCCGACAAGTAGGACTGGATTTGTCGCGAAAACGTTCGCGTTTAGATATTTATAATGCGTGCACGTAGAACCGAGCGTCGCAGACGGTTCTCCGCGGATGCGACGCGAGAAATCTCCGACCGCCGCGAAGATTTATCGAGCTGGCGACGCCGCGTAAAATAATCATTTCCAGTCCGGGAGAAAAAACCTCTCTGCTCTATTAACGCTGCGGACGCAGTCAAAGAAACTCGGCTTTAATCTCTCATCAAAATTACAACGGTGCTTTTGTCCGGATCTGCCGCGCGTTTTATGCTAATGGCGATAATAATTTGCATCTCTATTACTGTTATTTGGTTTCGCGTTAAAGTAAAGGAAATCAGTGTAGTTTATTGTTCGTAAGTTCACGTGTGCAGTCCGTGATAATTAGATCGCGGTTCGTATGCATTTACAGCAGAAATTAGTGGATGCAACGTCGAAAAGTGAATGCACTCAAAGAATGTTGAAATATTAACACGATCTCTTGAATTTTCGAGAATATCATATACCGGAAACCTATGCTTTTCAATAATTATACAAAATGTTACGTCAGAAATTTTTTCCGAAATTCACCTACCGAAGGTAGGAAAGAATTATTTTTCGAATATGTGCTCGGAAATTGTGCGCAAATAATATTGGCGGGTCGACTATATTTTCCGAATTCTTTTTCGAAAATTCCGTCTGCTTGTGGCAGAAAAAAAAACATATTTGGCGAACTGCGAAATCGAGACGCGAGAGGATGGAAATGTTTAAAACTGCATAACTTTGCGTTTTACTCTGTGGCTGTGTAAAATATTTAAATGAACCCACAAGCAAACGGCGATGTGAAAAACGAGAAGCGACAAAGAGGAAGGGTGGAACGAAAAATTTCCGACGAAAACGCAGCGTGTAAAGGGTTAAGCACTTTCTCGTACATTCGCAATGGCGAAGGTGGGTAGATCAAAGACGGTGTAAACGTAGAAATCCACAGTCCAATTATTATTATTGCGAATCTCCAGAGTAATTTTTTTTTGGAGGACTAGGGGGTATAATCAGATTCCCGGAGCGCGTCCGATTAGGCACGCGGCCGCTTAATAGCCGCGCGAGTGCCGGTTTAACGAGGGCAAACAATGCCGCGGCGCGTTGTTTTCCGAAGACTTTAAATTTCCGTGCGTTCCCCTGTGGCCCTCCGGCGGGTTCTCTCGACCCTCCTCCCGAACCCTTTCAACGATTCAAACCCTCGGCGGAGGTTAAACGCTCGGAATTGCTCGAGTCGGGAACGAGGCGTTGTTATACAACTACGACGCGTCACTATATTAAAGCCTATTTACATGCGGGCCGCCGCCGCTGCTGTGCTCACCCCTTCTCGAAACAGAAGAGGAGCTTGCCACGCGGACCAATTCGCTCGAATTGTGTTCAGCCTCGGGAGAATTTTACCGTTGGGTAACCGAAGTCGCGAATTGAAATCTATGCGAGTTCCCCGTCCCGGTTCCTGTCCCTTGGAACACGAACTTATCGACTCTCCCTCTTGATTAAAGAACAATCCTGACACGAGAAACAAACCTATCTTTTTTCGATTAGATCTTGGTCATCGTTGCCGATCGATAGACTGACTCTTTATCCTGCCACGTCCGGTGGTCCAACCATTAACGATAACTGATAATCAATTGAGGAACCCATGGATTCAATATTCTATATAATTTTAATTTTATGTTGTGTCGCCATTTTAGATTTAAAAGTTGATGCCATTTTTGTAATTAACGTCCCAAGAAACCTCAATAACGACACCCATACCGATTTTTAGGCTTATTTGCACCATTTTACTGCATTTGTCAAATATAAGTTTGAATTGAATTTATAAAGAGTTGATTCTTGTGAAAAACTACGACGTACCTAAGGGTAAAGACTATTTGGTTTATACTTAAAGTACCAACATTAAGGCCAAGTTTCAAGTAAATCCAACCACGAACAAATTATTCTTCGAACAAACGTTGCAACCCCTTTTCACCCCCTTAGGGGTTGAATTTTGAAAAATGCCGAAATAGGTGTTTGATTAATTACATAAAAAAGTGTTAAGACCGAGTTACAAGCAAATCGGACCAAGAACAAAATATTCCTAAAACAAACGTTGATAAAAGATGTGAAATAGAAGAACTGGAAAATCTGTGGCGAGAAACAATAACGAAAACAACAAAAATATAATAATTTAGAGAGTCTATTGGTCTAAACAGCAAGGCTAAAGTCGGGAGCAAATTGTTCTTTATTGAGTACCCACAACGATCGGGATTAAAATTTGTAAACTAGAAGACCTTGAAAATCTGCTGCGATAAACAATAACGAAAACAACAAAAATACAATAATTTAGAGAGTCTATTGGTCTAAACAGAAATGCTAAAGTCGGTAGCAAATTGTTCTTTATTGAATACCCGACTCGATCGGGATCGAAGGTGCAAAATAAAAGAAGAAATTGCGAAATCTGTAGGGATTAAGAGAGCGGGTGGGGAGGGGAGGAAGGGGTGAAAAGGTTGATCGTAACGCAGGTTCGCACGCTCGTAACAAGAACGCTGCGCGTCGGGGCGAGTCGGAGCCGGAATATCGGCCGATAAGCCGACTGGTTGGATTGGCCGGGTATGGCAGGCAGGGTACGAAGGGTGAATCGAAGAGCGAATGTTGTAGAGAGAGAGGTAGAGGCAGGAGAGTAAGGGAGGGTACACGGGGTGGAATAGCTGCCGGCAATTATAACGTTGTACGAGGCCCGAGCAGTAAATAATGGGTTTTGGGCTTGTCCGGTATTCAGCCAGAGCGTCAATCACCCTCAATCAGTTAGCGGGCCTGGCTGCGACCTAAATCAGAGGGCGGCCAACGCGAGAGAGAGGGAGGGAGGGAGAGAGAGAGGAGGCTGGCGAACGAGAACACGGCCGAGAGATCGAGATAAACGCGGAAGGACAGAGGGACGGCCGAAGTGGTTGATATCGGGAGCCGGGCCGCGATAAAGCGATCCTCTATGACAAAGAGGGAAAAGCGGCGGGAAGACAGGCTGGGAGGATGATTGAAAGGATCCTGGCGCAAGCATAACTCGCGCCCATTCGCGATCCTCTTCGCGAATCCCGAAAAACTGAATGAAATTCATATTGCCAGGACTCCTAGTAAGTGCACCCATTCTATTATTCCGATACTGGCCATAATTATAGGGTAACTGTTCCAGTAGTCAGCCATCTTCACCCATTAAACCTAACCTAACCAAATTTTTACTTTCGGATTTATGCTCTAAATGAATACTATTTATATTTTTTCTGGCGAATTTAAAAAAAATTGATTATTAAAATGATCAATTACAAAAATATCTTCGTTTAGAGATGACAGGGCTTGGAATGTTGGCCTCCCCTAACATTAACATTAGCTTAGGTGGGTGTGCGGTTTTAGTGGGTAGGATTGGCTGGCGGGTCCTCTGGACAGTCCCACATAACCCCGCCCTCAGGGGGGCTGGGGTATCCGTAACGCATTTCCGCACATAAAAAAAGAGCTGGAATGTATTATGATTAGACTAGTATATAAGTAGATAGATAAACTAATAATAAGTAAAAATTAATTTTCTTCATTAATTCTAACATGTAGGACATAGTACATCGACATTCTTGAATTCTTCGATAAAAGAAAGGTTGCGTTCGGGGGTTCTGGTTAGTAGAGGATCAGGTCTGGTTAAGACGACTGCACGAGAATCTTCTGATTCGTTCCACTAATTTGATAGGAAGAACGTACGTGGAATATTCTCTGTAAAATATCATTGACACGAGCCGGCTGGACACAGTTGTCCGGTGCCCGATGAATTGCGCGCATTGAAAATTCGACAACGGAAGTCCGCGGCGCGCTTGGCCGTCGGTTAATTGCGAGTTCGAAGCTGACCAATTAATTAGCGCGGAGCGAGAGCTGGCGGGCGCGCGATCGTGAAACACGGCCGTGTTCTATCCTCGGCGTCCCTCTTCCGTCTAATCTCCAGCCCGAAATTGTATGAGCTACGAGCGGATCGCATCTGGCGAATGGACCGTACGAATTGGAGGCTCTATCGCGCTTGTCGAGCAATCGCTCGCCGCTCCGCACCGCTCCGTACTGCTCCGCACCGGTCCGCGTTGCCACTCGACGCTCTTGCCGAACCGTTATCATTACTGGCAGCGCCTCGTATTCAATGCGAGAGCCAGACATCACAGCCCCCTTCGCCGGTTCGACAATTGAGAAAGTTGTGTCGCGTCGTCCGCCGAGGCAAAGGGCGGCCTCGATTCTATCCTCGTTGACACCCCTCCTCCTCCTCTTCCTCCTCTCTCTCTCTCTTCCTCTCTAGCCGAACCTAACAATGCTCGTTGTTATCGGCGACGCAGTTTCTGTCCCGAAAATGGCCGACGTATATATTCGAAGCAGAGTGCGACGAGACGCGTTTGTTATCAACTTCGAGACGTTCGGGTTAGAATTAGTCGCGGACCAAGCAACTTGCTCCTGGATCAATGGGCTGCCAGAATTTTCCCTATCCCATGGATCAACTGATCCTCAATCCCTGTCGCTGAAGATTGCTTCCCAAACTAATTTATTCTGCAGGCACGCGTTTTTCTTTATCATTCCACGGGTTGACGGAATTTAAACTAGTGAAGAGATTTAGAAGTATCGGACAATGGGGACGAAAACAAGTTGATGCAATTTAAAGTAGAGAGGAGATTAAACGAATTAGAGAACTAGTTGAAGCAAGTGGTGTAGAGTATTATGAATTTCAGAGTTTGCATATATATATATATGTTACTTTCAATTAAGTTTTTATTAAGTTAAGAAATCAATAATAGGAAATTGTTTCTTTGGCTAACTTGAAGGGAAGTTTAGAATATTTTTCTCGTAGAACTGGACCGTGTATTAAAACCTGAAATACCAGGCAAAGTAGCTACATATATTTTTCAAAAATTCATCCCTAAATATGTATGACCACCCCTATTTTGTACTTAACGTAAAGAACTCCGAATTAATTTTATGCATATCGTTGTTTAAAATTACAACGCGTAGCAGAATATATTCAGAGAATTTACCACTTCTCTGTGACTATGTTTTTCTTTGATTCGCATGTGAGAATATTTTGTTTATAATACGATGTTATATATATAATGTAATGAACTCAACTCTATTGCGTTGCTCTGTAAACAAAGGTTTTTTATTTTACAAAGTAATTTTTCATTTTATCAAACAAAGAAACGACATTAAAGATTATTATTTAAGATGTCAATTCTCATTTTTGAATCCTAGCTATAATTCAGCTATCTTCTGTTTTCTTCTACTTTCTTCCTCTACCGGGTAAGACGGTGACTACTCTAATAAACCTAAAGAAATATATTTTATTTACATACATATATGTGAAAGACACTGTCAAAACAAACCTCTGTAGCAAACCTGCTAATCAACTATGTTTGATACATGGTCTCATTCTTGGATTAAATAGGTTGGGTGCATAACACCTAAGTATCTTTAATGCATCTAAAATTTGTAAAGTATAGTAAAGGTGGAAGACCACTGATTGTCAGTCTTCAACATCCCCACTCTTTATTCCATGCAACGAAGCGAATCCAGTGAACTCGAACTAGCTTTGATCGTATGGAATTTTTAATGCACCGCCGGTATCAATAAACGTGTCGCATCTTCGGTAAAAGGGTTGGAGGTTCGCGTAGGGCGCATGAAATGGCAGAGGAGTAAAGGCGACCGTGTGGATCCGGTGGAACAGACGGAAAATTTAAAAGGAAGATCAGGGACAGCCCGGAACAGAAAGTGTACACGTTACATTTCCGGGTAGCGATATCGATTCGACGATTTTCGCCAGTGAGACGTGTATAAGCACGCTATCGAATATCCGGAGTGCGGAGCGGCGTCGCTCTGATTGGCGAAAAGCTTCCTTTTCACGGGGCCGGGGATCCAGAGAGAGAGAGAGAGAGAGAGTAAAAAAGGACAGAGAGAGAGAGAGAGGAAAGAGAGAGCCCGTGGGAAAACCGTGGCGGGTAATACCTGAAACGGATTTAAACGTGTCTGCGATTACCATCGGCTGGCCCAGAAATGGCCGCCGCCGCCGCCGCCTAAAGAATACTTTTGCCGGAGGGGCGAATCAAAGGGCGAAACGAATTTACCTCGACGGCCCGATGTATCCGGGCAATTGGATTCGGATTTATGCGCGCGGATTGATCGAGCTGCGAAACGAACGGTGTCGAGTATACGGGGAAGGAGCAGAGCGGATACGCGCGCGTAAAAGTCGATGAAAATCGATGGAGCGGGGTTCAGCCGAGACTCCGGGATTAAAGAGTGCTTTTTAAAAGCTCCACCAATCCCGGCACCATCGTCCCGTTTCATCCCCGTCCCATCTAGTCCCGTTCCTGTCCCGTACCGTCTCGTCCCATCAAACGTTTTTACATTCTGCTGCTTTACGTTGAATAATTCGACCTTAATGTATTCTCGTCGAACGACACGCACGACCGACGCACCGGTAAGTGCGCGCGACGTAGTCGGAAATTGACCATTCCAAACGGCCAATGAAATTATTATGACGTTTCTCGAAACGCCGTGCAACGATCACTGAAAACATACTCGCACATTACGATTTTTCACTCGTCGTGGTTAATCGGTCGCTTCATCGATTTATCACGACCAACTTGCTCCACCAGTGGCTCAGCATATTTAATTAATCGGTAATTGGTTGTACCATCAGTATGTGAACGTCAATTGTTAACGTTTTTGTTAGAGGCGGAACAACAACTTTTACAAACAAAAACATCTGTTAACGGTAGTTAGGGTGGCTACAAAATTAATCTAACAAAATACAAATACAAAATAATAATTATTGTACTACGTTACATGCGAAATAAGGGTCCCATGGAAATCATCGACACAGTTTTCACAAAAACACACAATTTAAAAAAAATCGAATTTTTTCGACCACTGGTTTCCGAGTCATCTTAAAAAATGTGGTTTTCACTCCCAACTTTGAAGGCTGTTTTAACCCTTCAGAGTGGATAGTTGCGGATAAAAGAAACAGGTCTTAAATATTTTTCGAAGAACTATATCTCACATAAATTTCATCAAAATCGGTTTGTATCAACTGAATATGTTCCCTTGTTAGCCAATTTGTGATTCAAGGTCTCAAGATGGCCGATGACGAAACTTCAAATCTCTAAAAAACGACCACCCAATATTGAGTACATTTAATTCAGCGTTTGTTTAATATTTTCGCTCTTGCAATTGTTTTAGAAATTAAGGTAACCTTCAATGTTATATCATGCGACATTCTTATACGACGTAACAACCTTCAAGGTCAGAAATAGATCATTTTGAAAATTCATTTTTACGGTTTCGGCTACGTTCTGACGAACTGGGACTACTGCGCGACACTTAAGTGCGACGAACCACTTCCACAGCTAGGACGTCGGAAGAGAAATCTCGGGGAAACAACCTTTGGCAATCCACCAGCAAAACAGCTCGCGAACACAGAACCGGAAACGGTATAAACGGCATCGATCCGAGAAAAAGGAACCCGTAGACCGTCCCGGCTTGTTTCGAGAAGGTTCGGCCGCCTCGCTTGCTCGCGGCGAGCATTAAGCCTCCGCTATACCTGAATTTCCCCATTTTCTCAGCATTTAACGTTTCATATTTGTCTCGTTTTAATGTAACGCATTTCTTCGTTTTTGCCCTTCGCATACGGGCATGCTGCAATAAATTTCTGCACCGTAGTTGTTTGGTTCGCCGCGATAACGAAGAAATTATTGAAAATGTACTATTATGTGATGAATACACTGCGGTCTTTAAAAGAAAAAATGAATGAGTCAAAAACATAATTCTTAAACACGTTACATGAATTTAAAAATGTTATTGTTTAGCGATAAATTGTTGCAGTATGATTTATAGTAATTTTCTGTATGATTATAATGATTCAAATAAAAATATAAATATAATAATGTTCTACCTGAGATACAAGCTAGTTGAGCACATATTTAATTCCAGTTTTAATGTTATTGTTTAGTGATAAACTGTTGCAGTATAATGTATAGTGATTTCCTGTACGATTATAATAATTAAAATAAAAATATAAATATAAGAATGTTCTACCTGAGATACAAGCTAGTTGAGCACATATTTATTTCCAGTTTTAATGCTATTGTTTAGTGATAAACTGTTCAACTATAATTTACAGTAATTTAATGTACGGTTATAATGATTAAAATAAAAATAAGAATGTTCTACCTGAAATACAAGCAGTTAAGCAAATATTTATTTCCAGTTTGAACGTTGGGGAATTCTAAGGAATTTCTAGTCCGCGAGTGGGAAAGAGCTCGGTCGAATTTTTCGTATTTCGACGTCGCGGTTCAGCTTTTCTCGCGGTGCACCGAAAAATAAGGTTGTTACGTGTTTTGATCAGGGGTTCTTTAGAAATAATTACGCTCGTTACGGTCGGAACGTGTCCCATTACTGTGCGTGTACTCGGCACGGGTACATATACATATATAAAAAGGTAAGTCGACGCGCATAGATTCGCGGCAGATTCCAGCTTATTTACATGCAAATGTAAAAATGCGACTCGCGCTGGTGCTGGCTCATTCTTGCACGGAGTCTGGCTGGCACCCTGGAGGAATGGCGGTTGTTCTAGCATTCGGAGGAAAAAAGGGTGGAAAAGAAGCGGGGCGGGCAAAAGGATTCGATGGAGCTTTCGCTGCCGGATGGAAACGAAACAGGTGCGCCGAGAACACACGGTAACGAGAATCGATAATGGGGCTCGAACGAAATCGTGCCTTCCACGGGATTCGAGTCTCCTCTCTCTCTCTCTCCTGTCGACTGCCGGGTTTGACTCCTATCAGTCAACCGGCTGCTCGGATGCGATTCCAATCGAAAAGAGATAAATTGGACAACGATGCCTCGAACGAGATTCTTTTGATACCGTGATTCGTTCTTTGAACGCGAAGGATGCCCTGAAACCATCGCTACGTCACACACTGTCTCCCGCGATATAGGATTGTGCCACCGATCTGACTTGGATCGCATCTCGTTAGTGATTGGCCGAATCGATACTATTTCCATGCCGGAAGCCGATCGAGAATTAATCGGCCAGCTATCCTGCTTTTCCACTTCGAAGCGACGCCTCGCCTGTTCGTCGTTATTCCACGCTCGTGGCTTTAAGAATCCTGTGCTGCGATTTCAGTTAGCTCCACATTTCAACAGCACCGAAACCGTCAAACAAAACCCGCATTTTTTGCAATTGACTCCTAAAATTAAAGAAAACGTCTCTTTTTGTTGTTGCAAAAATTGTGCAAATTTAAACATTTTCTCAATGCATGAAACCTAGGTAGATTTAATAAATATTCGGTTTTGTCGATCGTACGAATTAATAGAAATTAATTTATAATATCAGCGCACAGGTTCGATCAAAGAAACAACAAATAATTTTGCAATTTATAAAATTTGATTTATAAAATTTCAAAAACGTTGATAATTTAAATATAGCAAACGCAAAATTCTCTTGAAAAGGATCCAGAATCGGATCGAAACGTTGAGAAAAATTTTATAAATTGCAAATTTGGTTTGTTGTTTCTTTGATCGAACCTTATGTGCCGATATCATAAACTAATTTCTGTAGATTTAATAATTGGACTCTGTTCCAGTAGATAACGATTGATATCGAAAATATTCCGCAGAGATAAGCTGTCTACTTACTGGTATACACGTCATGTTACGCTCTCGAAATTGTCGTGTTTCATAAACGCATAAAGATGCACAGTCTGGGCGATCTTCTAACGCGAAACCGCTCATAATGTCGTCTGCTCCATAAACATTTCATGGAAACGCTTCGGAAAATTCTGGACGCGGCTTCAGACCCGCCGAAATGCATATGCAATGCGTCGCGTGTGCGAGTTTTAGGAGGGCCGTTAAATAAATTCTGAAACATCGTGCAGACGATGGACACCGCGCGACAGGACTACGCCGAAGTAATTCATCGAGAGACATGGAAGAACCGCGACTCGTCCTGTCTCGTCTCGCGAGTATACGGCATCCGCAATGCTAATGAACATAAGGCAGTTTTTAGTAAATAAATTAAACTGGCGTACCTAGACCCGGACCCTGCAGAGACATAAAAGCGTGGACGGTTTCTCCCTCGTTGGGAAGGGACACACTCTCTCGTTCTTCTTTTCCGCGTTCGTTCTTTCTTCTTTTCTCTCTCTCTCTCTCTCTCTCTCGCAGCTATACTTTTTGTTCGTTGTTTTTCGAAGCGACCATAGGAAACGGCGAAAGGGATGTTCAACGTATTCCGTGAGAAATTATGAAAAATAATCCCCGAAAATTATCATGAGAATAGCGCCGCGGCTGTACGCGGAGGTCTAGCCGAACAACAATGCCGTCTGGTCCCATCTGCATAACAATGTTTAGCCGCAAAAACAAAGCTCCGTGACGGCACCGGGCCACCGACGCGACGACAGAAAAAAAACCCGTGATATATTAACTGGAACCCTCGCTTTTCGACAGGCCCGTCGAATTTCGACTAGAATTGCTTCGCGGGACGATCGAGCGGCTTGTCCGTCCCGCGTCATACTCGGCGGACCTTTGACGGCCGACAGAAATTGTTTTCAAGTTCGCTGCAGGTTCTCTACATCGTCATCAAAACTGAATACAATTTCAGCGTCAACACCGTTCACTTGGTCCTACCGTATAAAAATATTATAATTTTGTTTAACTGATATGATCTTCTAAATGCTGTTATCCCTAAGGTAATTTTTCTAACAATTTTTAATAAATTTTGTTAAGTTAGATAAAAGAAAATAACAATAATTCTAATTAATACGTTAATTACATACAATTATTGATTTTATTAAAATCATAAAAATTCTTTGTAATTATATAGAAAAGGTCTGTGTACTCTGATCTTGATGAAATTTTAATATGTTATAGATTTCGACATTTTGAACGACTTTTTCCTTTTGCAATATCGGGGGAACGCTTTTAGTTTCCGAGATATTTGCAAAAAACTATCGCGAATACTGTATTGAATTGTTCGCGGAGCATGGAGGAATACGAAAAATTCAATACAGCATTAGCGATAGTCTTTTACAAATATCTCGGAAACTGAAAGCGATCCCCCTATATTGGAAAAGGAAAAAGTTGTTCAAAATTTCTTAATCTATAACATATTAAAATTTCATCAAAATCGGAGTACCTTTCCTATATAATTACCAAATTCTTTACGGTCTCATTGTCGTCTAAAGAAATTTTACTTGATATTTTATTTTCCAACACGGATACGTCTTAAGAAAAAAATCTTAAGAAGCGCTTTGTGTCAGGAGGACGATATCTCTGTTGATAAACGGGACGGGAGTGGAATCGCGCATACAGTGTCGCGAGACGCAGCGCATCGATCTCGTCGGGAACGCAGCGCGGTCAAACGTCTCTGTTATCACGTCTCGACAGGAGACAAGGAGGAGGAGGAGGAGGAGTCCCTTTAATCGAGCTCTGAGCAAACTCCGGGAACTTTCCGCGTATTGTCGTTGCACCTGCAGCTCTTTCGTTCCCGTTGGCCCCCATAACTTTCCGCGAGAACGAGCGAGGCTCCGGTGCTCGTGCGCGTCACGCACGCCCTCGTCGCGCAGAATTTTTCGAGTTTCGTCGAGCTCGCGAACAGGGAGAGAAATAGAGAAGAATGGAGAGAAACGAGGAGGAAGAGAAGCTAGTTCGAGGAAGAGAGAGAATGCGTTCCGCTCGTACACGACGCCTTCCGAGAATACGTCGAGCGTAATGCGATAATACCGGACGTAAACGGTCGATGGCACACGTCGAGGAAGCGTATCCTCGAATTTAGCGTCTGTGTTATCGCGCGCCATGCTCCTCTCCTCCCGAATTACGGCCACGGTCCCTTTAATCGGGCACGAAGCGGGCTGCATCGCTGTGCATCGCTGTGCATGCAGCTCGGAGGTTGCATGCTGCATCTTCGCTGCGCGAGCAACCTCTTAGATTGCTCGTGGCGAGCTTGCAAGGCCGATCGTGCTCGTTAATCGTTATCCTCGCCGACACTGCACACGACGTGCGTAATTTCCACCAGCTACTAACCCGTTACGGGCGCGCCCTGAGAAATCTCCAGGTCTAGTACCTCTCAAAATCATTCCGTTCTAGTGTCAACTTTTACCCGAAATCTTATTGCAAGCAACACTATTCAAGAGTAAAGTGCGCTTCACATCGTTGTGCTGGAGGAATTGGAAGTTGTGCTGACTTGTGCTAGGCTAGCACAACTCAGATATATGATTATTTGCTGTTTGCACTTTTAATTAGATGCTCAAAACGATTATATATTCACTATAACTTCTTTATTTATTATTAATTTTTAAGTAATACTTTAGCACAATCTTAGTACAACCTAGCACAACTTAGTACAATTGAGAAATAGGTGTGCTGACTTGTGCTAGGCTAGCACAACTCAGATTTATGATTATATGCTGTTTGCACTTTCAATTAGATGTTCAAAACGATTATTTACTATAACTTCTTTATTTTTTTTAAAGTAATACTTTAGCACAATCTTAGCACAACTTAGCACAATTGAGAAATAGTTGTGCTGGAGGAATTGGAACTTGTGCTGACTTGTGCTAGACTAGCACAACTCAGATATATGATTATATGCTGTTTCGATGATTGTTACTTAAACGTTAATTAGATGTTCAAAACGATTATTCACTACAACTTCTTTATTTATTATTTTTTTAAAAGCAATACTTTAGCACAATCTTAGCACAACCTAGCACAACTTAGCACAATTGAGAAATAGCATAGTTGTGATATTCGAGCACAACATAGCACAAACATAGCACAATCCAGCACAACCGATAAAATTATTTAATTCAACAAGTGGAGGGCTAACTTCTATGAGGCCTTATCAACATCACGGATAAAAGTATCGAACTACTTTCGTGGAGCTTAAAGAAAATCGTGTTCCGTCTGGCACAAAAATTATTTCATAGGTTCCTCGGCTAGAGACAAACATTTACCAGGAGAGTTTTAGTTCGACGGTATAGATACGTATAGATCGTGATCTCGATCTGGATCGGTTTCGAGAAAGCCGACGTAGTTCCGCGGCTCGATGATAGTGCTTGTCCTTGACGGGCGGGCCGGCCCGATGGATTTGGGTCGATAACGAAATTCAATATTTCCACGCTGATGGCCGAGTACAGGGTGGCGATGGTAATGCGGCGCAATTCGGCCGCTTGGGGGCCCGCGTTAATATTTAGGGTTACTGCCCGTGAACACGCCAGCAGCGGAGTGCATCACGCACTTCCATGCAATTCTGCCGCGAACAACCTCCCCTCCACTCTTTCTCCGTACACCCACCTCGCTCCCACCAATGGTCCCGCCGCGTCGTAACTTTTTCGGGCTTTCAGCCGTTGCTGAAATTATTGACCATCCAGACGAGACGATGGCTAACTTTTAAATGGAAAATTCGCTCGATCCGTCGCGTCGCCGCATCGGCTGGTTTACAATCCGCGAGACCCGTCAGCGGATTCGCGATGTACTTTGTCGAACCCAGCTGTTCTTTGCGCTTTATCATTAGTTTCTATCCCAAGATACTGTTGCATTCATTTCGGTAGAACCGAAAGAATGATGATTCTCTATTCATCAAGAAGCTGAGCCAAGAATAATAAGAAAACGGATTATTATAATTATTATTACTAATTGTAAAAATCGAGTGCACTTGGACAATGAATAATCCAATGAAAAAAATATCTGGCGATTGATGGTTTTGATAGAAACGCAGAAGTAAAAAGGAAAGCTATTCATCAAATTTCAGATAAAGAATATCCCAAGAGAGATTGTGAAGACTGTCATCTCGCTGACATGATTTATATCGACAGCGATCTGGTTAACGTAATTACTTGACTGCGGATTTTATAACTAAAAATCCAAAATCGAAGGAAATGTACTATTCAAATTTTTTTATAATCGATTCAGACAATTTTTATTTTTCATGAAAATCCACAGTGTAATTACACCATCCATTAAAATATTTAGACTTGCGAGTGACAGCATAAAGAATGTTTGAAAATGATTTTCCAATAAAACCGTAGACGGATAAAAAGTAATAGAAGACATTTTAGCAAGTCTATAGCGAAGAGTGCATGAAGAAAGATAAAGAAGGCCGTCATGTGACATGATTCGCACCGACAGCGATCCGGTTAACGTAATTATACCGTCCATAAAGATTCTTGAAAGAGAAGGAAACGACTCTGAGCGACGGCGTCTCGAAGGTGAAAGAGGGGTGGAAGGCAGCACCTTTTGTCCGGTGATCAGCTTCAAGGCCAAGAGAATAAGGGGAAACCTTACCGGATGGTCTGCACAATCGGAAGTCCCCATAGTTCGTGTGCACGGGGACGTGTCTAAGACGCTTCTCGACCATTTGTTGTCCGCGCTCTGTATCGCGTGGAACTTATCATCCTCTTGGACAATATCTATCCCTCTGCTATCCTCTATCGACTGGGTCGATCGATTTTCGACTGATTGCCACACCATCTATGCCATACGTGACGCCTCGTCGATGAACTCCCAACCCCAGCTCACGTACACACGCGTGCGTCTTCGACCGCACGCGTTGAGACACTTAAAGACGATCTTCATGATTTTGAGAAAGTTGCTGGATGTTCACACATTTCCCTTTAAACGGTGGAAACTTTTAACGAATTTAATATTACCCACTGACTAGTGCGGATAATCGAGGTTCTAATAAATTGTGGATTGGTAAACCTTACGTTTAGGGCAGCCCTGATGACCTTGACCTTCACATATGTTGTCAAGGACGACATTCTGTACAACTTTTGTCATTACAACCACCCGGTGCTCGGTCTTAGTTTTATAGATAATTGCAAAAAACTGTATCGAATACTATATTGAATTTTAAGTATTCGCTCACACTCCGTGGCAACGTAAGGCTGCCATAGTTTCGAATGAACTATACCTTATATAAAGAAAAAATACCAAGAACCCATATATTCGAATGTGACCCATGTGCGATCTAGTGCTGATCATCATAGTGCGAATACGGAAAATTCAATGTAGTACTAGCAATAGTTTTTTGCAATTATCTCGCAAACTAAAACCGAGCACTGGGTAGCTGTAATCACAAAAGTTGTTCAGAATATTGTCCTTGACAACATGTGTTAAAGTCAATGTCATCGGAGCTGCCTTCCCTAAATGGGGTAAGGTTTACCCGTGGATGAAACGAATGAACGTGTTAGGTATCATTTAATTCCTTTCAAGCGTGACAAACGTTTCGGCAAAAGTTTTACAAAAATAAAAAAGAAATTAAAATCTAAAAGTGACTCTGGCTTCAGCGTCTAGGATTCACGTCCGATGAAGCAGATATACGAAGACTAACAATAATGACAATCAGCGAAGGGTCTGCTCGTACAGCGAAGCGGAAGAAAGAGGGGAAATCGAATCTATGAGGGGGTCCATGGGGGAAGAAATAATCCTGACGAGGTCTCGGAAAAAATATTGGGGATCGTGGGGGATTCAGTGAAATGGTCGCGAAGATGAGGATGATATCTTGGTCGGCGAAATAAAATCTAGCCTCACGTACGCGCCGGCCGTTTTAATACGGGTCCTGGGGCATTGGATGTGAGGGGTGGGGGGTTCCTCCTCTCTTGTTCGTGGAAGCTGGACGACGTCCAGGCTCCTCGGAGGCGAGAGAGGATACAGGACGTCGACTAGGGGCGGACGTGCCTCGCCGTAATTCAACCGGATAAGAGAGAAGGTGCTGTCCCGGGCCGGGGGCTGGCAAAGTCCACAAGGAGCCCCTTCGGCCCCGGTACACAGAGGACGCGAATGAGAAAGCCGTGTAAAAAGGATCCCGGGGATTAAGATGACAGCGAGAGCGGCCCCTGCCGGCCGAGATCCAGAGACCAGCAGCGGGGGTCTCGACCACGAACGTGATTCCTACTGGCGAGTCGATAGGTATACTTCTTCGAGGAACTGCCGCCACTTAACTCCTTCGAGAATCGATCCTTCTCAAGGTAAACTGTATGCCGGACGTGACGTACTTCGATTCCAGCCCATTTTCCTCAGGAGCCATCGCCCAACTCATCGAGCCGACCATCGATTCCATCGAACGTCGCGACCCGATCAGGGACAGAGGCCGATGGAATTCAAAGTTTCATTTCGAACAGATATATCCGGCAAATAAAAAGATAATATCCCGCGGTGTTCCCTCTCTCGCGATCTAACGAGCTGGATGGATTCCGCGAGGATCGAGGCGAGATCCGTTCAATCCGATCCAGAGGACAGCCAACCGTCCCATCGTTGGTTCTTGAAATTTTTTACATGCCACGTCTTCCGTGTTCGTTACCTAGCCCCGACGAATTAATTAAAATGTCCGCGGGTTCGGGCAGAATGGTCAGGCGATCCTAGACTTCATACTTCGCCTCGGTGAAGTTTGATTCTCTCTCGTACATTTCAGCCGCTTTAATTGAGGAACTGTCGCAACCTCCGTTGTAGGTGTTCCTACGTTAAACGATGTTTGAACTCGTTCGCGCGGTCGTGTTTTAATTTTGAAGAAGATTTCAAGCTTTCGATGAGAAGGGTCTTGTAATAGGAAATTCAAACTTCAAACCCTGTTTGAAAATGTTTGAACGGTTCCGATGGTATCAAACAGTTCGCCATGTTCGAGAGACTATATATTCGGCACGAAATGATAGTGAGTGCGCTGACCTGTAACAGGTTCGTCTTCTCAGGTCATTTCTATATATTTCGAAGTAAACACAGAAAACAATTGTCAAGTTTGTTTATCATATGAACAAGATACTTTAAACGAGATACCCTGTATACATTTTAGCCTCTTTTATTGAGGAACTGTTGCAACCTCCATTGTAGGTTTTCTTACGTTGAACGATGTTTGAACTCGTTTGCGCGGTCGTGTTTTAATTTTAAAGATTTCAAACTTTCGATTAGAAGGATCTTATAATAGGAAATTCAAACTTCAAACCATGGTTGAAAATGTTTGAACGGTTCCGATGGTATCAAACAGTTCGCCATGTTGGAGAGACTATATATTCAGCACGAAATGATAGTGAGTGCGCTGACCTGTAACAGGTTCGTCTTCTCAGGTCACGGAAGGTCATTTCTACATATTTCGAAGTAAAAACAGAAAACAATTGTCAAGTTTGTTTATTACGTGAACAACATACTTTAAACGACATACCTTGTTATACTTTCCACAAGAATCACCTGTCTACTAGGAATTGGTTACTACGGCAAGCAGCCCGCTGAAGAAGACTCATCCGGAAGTACTTCGGAATTTTGGAAAATTCGGAACGTCCAGTCGATCGAGCGAAGTTTCCCAACCGCGCGGAAAACTTCTTTCGTTCTGGCCACGGGAAAGGCTTCCGTACGATTTCCATACTTTCCGAGGCTTTCTCGTATACGAAGAAGAAGCCGAAGAAGAGATTCGTGCAAAAGGAGTGCGCGCGCGCAAGTTTCTTCAAGATTCGTCGAGGACGAAGCGTTGATTAAGCGTCGCTCGGTTTCCTCTCTTCCTTTGTGTCGCTTTTTTCCTGGACCCTGGCTCGTTAGGGTGGTACCCGCGACTAGGATAACCCATCTCAAAGGACTCCTGGGTCTCCTTCGATAACAAAATCATTGAAGGCCTTCCTGCCACCCTGGATATGCCCGCCATATGCAAGTTTTGATATTTTGACAAAATATCGATTAATAATGAATTTTATGTCGATCGAAATATAAAGATCATAAATGTTTAATGTTCTCGGCGCTACGGTTCGATCAATTACTACTGAGAAATCAAAAAACAATTTTGCAGATTATCAAATAATCATCGACGTTTTGTCGTTCTAGTTCGAATCCTTTTCAAGATGTATTTGCATTGCATCTGTAAAAATATATATGTGTTGTACAATTTTCAAAATATTCTATTAAACTGCTTGAATGTAATAACAAAAATTGTTTGAAATATTAAGATAATTCGAATTAATTTTATCGGCGCACGGTTCGATCAATTTCTACATCTGAGGAGTCGATGTTTATAATTGACAGGAAATATATGCAGAGTATCGTTTAATTCTCAGGCAAACCGGTTCGGCATCGTCTAGACATCGGAGCTCGCTAGCTCCGCGTTTGAATTCGTTGGTAAGCGGTTATTCTGTGGCATTCTTCTTGCAGGTTCCCGGCGTTAGATGCATCTTATCTCGCCAGGCCTGAAACTGTCTTCAAACTCGTGCGTCGGTCTGGAGAGATAGCGGGGAATTGTTTGGTCCCCCGAGTGAACTAGGATGTGTACAACGGTGGTTAGAAGTTGCCAGGATACTTCCGAAACGCGGCGGCGTGGGTGGGAACACCGCGATTTCGGCATCGACGTTGCGAGAACACAGAGTCGAGAGACAAAGAGAAAGAGGAAGGGAGAAAGAGATGGCGGAGGAGAGCAGACGCTTGAATTGTAAGTCGAAACCTGCCACGACGTAGTACTTCGAAACTTCTCTGTTCCTTGTAGTAGACTCAACTATCCAAATTCCACCGACAAAGAAATAATAAACGCTTACGACACCGTGGCACGTACAGAGACGAGCCCGTTCGTCCTAGATTACCATTTCTGTTCGACCCTTCAACCTTCTTCCTAATTAGCAGTCCTGGAATTCAGACTAGTTCCCTTCGCGACTCCTCCTCTACAAAATTGTAGTTGAATTTATGAAATTTATACGCTTAGAAACTAACAATTATGAAATCAGCAAAACGTTATATTTAAGGAATTGGTTGGTGGAAAAGGAATGTTGTAGTTCTTTCCTGTGACTAATTTAATCCTTTGAGATTATGATTGCACTATACTGCGGAACCCTATGAAAAATTAACGATTAAATTAAACAATTAAATTAAAAAAATCATTAAAGACGGAGAGACACCATTTTTGTATACATTTTTGAGGATATTTCTCAATTTATATAAAAAAATAAGGGTCCAGCGGAAAATTGAATTGCACCACGCTATAGAGCAGACTTTTATCTTGAGAAACCACCCTTTCAACTTTTCAACGTCGACTATTAGGTCAAAAAATACGTTTGATCAGTGAGGTTCTTTCCAAAAATGAAAAACAAAACTTCTTAGGATCCACAGTTTTTGAGTAACAGGTGAAAAAGCTAAACAAGGTAATAAAAATTGTGGTTTTTCCCCCTCCCCAAGTTAACACAAGGTCCTCGAGGTCGGAAACTCAGATTCGACACCCCAGAGAACCCCTAAATGACGTGTCAAGTACCTGGCGACTGGACTACCTCTATTTTCTATGGCGCTATTTCCCTTAACCCTTTCTCAGTACGGGGTTAGTCACGTGACAATGTGACACATGCACGATAGGGATGAAACGCATCATGTGACCATCGTAGAAGGGAAAGGGTGAAATGGGGGTATAAGTCTACATCCTGCAGATGCTACTGAATAGACTGCAGTTGTTGGATAGAATTTTTCAATGGTGTTTCGTTTCACTAGAGTATCGTCGGTATCGTGAAACTGGCTGCAAAGATTGGATTGCAACGAAAGGTGGTTGCAGCGGATGCGTCGCGTCGGTGCGAGGTAATTTGCAGGGTCTTTGGGAAACGAGTCCCCGACGAGCGATTATTCGGAATCATCGATCGTCTCGGGGGCTTCATCCGTTCGTCGCTGAACAAGGGTAGACTGGCAACAAAGAGCGGGAATTATTATTATTCCTGGGACCCCTCAATCCAGACTTACGTGCTCAATTTGTAAGTTCGTAAGGAGTAATGAGTAGTCGCGAAAGGGGGCACGGTTGAATCAGAGAATGAGAATACCTTGGAACTCGCTGGAAGTTCCAAGGCACCGGTGTGCCCCCCTCTCTCTCTCACTCTTCCACCCTTTCTACGACTATTTCCTTAATGCGAAACTCTACTTCCCGTCATTGTTCGATATCTTTGCCGCGCAGGTGAAGAAACAACTCCGGGCTCGTCGTCGCTCGTAACCAGAAATCGTCGGAAGGAGCTTTACGGTTCGACGTTGGAAGTTCGCGGCGCTGCGAGGCGGCCGATTAAAGGGGAACAGAAAGAGAAACTATCTTCTCTCTCTCTCTCTCTTCCTCCTCTACACCCAATCCTCTCTCCGTGTCGCGTTATCATATTTACGCGGCCGTTAAATTTCGAACAGCCCCAGACACAAAGAGAGACAGAGAGATAAAGGAACGACCAGTGCCGCACCGGCCGTCACGATGAAAAACCACGGACAATTATGAACGTAATTTTTCGATTTCCAGCCGGCTAACAGATGCTCGCAATTGCTCCTGCAAAAATTATAATGGCCGAGCACGGGAAAATGAAAAAGCAGGCTTAGCCCTGGCAGTCGAAATAATTGCAATGTAACTTTCTGCAAAGTTAAGAATAAAAGCATCGGTGCAGAGGTTAATTTAGATTACAAGTAGGATATTAGCGATATTTTATTTTCCATTTTCGCGTGTTCGGAGCGCAGAGCAAATTAAATGTTTTTAAACTCGGACTTTTATTCGCTAATGCAGCGACCAGCGCATCGATGGAGTTTTTCTGTATAAAAAAGTATTGATCACGTACAATTGTACATTAAAGCAATTTTGCTAGTTTGATTAAACTTTAGCGTTTGATTTATGAAAATTTTAAAAACGAAATTGAAATATATAAACATGTGTTGTTTTTATGACGGTACACAAGTTACTGGCACAACAATTATGTTTACCTGTGGAAATTACGTGCAATGTTGATCTCGATCGGTTTCCCCAAGGTCAAATTTGTTTATTGTTGACGATATAAAGTGTCTCAAAACAACCACGGGTTTCAAGTCAACCGTTGCCTCAAAAAATGACTTTGAAGTTTCGTAAACTGCTTTTTTTATTCCATATGTCTAGTTGAAAGTTTAAATTAATTTGTAAAATTGCTTTATAGTGTTTATTTGATCGAACCGTTGCGCCGAAATCATTAATATTGTTCCTGGTTTAACATTCATACGATCGATAACAATAACAACATCTTTACAGGGTGTTTCGAAATTGCATGAACGTGTTGAGGACGATTCTATATTAATGAAAATTCATAGGGAGGTGAAACTGATTCTTCGTTGAACCGGTATCGAAACGAGGACGTGGTCTCATCAATTTATCAGCAGGGGACGATTGCATTCCCGTCCAAATTGGAGATTAAAGACGCAGTGTCCGGTGGGAAAATTCGAGCGTAGAAATTCGAGGATCGCGGGAACACCGTGTAGAACGCGTCTACTGGAATCTCCGGGAATGATCGATAACTCGGACCGTTTTATTCGTGAGTATCCGCGAGGGAAGAATCCGTGGGCGTTACTTACGGTCGGCACTGATATTTGCATACGTGCCGCACGTAATTACCGAGTGCAAACGTTAGGTTCGCAAAAAGTGTTAGGTGTACACTTGTTACGGGTTGCGTTCGTTGATGGATAGAAGCGGAGAGGCGATATTTCAGAAAGTTTTTTTTCCGGGCGTCGCGAGTCACTTTTCGCATCGTGGCCCATGGCGGCGCACGGTGGGCTGCCCTGTGGGAGCGGAATAGCGCGAAATCTGGCGCGATCGCGGCTCTTTTTTCGGTTGAAATCATTATCGGCCCGTTACCATTAATAATCACGACTCCCGTAACAACGTCCCGCGAGACACCGATCCGGCCGCGAGAGTTTCGCTGTGCTCGCTTTTTTGCTCCCTCCTATGTGCCAAAACCACCCTCTAACCCTCTCTCAACCCTCTCGCTCTCTCGTCCCTCTCCCTCTTCCGGACACGTCTCGTTGCCGCGGTGATGCAACCTCGTTTAATTGCGAAACATTTCCGGCACAATACGAGGCGATGAATCAACGGTTCGCGGACTCTATTCCTGTTTAATTACAAAATATTCGCGGTATCCGGCGGCCGCTTCGTCTCTGCCGTTCTTTGACGCAACCGTAATCACGTGGACTCATTATTTTTCTTGTCCGCGCGAGTCTGTCGCATAGTTTTTACGGTTCTCGACGAAGAAGGTTCGCCATATTATAGCTTCGCGTTCCTCGCTGTTGGAACGAGACGATAATCCGCATGGTTTGCATATATCGCACGTAGGTAAACCTTACGTTTAGGGTAGGCAGCCCTGGTGACCTTGACCTTCATATATGTTGTCAAGGACAACATTCTGAACAACTTTTCTAATTACAACTACCCGGTGGTCGGTCTTAGTTTAAGAGATAATTGCAAAAAACTATTGCTAGTAACGCTGCCATAGTTTCGAATGAGCTTCGAATTACAAAATGTTCGCGGTATCCGGCGATCGCTTCGTCTCTGCCGTTCTTTGACACAACTGTAATCACGTGGACTCGTTATTGTTCTCAACGAAGAAGGTTTGGATTCTATGGGTTCGCGTTCCTCACTGTTGTTGGAGCGAGACGGTAATTCGCATGGTTCGCATATATCGCACGTATATCCGGCGATTTCGATCTGAAAATTGAATCCGGAAACGCTCTCCGCGCCGATATCATTAACCGTCGAGCGACCGGAAGAAAATACGCGGCGGACCGAAAACTCCGATTCCCTCTCGGCTGGATGACTCGCGGCCGAGATACGGGCCCGCAGCTTCGTCAGCGCCGCGAATTTGTTTAATTCCGAGGCATCGATCGATCCAGCCCCGACTCGAGTACGACCTAAATTAACGCGTGAACGGGCCGAGGCGAAAACTCCCTACTTGGCCCCGGACAAACCCGATTTTATGTGCGCTCGAAAGATGCAACATTTTCAAGAACACCTGGCCAGCTGGCTTCTTCCATCCATTCAGCTTTCTTCCGATATAAGAGGATAAATATTTGTATAAGCTAGAATTTGGTTTTCTGTAAATCATAGATTTATTTATTTATTCACATTGAATTATTATTTACACTATGCACACACTCACCTATATATCAAAGTAACAACAATTAAAGTTAATTAATTTATCTTTTCTTTTTACCTCTTTCTATCGATCGATCTTATTATCCCTTATAGATTGATCGACACTCGTGCGAGGCCAGCCACATTCAACTAAAGAAAGTACATTTTCTTTACATTTGTATATTTTCTTAATATTTTTACCAATTAAAAAATAATGCAATACATTAAAATGCAATACATTATTTTTTAATTACAGCTATTCACCGATGTTTGTCACTGAAATCCTCCGACGGCAATAATAAATTCGAGCAGAACGATAATCCCAACGTAAGCAGTAAACCATTAAATAATACACGAGTGCCCGTACAAAACGTTGATGAGCTATCGCTTTTTAATGAGTCTAAATCAACCCCATTTATCGATTATCCTTTGGCAAAGTTTCGACCAGCTATTCATTAATTTTTCATTAAAATAGATTTTCGTTCGAATTCGCGGTTCATAGTGCAACAAAACGTTTTCTATAGGATTTGCATCGGATGACCGGGTTAGCCAGTCCAACACAATATTACTATATTCGAACTTCCATTCGACGCGAACACGGCTTCGACGTTTCTGGTCGTTATCCTCTTGCAAATCCATTTGCTTCCACTTTGATTAAGCCAGCGCGAGAGTGTGTTAATGTTTTAGATGTACTGCCGATGGAAATTAAATTTTTTACAGGTACGTTAATTTTTAGTCAGCTATCGCCAATACGCTCCTCTCGGACAGACTTCGCGTAGAAAGCTACKGATCGTTCGGCGAGTAATTACGGAATTTTCATTCATATTTTCGAAATGAAAAACACRCGGSCAAATAATTGCGAGAGTTAGTCTTTTAACGTGTAGTTAATCTGGTCGTGGAACTGGCAAAAGGAGTATGTAAATGCAAGAATCGGTTTAAATTGGAAATTTGGCTGGCGTGTCTGACCATTGCCTGCCAATTCTACTGATTGTAGATACTGAATGCTTGAGAAGTTCTCGATGAGAATATCTTATCTGACGTGTAGTTTCTTCAGATATTTTATCTATTGAATTACATTTTGTATGAACTACTTAAATAATGGGAGAAATGAAGAATACTCTTTAACGTATATAAATTATATGTTCACAATTTCGGGAATGTCCTCAAAGGATTCAAATAGCTACTCTCCAATTCTCCTCTTCCTTTATTCCCTTCTCTCTGTATACTATATTTTCCCACTCCTCCTCTCTCCTCCCCCTATCTTCCTTCTCTAACATTTTTCTATTCCCACTCTCATCTATGTATTTCTTTCTTCCTTCTTCCCACTCCCTAATTATTAAGAATTAATGTTGTGAAATTAAAACGATGTATTTTTTTCTTCCTTCTTCCCACTTCCTCCTTTTAGTCTCTCTTTGAATTTCCATGCCCTCCTCGTCCATGTCGCTCTAAATTTCTCTCTTTTTGTTTCTTTAATGTGAAATTAAAACATTGCATGTATATAATAATATTGCCATACACGATAAAATTTCTTTGCGAAAACCGGCAGCGTTATTCGGCGAAGAAGCACAAAGAGGCGGGAAAAATCGGGTCGGAGGGTGCCAAAGCTCTGGCCAGTTGAGACAGTCGTTTCTCGTTACAGAAAATTCGCGGTGTTCTTTGAACGGGTCCGATAAACCGACGGTATGATTTCGGTACTCGGTTTCCCGTTGAATTCGCGGAGGGGCTGTTTTACGAGGTTCCGTCGAGCGGCTTTTTAACAGCCGCCTAATTCGTTTCCGCGGCGCATTCTCGCGACCATTGTGCCGCGGCTGGGTCTTTGCGAGGAGAAGGTGGTTACCCGGAAAAAAACTTTCTAAGAAACGCGGCGTTTCACGAGTTCGCGCGCGGCCCTTTATTTCATCGCGCTCTTAGCTTCGAGCACGAGTAATCCAGCCCCGGCCATAGCCCTGTTTCCGCGGCTTCACATCTTACTTCCCTTATTTTCCTCCCTTCGTCGCTCGTTCCTCGTGTCTCTGTTTGCAGCCTCGTCCGATTCCCCTCTCACTCTTTCCCTCGAATTTTGCCAGGAGTTTTCATGCCGCACGCACACGCGACGCCCAATCGAGTTTACACTCTCTTTCCTCTGCTTTGTCCTTCTTTTGGTCCGTTCTTTTCTTCTTCTTTGTTTGTCACTCTTCTCCCGGGCGGATTGATATTTTATTTAAAATAATAACGAATTAGTGCAATTTTAAACGATAGGAAGATGAAGAAATTGCAAGGGAATTTATTAATTTCAATTTGTTATATCTCGACTGAAGATTTTTTGCAAAATAAAAATGTTGACGGCAGCAGAGACTAAATAATAATTTACTCCATCCCTTAACCGATTTTTAAGCGTAGATTTTTAAAGACAGTTGCCTATTTTATCAAATAGTACTACCCCTTGTGTATAAGAAAAAATGCTTATTGAGTCAATAACAAAAATATATTTGTTACGAATATACAATATAAAGTAACATTAAGTTAATAAAATGTATACTCTACTTATAGCTACAAAAGTCGTAACATCATTTCGGAAAGCAAATGTTACATGCAGTAGGAATTTTCAATTGAAATTGCACGACCAGTCAAGATGACTAGTCTGGTAAATCTAGTGTTAATAACGCATAATTACCAGAGACACGAATTTCGTCCATCTTTTTGTGAGTCTAGCCAACTGTGCGTCGCGCGGACTCGATACTTTGTTCGGCGTCGGTTACATTTTTCGTTTCTTCTGCAGCCGCTCTCGCGTTTTCTTGCATACTCGGTGAACCGGGTCGAATGCATACTTGTGCGACGCGACGCAGACTCGGCTCGTGATACCTTTTTAAGTATAAACCTGTGTGCGCGGTGCATAAGCGTGTCTGTGAGAGTGCACGCGGCTTTCACAGGCCGCACGGGAAAATACCCTCGCCGTGGAGAAAGAGAAGAGAGAGAGAGATGGTTGCAGTCCCGCGTTGTGTTGTTCCCCGGGCGTATTTAACTTAAATGTCGCGACCCCGATGAATAAGAGCGAAACCGGGCTCGCGCGACTCCGTTTCTCGAACCACTAATTCAAACGATCGTAAACCGGGACGGGGTTTTTCATTCGACGACCGACCGCGTTCGTGTTTCGCCTATGAAAGGGAAACGGCGAAAGGAGGAGCACCGAGACGCGATAAGCTTCGTCCGCTTCGTGGTTTCGTGGCTTCAAGGTTTTCAGGTTCCCGCAGATTTATCTGACGCGTTCGTCAAACGGTCCTGAAGATTCCATCTGTTCTCCCTTGGCCAATCGAAAATCTTTTTCTCGACGAATGGGTTTCTTCTCAGCTATCAGCGAGATGTTACTGCGTGTTTAGGGGTAGATTCTAGCGGGTCCCATCGAAATTACCGTCACAAATTTTCCTGACTTGATTTTCACCGAAAAACATTTCACAAGTTCTAGATGTGACCGACAACTACTTTGACCGACAACGCCTTTAACCGACAATGAATTTGATCGACAACGAATCTAAAATCGTTGTCGGTCAAATTCGATGTTGATCAAATTCGTTGTCGACCAAATTCGTTGTCGATCAAATTCGATGTCGATCTAATCCGTTGTCGGTCAAATTCGTTGTCGATTAAATTATTGAAATATCTCAACAGTCGCGCGGCACCAGCCAAAAATTGCTGCTGGCGAACGTGTCAAGCAATAATTACGATAAATCGAAAACGTGCAATAAAATATTTATTTACAGACATGTTTCATAAACTTAAATTATTCATTTATTCGTCCAAAAAAAAATTAGTTTCATATTCATCGAAGTTGTATTACAACTAGAATCAATACAATGTCCAAACCTACCCCTCAATTCTGTCCAACAGTTTCAATCACAGTAACGCTCACGGATCAGAGTAGGTCTGAAGACTATCTAGTATCTGATGGGGAGGATCGAAATCGTGAGAACCGAGATCGAATCGCCAGGAGTAATCGATTCCGGTGGCACTCGTTTCGGAGCGTGTGGCAATTATTCGAACTCGAGCGAGTGGAAGCGTGTCGATGCGACTTGAGGCGAGTGGTGCGTCGCGTTTTGTCGAGAGAGACACACAAATACACACACACACACATTCTCTTCCTCTGGCTGAACGACAACGAAGAAGAAAGGAACGCGATTGGCCATCGGCGTGTTCTCGGGGCTCGGTGGGAGGGGAGGGATCGAGGTGGTGTTCCGAAACGAGGTCGCAGCGGATGATCCGACCTCCGGACCCCAGGGGTAACCTTATTATGCGTTTCTCCGTGACTCCGCCGCTTTGCACGGACCCTGCAAAGTGGCGAGGGTCGCGTCAACCGAATAACCAGACCATAAACCACCAGAGGCCAGGGCGGAAGGATGGGTCGAGCACACCGTGCTCGGGCTGGCTGGTTCGAGCCCGTTTACGTCACCCGTAAACCTGACGGTCCTGCGGATTTCGACGAGCAAATACACTCGCGGCTATGGTGCCTCGTAAACCCAGTCAAGACGCGAGCTGACGCACCGTTTTCCACCGTCCGTATCTCGAAAAACTAAGATGCGCCTCGTCTATTCCCATCTCTCTCTCTCTTTTCCTTCCCTTTCAACTTGCGTTTTTCAATAACGTCCGTGTTCCCATTTGTCTTCTCCCTTAGTTCCGTACTTTCCAGACACGTCAGCTAGTTCGACGTTATGATTGCAGACGGAGAAATAAAGCGATAGACACGCGGGGAGAAATAAATGGCTCCGACGCCTGTTTTCCTCGTTAAGTTTAATACTTCGAACTAGTACACCACCCCGTCGGTCTCGCAAAGATTGCAATGCCACTCTCGATATACCTCTCTCTCTTTCTCTCTCTCTTTGTTCATCGAGCGACGGAAACTATAGGCCGAGATTGCCAACGATACACGGATACATAAGCTAACAGGCGGGACTGGGACGAACCTACACCAGCTATTTTCCCGAGTGACAGCGATTTACGAATGACAGCCGCAATCGACGCAATCGGGCCTGCTCGATGTCTGAATTATTTCAGAGGATGAAATCGAACCGGTATTGTGTCTAGTATCGTTTAGGCATCGAGATCAGTTATACACGCGGAGTGCCTTTTCACTCAGTCAAACCATCGGCTAACTTCGAAATTGTCGATCACACGGAAACACGTTTCGAGTAGAAATTTAATCGATTCGAGGGGTAGAGTAATTTGTTGTAATTTCAATTTCTCCATTTTCATTTTTCAACGTAGTTCGACGTCCTTATCAACTGTTACCATTCTGTTTCATGTGTTCCCAGTCACATTCAGAAACCAACAAGTTCTAATTTTCTGACGTGTTCAGGTTATTGTGTGCCTAATCACATTTAGCAATGAACGGGTGAAATTTTGTGATGCATTCAGTTTCTTGTGTGCCTAATCACATTCAGTAATGAATGGGTGAAATTTTGTGATGATGCATTCAGTTTATTGTGTGACTAAGCACATTCAGCAACGAACAAGTTCTAATTTTCTAACGTGTTCAGTTTATTGTGTGCCTAATCACATTCAGCAATGAACAAGTGGAATTTTGTGATGCATTCAGTTTCTTGTGTGCCTAATCATATTTAGCAATGAACGGGTGAAATTTTGTGATGCATTCAGTTCCTTGTGTGCCTAATCACATTCAGTAATGAATGGGTGAAATTTTGTGATGATGCATTCAGTTTATTGTGTGCCTAATCACATTCAGCAATGAAAAGGTGCAATTTTGTGATGCATTCAGTTGATTGTGTGCCTAATCACATTTAGCAATGGAGAGGGTTAAAATTTTATTGTATTTCTATCTATGTTTAGCAATGAAACAATGTGCACAACATGAACTGTGCCAGAACAGTGTTTTCCCGTCGTTACATCGTTTACCAAATGAAAAGCGCGCAACTGGCGTTGTTCTTTGGAGTTACAGACGTGGTCCTGTGACTAACAATACTTTGCGAGTCGCGTCACAAGCTGTGCCAAACGAAAATGTTCGCTAAAAAAGGAGAAAAGAGTGAGAAAAAGCGAGTGAGAAAGATGTGCGTCTGGTTGTTCGGCGGTCTCGCGCCATAATACCTGGTTAGCGCGAACAAAGTGGCGCAGCTTGTGTCAAAAGACCGGTCGGCGTGGGCGTATCGCGAGCTTTTAAACGAGCGTGCACTTTGCCTTATCTATTCTTTTTATTTTTTTTTACTCGTCTGGCAGCGACGTGTCCGGGCGAGCGGGCAAACTCGAATCGAAACGGAGACCGAGGGTGTGCTCCCTCCCTCCCTCCCTCCCTCACTCGAAAGAGAAACAAAGAACTCCATAGAGAAAGAGAGGAATAAAGAGAGAGAGAACGCGAGCGAACAACTGCGAACTGTCGCGAGAGGAAAATTACGAGGGGCACGAACGCGCAGCCCGTTAAATTAATAGTAATTAGTTAACCGGACGTTTCGGAGCAGCGAGCCCGGTGAAAAATTGTAACGGCCGGTGATAATAACCGACGGCAGTTCGGGACGATTTATAAATAACGCGACAGCGTCGAAGAGAATTACGCTCGCGTTCCAACCGTATCAGATATCCGTGGTCGCACGCGACACCGGACGCGTGTTTGCTCTAAATCGAGCGTTTCAACCCCCAAACCCCTCTCTATCTTTTACCGTCTCTCTCTCTCTCTCTCTCGCACTCGGATTCCACCCTCTCTTATTTCTCGTAACCGCTTAGCCGAGCCGCACTTAACTCTATCGCACACGCGAAACGTGCGCCGTGCAGGGGATGGAGAAACCCAGGGGGGTGGGAAGGACGCAGTTTCATGGAGGGAGGCTGCACAAGCACACACCGGTGTGTCCGGAAGTAAATCGTGCCACGCTACTATTACTGTAAATACGCCGAGTGTGTGTTTCGTCCTGCCCCTCTAAGCGAGCGGAACTTTACGTGACGCACCCGCGATGAAAACTGCAGACCCGTTTTATGGAATCGGCCCATCGGAGAGAGCTCCTGCTGCTCTGCTTTTCCTACCCTCTTTTCTCTCTCTCTCTCTCCCTTTCGACACGCCACGCCCCCAGCAGGCCGCGTTTTAACGAATTAGAAATTAATGAACGGACCGGCTGAAAATCGTCCGTGATGGGATTACGGTAACGCCGCAGGGGTACCAGCTACGAGTTCAACTTCGCGCTTGTTCCTACCGTCCGAGAGATTATTATTATTATTATAAACGGCTGGAATAATCCTTTCAACGCGCGCGGCCAACCCGGTAACAGGTAAGGTGCATTTGTTCTGAGTGACGAAAATATGCGAACACAATGCCACTGTGTGTCCGTTTATTCGGTGCATCGCGAAATGTGCTATTTGAACTTTTAATGCAGGCCTAAAGACAAGTTGTAACACTTTTTGTATTTTCTCTGGAATTTTTTCAACATCCTCGTAATGCTGTGAATTAATTGTTCTAACTTAAAACAACATTAACTCAAAAACAAATCCACGATGCCACAGTGTGTCCGTTTATTCGGCGCATCGCGAAATGCATTATTTAAACTTTTAATGCAGGCCTAAAGAAGCGTTGTAACACTTTTTGTATTTTCTCTGGAATTTTTTCAACATTCACGTAATGCTGTGAATTAATTGTTCTAACTTGTCAAAAACAAATCCAATTTCAGGTGCGATATTTAAAAAGTTATCGTCTCTTTAATAAGCATTCCAGTATTACTGTAGAAGACTGCACGTAATCTACTGTAACTAGTTTCATTGCAGTCCGTACCCATCAAAGTTCTTCGTCCTTTACATAACCGTAAAGAGCTACTTACATCTAAAAACCATTAGCTCGAGGGATGTTTTAATTCGAACACCGAAGTAGTAGCATTAAAATAATTCCGTGGTTAATGATTTCCAGGTCTGGTAAGTGGGTCGGAAGTTTTTTGTACGGAATCGCGGACCGCGTCAACTAATGCGTTCGAAAATATACGATTTAAGAGGGGGACACTCCTCCTCCTCCTGTACATCAGACGTTAAATATCGGGAATAGCTGGGAACATTGCTTTTCGCTTTTATACAGCGTGTTTTACCTAAGTGTCATTCTCAGAATATCTGCTTTAATTCGACGAACAACGGACGATTTTTATAGCTATATAATTGGCAATGCTTAGGGTCGTTTACAGCATTAATTAATCATTTTTAAGAATTTGCTTTTAGATGTTTATTTGTTTATTTTGATAGAGTAAAAAGTTGTCAAGGTTATTGGTGTTTTTTTTACGAAATAACTAAACAGAAAAAAAATTTATTTTTAAGGGTGTTCTGGAGATACAATAGGAGACAAAAGTACAAGAATTTCAAAATCGATTGATACATTGGAAATGAAAGCCATTCATGAGTACATTTTGCATTAAAAAAAATAGATTAATTTAAAAAGCTTTCATTTAATTAGTAAATTTTATTTTATATTTATTTTTAAATCAAATTGTCTTGATATTATAAAAAATTGTAAGTGACTCTTACAAATAGAAAGTGTCTTTTGCAGCAGAAAGATTATATCAAGATTGATTGATCTTGAAATTTTCAATGACCTACTTTCGTATACTGTATCTTTGTGCCACGATAGACATTTAAGTGATACACCCTGTATAGACTCACAGAGGTTTCGAAGTGGCATATTGGTTAAATGAACTTTTAATTTCTACGCGCTTATTTTCGAGATGAATCATACCGAGAGAGAAAGAGAGAGAGAAGGGCGGACCTTAATTAAAAGACCGGCGATTGGCAAACACGTATCTGTTTCCACTTTCCAGTCCCGCAAGCAAATGCTTGCCTGAACTTCTGTAAAATCGTACATTTCTATTACGAGAGGGATTCTGCATAGCAGGCAGGGGAGACTTGTGCGCGCAGCACCGCGGCGCATTTAATAAATTAACGTCGTAATTCAGCCCTCCCGGCTACCGGTCTCCAGATATTACGACCCTTATTTGATTCGAAGTTCGTCGCGGCTCGCACAGCCAGGAAACGCGAATTTCCTTTCATCGATCCACTCCGCGGAAAATCGCTCCTCCTGCTTTCCGAAATCGCTCTCGGAAAATCTCTCGACTGACACTGTCGCTTCACATTACTCGTGAACTGGCTGCTTTATGGAAAACTCTGCCAAACAAAATTTCCACGGCATTGAAATACTCTGTTAACGTAACGACACGTTTTTTAATGAGTTGCTTTTTTATTCGAGATAGAAGAAAACGATAACATGAACGTTTCTTAAATTTAAAACAGAGCATTGTTAAATAATAAATGATATTGATATTTTGAATAAAACATTTCAACGAATTGTCGAAACATAGACGAAACAGCAGAATCAAGTCAGATAACGATATGATTCTTAGTACCCAAGCCGGTAATGTATTATGATGAATCACTTTCTAACATTATTGTTTATCCTGGGACTTGTTAATTGTACAACATCTGAAACAGTTGTTTTTGTTTATGCCTTGGTCAATATTGCTTAATTTCCTAGATTACCAGTATATCTTAGTAGATATACAGTTACAATGTTGGTTGATGTTTTTACGGTTTGAAATGATTTCCAAATATCGATTGGTTAGGTTGATCTATTGATCTCTGATTGGTTCTGTTCTTTATAGGCCTCGCGTTTGTACCTCAGTAACTTGTGTCACGACGTAGTAACAACATGGGTTACAAATTTCAATTTCTATGTTAAGATTTTCATAAAGCAAGTGAATAATAAAATACAGAATCTTGAAAATGTAGTACAATCTGATATATTATAATAACATCTTTCTCTGTTATAATTTCAGACACAGTTTCCTTCTTTCTTGAAAATGATCCACACAAGGATCGAAACGTTGAAAGTTTAAATTAATTTGTAAAATTGCTAGTGTTTATTTGATCGAACCGTTGTGCCGAAATCATTAATACTTTTTCTGTTTCAACAATCATACGATCGATAACGATAACAACAGTTAAAACTCACCCCTCTAAGCCAGGAAGACTTCGAAAGGAATGGAATTTCGAGCATCGCGAATATTGTAATTTTTGCCGGTGTCGGTTGCCACAGTTTTCGGCGTCTTTTTGCAGGGGAAGTGGCATCGTTTCGGAAGCGACATTATTTCGGAAAAGCTGAAAGACCCCGACACGGGGCCGGTTATTACGCGGCCGCGTAATAACAGCCAGAAGGACGCGCCAGCTCCGAAATGCATACTCTTTCTGGTTTGGAATCCCGCGGCGCCGTTTCCCGGGACGAAAATCACGATACATCGAGTCGCCGGCAACAAACGTGGGAAATTTCCCGGCCGGCTACGCGATATGAATTTCCAAGCGGCCTCCGAGAGAGAGAGAGAGAGAGATAGTTGACTGCTTCGAAACGGTCGCAAATTATTCCCGCAGCGCTGCGGATCGATGTACTGGACGTCGCTTCCGGTGAGAGTGTAACTGTCTCTGTTTCGAACCTCGAAAACTGTCCACGAATGCTTCTGGAAACGCGCGACCGTACAAAAGAACCTTCTCCCTCGCAAAACGCGGGTTGCGCCACCGAAATATCTCGACCCGTTATCGCGAAATGACGTTTGCGAGACGTCGCGCTGTTTTTTCAAGCTTTTAACTCGTTGCAGACTCCTCGGACGGTTTGTATAATGTTGCTTTCAAAAGCTCCATTTGCCTCCGAATATCTTTAAGCTTTCTCGAAGCGTACAGAAGCAAAGTAGTTGCTCGATGATTTTCGTTCGAATAACATATTACTGCATAAATAATGATTTTACTAAAAATGGTTCAAAGAAATGTTAAATGGTTTCCTGAGGGACGTTACTTCACGTGAAAAATATTTTTTTGAATGGAATGAAAAATTTTTTTTATAAACCGATTCATGCTAGTTGCACACACATAAAGATAATTAAAAACGAAATAAAATCGAATGCGTCACAATGGTTCTTACTTCCTACATTAATATACTAAAAATTCATAAAATGTGAAATCGTATTTGTACAAAACGCTGCGCGAGCCAATCCTTTGATATGCAGAAAAATGTGCAATCTGTTAAATTCGCTGTTGAAACAATCGAATCGAATTGGTACTTAAAGCTTTGTCCACAAAGAATTTGATCATGTTATCATTATTGATTACCACATACAAAGGGATGCCCCGTTTAAATTGCACATTACAGGCTTGCCATTGATGAGTAGAGCATATTTGTCAATTTGCCACTTTCAATGCGGATTATTGTGTAAATATTCAACAGACTGCATTGCAAATTTAAGATTGATGTCATGGAACGATATAAGGGTTGAACGACGTAACATCAACGGTAATAAATTGTTTTTTTATATCTTTGGGAGACCACTTTTGGCTTTTAACGTGGAACTCTTCTGGGAGACGAGCTGTATGTTCGTTACGAGAATTTCCGTTTACAACGCTAGCAGAATTTTCATTGGAAACGATTTAAATATGAACGAGCTTTAAATCAATGCTAAACAGATAATACAATTAATCGGCAGACTCGAAATTTCACTTGCAACCGACGTATTGTTGGATTATATGCATCCTTCGTGTTTTTGCAAACGAAATTGACCTGTCTGCTATATTATTTGTTACGTAAATAAATCGTGACGTTATTGATGTCACTTTATTTTTCTTTTGGGTCATGACGTGTTCTCTGTCTTCTCTATGCGCTCAGATAACAAACCTTAATGTTATGCAAGGAACAATATTTATACGGTATATTTGTTCTTAAATATTTGATCGCTTGTTGACAGGCACGCTGCTATTGTCCGTACAAACGTCATATACGTCACTCCACTGTCATTTCAAATTCATTTATACAAAATATGATAAAAATATGTATAAATATTTTTATAAAAATTTATAAAAAATGTTAACAAAGTTGGGTCATAAAATTGCTCGAATTTAGGACCATTCTAAAATTCGCATCTTATTGTTGTCCAACACTAAGATACGAATTTTAATGGAACGGTCTTAGAAACAATAAATTTTATGAATTAAAACAAATACATGTACAGTATTTAATCCTTCCAAAATTAGTTCGAACCGATTAAAGGCGGAACTGGGCTATCGATCGAACGTTATTGCCATTTTCCGAAGGCAAATATTTAAAAACCTACTTTTAAATATCTAAACACAATACGACTACAGTCTATACTGTCTACAGCAGAAAATCGATAGAAACAGGAATTAATTAAGCGTCTATTCTCAGTAAACATTTTTTCCCTGGTCACTGCTACCAAATCTGCCTCCAGCTTTGTCAACATTTTTTAATCCGCTGAACGTTCCTTTGCGCAGTGATATTTTGTATAAATGAATGGAATGGCACGTGGAATGACAGTGGAGTGACGTATATACCGTTTGTACGGACAATACCAGTTTGCCTCGATAATTCGTTAAATTTGTTCGTTCGTGTGGGTTCCACAAGCGATCAAATATTTCGTGCGTCACACCTCGCCAGTGAATCGCTAAACTTTTCTGATTTTTCCTGATTTTCAAGTATCTGCTGGAAGATGTTGACAATTAGGGTAGCTTTTCCAGGTTCAAGGGGTCATCGTCGAAGCAAAGTGGTTGCTCCTAGAGGGATGGTGGGTGGTTCCGAGAAGCCGGTCCTTGTAGGGTTGGCCGGCGATGTCGTAAAGATAATTGAAAGACGAAATTAGAGGGCAGGAGCGGAATAAAGTGATACGATTAAAGCGACGTATACGAAGTAATCCTGCCGGGCACGTGGAATCTGGTCATGACGTAAGCGGATTAAGGTATTAAGAGGTTAAAGTTGAGAAGCTACAACCGACTGATACGGCTCTTTCCGTCTTGTCAAATACCGCTTAAGTTAATCGCGGGATCGGCCGGCTGATTACCAGCGATCCGCGTGCTCCCGCGCGCGCGTGTACTCTCTCGGCGACAGAAGGGAGCTTGTATTCTCGACGAATGCCAGAAACGAACAAATCTCTCTCTCTCTATCTCTGGTCGCTCGTTAGCAAGATTTCGAGACCCGATACCCGAGCCCGGGGAAACCAGGAGAGAGCTCGAACAACGACAGAACTTGGAGCCAACGACGCCTGACGTTGACGTACGCAGCGTAAACGAGAAATTGATTGATTGGGAAACTTTCTTACGCTCAGACAAGAGAGAGAGAGAGAGAGGGAGAGTGGGGGCAACTAATATCGACGCCAGTCGCCGCGAAATCTCATTACCAGCGGAACTACGGTTCCGCAAACATACCGAGCGCATAGCGAATGCGTCTCGCGAATCCTCTCACTCCTTTCCCGAGAACCAGACGTCTCTCGATTAGCATTCATATCGATCTTATCTTTCTTTCTCGTATTACTTTCGTTACCCGTCCTCCTGCCGCAAACCCTCCCTTATTGATGGACCACCCTTTCTCCGACTCTGCCTTTGTTTTCCTAATCTCCTCTTCCTATTCTTCCTGGTTTTCCACTGTTTATTTCATCTTTCTTCTAGACAGTGTACTTTTTGACTCTTCTTCTTTTAGAGCTTATTTTACCTTTCTTTTGGACATTGTTCTTTTTGTACTTTTCTTATTGTTAAGCCTCAGACAGCGGACCATTATTACAACTGTATAGTCGATAAGGTTGAGAATTATTTTATTAGTTTATTTGTTACTTCTATTGTAACATATTGTTGCAGATACTTCTTATAGACACTTATATTTAATTTAAAAAAACTGAGTAATAAAATAACGACTTTTGAAAAACACCCATTTAATTGATTATTTGTTAATATTATTTGAAAATTTCTTTATCGGACCACGTCTTATGATAAAAATTGCATGGAATCTCTGCAGGTAGTTTAATGTTAAACACTTTTTAAAGGTGCCTTATCTACACTCGATTTCCTCGTTGCACCAAATTACACCGCCTCCAATCTAAATTAATCACCACTAGTTGAGTAGCTAGATGATGCTTTTAAGTACCCGATGAGAATGGCTTGAAAAAAGCACCCGCAACCAAGGGTTAATGAGTCCACTAAAATTTTACGAAAAGTACACGATGTAAAGCTAACGTGCACTTATCAGTTCCCCTCGAGTTCCTTCCAACCCTCCACATTTTAATCGAAAGAAAATCGCATATAAACCCAGCGAATCGTCCTAAACATTATCAATTATAAAAATTGTATGGATGTTCCGTTGTCTGAGTTTTAAATATAAATCAGTGTAAAATACAACCGTTCATACATTTTGTCTGTGTATAAAATATATTTTGAGTTCCTCTCAACCCTCCACATTTTAATCGAAAGAAAATCGTATATAAATCTAGTGAATCGTCCTAAACATTATCAATTATAAAAATTGTATGAAAAAGAGTGTAAAATACAACCGTTCATACATTTTGTCTGTGTATAAAATATTTTTTGAGTTTCTTCCAAGCCTCCACATTTTAATCGAAAGAAAATCGCATATAAATCCGGTGAATCGTCCTAAACATCATCAATTATAAAAATGGTATGAACATTATTCCGTTGTCCAAGTTTTAAATGTGAATCAGTGTAAAATACAACAGTTCATACATTTTGTCTGTGTATAAAATGTTTTTTTTTTCACCAACAACAAGAGATCAATTCTACTCGTGCATTTAATTCCGCGTCGTTTCTACAAATGGGAACGTGTTGTGCACGATCGAACAGATTGCTTAAATTTCGCGTGCAGTTGCTGTGCGTAGATTAATCAGTGGAAAATGTTTAAAACTATCGTTAGACGCTAAACTGTTGGAAGCGGCATTTTAGATGAAGATGCACACGCGTTCTCCCCTAATGAATACTAAAGATAAGGCCGATTGTTCGCGCTCATTTGATCGAGGACCTTCAGGAAGCTTCCGCTGACATTTACGAGGGCGACGGTGTTAGTATCCGCGCGAACAGCCAGTGCAAAAGCGGGGCTCGGGTGTGGAGCGAGGGATGAATTTAGGGGTAGGATGGCCCATATACGGGGAGCTGCGAACGTGTTAAAATCAATCGTGGCTCCCGGATGGGTTGCAACTGGTTTGAACGGGGCCGGTGTTTATTCGTCGCGGAACACCGTTTCACATATTCATGGCTGCGGAGTAATAAGGTCAGGCGAGGTTTGTGCGGACGAGGCGTCGAACGATCGCTCGCACATCGTCGCCTCGCTTCTCTTTGCCTCGCCCTACACCTCGTTTCTCCTCGGTTCTGTGCGTCTCGCGTGAACGTCTCGATTAAACGGTGCAGGCGACGCGGTTCTATTCGCGACGCTCGATTTACGAGCGGCCGATAACGAACGGCCGTTTCGTGGCCTAAACTACTTCGTTAGCGGCTCGTTCGGCCGGTTTTAAGAGTGCTCGCGGAAGCTTTAACGCGGCCGGCCTCGCAGTAGGCCGTTTCTACAAAATCGCTGGAATTAAGTTAAAAATTTTCATATCGTGTAATAGGGTTCTAGGTCTTATCTGGAGTACTTGATTCAGATTGACTCAGGAGGATTCAGACTCGTATCTGATCTCGTTTCTTGGTAATTATATAGAAAAGGTCTGCGTACTCCGATTTTGATGAAATTTTAATATGTTATGCAGCAACACATTTTGAACAACTTTTTCCTGTTCCAATATAGGGGGGCCGCTTTTAGTTTTTGAGATATTTGCAAAAAACTATCGTGAATACTGTATTGAATTTTTCGTATTCCTGCACGCTCCGCGGCAACGAAAACCTGTCCCGGTGCGGCGTTTGTTTATTGCCGTTGGTGTGGTATTGTCGCTTCTCATCTCCACAACGTGTTTACAAACAAAAAATAAATAGATGCGGCCCCGGAACAGGAATACGAAAAATTCAATACAATACTAGCAATAATATTTTGCAAATATCTCGAAAATTAAAAGTGACCCCTCTATATTGGAACAGAAAAAAGTTGTTCAAAATATCTAAATCTATAACATATTAAAATTTCATCAAGATCGGAGTACGCAGACCTTTTCTATATAATTACCAGAGATAGAATCGACGATAGTTTATTCCAAGAGGTGAGCGGAAAACAAACACACCGATAACTTGACGATAGAACCGTTTATATTCACGATGAGAACGAGACTAACTCGACCGAGGACAATAAAGAGAGGGAGAGGGTACATTAAAGAGATAGATTGACATATAAATATATTTAAAGAGAGCGAGCTCAGGTGACGAGCAAACATAAACATTTATGAAGTATAAATACACGTGAAATACAAAATTCTATTGGTTTCGTGTTCGTGCTAACTCCTACTCATTATTGCCATAAATAAATCTTTATATTCTGCAGCTTCGAACCAATAAATTAATTTATCGAGATATTTTTAAGCGGTGTCGTAACCTCCATGCACTTCTAAAACTATTCCACTTGTAATTAATATTATACTATAATTGACACAGACTCGAACTTTCGTGTGCGCCTAGGACTTGTTCGAATGTACAGAAAGTTCAGCTTCGAACCAATAAATAAGTTTATTTATATGCACTTCTAAAATTATTCCGCTTGTAATTAATATTATATAAGTGACAGAGACACGAACTTTCGTGTGCGCCTAGGATTTGTTCGAATGTACAGAAAGTTCAGCTTCGAACCAATAAATAAGTTTATTTATATGCACTTCTAAAATTATTCCACTTGTAATTAATATTGTATAAGTGACAGAGACACGAACTTTCGTGTGCGCCTAGGACTTGTTCGAATGTACAGAAAGTGCAGCTTCGAACCAATAAATAAGTTTATTTATATGCACTTCTAAAATTATTCCGCTTGTAATTAATATTATATAAGTGACAGAGACACGAACTTTCGTGTGTGCCGAGGACTTGTTCGAAAGTAGACGCGAGAGTAGAAAAAATGGGCAGGGAGAGACGCTAGAGTCTCCGCGCTCAAGTTCGATCGGATACTCGCTCTCCTGTTCGCGGCCGTCGCCGTTTAAAATATCCACGCGAGCTTTTCAGCGAGCTTCGCCAGGCGTTAAGCTGAAACTCCATTAGTACGAAACGGCCGTAAAACGCCGCGGCACACTAGTAGATATGGCGTGGCATGGTGCGGCACGGCTGCGCTCGCTTTGCGCGCCGCGAAAACCTTTGCCGTGGCTTTCGCGTTTCGCTCGAGTTCCCGGCAAACAACGCTCGAAAAGAAAGACCGCGAGTGGAAAAAGCACAGGGCCGCAAGAAAAAAATAAAAGAAAACAAAGTAGCTCGCCCAACTTGCCTGTCGTGTGCCAATCGAGAAACTGTTTTCCGATGTGTCATCGATGCTACTTTCTTCCTTTATCGAAGCTTCTCCCCTATCTTCATTTATAATAGTCTACAACGCTTGTCTCTTTTAATTTATAATGGCCAGTTGCGTCTATTCATATACAGGCTAATTTTCTTAAGATCACTTTTGTCGGACATTTCAAGATCATCAAAGTTTCTTTTTAATGAGACTACATATGTTCGTTAGAACTGTCTTATAGATAATAAAAGAAACAAAATCAACGATGCCCGATATGTTAACCTTCGCATGACCTTCGAGTGATAAACTTTTGTTAAGAATGCTCCTGGTTGATCAGCAAACCGTTCCAGCTTCTTGTAACTTGCGCGTGGTGTGCCGACTAATTTATTGGAATTTCAAGGACCACTTCATTGGTGCAGGGTGAAACTAAATTCACGGTGTAGTGCGAACAAGACTTTATTATAAATGCTATGTGAGATATTATAAATGCTATTTATTATATATGCTATGAATTTTTTTTTAAGTGCGGAAATGCTTTGTGCATACCCTAGCCCTCCTGGGGCAGGGGGCTCTGGCCAGCCTCCTATCCACTAAAACCGCACTCCCACCTAAGCTAATGTAAGGGGGTGGGCAGGATCTCAACCAAACTCAACTGGCCAATTCGAGTGATACCTTCTGCTGGGGCTGTTGAGAAGATTGATCGTTTGTCGTTGCTCGAGGATACACAAAAGAGTGGAATCGCGAAAGCGGCTTATCAGTCGTGATTTCCTGCTTAATAATTCAATTACGAGGGGCGCGTCGGCGATCGTTTCGCGAGGAGTCCGGATACGGATCTGTGCTCGTTGGCATTCTCAAGAATCGCGGGGCCGCGCGCGGAACGATAACGCGAAATCTGGTGTAGCCGCGGAAAGAGAGGCCGGAACGGCCCTTATCCGAATTTCATTGTCTAATAACAATAAAGGACGGGATCCAGCGACAAGAGTAATAAAGGTGGCGGTTGCGTCGCAGAGAAACGACGCTCGGTGTACGTGTAACGAACGCGTAATGGCTCGTACGGTCGACTCGGGCTAGCCCGCGTATAGAAACGTCGTCGCGGCGATACAGAAACATCCTCATACGCCCTGTTAAATCCCCCTCTCGCCCACCCCCTCCACACTTTGTTGAAACCCCTCTTCCGAAAGCCCCCTACAAACCGAGGGCGCACTTGCCAACGGAACGCCGTGGTTATCTGTTCCCGCGCACTGTACCCGAGTCGGGCACTTTTCGGGAAAACGCCAACCAGAAACTTGCTCGACGTTATTCCGACCACGACCACGGCCATGACCGCGGCCACTACCACGACGATGGTACGGAGCGACGCCGTGGAAAATGGAAAGGACACGCGCTTCCTGCGAGGCAAGGACTTTCGACAACTTCGTGCCGAGCTCGGGACACCTGCCGCTGCATTTTCCGGTTCTCGATGCATCCTCCGGCAACATTTTATTATTATTGTTAGCGGTAGGTTGTTGCATATGAAATGTCCGATTTTCGAACGCAAACGAACGCGACCGTTTCGATAAAAAAAAGATATATGTAAAAAGGAACTTTTTGAAGACCATGCTTATATTAAAATGTACTAAAAAATAGAAAATATTTTTTTTAGATATTAATGATTATAAATTAAAGCGTGGAGAGCCCGCGAAAATTCAGTTAATATAGTTCAGCTCTCCACACTTTTATTTATAGTCAATAATATCTAAAAAAAAGTATTTTCTCCTAATATTGCATTGTCATCCAGTCCTGAGCTATGTTGAAAATTTACAACGACAACTCGGCAAGCTAATATAAGCGTAGTAAAAATGCCACCAGAATCTACAAGTTCCATCCCTTAACACAATCGCTATCCACATAAAGGGTAGACAATAAAACATTAAATGAAGAAATACAAAATAACATTATAACATGTCACTAAAATGTCAAATACAATTTAATAAGATATTTACATTTCCCTGTTCCCTCTAATTTTTATAAATCAACTATTTCCGTCAGCAGCAAGAACAACTGTCCACCTCATAAAGGAAGAACTGGTCGAACGTAACAAGTTAGAGGAGAAAGAAAATAGTCGCAAAAGTTTCGTGTTTTCTTATTTATCGGGGGCTGAAGCGTTCCGTTTTTAATACATTTACCGAGAGAGGGGGGAACGTTTCAGAACGGACGCGCGTGAATTCGCAAGCAGCTGCTCTGTATCGCGAGCGATCCCGCCAAATGGTCAATCGGAATATCGAATGACGTGAGCGTATCCCGTCGGACGGTGTAGAAGCTCTCTCGCTCGGCTGCTCGGATGCGTTATAGATCGTCGAGAGGTTATTGCGCGTTGTTAGGGGCTGAAAGGGTGTGCGGTGTGTATGTGAGAGGACGCGCGCGCGCGGTCCGCCGTTCAATTCGTAGGGTAGTTCAGGGCACTGACGTAACTACTGCAGCTAATGAGGCATAAACAACCAGGGTGCTGGCTGGTGCCTCGACCCCGCATCCTAACCACCGAAAATCCCGCTCTCTCTCTCTCCCTCTCCATCTCTATCGGCCGTCCTCACCCTCCATCGCCTAACCAACTATCTCCGTTCATTTTAGTGGCCGTCTATAGTTTAGTCACTGTTCTCGTAAACTAATAATATCGGCGCCGCAGGACGGTCCTTTCGCGCGGCCAGCCCCGAATTTATCCTCCCCGACCACGTACGCTATCCGACTTTACCAGGGCGAAAGGGATCCTCGTTCCGGCTAATTCCGCTCGAAACTTTCCTCCTTGCCGCCAGTTCCTGGCACACCTAACGTCCGATTCTTCCGCTCCTTAAGAGATCTGCTCTAGACACCGCGAAAATTGCTCGTTTTCGAACGTTCCCACCCTCGGAACTACCTGCGATGGGTAATTCCAGTTCTCGACGCTCTTCTAACGAAAATTCTCCGTCGACTCTTCGCCTCTGCCCATGCTAATCATTGCGGATCTTGTCGATTGCAAGATACGGATGCTGGATAACGTTTCGTTATCCAAGGATCTTAACAACTCGAAAACAGGGTGACAATGTTTAAAATTATAATATTGGCGTTCGGAGTGGCAGTATCTTTTTCAATATTTTATAGCAGAAATATTTAACCCATCTGTCAGCACATTTTACTGAAACAATTGAACCGGTGACAAAAGAAAATTGATCAGGTTCAACTTAAATGGTTCTTGATAAACGAGGTGCCAGCAAGAACCAAGTACTCTTTTGAAAACTCGAATCCTAATGGACAATCAACATGAAAAATTCGGAGAAATTGTTAACTTTATGATAAGAACTTCTGTGTGGTCTGAGAGTAAGCATTCAGTTATAGTCATTTTATATTGTATATGATTATTTGGTCCCCTAAGGGTTGCAATCTATTTACCAATCTCCCCCTTCTTTCCACTCTCCCTATCGCCTAATTTCAGCCTAATTTTCAGGACCTACTAGGCATTTATAAATTATATATATATATATATATATATATATATATATATATATATATATATTTATATGTATATTATATAATTTATTACGGTAAGTCGAGAACCACCTTTCATAAATTCATATATTGATTTAAAAAATTGTGGATAGTAATATTTGAGAACAGAAATTTATCAAATTCCATACTTCGAGAATTTTGAGTGTGGGACGAAGGACAGAGTGAGTTCACAGTCCGCGCGCATGATCGGTCAAAAGAAGGAATATACCGCGGGGGTGTAGAGAGTGAGAGAGAGAGAATGCTGACCGACTTTTCCGGTCTTTTTCTCGGTTTGCTGTGACCATCGCGTCTCTGGGAAAGCTCTTTGAGTGACCGCGTGCGCGGCCACGTTTTCACGTAGCGCCCGGGAACTCATCAGCGAGTGCAGGAAGCGGAACGTTCGTAGCCCACGGAAATCGGTAAACGTCACGCGAATGTAATTTATTTATGAGTCGAGGAGGCGAGGAACGACAGCCGACTGACTAGCATGCCTGCCCGATATGGGAAACGCTATGAAAAATCATTCGATCGATCTTATCGAGGTTGGCGTGTCGCGGCTCGACCTCGCGTCGGATACGAACACCGTGAAAAAAGTTGCTTGGCAATCGAGAAAGCTAAAGAGAGACTACGGAGAAAATAGATTCAGAATAATTAGCAGGTTGTCCTGAGAATTCGTTTCCGACCAGTGTGGACAATGTGAATTTAATGTTTCAAATTGTATCTGCACATTGTTCTCGCAAATGCATCAAATCGAATGCAAAAACTTGGGTAATTATATAGAAAAGGTCTGCCTGATTTTGATGACATTTTAATATGTTATGCAGCAACACATTCTGAACAACTTTTTCCTTTTCCAATATGGGGGGTCGCTTATAGTTTTCGAGATATTTGCAAAAAACTATCGCGAATACTCTATTGAATTTTTCGTATTCCTGCATGCTACAGTATTAGCGATAGTCTTTTGCAAAAATCTCGAAAACTAAAAGCGATCCCCCTATATTGCAAAAGGAAAAAATTGTTCAAAATATCGAAATCTATAACATATTAAAATTTCATCAAAATCGGAATACGCAGACCTTTTCTATATAATTATCAAAAATTGTTTAAAATGACGGTGTATTTGTACATTCACTTATTATCAGACATTATGCAAAATAAAGGTTTTTATGTGAATTACAACATATTTGAATACAATAGAGATTTATTTTCTTTCTTAATATGTTCAATAGGTTAAAAAATACTGTAACAGTATCTTTACAATTTTTATAATATGTTTTAAGTTGCGCCTACTAATATTTGCCATAAATGCATAAAGGTCCGCTGTCTAGTTATTATTCTATATACCTTTGGAGAATCGTGCTGCAGTAAACAGCAAACAGAAACGGTCGGCCACGATTAGACGCGAAGTCCGATGCCGGCTTTGTTCCTGTCGCAAACGCAATATGAGGTATCTTGTACTGAACTGTTGACTCGTTTCTTTATAAGATCTCGGAGACGCCTGTGCGCTTATAGCAATTATACCGTGTAGAGATAAAAACGTCGCATCGCGGAGAGCATGATTGCTTCGCGTACTCGCGGACTCGGTATCACAATTCCTGTTTTCTTTGGAATAACCAAGTATCCGGGGGACTTATGGACGGCAGTGTGTATACCCGGGTAGATTAATATCAACTGCATTTTTCAGAGCCTGGAGGGACCTCGCTCCGGGAGGATTTAATTAATTATTCAAGAGACACAGAGGCTCAGGCCGAGGAAAAAGAGCGTGTGCACAGCAGAGTAGCTCTTATTTCCTTTTGTCAAAAATTTTCGTCAAAATTTCTATCACGACAACTCTTACAATTTAAAATAATTCAAAAACAATTTGTGCGAAGTTTCAGCTCGATCGGATAACGGGAAATAGAATGGGTCAAACAATAAAATAATTAGTTTCGTGCTCGTATAATTGTTTTTCTCAAATATCTTCTGTTCTATTCATTGCGTTGAAGAATATATAAAATAAAATCTGTAGATCTGGACAAGCTGCGTCTTTCATGTCGTATTACTTGTTTTCGTAAAATAAATGGTTGTCAAAAAAAAAATTGAGAAAATCTAGAAAATTATTTTTAACCAATTCGGTTGCATTTTTATTGGTCTTTGATTTTCTGTAATAACTCCTTAACGACCCCTCGGAGAACATTTCCGCAAAGTTGATTCAAATGACCTCAGGAATGCACCCTTTCAAGGACGCACACAATTTTTGGGGTAACCTGTGTATGCATCATTATTTCTTTTGTATGCAACGTGATAGTAACATGTCAGTGTACCTACATCGTTATGAAGCAATCTTTAAAGTGGCTTTAGGAGCAAGCAAAGTGCAACTCAGTTAGTGTGAAGGGGCTGTGTATTTTTTAGGGAAACCACGGGGGAAGTAGGTCGACGACTGGAGAAGCGATGGGAAAGAGAGAAAACGTCGCGATATGGTTTCCGCGAGCAGGAACGGTTCATTACACCCGGAGCTGGTACCTCGCCGGTGGTCGAAAGCTCAAAGCGAGGAGGAGGGAGTTCACGAGAGAGAGAGAGGTCACTCTCTCGCATACAAAGACAACGTACGGCCGACGCGTGTAGTAGCGTGTGAACGCGAACCGGCTACGTAAATGGCGACGGAGCACAGACGACAGCCAAAACCCGCGAGCGTTTTAATCTACCGGCCGGCAAAGCTATTACCAACTACCGGTGGAAGTCATTTCGAGATGGTACACGTTCGTCCGACTTCCTGCCAGCCGCGGTTCCGCCGCGAGAAACAATGGAAATTAGGACTTTAACCGTCGGCTCGTCCCGTCCGAAATCCATATGTTATCGCTTTATGCGGGGTAATCGTCTGTCGTGTTCACCCCCTTTGCGGAAACAACCGGATAAACGAGCGACGTTTCCCCTCGGAGAGTCTTCTTGTTTTCCCTATACTTTGCTCCCGCTACCGTCTCGCAAGCGCGCACGATCCAACGAGATCAATGAGATCGACGAGACGCTCGCGAGGTCCCCCATCAAACGTTATGGCGGAATAAAATCTGAACGATGAATACCGGTCAGCTATCGGGACACGCGGATATAAGAACCGCTTCTTGGGTTTGTCATTATCGAGCTGCATGGCGCAGACTATATAAAATACGAGGTTATGGTATCACCATGATAGTGCAACCAAATTTGGATCGGTGTCTAGGTTGGTTCCATTGTGTTATTCGTAGTTGGTTGATTAAGGTGATCACTAGATTGCGGATTTTCATAGAGGATAACAATTTTTCATATTTATTTAACGTCGCTTTCAACTCTTTGCTAAGATTAGGTGACTTAATTTGGATCGGTGACTAGATTGGTTCCACTGTGCCATTCGTAGTTGGTTGATATCGGAGACCACCGGAGAATAATAATTTCGGGCATCGATCGCACAAAACAGGACCTTTTTTCATATTTATTTAACGTCGCTTTCAACTCTTTTTGCTAAGGTTAGGTTAGGTAACTTAATTTGGATCGGTGACTAGGTTGGTTCTTGTTTGTTACCAAGTTTTGTTGTTCTTGATAGTGGAGATTAAATAAACATTTAATAAACATAAGGTCCAGATTTGATCTCCCAACCTCGTCCTTCCAACATTTCTAGTCTTAATAATTCTAATGAGTAGACTAGCTGCGAAATTATTTATGGCTCCGGAAAATCGTATCGAGGTATCCACCTGTCGTAAGTGCATGTCTCGAGGATATGTGAAGATTAACTTAATTTTTTTTTAAATGGAACCATAGGTAAGGATTTGAATTGCCACGAAATCGTCAAAAGCGTCCAACCCCGTCCAGTGATCAAATAAACTTTCTCGGTTATCTGATAATTTGGATTGTCTGTTTCCACAGAGATTCGCCCTGTGCAATGGTTAATAAAAAAAAAAAAGTGGTGAGAGTCGTAGTAGTAACGAGGAGAAATAGTTTCGGTCCGGACGATGAGTTTCGAGGGCGGCGAGAAAAAGTTCCGTTGGGCTCGTTTTGGTGAAATCGACCCGGAGCGTTGGTGACTCATGGGGGTCGAAATAGAGAGATCAAACGGTTGGTATAATCGGGTTAAAACCGGTGGCAAACGTAGGCGTGACGGTCATGACGACGCGCGGCCTACAAACATCGGAATATTGATAGATTTTAAAAGCGATACGAGAGCGAGTCAGAGCAGAGTAGAGTGGCGAGCTGAGCGAAGAGGATAGGTTCAGAGCGGCGAAGGTATCGCGTCCGGCTATCCATTATTTATGCACGTTTCGCGAGCACTAATCAGAGATCGAATGAAATTCAACGCATTAATGTAGTCGCGGATGCGTCGGGAGTATGCTGTGTTTAACATCAGAATCCATTACACGAATTACACAGAATCCAGATGGCACACGGCGGCCCGGGCGCGCGCGCGATGACTAGTCGGAAAAATGCGTCGGGAAGCGCGGGCACCGTGATGCGCTTCCGCGTACAGTGCGCGCCAAAGCTTTACAGTTTAATTACGGTGCGTCACGAGCCTCGTTAAACCGATTACCGATACATTCGATATTTAAATAAACTCCTCACCTACGGACACCGGTGAATCATTCAGCGCGGGCCATCGCCGCCGCGATTCCCCCGCGGACGTTTCGATTTCAAATCTCTACAAATCTATAGAACACTATAAAAATCATAACAAGACCGTACATGTTTCGTGTGACCTACAAATATTCTAAGACTCTCGTGTGAAATGAGAGTTAGCTGAAAATATATTTTGGTAATTATATAGAAAAGGTCTGCGTACTCCGATTTTGATGAAATTTTAATTTGTTATAGATTTTGACATTTTGAACAACTTTTTCCTTTTCCAATGTAGGGAGGTCGCTTTTAGTTTCCGAGATATTTGCAAAATACTATAGCTAATTCTGTATTGAATTTTTCGTATTTCTGCATGCTCCGCGGTAACTATTAGCTATTTTTTTTGCAAATATCTCGAAAAACTAAAAGCGACCACCCTATATTGGAAAAGGAAAAAGTTGTTCAGGATGTATTACTGCATAACATATTAAAATTTCATTAAAATCGGAGTACGCAGACCTTTTCTACATAATTACCAATTGAACATTCCACAAACATCCGTAGTCTATTTACAACATCCTTCAATTATTCGAATGTCTTCCTTTCTTTGTCCATTTAATTTTGAACCACTTCAGCGAATTTCAATATGACGAAAATAATGTTATTCCATTCTTCAATTCTGCAAATAATTTTCCATTTTTGTATGTCCATATTTATTCACTCCACCTAATCGCGAAAGTCGAAAGTACCGTAACAACATTCTTCGATTCCTCTAATGCCATCGCTAATGTCTTCCCCGTTTTAAATTCATCCATTTTTGCCGTGAACGCATTAAAGCAGCATTACGATCATAACGATAATGGCAGGAAATGTACGAATTTGTAAAACGCGGGAGAACATTATCAGTGAGAATAATCAGTGGAAATCGATGGTATTTTTGCCACTTATACGTGCGCGTGTGAGCGTCTGTGTACATACATATTTGATCTACTTTCATATATAAAATCCGATAAATCTACGGTGAATTTTAAATATGCTCCTTGAAATAATCACTCTAATTCATCCTATTTTCGCAAGGGTTTTTATAAAAATGAATGGAAAAGTATACCTCGCAGAATGGGAAGTGTCTTGCGGAAGAAATTATTATTACATTTCTTAATACATATTGCAAAATCCTATAAATTCATAAAGACATTGGACTTCCGATTCTGACAGCGTCGAACGAGTAGGATTCGGACTTCGCGTGCAGCCATCGGGGAGACGAATCGCACTCGTCCACAGGCTGCCGCGTTCAATATTTTCTCGAGTGGAAGCGGGTCGAGAAGTTTACGCCTATCGTATACAACTTGTACTCCTTGACTCGGTGAATAATTTCCCGTCGCCGTTACAAGCCGCCATGGATACCTCCACCGCCACCGTCGCGTCGTTGCTGCTGCTGTCTGTCTGTTCTCTAACTTTCGGATTCGTCGAGACAGTCGAGTCATAATGGCGAAATGGACGGTAACAAGCATAAGAGTCCTGGGGAACTTTGCTGTCGGGCCTCTTCGTCTTCCCGAACTCTTGCGAAACCGCGAGTTTGAAGAATTCGACCGTCGATCCTGTTGGATCTGTGTAAAATTCCGTTACACCGTCCAATGATCACGCATCTAGTTAATTATATAAAGTTGAAGAACGAATGGTGTATGTATGTTAGCAGCCAACAGTATGTGGACACTTCGTTAATTTTTATAAGTACCTGAAAAAAGTTATGATATACCTTTGATAAAGTTGATTACTTACATTAATAATAATTTAATAAATATCTCACCAATAACGATAAAAAATAATTATATCTTCTTCTTTTATCTAGTCGTGGCTAATTCTTATTTCAGTATCAATAAGGTTCCACTCAGAAACTAGGATGTCCCATAAATGTTTTTCAGATTTGGGACATAATTTTCGGACTTGTCTATCTGTGTGATCCCATAATTTCTCTCTTATTTATTTAAGAAAATTGAATAACTATATTGTTTATTTTGGTACTATTTTGAATGCATTACATACATATCCATAACTTTAGCAACAAATATTGTTATGATAACAAAAATATACGTTTCAAGAACACGGTAAATGTCCGCATATGTGCTTCCATATTTTAGTTTTATACGTTTTTTCTGTTCTTGAATAACCTTGGAATAATTAAAGTCACTGAATTCCTAATGAAAGGGTCTATCATTGTAGGTGTTTAGAAAAGGGTGGTACCATTTTAAAAAATCAAGGTGACCTTGTTATCTCCACAAAAAGCGACATAAAAACAAAATTTTTTTGGCATCGCGCCATTCAACTTTGTCCTTACCATATTTTACGTATCTTTAGAAACAACACAGATATTTTAGGTGCAAACGTTAGGTGACTCAGCCTGTACTTTTGAGCGGCAGTGTGAAAATCAAAAATAAAAGAAGAATTGTAAAATTACGATCGCTAAAAGATTGCAAAAAAAGAAGACAGATTAAAACGCTCGCGACAAACAGGTTAGTCGTTAACTTCTGGTTACACGTGTACCGAATGTTCTTAATAAACCCGTTTTTCTTTACGGCTTTTCCTTACAATTAACATCTCGACGACGCGAGTCCTTCGTCTTGAAGAGGCGAGGTTTCGTGCGTCGCTTAGCCGGAACGACTCCGAGAAGAAGTTTTCGACGTGGCTCGTTCGTTCACGCGAACTTGTTGCGTGTGCCGCGCGATTAGATGGTCGCGGTCGCACGAGACCGAAAGAAACAAAGGGTGAAACGAGTGGGACCAGCTAGAGGCCGAAGCGAATCAGAACAGTAGTGTGTTTCGAAAGGATGAAAAGCATCGCGCGAGAGCTCCGAGCACCGATAACCTCTCTCTCTCTTCCTGAATGGATATCGCGTCCGAAGCGCATCGGGGTTACTTCGAATTAAATAAAACCCGTAATGGTACTCGCCGCTTATGAATAATTCAGTTATCGAGCGGGGACACACCGCTACTCGTAACTTCTACCTTCCGCTTGGCAAAAACCGTCGTCGGAAATACGCTTCGAAAACGCCGAAAGATCCGAAGAGAACCGCCCTTTAAGAAGTCCGCCTATTACCGCCGATCGAAACAATAAAAATTATCTTTTTGCCCACGGCCGAACGTTTCGCAGCCTCCGAAAGCCGTTACCAAAGTTGGGAACTGTTGTTCCCCGAGATAACTCGCCAACTTCGAAGCGCCCGAATTAAGATTCAAACGTTCGCTTGTTGAAGATCGTTAAAGAAAAGAAGAAATCGTAATCTTTCTTTTGTTTCTTGCCGAAGTCGACAGATCGGGGGAATTGACGCGAATTAAGGGGACAAAGTTATCCTCTCTGTGCCAGTACCGGATTAGTCACGTGCCATTGTGACACGTGCGCGAAAGGAACGAAATGTGTCACATATCCTGTTCCTTGCAATTCTTTCAAACAATTTTTATTTTGCATAAACACCTGCAAATATATAATATACTCTAGTACGTTAAACGTATCCCTGATTTATACAAGATTTCATTTGTCTCGTATGAAATGATGCTTGAACAGTGTGCTTAATAATTAATTAATAAAAATGGAACAACGGATTGATTTGTCTTGTATGAAATGATGCTTGAACAGTGTGCTGAATAATTAATTAATAAAAATGGAACAACGGATTGATTTGTCTTGTATGAAATGATGCTTGAACAGTGTGCTGAATAATTAATTAATAGAAATGGAACAACAGATTGACTTGTCTTGTATGAAATGATGCTTGAACAGTGTGCTTAATAATTAATTAATAGAAATGGAACAACGGATTAATTTGTCTTGTATGAAATGATGCTTGAACAGTATGCTTAATAATTAATTAATAAAAATGGAACAACGGATTGATTTGTCTTGTATGAAATGATGCTTGAACAGTGTGCTTAATAATTAATTAATAGAAATGGAACAACGGATTAATTTGTCTTGTATGAAATGATGCTTGAACAGTGTGCTTAATAATTAATTAATAAAAATGGAACAACGGATTGATTTGTCTTGTATGAAATGATGCTTGAACAGTGTGCTTAATAATTATTTAATAAAAATGGAACAACGGATTGATTTGTCTTGTATGAAATGATGCTTGAACAGTATGCTTAATAATTAATTAATAAAAATGGAACAACGGATTGATTTGTCTTGTATGAAATGATGCTTCAATAGTGTACTCAATAATTAATTAACAGAAATGGAACAACGGATTGATTTTTCTTTGTTGAAAGAGCGAAGAAAGTATATTACGTTTTTTTTACGATCGACGGTTAACGTTAAGAAGTTCCAGTAGCCATTGCCTATCGGTCTGTATACGATGAAAGAACAAGTGTCGTTTTATAGCAAGTTCGAAGCTGAACCTTGTATAGACACTTAAAAGCCATTAATACAGTTACTCTTCGAGTTAAACGTTTTGTCGAACAAGTTAAAATGGATTGAAAAGAATAAAGTTTGGCGGCGAATCGTTATCCTCGTTGGTGTAGCAGCGGTTTTACGAGCACTTTGGCTGAGAAGCTGTTACGGTGTGATGAGGAACGTGACTCTGATAATTCTACTGCCGTTGCTCCTGCTGTTCGGGAATTAATTGTTCGCAAAACATTTCGAAACGTTTTGGGAAATTGGTGGAGCAAGTGTCCTGGATACTAATCGATAGGTTTAAAACTCGGTTTAAAGAATATACTTTTTACTAGCCAGTCGACGTAGGACCAAGATAGCAAAGTAGCACAAAAATTATATTTTCAGAATGCTAGGGAACAAATATTTTAAACTTCCATCGGTACTCGGATGTCGACTCAAATCGTGCAGAGATTAGAAATCTATTTTGAGGAAGATGAAGATCTGTCACTTCGAAGCTGGAAGATCGGAAAATCTATTTTTCGCAACCAGGATCGTGTACCACAAAATTTGAAACTATTTGGGGGTATTTTACTCTCGATAGCTACAACGTGTCACAATTGTTTAGAATCAAAAACTATGTGGAAAAACTTAAACGTTTCATTTTTGTATGCAGTGGTTAAATTAGGATCAGTTATATGGACATTTATTACCTCTCAACAATGTCAAGGTCATCAAAATCGGCGAGGAGATCCTCAAAGTAAATAATTACCGAAATTAGTTTATGATATCGACGTACAGGTTCGATCAAAGAAATATTTCCTCAAGGTATCAATTCCAAACATTCTTGATCTAATTTCTAGTAACCCATGGTTTGAACTGAAAGGAACTTTGTCGTTCAAGATCACGTGATGCAAACAGATTTTGATCCGCCGAAGAACTCACGGTTTTTCGTGGCGAACGGGTTGACCGCAGTCTCCGCAAAAATCCGTGTAATTGCCGCGTAGACTTCACAAAGGATTCTGATGGCGCTGGGGTGATTCGAGTGTGCTTGATCAGAGTGGAGAGCCATATGGTCAAGAGAGAGAGGGAGAGGCGAGGTTCGTTCGTAAAACCGACGGGACGCTGCGTTTCAATAAAATTTCACGAGTGCTCGCACCGTTCAGCCGCCTCTTTCTGTCTATCTCTTTCACCTGGCGCTCCGGTATTCGAGTGAAAGCGGCCGTCCGAGGGGGACTCGTTAACGGGCAGTAGTAAAAGTAAGTGCAAGTCAGACAATCGGAAGGAAGTATCCGCGGCAGCCTCTAAAGCCGCTTATTTATTGGGGTCCGGTCGGGGTGAGCGAGCTGGTTGCGTGGAACGGGTTGGTTGGACGGTCGACGATTCGCCTGGCAACCAGGTATCTTTTCATCCTGGGAACGTTTATACTCTCCATGCTGAATTCGAGCGAAAGAGAGCTGCGACACGCGCGTGCTGTTTTAAATCTTCTAGCCTTTCGATGAGCATAAAACGCCAACACCATCTCCGCTGCTTCTCATTTCCACCCTCTTCTGTTAGGGAGGCAAATCCGCATAGTCAGAGTCGCCAGATCGGAATCGCTACAGACCGAGACCGGGCAATTTCACTGGGAAGACAATATAATTTATGGAATTATAAATAAAAATATCCATAAAAATTATGGATAAAAAAGAAGAAATAGAGCGGAACCTCCAAAGAGAGGAAAGGAATAACCAACACCAGAGTAACATCTAATTGTTTTTTTTATCACCAGCATACACCCTCCCCCCCATGTGTCAAAAATGAATTTAATTAAATATGAGGATCACTGTAAACAGGTGATATACAAGAGGTCAATGAACTCACAGGTCTGCTCGATTTTATATAAAGCGAACAACGTATGGTTCTATTCTGTTTTTCTCTAGTGTGTTTCCTCACTTCGAGTCTAGCTGTCAATATAATACAACGTCCTTCTTTGCTCGCGTTTCTAATAAATTTGGAGAGGGTGTACGCTGTGTTAGTAGGACCTCATGTCCGCAAAGAGGAGGGGTTTTTAGGGGGTATCCACCAACACCTTGAGTCCCTCAAAAAATAGAGTCTCCAGATCAGGAGAATGAGTGATATCTCTTCTCTACCAGCACCATATTAGTCACGTGTCATTTGGCCCCTGCAAAAGCGTGGTAAAAGGGGAAGGTAGAGTGGGAGAGTAATCTTAATCAGGCTACTCCGAGCACAGTGTTTTAAAAATTCCCGTTTACTGAACAAAATTCCACTACTCGGAAATTATGTGTGTTTAAAAAAGTAACGACTCTATTAGCGTAACACATGATCTGGCAGTGTACCGCCCTTCGAGCTTACTTTTTAAATGGACCCTCCAGCTACCTGCTACCCTAATCCCAACTCCCTAGCTGCCCTCAGCCTTTTAGCGAGATTAGATGCATAATGTGTAATTCTTCCGCGACAAATAAGGTTATAAAAAGGCTCGCGAACCGGGATAACATTGTCCGTTTCGCGAGGGAATGGCTATGGGGATCAACGCCGTGATTCGCGCGTTATCACGAGCAACGACGTTAAGGGAGAGTTTATGGTCGGACGTCTTTCGTTTGCGGACCACCGCGGACCGCCATGGCCCGTCGCGGGCTTGCGGCAACATTTTTTACAGGCGCGCGAACACCGGCTCGTAAAAGCTCCTTACAAAGTTTCGATCGGCACCGCGCCACGTCGACAAAGGGCATCGTTAAGGGACGATATGTCCCTGTGACCGGCGACTTCGGCCCTTCGATTTCACCGGGTCGTTATCGCCGCGATTTTAACGGCCGTTAATCTTTCAACGTGCATGCCGCTGAATCGATTCGAGCTTTTGCTGCGACCATTCTCGGCCGATTGGGCTTTCCTGCGTTCGCTGACTACAGTGTACCGACAACACGGCTTTTTCTCTGTTGAATGTACGAGGTCGATTATTATTGTATTTGGCGTAGACTGGAGAGAAATTTCAACGTTTCATTTAATTTAAAATGTTTTCGTTGTGTACGAGCTTTTTCTTTTTGTTCGTACTAGGTTGAATATAGTATAGTCATTTTTCGAGTCGACAAATTAAGACTGGTTCTACGTTTTAAGGAACTTGGATAAAGACTTACGTGATTACCTATTTTTATGTGAAAAGATATGGGTATTTCACCAGAATATTTTAACAAACTGAAGGACAGTTTAAACAAACTGTATTGTACATTAAAAACGAAATGGGTCTAATCACGTTACATTGAATCAAAATTTCTTTTTCGTAATAGAGAGTGTTTAGAAAGAGATACTCTACTAGAATATTATCATACAATATTATTATACAATGGTTTTAATAAGGAAAGCAACTGATTCAACAACTACATAAAAATTTATAAAAATAACTAACTAAGAAATTAAACAATAAATATATTCTAACATGTATTATTCGAAAGAGATTATTTTATAATATATTTTAATTCAAACCTCATGTGAATATCTTAAAGGGTACAAAAGTTATACACAAATGTCCCAAAAATTTTCGATCCGGACCACTGTGCGTCATGAAAGGGAAAGTTAGAGTGAGGAGAGAAGTCTTGGCGACTCTAGTCCAAATACGCAACAAGTATAAAATCCTAGCCTAACGTTATATTCACGGAGCCAATGAACTCTATCACGGAATTGCGGTGTCACTGTGCATCCATCTCTTTCTCCTTTCTCTGGTACGACTGGTTTGTACCAGGGAAATCAATATTTAGCGTTCATCGAAGCGAAAGCCATAAAACTTGGCCGGGCACGATTAAGGAAATGGGCGGTAGGCAGAGGCAGCCCGGATACTCTATCAAGGATATGATCTCTCTCGGGTCTGCGGGATGGCAAAGGAGATGGAGATTAACGCGTTAGCCGATCAACGCCAGGGGAGGATCGAACACGGTCGAAAAAAACTTGCACGCCGGGGATAACCGTTCGTTATTATCCCTGGTGAAGACGAGACAGCCGCCCTCCGAGAAACAGCTGCCAAGCTAACGCCACTCTAGCTCTCGCGAAATTATCCGATGGACGATAAGTGGATAATCGCGTCGATTCAGCCCCGATCGAAACTCCCTTTTATATTTCATGCGAGAATCGATCGAGGTACACCGAACCGCAGAAGCTGGATTCAGCGGAGACGCACTATGTTTTTGATGAACGATCCTACAGCATTTCCCACTTCACCTAGTTTCGATGGATAGTTCACTGGACTGCCGTGTCCTCCGAGCAACGTGTCAGATTCGTTAGGAACGTTTTAATCGACGCGTTACATTTCTACTACAAATTCCAGGAGACAAAGTATTCGACCAACTATAAAAGGGTCCCATGTTAATCACCGACACAGTTTTCACCAACATTTCATCGACTCTAGATTTGACCGACAACGAATTTAACCGTCAACGAATTTGACCGACGCGAATTTGACCGCCAACTATTTTGACTGACAACGAGTTTAGATTCGTTGGCGGTCAAATTTTTTGTTTTCACCGACTCCAGATTTCACCGCCAACGAAATTAACGGGCAACGCCTTTAACCAGCAACGAATTTGTCCGCCAACGATTTTGACCGACGCGAATTTGACCGACAACGATTTTAGATTCGTCGGCGGTCAAATTTGTTGTCGATTAAATCCGCTGTCGATTAAATTCGTTGTTGGTTAAATTCGATGTCGGTCAAATCTAGAGTCGGTGAAATGTTGAAAACTGCGTCAGGGAAATCTGTGACGGTGATTTCCATGGGACCCCTATAAAATCAGATGAATTTTCCGAAAGTTCAAGGTGCAGAGCTCGCGAAGCAGGCTTACCGCAGTCGGACAAATCGGTAAAACCGCGTGTTTCAATGGCGCCTTTCCCCTATTTGTAAACGAAGCGTCGGAGGCAGTCGGCGGGGCAAGGGGGTTTGTCCCGGTTCGTTAAAACTTAACGCCGGCCACTTTCGAGGACGCTCGAATTCCCAATTGGCCTCGTTCCGAGCGCGGCGCAAGATAGCGGCGAACAATTAGCGACGCGCGAACGAAAATATGGGGGCGAGAGAGGGTGGGTGGGGAGCGACACTCCGTCACGGTTCGCTCGTCATACCGCGGTAATTGGAAATATTCGGTATTTTTTCGGGCGAGGCGGTTCCCCTCCCCTCTACCGGTCCCAAATGTGTGACGCTTTTCAACGGACGCGGTGGAAAAAAATCGTGGAAAAAAAAATAGATAAAAAGAGGAAAAACAAAGCTACGGGATCCCTTAACGAGCGGAACGGATCTCTCCGGCGATGCGCAGCGTCGCGTTGGACAGGGGGGCGTGCATTTCGCGCGTAGAAAACCCAGCCTGCTTCCAGAAACAAGCGCGTATGTTTCACGTGCACACGCGCGCGCGCGCTCGAACTCGTCCGCGTGTTCCCCGGAAACGGATTACCCCGCTACGAAACTATTTACCGATTTAAACGTCCTATAAATCTCCCGGCTCTAGTTTAACGGAGATTTTACTCGAGGGGACGAGCCCCATAGTGGGAGAGAGGGTGCAGGTCAAATTTATCGCTTTATTTAAAGGGCCGCGGGACGCGGACTCGGTTTTGCGCCTGGCAAACGCTATTTACCGTCTTCACGCACGCCATACCCGCGAACGGAAGAGGACGAGTCTTATCGCCGAGCCTCTAATAGGCTAAGGGACACGGACTCGCCGCGGAACCCTATCCCCCCGATCAAATATTTACGATACCGATAGCGAACAACGCTGTCCACGTTGCCAGTTGCTCCGCCGACGACAGGATAATAATTGCCTAGACGACGGCACGAACGGACGGCCTACCTAAGCGAAACTAAACGCTGTCGTCTCTTTTTCGACGACGATCCATCCGACCGCGGTTTTCGCTTTCCAAGATTTTATGGTGCACCGTGAAATATGTGACCACAGATGTGACAAAAAGTCTATGTCTTTTAAATTAAATTAGATTCACATTTTCTATTAATGGACTAATCAATTTCATTTTTTTTGCCAAGCTTGCAGGATTAGTTTGATAATTATTTAGGAAAGGAATATATTGTCAAGGTTATCAGAATCGGTGAGGAGGACCTTTTTCTAAATCATTACCGAAAGTTCACCACATGACGTGTAATGAAAATTTTGAAAACGTTTCATTTAATCGGAATGAAAAAAAAATTGTAAATGTTGAAAGAAATTTGTTTTGGCAGTTAAGGTGTTCATTCTGGTATGATAGCGATCTTACCGAATCGGTGAGGAGGTCCTTTTTCTAAGTAATTACCAATAGTTCACCAGATGATGTATAATGAAAATTTTGAAAGCGTTTCATCGAATCAGAATTTTAAAAAATAGTAGAAGTTGAAAGAAGTTTGTTTTGGCTGGTAAAGTGTTCATTCTGGTATGATAGCGATCTGACCATTTTCATCGTCCGAATTCCTTCGTCTACCCGAGTCCTCTAAATCACTTTGACAGCAGGGCTCTTCTTCAAAGAGAAGACAGCCATAGAAAGAACAGCCAGGTCTTGGATGATAGTCATTGATTTACCGGCTCGAGTGAAGACACGGTCAACGACGAGCTTGACGACGCGCGTCCACTTTGCCACCGCGGCAACAATTTAGTGGCAGCTCGCACGCCAGCCTCGCCCCACTAGAATCTCTCTCTCTAGTATGAGTTATCTTCCTTCGAGAATGCTTGTGCATCTTCCGAAACATTAATCTTACGGGAATCCGTGCGAGTTGCGGCCCATGGTGCGCCCTGCATGACGGACACCCGGATAAAGCTGTTTTCGGAGGGGAAAGCAAAGGTAGAACCGTGTGGGCGGGTCCAATAGTACACCCCATCCCAGAAACTTCCGTCTTCCTCTTAGCTTTGAATTCGCGTAGACTCGTGTCCGTTGTCCTGAAGAAACCTGCATTGTTTCGTAACCACAAAGACAACCAACAAAGAACTGAATTGGCAAAGAAGAAAATTACTGTGCTCAGAATTTACGAGTACAAATGCGCTTCAACTTGTAAGTTGAATGATTTGTTTAATTCATATGCAGGGTGGGGCACGTAAAACAGATCACCTGAATAAATCGCTTGCTTTTTAAGATAGAAAAAAATGCATCAGACCAAACTTGATATCGAGGCGCTCGTAATCTGATGTCATTAATTTTTTTTATAGGTGGAGACGTCAAGGAGATATGAAGGTCAACACTGTTTTTGTAAATGGAACGGTATGGTTTTCTTATTTACATTTTGATAGTGTGTTTCAAGACTATTATGAAGGTTATTCAAGGTAACGAAAGGTCAACTGCAATAGAAAATAAAGAAGTAGGAGTTTCTGAAAATATCCCTAGAAAAATATTCCAGATCAGTAGAACTGCTCGAATTCCCCGGTCAAAATAGAACAATTACAACGCGCGAATGATACGAGTCAACTCACTCCTGCTGTCAAACACAGCGACCACAGAACTCGGTCTAGTCTCGGCCGATCTAGCACAGAAGTCAGTGTACCTTGCTGAATACGAGTAACTTGGGAAGTCAAAGGATAGGGGGAGACAGAGAAAAGAGGATTAGAAGCGCGCCGTCCAGGAAATAAGACAGTGAAAGAAGGACGAGAAACAAAAGAAGTAAAAGCCACCAAAGTATAAGGAGCTCCGATGAAATGTCCATAAAATATTTCACGCAGTCGACAATTTATTTTCCTGGTCCTAAAAAGTCTACGTAATTCTTGACGAGATTCGATGCGGTCCTCAATTTTCCTGGGCAAAAAAAAATATGTAAGAGCGATCATTATTTTTAGGGTAGTGGGTTTTCGAAGGAAGTGGTGTCCCGTTGTTTATCAGCAAAGGCCTCGCGAAACGTTGTCGCGGTTCACGAGCGCGAAAGAAACCGCAGAAATTCGTTGCTGGTGTTTCTCGGCCGGTGTTCTAACCCTGCTTCGAAAACAACGACGGTCCGAGAATAAAGGTAACGCGAGTTTTATTCCAGCTCTTAGTCACCTCTCCTTCCGGTAGCATAATAAAACCCCTTTTACAACCCCTCTTTTTCTGTAGCCAGCCATGTAGCCGTTACTCCCGCGAAACGTTCCGAAGCGAAACGCGGAAACTATCCGCTGTCGCTTTCGCGGTATGTCTCTCTCAAGGCTAGTGCCCGCGTGACTCGTTCGCAGACATAATAAAACCCTCCCCGTCCATCCACGATCCCTGTTCCGCCGTTTCTTCTCCATTACCAGGCCTTTTCTACAGCTGGACACGTTGCTTTAAGGGTTTCCCGTCGTTTCTCGGCCCTAACAAACGCGGTCGGGATCCTCGAGACCGACACAGCTGTCGCAAACATAATCGAAAGGCTGTACCACGGCTCTTCGGACGGACCAGGATCTTTTTGACGCGTTCTGAAGTTCTACAGGAAGACTCTATGATACCATTTTATCTATGGGTCCCATGGAAATCACCTACACAGTTTTCACCGACTCCAGATTTGACCGGCAACAAATTTAACCGACAACGATTTTAGATTCGTTGGCGGTCAAATTGGTTGTTTTCACCGACTCCAGATTTGACCGACAACAAATTTAACCGACAACGATTTTAGATTCGTTGGCGGTCAAGTTAGTTGTCGATTAAATTCGTTGTCGATCAAATCTGTTGTCGGATAAAGGCGTTGTCGGTTAAATTATGTCGGTCAAATCTGGAGTCGGTGAAGATTATGTTGGGCAAACCTGTGTCGGTGATTTCCATGATACCATTTTATCTACTAACTCTAAAAATTTCTTAATGAATTGTGTAAAATCAATTTCGTCCACACTCCAACAAATAATTCAAAGGAATTTAACGTTCTTCTGCAACATTCGTGAGATTTCTCTGCACACACCACTTTCAGAATAAATATTCTAGACCCTGTCTATTGCCAACGGTAAAAGAAGGGGGCAACCTCTCTGCAAACTATAAAATACTTTTCTGTACTCCTGAAAACTTCTCGTCATGCCGAAACGCTTCCTAGGAAGAAAGCGAGTTACACGGTGTAGTCCACGGTCCCACGAGAACCTGCAGCGAAGTGTATCGCGCTTGTCACGTGACCAGGCAGGTAACGAGTTCCGCGCGAGCGTGGCCCACCTCACGTTCACCGAATGCACCGAATGCTGCACGCTGCTGCACCGAATGCACTAACATGGGCTAATGGAGCCGCGTCGGCGAGTTAGCGTGGTCCATGTTGCGCGATCCCGTCGACCTCGAGATTAAGGCCGAGGCCTCGAGCAATTTGTTTCGCTAATGGAAACTCGGTGGTCCAGATCGCCGACGACGGAAACTTTGATCCTTGCATGGTCCTCGGAAACGGCCAGGTTCTAGAAACTACCCGCGATGGTAGGTGATCATTTTTATAGCTGGTCAAATCTGCTTTTTTGTTTCATTGTATAATGCAACTATATATGGTATTTTAATTACTAACTTGCTGACCCGACAGACGTCGTCCTGTCCAAATTACAATAAATTTCATTGTGATCGTTTTGCGAATTTGCAAAAAGTTATTTTGATAAAATTTGAATATGTTGATATGTATGCAGCAACACATTCTGACCAACTTTTTCCTTTTCCAATATAGCGGGTCGCTTTTAGTTTTTGAGATATTTACAAAAAACTATCGCGAATACTGTATTGAATTTTTCATATTCCTGTATGCATTCAATACAGTATTCGCGATAGTTTTTTGCAAATATCTCGACAACTAAAACCGACCCCCCTATATTCGAAAAGGAAAAAGTTGTTCAAAATGTCTAAATCTATAACATATTAAAATTTCATCAAAATCGGAGTACACAGACCTTTTCTATATAATCACCACTTCTGTCTAAAACATTTTTTAATTGCACTACTGGAAGTACCTCAAAATGGTGACACAACTTAACGGATACACCCTGTACATGTTTGTAAAACACAGTTTCATATCGCGTCGAGTTCATTGACGCGAATCAATCGTCAAGTTGTCTAGCCGATTAGCCTCCTCTGGCCGATAACGAATCGCAGGCGGAGCGTCCGCGTCCAGGCTAATTCAATTGGCTGACAGCGAGGGAACCGTGTCCCGTGGCTCGGATTTCGCGATGAAAAAAGTAGTTCGGTCCTGCGTTCTTCCCGTTCCGGTTCTCCGTGTCGGTCCTTTTTTCGGGGGAGCCCGACGAGGAGAAGGAGGAGAAGCAGGAGGAGAAGTCAGGGTCCGTCTGTCCCGCTCGAATTCATTTCACGCGTTATAATCTTTAATTAAGGCGAGTTTTCTACGGCGGCGCATAATACGGGATCGTTAGACGACGCCGGATTCACCGAGAGCTGTTCGTTCTCGCTTTTCCTGCGCTTCCTCCAATTTAGACGCCGCCCTCGTTCCCGTTTTTTCCGTCTCGCCGCTGCCGGTTTCTCCTTCCCGCGCCCCTCCGTAGACGGCAAGACGATGTAGCGGCTTCGTTGCGAACATCTCTGCGATTTCACCCTTCGAAACTTTCGCCGTGTTCGCGCTGATTCTCTCGCAACGTTCTACAATTCTCTGGACATCCTTGTCGTTTCGCGCAAACATCGCCCTTGAATATGAAATTCTACTGGGCTGAAGGATCTGATTATTTCTCTTCGAGCTTTTGTGTTGGACTGAACAGAGTCGATTTTGTACAGGGTGTTTCAAAATTGACCTTGACACTATTCTCAGAAAGAACCTGTAGGTCTCAAGCCAATCGTTCTCTTAAAAAACGATATTAAACCAAATTGAAATTCTTCTTGATCGAAAATGTAATATATATTAAATCTTTTTTTTGTGTGTTGTGTTACAATATAACTTTGATTCACATTCTATATATTAGGTTTTTTGATATTTGGTCCCCACAGGCTTTCAAATCCATTCACCAATCTCACTTTCTTTCCACTCTCTCTCTAACGCCAAATTTCAGCCTATTTCAGCCTAATTTTCAGCGGGACCTACTTTTTATTACGGTGGGTTCCGAACCACCTTTTTGCCAACAACACGTGGCCAGCACCCAGACAAGTCACCGCCTGGCGTATGCTGTATACCCATGCGGTCACCCATCCAAGCCCGGCCACGTCCAAATGCTGTTTAACTTCGGTGATCGCACGGGAACCGGTGTTTGCAGCGAGGCCATGGTCGTTGACTACATTCTATATATTAATTAATTCTATTTCTCATGAAAAGTTGGTACAAATACCATGAATGCGGATGTTTTCTTTTCTTTGCAATTTTTGATTATTTTTCTTCTTTTTTTTCTATATACATATATATAATTTAATATATTAAATTAAACTAAAGTATCTTATTTAATGAGGATTTTTGTTATTTCGATCTAAATTATTAAGATATAATAAATCCGAATAATTTGATCTTATTTAATGTCTACAGGGTGTGTCAAAGTGGTGTAAACGTAGAGGGGGTGATTCTACACGAGAAAATGAATGGCTTCGTAGAGGAACACCGAGGAACTCTCAGAATTAGTTCTACTTGAATTTTCCGGGGCAGGATTCGCGTTTCCGGTGACGTGGGGTCGTTGAATCGACGTGCCGCGACCTGGCCAGCTCGCGGTTGTAAAGTTCCGTTAACGACGGAGCCGTTGTAGAATGTTTTTCCCGATAAGAGGTAGGAAGGGCGCGTGCGCGTGCGGCGTTGCGCGAGTCGTAAGCATAAAACACGGTTAACCGGCACGGCAAGGCACGGCGGCTGCAACAAAAACCGGGCCTCGGCTCTTTCGAATGTATGCACGGGGTCGAAATTAAAGCGGAAGAAAATGTGTCCCTGGGAACGGGAATAAATTCGCCGCTCGGCTCCCGTCTCTCGCTACCTTCTGACGGAGCGACGTTAACGTTTGTTCCCTTCTGTTGGTTATTTTGCTGGCTGGAGCCGGCGCGTCGTAAAGCGACGGGGGCAAACTTTTTCAACGAAATCTCCGCAACACGTGTGCCGTTTATTCCGAACGGGACAGACCGAGCTGTGCTCCTTGCTCTCTCGCGTTCTGCGTGGGGCCAGACCTTTATAATAATGTTACTACGCCCGTCCGACAAAACCGAGGCAGATCCGGCTCGTTACCGTTACGATCACTGCCTTCGCGTCGCATCGCATCGCGTTCCTACGATTATTGGTTGTGCCACTGCAACCCTCCTCCTTCGCTGTCTCCGCGATCGTCTTCTTTCGACCTCGTTCAACGGGAATCACGGGAATCGCTGTACACTCCGAACCCCATCACCATTATTCGAATTCGGTTCCGCGTAGTTTGGCGAACCGTTGCGTCGCTGGGATACTCGAACAGAATCACCGATACGCTTTGCTTCCTTTCTTCGGGGAGCTGTTCTTTCTCGTATACCCCGGTAACGATCGAGCACGACGAGATATTCACTGTTTATATATCGCTTATAACACGACCTCCGTGTAACCGTGCTCGCAGGACAGCTTATTCTTTTTTTTACCTTATTTAACGTCGCTTCTTGAATTCTTGAATTATACAGTTTAGATTAAAGGTGGGTTCCGAACCACCTTGGGCACAACAGTATTTAGATGGCACGTGGAATATTTCCAGAGGTGCCGGCGGTGGAGCAGCTTATTCTTCGTTGTTACTAACGACAATCAACGAACAGTCATTTTTATGGACTCCCTTGAACAGTCAAGGTAATGTGAAAATTGTGTTACTGGAAATGTGCTCCGTCATAAATAAACTGGGGATCTTCATGCACAAGTAGAAATAATATTTGCATTTATATATTTGCATTAATTGCAAGACGCAGGAGGTACATAACCTAACATATTTACAGACAATTTTCAAATTTTTTTCCTGTTCGAGATTGTTCACTGTTGGTTCACGTAATTACCTTTATAATGTTGACTCTTGATAATCATTAATAAATCACAATTGACTGTATCCTCCGTTTCCTTTCGAGAAAACATTTAATTTTACAAAGCCCGTGTCTGCTAATCCAATACATAAACCCTGTTCATACAGGACCAAGCTGTTGCGTTGGTAGGAAACGTGTTTAATATTTCAAAGCGTTCCGCATTGACGGATCCAATAAAACCGTTTTATAGAACCGATCGGTTCTCGGTTGTTTTTATAGAACAAAGCACCCATCAATTTTTCAAAGCATTTCGCATTCGTCGAATAATGTTGGCCAGAGAGCTGTGTATCGTGCAAATACCGACGTGCTGTTCGCCTTCCGATTCCTACATGGATAATAATAATAAATGTTATCGGGATCAATTTGAAAGAATAGCTGCGGAGTGAGAGTGAGTGAGGAGAAATAGAGAAAGAGAGATATGGACGAGGCATGAATCGAAAATTGGAAGTTAGGAGAGTGCGACAAGACCCAGTGCAACCGCGCTCGGAGCTGTCCGCCCGTGAATGCGAGGAAATTGGAGAGTTCTTCTCGATGTCCGGGGAATCTGTTCCCTTTGCCGCGTACCTTCTCGAATCATCGCACGTTTTCGTTCCTCTCCGAAAATAGTTCTCGCGCTGGATCGATGCCTCTCGAATTAACGGCTGCGAGGGATGGACTGGGACAGAGAACGGGGTACCAGAGACAGAGAAAGAGAACAGAAATCTATCCCCACTGTACTGTAATTAGCCCTCCATCTGCGTACCGGGTCGTTCTAGACCCGGACCGTCAATTATATGATAGCATTGTTATGTAACACTAGATTCTATTCAAACTTGACCATTTTGTTTTATTTTACAAAATTAACAGTAAAAATCATTGGACGATGTTCTAGGAACATTGAAGAATATTCAAGAATTTTTTAGAATGTTCTGAAACGCTATCATCTGACTTTGATGGATTCTAGAAAAGGTCTGCGTACTCCGATCTTGATGAAATTTTACTATCTTATAGATTTCGATATTTTGAACAACTTTTTCCTTTTCCAATATAGGGGGGTCGATTTTAGTTCTCGAGATATTTGCAAAAGACTATCACTAATACTGTAGCATGCAGGAATACGAAAAATTCAATACATTATTCGCGACAGTTTTTTTGCAAATATCTCGAAAACTAAAAGCAACCCCCTATATTGTAAAAGGAAAAAGTTGTTCAGAATGTGTTTCTGCATAACATATTAAAATTTCATCAAAATCGGAGTACGCAGACCTTCTCTATATAATTACCGAAAATCCTTTCCCACTGAATTTCATTTCACCTGATAAAATTAATTGAAATAAACTTTCCTGTTCCTACGGTCTAACGTTTCGGCAGCCTATTTTTTCGTTAAACTCGCGAAACCCAGCATCTGTTTCGAAGGCAGCCGATAGTTGAGAATCGAACGGGATTCCGCGATCAACAGGATTGTTTACAGCGAGCGATAAAGTTTATCGGAGGAAACGTGTCGGACTATTTGCTCGTCGATGCAACGATTCGGAAATTAGCCGGATTCGTATCTCGCCGGATAAACTTGGACCTGGTATCCGAGTAATTGTTGTCGATTCGGTCGGTCGACGGGTCCGGGACTCGTCCCGTACTCGTCCGGCGTTGCGCGGCTCGTTGCGACGGGCTCGGGTCAATAATAAAACCCTCGTAGTAGTCGGTCGTCGTGTGCCCGAGTCCCGGCTCGGCCCAAGCGCGGCATGGTATAACTTCCGTCGTTGACAGTATCGGTTGAAGAGTGCCGTTCGAACCTGGCGATTCTCGTGCACATTTAATGAGACACCTGCTGCCAGCCGGCTCGACGGAACTTTTTAATCTGCCCCAGCCGTGTGTGCATACTTTTTCAAAACACGTCGGTACTGGATAAGGAGACGGTTTCTTTGTGAACCCGCCGCGACGTGCTATTGTTGCGCTGTTTGCCGAAAGTCACTTCGCTGCGACCGCGAACGCGTTTCAATGTTGCCCAGAACCGATTGTCGACCACTTTGCGAGGGGAAACATGATTGGCCCAACTTGAGCTAATTTTTTTTATTGAAACTCTTGATTCTTCAGCATGTTTTAAGAAGAAATTATATTATTATTATTGTATTGTATTTATTTTTGTATTTACATTATTTACATTATTATTGTATTTACATAAGTATTTGCTGCTTAGTTAGTAACATAGGATGGAATCTGTGCGCCGTAAATATCAAAGAGATCAAAACACACAGTTAGTGTTCATAAAACACATATTTTTAAAACACATACAAACACATATTTATAAAGAAAAGAAAAAAATAGAGGAAGATACAAGATTACTTATCTAATAAGAAAGAAGGGACAAAATTATATTGGTACAATCGATAGGTATTATCATATAAACCTGCGTAATTGCATTTTAAAATTTTGCAGAGATTCAATGAAAAAATCAATACTGTTATAAATAGTGCATGATTTTGCAATAATGCGATATTAATTATTCTGAAGTTTCTTGTGTACTTTTATTGTGCTTTCATGCATTTGTGGTAAAAATGAGTAGGTGGAATTAGAAATAGTAAACACATTAATCAAATAACATTTCCAACCCTCCGAGCTCATTAAAGGAAGAATGAATTTCTAACCTGCTTTTGTTTCTTGTACTCCACATGTTTATTATGAATATAAATATTTCAATAATCAAGTAGGATCTTTGTAAAACCCTCGACTTTGTTCTCGTTAGTAAATGAGAATGATATCTAAATGATAAAATCATTTTCATTTACTATCTTAATATTAACAATCAAAATAACAAAAATCCTTCTCATTCTCGTTACATTATCAAATCAATCGTCTGCATAACTTATGAAGACACAATTTATTAACGGTTCGATCATAGAAATCCCAACCGAGACGAGTGGCCACGCGTATCGAGGATCTTCGGACGGGCCAGGTCGGGCCGGGCCCGGAGAAATAGACGGTTGAAATAGCAGCGTACGTGCTCGAAAATTCCGGGAATGATCAACGCGCGGCGCTTATCGGCGTTCCATCTGGAAAGCGGGGAAACAATCGGAACAGAGAGATAGAACTCGGCGAAATAGCCCGGTGCTTATCGTCGATACGATAGAGAACGGAGCGGGGCTATGGGGAGGGGTGAGGGGAGAGATATGGAGGGGGTTACAGCGCGCGGTATGCATCGATTAAAAGTAACTGCGTTCGCCGGGCTATTCAACGTGAATTATCAACGCGGGTTAATTGATTCCTAATCACCGGGAACAGCGGCGAGTCATTTATTGAAACGCCCCGGCTCGTATCTCTTTCAGCCCGGCCCCGGTTTACGAGCTCTCGCGGGGTTTCGCTGAGTGGAAAAGTTGACGCCGCGATACACGGATACCCTCTCACTTTATTTCTATGTCGGCTCGTTTGTCTCTCTTTCTGTACGCTGCACGGAATCTTCTCTCATTGATTTCTTTTTTTCTAGAAAATTGCCGATGCAATTTCGTTCGGTGGCACAACAACGAGGCGAACAAAGTCTAGTGGAAACAAAGTCGCGCGGACCGCGTCGCGGCGAAACGTCAAACGAGCGTTTCAGCCGCGAGGCCGGCTGTGCGCTGCTCGTTAATATTCCACCTACATTTAATTTAGCAGCATAATTAATTTCGTGGTGCCGGGGACACGGCTCGAAAGTAACACTGGTTTTTCTTTGTGACAGCTCCGCACGAGCTCTCTCTCTCTCTCTCTCTCTCTGGTAGCCTGGGGAAAGTTTCCAACGGAAAGCTGGCTCGAACGACAGCGAACACATTGAATCCACGTTCATTCGGGACGTTGCGGGACGTGTAAAACCAACCCCCTCTCTCTCTCGCCCTCTCACTCACAGAGCTGATTCTTAGGGAGCAGGAGGGCAAGGGGCGAGAGCTCGTCGACTCGCATTCAGGGACTCGCGTTCACGAGGAAAACGCTTTCCGATTGAATCGAGTTATGCAAAGGACGGCGCGAATTTTCCGCGGGAACGCCGGTTTTAGGCACCAAGCCGAGAATACCTCGGAATCACCGTAGCCACCCTTCGACGATCTCTTCCTGAATAACTTTCTAACGATTCCAACGCGGCCACGTCTGCACGGACAGCCTCGGCGAGCATCGTCTCGTTTCGTTTCGTTTTTCTCGCAAAGCGGCCTGATTCGCGAGCGCCGCGTTTCCGCGACCTGATTAAACATCATCGCTCAAAGGAAAACACCGAGTCGAGATTTCCTTTCTCCCGGGGAACTGTAACGACCGACGGCCGTTTTAATCACTGGCGCGCGCGTCTCTTTGCCACTGCGCGCCGTTCGAATTAATTAACGGAAATGAAAAATTCTCGTCCCGCTGCTATGCCGAGCCCCGGTCGAAGCGGACCCCGTTTCGACGCTGCCAGCCAATCGGGGATCTCGCGTTATTGTCGATTCTACAGAAGTCGTTTCAACGTTCCCATCGTCCGCGTTCTCTAACCGGATGCTAAAATTCCGAGACTTGATGAATATTTTCGAAAGACCACTTCGAACTTATCCAATAAAGATAATTCTTCTTCGTTTCAGTAACGAATTTTTAATGGAAATGGGTCGCCGTGTAATTTGAAGTAATTTTTACAACCTATTACTGTTACGAAATCGAGAAATAAAGTGGGCCCTGGGTCGTGCAATTTGTGCAACAAATTTTTATTGTGAAAATGTTTATTGAGGCTTCCAGGCTTTATTCACTCTTAAAAAGTGACAAAAAAAGTTGAACAATATTAATTGTAATACATAAATGGATTTATTGAAATTGTCAAATAACAAAACGACTGGTCTGGTAAATCTAGCGTTAATGGACTGTGAATTTTACTGTAATAAAAATGGGTGGGTGCAGTTTCAAACAATTTTGTGAAATAATTTTTACAACCCAATAAAATTGCAAAATAGAGAAATACATTTGATCCTGTATCTTGCAATATAATCAGTTTTATTATTCAATAAAATGCTGTCTTATAAAAAAGAACGACAAATTATTTTTTGATAATATTTTCTAAATCAATTGAGTGAAATAGTATTGAACATTGAATGAAATATCACCAGGGAGATATTAATTCTTAATGGACTGTGGATTTTACTGTAATAAAAATGGGTGGGTGCAGTTTCAAACAATTTTGTGAAGTAATTTTTACAATCCAATAAAATTGCAAAATAGAGAAATACATTTGATCCTGTATCTTGCAATATAATCAGTTTTATTATTCAATAAAATGCTGTCTTATAAAAAAGAACGACAAATTATTTTTTGATAATATTTTCTAAATCAATTGAGTGAAATAGTATTGAACATTAAATGAAATATCACCAGCGAGATATTAATTCAGACTTACATCTTCGCGCTCGATCTTTCGCCTATCTGTTTTTCGTAGCTTACAGTGTTGTCCAGAAATCGGAAACCCTCGCATCGTCAACGGGAGAGCCATCTCTCTCTCTCTCTTTCTCTGGGCTTCCGGCGGTGACACGTTTGTTCCGTCGTCGGCTGTACACAGACTATATACGCGTGGCACCGGTTCCACGGTGAACCGTTGTTGTTCCCGTGTTCACCGTTCGCCGCAAACCCGAACCGAGATAAAAAGTTTCTCCGGCTCGGCCGGTGTTGTTGTCGCCAGGATATATCCCGGCCCTCGATCGATATTACACCAGCGGCACACGTGTTTTCTCGCGCGTGTTAACGACAAGATATTGCTGCTAATATAAAATCAATGGAATCCTGTCGGCGAGTAACGATCGACGGTCGCCGTAGATAAAAAGAACGTTAGGAAACGGCCACTTTATGCTCGGGAACCCTTTCTTTCAACCCCTCTGTTGTCCTACAAAATCTACCGAACACGTACAGTCACTGCATTAAAATTCGGCCATTCACAAAACTTTTTTTTTAATATAATACGACTTTTACCAAGAATTTATAAGAGGGAACTTTTGTAAAGAAAATACCGAACGTTGTTTTTCACAACTTTTTTATGCGGGCCTGTATTGAAAGTTCGAAAAGTGCATTTTATAGACTTGCATTTAAACTCTTGCGTTAATTGGTCCAATACTTTATCGAAACTCGGAAAATGCATTTTAAGAAACATATTGGTATTTTTTAAATTTTATAGTCACCATTTTTGTGGTTCTGTTGTGGATCTTAACTTTATGTTATTATTCATACATTAAATCACACTGCGTTTAATCAATGCAAATTAATTTTTATTATTCTTTTAACAACATATCGAACATTAAAAAAACTTTTTAAATATATGTGAAATTTTCTTAACGAGAGAACATCGACAACACTTTCTTTGTTTTAAATTAAAACAACGATCGTTACGTTTTAAACATCGAAGTAAATATTGAATCTTTTAATAATTTGTCTACGCGACACGCCATCAGGTTCTAATTCTGCCAATGGAAAATTAGAAAGAGTAGCGACGAAATTGATTCATAAAATGCAAAATTGTCATGCCATTGTTGGATACGACGTGGACAGTCCCGTTCCTGGTTCTCCGGTTGAAATCACGTCCGGTATCGCGCGTTGACGAACGGTAATATACAATTGAACGGTCTCGAGGAGGCGGCTGCAATCTTCGTTCGAGTTGAAGCTCTCGCGTCGTTTTCTTTTCCGCTTACGTTTCTCCCTGGAGGCGTCTCGCGAAATGGCGTGGCGCGGCGGACACAGTGGACGTTTACAGATACGTCGTACGGTGCGCGGTACGGTAAGCCAATATTTTCAGTAGTATCACTCGACGTCCGAACCAGCGGGCAGAAGAGCCAGTCGAAAAGAAAGAAAAACCCATGGCCTGGACACAGAGGAGTGGATACGAGAGGAGACCAATGTCCCGTGTTTCGGGGTGAACGGTCAAAGAAGAAGTATGTGCCCGGGAAAGCACGTGAAAGATGATCCACTGTTCGGACGTGTACCCGCGCGTTATACCTCCCTCTTTCTACCAGCCGAACACGTGGTTACGTCGAGAACCTCTGCCACCGTGCCGTGTTGAATTTATTTTCGTTCGCGAACACGCGTCCCGATTCCACCACTATATCCCTGCCACGATCTATTAACCTCTTTGCTTCTCTACTCAACTTGCACACCTAACCATCCAGGCCTTGCGTTCTTCTAATATCCAAAGGGAAGACAGAGGAAATTATTTCACCCACGATTTTGCGTCCTAGAATGAGAAGCCAATTTATATTGATTTTATTCTCGCGTTTTTATTAACCCTTTGTCGAGTGTCACTCGACATCAGAGAAAAAAAATGTAAATGAAACGTGTTTTTATATTGATACGGTTCTTTATTTATTTATTTAATATTTTTATATTTTAGTGAAAAACATATGTAAATTCAACGAATATAAATTACAATTCTAATACCCAAAGGGAAAACAGAGGAAATTATTTCACCCACGATTTTGCGTCCCACAATGAGAAGTTAATTTATATTGATTGTATGACATCAGAGAAAAATAAATAAAAATGAAACGTGGTTTTATATGTATTCGGTTCTTTCTTTATTTATTTAATATTCGTATATTTTAGTTAAAACCATATATAAATTCGACGAATATAAATTACAAGAAAGTTTGACAGGTATATTTAATGTGATTAGTGAACAGGATTATTTGAAAGAAGTAGGAGTCAAGAAATTGTCCTTTGCAGTAGTATGTTTCAAATGAAACACTTAAAATAGTAAGTAGTCGTTAGCAACAAAATGAAAAAATATTTTGGAGTGTAAAAAAATGGTTTAGCCTCGATTAACGGAGAAATCCAATTTTGATTTATAAAAAAATGTATTTAGGCATTACCTATCAAAACGAATCTTTTTAATATGTCAAGAAAAATTTCAGACCTTTTATTCTCAATTGTGACAGAGTTGTTCGTTGTTAAAGATAAACATTGTTCAGAACGGTGGCCTTGACAACATATTTCAACGTCATTGAAATCTGAGGGGACCTTCTCTACAAGTTCTCGCGATAAAATTGCAACTGGTCGCTGAATGTTTACTGTCTCATACTTGGGCATTATCGGAATCGGAACAGAACGTGTTTCAGCCTCGTTCGGCATAGCTGGAACCTGATAACGCGTCGGCGCGATCGGTTCCCGTTGTGCTCGACGCGTTAGTAATGCGAACGGGAATCGACGATGTTCCGCGTCGTCGAGTCGCATATATGTATACGCGTACGTATATCGCTTGAGAACTGGAGCTGGATTTCCGATGATCAAACAGTCACCGCCGCGAATAATATCGATTTTCGTAGCACCGTTCGTGGCTCGTTCGGTACCAACGTGTTGACGCAACTATGCGTCCTCCTCACTCGGCTTATTGCGTGTTATCAAAGATTCCGCCGTTCCAGCGTTGCAATTAATTCTTGAGTCGACGCGCTCCAATTAAATTGCGTTTAGCCGACCCTCGCCCCGATATCAGACCGACGCACTATGGGGCAAACTGAAGAATTCTGTGGCAAAATCAAAGAACTTTTTTTTTTAAATGAAAGCTGAAACATGAAAGAATATTATATAATTATAGAGATTGTGGTACGAACGCTTTTTGACCTTGAACAAATTCGTTAATTTCCCGTAGATTTTCCACGTTGATTTCAAATCTGGCTTCAAAATTTTTCTACGACCTCAGGATTTTCAAAAAATCGAATTATAGTTAAACAGTTAAACTTTTATTTTTTCAAGGTTAAAAAACATTCGTACCATAATCTCCCTATTTTTCCCATATTCTACAATGTTTCAGCTTTAATTTTTAAAAAAATTTCATCGTTCTATATCATTTCTATCGAAAGTTCTTTGATTTGAAATGTTTACTCTGTGCCATAGTCGAGATCAACTGCAACAGACAATAAATTGTTACAGTTAACCTTGAGGTGACCTTCATATTGTGGTCATTACATATTAGATCACGTATTAGATTGTAAATAAAATAACCATATCGTTCCATAAAGAAAAACAGGGTTGACTTTGAGTGACCTTGAATGGCTTCTATAATAGGTTATTCTTTCATTTAATAAAACAAAGTTGACCTTTATATTTCCTAAAGGCTTCCAACAACAACAAAATTAGCAACATTAGATTACGAGACCCTCGACACCAAATGAGTTTGGTCTCTGGTCAAAAGCAAGAAGGTATTCAGGTGACCCATTTTCAATTCCGCACCGTGTACATAATTGAAGCGTACGATGTTGAAGTAAGTTCTAAAATACTTCAGATCTTAAATGGTTGAGCACGTATAAAAACAATTAGGCTAGTTACTTCCTAAGCCGATCCTCCCCCGACCCCCTTAATCTTTTCGCACACGATTTTCCATGGTCGTTGACCAAACTTGCACCCCAATTCGAACCTCGCACCGAGATTCCAGTGCGGCTCGTGTTTTAGCTAAACAGCGGTCGCTCGATTAGCTAAACTCTCCGTAAATAACAACCGTGGCGAGCACGGGGAGAGAGACAGAGAGAGCTTGTTGCAAAGTTGTGCAGATCGTTTGCGAGGTAGAGAGAGAGGGAGAGAGGGGAAATCGGTTTTCCCGCGGACGGATGCTATCGTCTGAACGTTGAGGCCGTGCGCTTAAACAACGGGAACGTTCCTCCCACGAGCGTTTAACGAAATTACTTTGAAACACGAAGAAGTACGCTTCGCCCGATGTTCCAGCCACTTCCATAGCTGGACCATTCTATTCTCTCTCTTTCTTTCTCTCCTAGCAGTGTTCTCCCTTCGACCAAGGGGTGGAGTCTGCTCTCTTCTCGGACGTCCCGTTTTCCGTCTCTGTTTCTTCCGTTCGCCCATTTTTTGTCGCCGTCGCACCTTTTCCTGTACATCCACCGATTCTCTCGGTCGACGGGCTTTAAAAACGAGTCTCTTAAACCCGTTAGAATTACACTGGTCCCTGCTTTTTTTTTCTCTCTCTCTCTCTTATTCTTCGTTCAGCTCCTCTTTCTTTTCTTCTTCCTTTTATCTTCCGGCCGAGACTGAGACTACCATCTCTCCTCGGCTCCTCGGCCGAATTCGATTCGACGTTGTCCGATTCGAAAACTCCATTCTCAGAAGTGTCCAAAATGACGCATTGTGTCCAGTCGGCTTAAGGTAGTCAAGAATACCCTCAAGCTGATTGGTTCGATAGCTTACCAAGAAAGGACCGGTTCTACCGAGTGTCAACCCCATACCTCGTCCGTAACGGTAGTTTCCGAAAAACCAGTTTTTGCCCCATCTCTCCATTCAATCGAGTCTAAAAATTCTTTAAAAAATGTGATACGTATAGCGTATCGCGCGAGTCACATATTCGTGGAATTTTTTCGATTTTGCAGTTACAAACGCTGGCTGCAAAAGTTAAAACCCGGAAAAAATTCGAACAAATACATACAGTTTCCATACTGAAGCTTAACCCTCACAAGGTAAAGTAACATGTAAAGCTAGGGTCTCCTGGATCCTGACAAATGAATTTCATAAATAGCCTCGTTTTTAATAAAATGGGGTAAAGAATAACACGAAATAAAAATTAAACGAACAGGTTTAATTTTATTCATATAAACATTATTCTGTAAGATCCCATACTACTTTGCAAAGGTTAAGAGCGACTACCTTGGAAATTAATTGAACAATAAGATATTGCCAACGGCACTATGTCTACTTTTCTTTATATTTTTCGTTAGGGTGCGTCATAGTGAAAAAAAAATAGGAACCAATTTTTTTCAACGTTTTCGTTATGAGAACTGTTGGAAAGTAAAGGTTGCTTTTCGTTTCTTATACGTTTCTTATATTCACTTATTTATTTGTAAAGCAGAAAATAAATTACATCATTTATTTATTTAAATAGCCAGCGTTGTTTTCATTACGAACCTAAGCTGTACTTGATCTTCCGCAATTTGAGCTTGGCGCAGCTTCCTCGGAGTAAACAGAGCCTAAATGGCTGGCTGATGCGACGTAATTATCGCTACGTGGGCGGAAAAAGCTTATCTGGTTAGTCGACGCCCGTTTTACGTTTCTTCTCCTTTCTCCGGAGAAGGTAAAAGTCCTCCGAGGAGATTTCTTCGAATGAAGGACGACCGTCCCGTCCCATCGAGAGAGCTACAGCCTCCGTAGTCGTTCTCTGGTAGTCGTCGCACCAAGCTACGCCCGAAAGTACTCGGAAATCGGTATGCCCGCCGCGAAACAGTCCTTCGAAAATTTAGTGGGACGTTTTACGAGCAGCCCGGTAATTTGTCTGCCTCGCCACGCAATTGCTGAGAGAATATCGTCGACCGGTAAACGACCGCTACCTTCTCTCTGACCGCGTTTAATTCGCTTTCGTTGTATGACTTTGCTGGGTTTCTCTCGGCCCACAGTAGCGAGAGTCAACGATTGTCGTCCTGATCTCGGTCTTCCGAGTATCTTGGACCGTCGTAAACATTATGGTTGCCGCTGTTATTATTATAACATCACTTTTATTGCGCTAAATGCTACGCGAACGCGGGATCTTTGCTGGAAAATGAAAACGCTTGGAATTCATCACTGGGAGCAGACGATAAACAGAAATGTACTTCCTCTTTACCACTATAAGTTATTCCCATTTCGCCAGACGAGAAAGAAAAGCGACGTACATTGTATACTTATGGATACTTACGATTGTTTACTGGCTAAATATTATTAATAATCTTGGTGCACTGGTTCGATCAATGTTTATTTAGAAACAATTCTACAATTTAACAAATTCAAATTTCGACGTTTCGATCTATGTTCAGAGAGATCATCTTTATTATTACATCTATTCATTATAGCATTAATACATATTTTATAAATAAATATACGATCGATAGAAAGGAACATTTGCTAATATAGCACATTTATACTAATTTATATTTACTCTTTTCATTTCAGTAAAAAAGAAATCTGTTCTCGAATAATATACAGATATTCATTAGACTAGATTTTTCTCGTCATTTGAAATATAATCGGAAATGGAGTACATTAGATTTATTAAGAATAACATTGAATTAATTGTTTAATCCTTGCACCACACAATCGATGTTCAGTATAATCAAAAATTCCATTTCCACTTTAAAATATGTAAAAGGTATTCGTGCACTCGAATAACTTGAAAATTAATTAAAAACGCATAACTTTTTGAAATTGGACGAAACGGCTCGAGTATGCACGCGATATTGGAAGGATTTATTTACTAAGTAACACGCTAACCGGACCCGCCGAATGGGTTTTTGCACCGAGGTGTTCAATTCGCTTTGAGAGAAGGTGGTTAGGGGTCGCGGATATTATCCTCGTAGAAACTTGGCGAGCGCGTCGTCCATTATACGATTCCAAGGGTGACTCCGTCTACCGCGGGTCCCGTTTAATTACAAATTAACAGGTTTAATCAGGAAACTTGCCGGTGCCGAGTAGCCTCGTATTTTCGCGTCAGCCGCTCACGGGGGCCTCGATTCCCGCAATATTATCACTATCGGCGAGGCGCAAACACGACCTATAGTCGACCGCATCGTTCATCGCCACCTTATTGGCTAAACTTGCCAACTAATTTTATTAAAACGCCGCCTCCCGCTCCCTAGAATTTCGTTCGCGCGGCTTCAGTTCCACCCCATCGACGGAACCCCAACTCCAAAAGACTTTCGAACGGTGGGGACGGGGGTTGCGTTTGCACCCTAAACGCTTTATGTCTTATCTACCCTCCGCAATTGACGTGCTCGGTGCCATCGAAATAGGGGTCAATCTCAGTTCTAAATACCTAAATATTTAAAAAAAAAAAGTAATTATATAGAAAAGATTTGCGTGCTCCGATTTTGATGAAATCTTAATATGTTATGCAGCAACACATTCTGAACAACATTTTCCTTTCCAGTATAGGGGGGTTGCTTTTAGTTTTTGAGATATTTGCAAAAAACTTTGCCGCGGAGCATCCAAAACTTCAATAGAGTATTAGAGATAGTCTTTTGCAAATATCTCGAGAACTAAAATCGACTCAACTATATTGTAAAAGGAAAAAGTTGTTCAAAATATCGAAATCTATAACATATTATAACATCATCAAGATCGGAGTACGCAGACCTTTTCTATATAATTACCAAAGAAAGAATACATTATTTTTTCTTGTAGTATCACCCCCTTAACGAAATCCCCTATGGATTGAATTATATTTTGTGCGATTTCAATTGCAAACCATACTTGATCAAAGAAATATATTTAATCAGTTCGAGTGCAAGTATTTTTCTAATATTAATAATTGCGACCAGTCGCTGGACCAACAGAGGTCCAGCGCAACCGCACATATTTTTTAATCGAATTCAGTTGCATCGGTGGCAGAGTAGTATTTTCGCAGAAACACCACACGCAGCGTGCGGTCGTGTACGCGAGGGTGTCTGGCAAACGCGGTGGCGTCTAACGGTGGAAAAAGCGTTAGCAAAGAAACGGAGCGGCAGGTGTGGGAAGTTCGCGTGCCAAAACGCGGCAGCCGCTCGATGTTTATTTACTTTCGCGGGGAGTTCACGGTGCGGTTGTGCACGTAGCACGGAATATCGTAGTAAATTACAGTATTTGGGACGTTTACTGCTCCGTTGTTTCGCCGATAAAGATCCGTTCTCCGTGAAATATCCCCGCTGTATCTTTTCCGGTCCGCGGGAGTGGGGGCTCCTTGCAAATCATTCCGCGGGACGAATCGTGGGGGACCACTGCCGAGTGGATTTTTCCCCGTCGACGTCTTTCCGACAGCGAATTTCACCGTCGACGATGGTCGTCGCTTGTTCAACTGGCAATAACAAGCCCGGCGTGCCAACAGAAACAGCCATTAGCGAGTTGCCCCGACCCGGCTCGGCCGATTCGACACTGCCGCGAACTTTTATTGAAACCGTAATTTATGGAGAAAACACATCTGCGTAATAAAGAGCGGGTCATTAATTTTTCTGCAGCGCCAGCCGTTCGCGGAACGCCCGAAGTAATATTTTCATGCGTTTTACTCTCGCGCCACCGCCGTTTCTCTCCTCTCCTCTCTCCGCGCCACTGCTAGAGCGTTCATTGCTCACAGCCACTTGATGTTCCGTTCCACGGACGAAACGTTTAAATCGCGACGGACTTCGGTGCTCTTTTAACAGCCGACGGTCTCCTTTGTCGCTGTCACCCCGATTCACACTCCCGCGTCCACGCGAAATCGCCTCTTCCCCACGGTCACTTGGAATCGTAAAAAGCTGAACGATATTCGTGTCTCTGTTAATTATACATTATTCACTACAAACAATACTCTAGTAGTACCAAAATATTTTTTAAGCCACACTTTTTTTATATGAGATAAATATTGGATCTAACTATTGTATGCATGTTTAAGAAATGTAAATTGAATGTTTAGAAAATATAAGCTAAATATTCAGACAATATAAACTACATATTTAAATAACATTCAATTAAAAAGAAGAAAAAGTTAGAAAAAAATATTCTTCTCGTAACATAAATCATCTCGTAAAAAAAATTTGTTACTTAATATAAAATAAATATTGTATGTACATTTGAATATTAAAAAAGATTGAATTGCTTTTTAATATTATATGAATGCGTATACAATATTGAAACGTTGGAGAATAAAATTGCTAATTCAATACTTATTAATTAATCGAAACTGTGCGCTGTAATCAGCAATAAATTAAATACAGTTTCAAATGGTTTTCCCATGCGTTTTAATCCGAATAACTTTTTTAATAGTGAAAGTTTCGTCGAAATTTATTTATTGGTTTATGAGTTACAGAACACGGTAAAAATCTTACTATTTTACTAAAACATTAACTTCTACACATTTGTAGAGTCTGTACTCTTTCCGTACGAAGCTCTAAAATTTTCCTCGTCGAGTAGCGAATCGAACGCAGACGCTCTGCACAATCTATAGAATACCGTGCTAGCCTAGTAGGAAGGAAAAATAAGACGAAGAAGCAGAATAGAATTTTTTCGTTGGAAGCTTCGCGCACGAGAGAATCGAGTTTGGAAATTCGTCAAACGCGCGTGCCATTGAATAGAAATCGAGCGACGCGTCCGATGAATTTTGAAACAAAATTTTCACGTAAATGAAAGTTCGAATGGAAAGATTTTCAATCGCGCTTTTATAAGTAGATTTTCAATTATGTTTCTTCTTTCTTAACTTTTAATAAGTTACGAATATAATGACGATACTTTGAAAGTTCTCTAAAGTTTCTATTGCTTTGCGCGTCTAGAGCACTCAGTTTTATCATAAAAGGTTCGAATCACCGATAACAATCCAGTAAAAGTTTCGGTCCGACAGAAAAATGATGATTTCCGGAGATTACGAACAACAGAATATTTATAATCACCGTCGTGTTCAAGCGAGTAAAATAGATGGTCGAGGAATGATTGTCAGACGATGGCCCATCGTTTTCAGTATCACTGTTCGGCGGGAATATCTCCGCTCGTTTGAGGGATCGGTTTTTCCTAGTGGCAGAGTCGAGGAGGAGGAAAACGCTCGGCGCGTTCCTGTTTCGTCGTGACGGCAGCCGTTCTCGTTTTCGGTCCTGCCCTTTCGGGATTCTCGCTTTGCACACGTAGCACGTATCCGGAGCCTACCCGACCCGTGCCGGGATCTCATCGTTGCATCCCCGCGCACAACCCCTTCCACCCACCCTTCGGCCCCGTTTTATACATTTTTCCCATCGCATTCGCGTTTCGCGTGTCCGTGCCAGCGACCGGCTCTCCCCGTCCCGTTTTAAATCTGGCTCGATGATGTATTGTCCACCCACTGTTTGTTTGCCAGCGTCCTCGGAAAAGGTTAGAAGTCCTTAAGAAATTGATTCTTAAAATGGACGCAGAGAATTTTCTACAAACATTCGAAGTCTCCTTGTGCATCTACGAGCTGTGTTAAAAAAGTAACGGGAATTATTTAATAATAATTATTTAATATATTTATTTCATATAAACGTTATTTATTTGTCAACATGAATGTTATCCCCTTGCATATTGCACACTTGTGCCTGTGCTTCTTCCCCGAACCACTTCTGGCACACAATCTTTGGAATAGCTTTTACTTCTTTCGGCGATGTGCTTGAAAAACGACGATCCCTTAAAGTTCTCTGTATTTTTCGGAACAAAAGAGATCACACGAGGCTATGTCTGGTAAATTTAAAGATTGGTGTATCGCTACAGTGTTGGTTTTGGCCAAAAAATCACGAACAAGCAATGAAGTGTGTGCCGGTGCACTGATCCGATAGAAAGCTGGTAATCAGCTAAACATTGAACACGGCCTCCAATGTGCACACACTTTCCAGAAAAACAACAATATAAAATGGCGTAAATCGGATTAATACAACCCTCAAAATTACAAAATCTCCGGCATTTTCTTAGCACACCTCATACTGTCACTAGGGTTCGTTAAAATCAAAGTAGAACAATCGGCTTGTAGGAAAGAAGGAGGGAGGAGGGAGAGGGAGATGTGGGAGAAATCGGAGTACGTGAGGTCCCTTGATCGCACGCAATTTCTCCGGGAGCGTGTTTCCTCGGGTTCGAGGAACGTCTGCAGGCAAATGCGAGCACACCTCCTCCCACTGGTCTTTTAAGTCGTCGCGTCGATAATTCAAAGGTGAACGGAGGGTCTCCGACTCGCGAGAAGACTCTCTCTCTCTCGCTCGCCCCTTTTCAATCTCGAATCCGGGAATTCCAATACGTGCCGGACAGACCGGTGAACGTCCGTGTGTCCCGTTTTGCTGGGACGTTCGCTTGCTCGTTCAAACACGGCGATTCAAGACTGTTTTCTGATTACACAGCGCCGACGTTTTCTTGTTATGTTCCGTGACAGTTTCTCATTACAGATTACGCGAGCCGCGCTCACGCCGTCCGCATCCGAGGCCGCAGTCGGCGTCGCTTTCTCGAAAACGAAGTTCTTCATCTCACTCTCGCTCTTTTTTTCCCCTACTTTTCTTTCTTTCTTTTCCAAGAGCTATTGTGCCCGCGCAAGCCGCGTCCGTAGAACTGTGCGCAAAGGAACCTGGTGTTTCTCGGTTGTCACGCGAGACGACAAACCTTCGATGCTCGTCAACTTGCAAGAGTATTGCAGGGTGCGGTGTTAATTGTTGTTACACCCGGTTTGAATATGTTGGCGCTTTCTAATCGCGAGAAATATGTGAGTTTTAGATTCCATAGGAAAGTAGTGTATTGTCTTAAATGAGTATCTTTGGGAATTTATTTTGGAAAAACTACTGCGTGGAGTGATTTGAATTTTCCTCGATTTTTCATATAGGCCATTTGCTTTGTTACATACTACAGTTTTTATAATGCCTCATTCTTTTTGGTTGGGGCTACATTCTGCAGTTTTAAACTCGTTGTAAAATATCTTTTTTTAGCGCAGTAAATAAATATGTCGGTGTGTAACACAGTGGTACACGCGGTCTGAAGTTTAACGTGTACCATCAGCGTGTTAATAGAAAGAGGAGACTTCGCTTTCATACAATTTTTAGAGCCGTGCAAAAACACGGGTGAGGTCTGGTTAGGTCTGGAGCATGGGTGAAGTCTTCTATGTCCTATAAAGATAGGGGTAGTTTCAAAAGAGTACGTACAGTGTTCAGGAATTTATTTTGGAAAAACAACTGAATCGATCGATTTTCATTTGGTTTTACTAGAAAAGGGAAAACTTTGCTGAGTATTTTAAAAAGTTGGTAGAACCGTGAAGGGTTCGATGTCCTATAAAAGTATCGGTAGCTTTAAACAGGCATATGCTGCCTTTAAGAAGTGATTTTAAGAAAACTATTCGCTGGAACGATCTAAATTTTGTTTAAATAAAAAGGGAAGACCTTATTGATTATATTGAAAGATTATTGGGGTTATAAACAAACACGGTCGACGAATTAATTTTTTTAATGTGCTGCAATTTACAAGAGAATTATACTCGAAAAATGGAACTCTTTTGTCGTATGCAATTATTAATAAAATGGTAATAAACAGCGAATTTTTAAATCCTTGAATAAGGAATTATTATTCCTATCATCTTAAGGAGTGTATTAATAGGACACGTAGGTATAAATGAGAAGACATTCTCCGATGCAATTTCTGTTCCAAGCATACCCGGAGGATCCGCTTAAATCATCTGGTAAACGCAGCAAGGTAGATTTACCATTCGCGTTTGGATTAATCGTCTACAGTAACTACATATAAAGCTCGGAAAGTCTACGGGAACATGATTCCGCGTCGGATGGCTGGGCGCCGATGACGCTCGAAGACATCCGTCGACTCTTCACAAGCCTGAATTTCCCGGGCAACGTATCCGGCATATCGGCCGAATTAATCCGACGTATTAAATTTCTGTTTAATTAGTTCCGCGCGTCTGCGGGGGAGGTAACTTAGTCTCGATGCTCGGAGACGCGCCGCGTTTCAACTCCTCGATATACGGGGTGTCGAAATTCCTTTTGGTCAAAATTTACATGGACGCAACCAAGAATTAGAAGAAACATATAAAAAATAGACTGCTTTCTTGTCCAACACCCTATATATACATGGATAAATAGTTAGCTTGCGAACCTCCATTCGAAATTAATCGTTCTTTAATCGTTTCTATAAATTATAAATAATACATCGATATTCTTAAATACATTTAATATTGTTTTATAAATTCATAAAAATCACAGTCTGAACATGAGAATTGTATCTGCAATGTTTCTTTTCAATTTTATTACAACTGTTTGGTGAAGCATTCAAGAGCCAACGTTTTGACAACTTTGTTTGGTAATTATATAGAAAAGGTCTGCGCACTCCGATTTTGATGAAATTTTAATAGGTTATAGATTTCGACGTTTTGAACAATTTTTTCCTTTCCCAATATAGGGGGGTCGCTTTTAGTTTTCCAGATATTTGCAAAAGACTATCGCTAATACTGTGCAGAAATACGAAAAATTCAATACAGTATTAGCGATAGTTTTTTACAAATATCTCGAAAACTAAAAGCGACCCGCTATATTGGAAAAGGAAAAAGTTGTTCAGAATGTGTTGCTGCATAACATATTAAAATTTCATCAAAATCGGAGTACGCAGACCTTTTCTATATAATTACCCTGTGTTTCTCACGTTTTCTTGTGGAGTATGTTAGCAAAGTTCGCGCCCAACTGGGACACCCTGTAGAATTGGGCTCGCACAGCCTAACCTCGCAGGATATGAGTCCCATGGTCGTCGCCGTGCTCGCTTAGACTCGCAGAGACATTTTAACGAGGCTTTTCATCTAGCTGTCAGTGGCAAAGCCGGCCTTTTCCGAAAACCGACCACCTACGTTTCCCGTCAGGGCTCACCGCTTTGTAATTACGATCCGCCATTTTCACCGACCGGAGAAGCACAGGGGAGGGATAGAGGTGTAGATGTAGTAGGCGCGCGAAGGGATAGAGAGGAGATTCGCTCGTCGTTGAAAGACAGAATGCTGGCCAACGAAAGTCCGTAGAACGCTAATTATTATCGGTTCGGCGATTCATTTCAATGGAGTTCATTAGTAGCTGGCGAACGCCGATGTCCGGTCCGCGGTTCAACACCATCAGAAAAGGGACGAAAAAAAATCGGAAAAATCAAGCTGCCGACAAAACGGTTCCTCGTTCATCGTACCTGTGTATTTACCTCGGGTCTGCGTCTGCGAGGTCTGCTCCTTTCGAATACTATCCTTCGACGATGAAAGGGAATTTTTACACAAACGATTCTATATATCAAATATAATTTAATTAATATACACGGTGTCCCAACCGATTCGACATCTTAATTTTCTCGTTATTGTTACTAGTAGCAAAAAATGTTTTAGGGGTGGCTTGAATGGTATCGAGCGGAGTTTATTCCGATCTTATTAGTTTTTTCGTGAGAGGACGCGTAAAGATCATATAAAGGTCAACTTTGTTTTTTTAAATAGAATGAGCTATTTTTTAACACATCAATCGATGCAGCAGGACATTCGTTATAAAAAAAGTACAAATCTATGTATGTCGAAATGTTAGTAGTTCAGTAGAGATTTCAATTCAAATAATTCTAAAACATCATTACTGTCGTATTTAAATAATTTGAATTGAAATATGTAACGAACTATTAACTTTCCAACATACATAGATTAGTACTTTTGTTCATAACGAACGTCCGACTGCATTGTATGAAATCGGGTGGGACACCCTGTATAACACTAGTTGCAATGTAATAGTAATTGATTCTATACTTTAATAACGTAACAAATACTTTGAGCAATGCACCTCATTTGCGCTTAAGCGTCGCCACTCGAGTGCGAAGGGTTGATCATTGCAGTTAAGAAAAATCGTGGAGCAATAAAGCACGGGAACTGAAGATTACACTTCATCTTCGAAATGAAACTTCCAGAAGCATCGTAAAGAAAAATGCCGGGAGCATCGAAAGTTAATTGGCGAGCTCCCCGAGCTAATGGACACCGTCCATTGTGCAAAGTCCTCGAACCAGGACACACAGTTCTGCAGAATCGTGCTCGATCGGGCCGAGCAGGCAGCACCTGTCGTTTCCTCGGAGCATTTGTCAGCGAAATGGGATCGCAGGATCGCGGGATACGGATCGTCCCCGAAAAACAACATCCGGTTGGTCGGCCTCCAGCCGAGACAAGTTTGATGAAATTCGTCTCCGCACGTTTCCTTCCCCTCCGTCGTCCTCGTCGCCATAAGCTGATGCATTTAACGAAGAGGGAATGCGCACACCCCCGCAGTGAAAGTTGCACGAGCCAGAGGCGGCGTTGGTTTTGATGGAGTCCGGACACCGGAAACGGGGGTTGCTTCGAACCAGGAGAATTCTGGGCGCCGATTAACGCACGTCGACCAGGGAGCAGATCGGTTGCGGTGCACCGGAAGCAAAGCATAACCGTGCGAAATTAGATTTTTTATTTGTTCCGTATCGATCCGCCTGGCATCCCCATATTAAGCATTGACCCAATATCGGAGTAATATTGCGCTTCCGATAATTTAATATTGCCATTTTATTAACGGCGAGTCAATATCTGCGTTTGTTTTTCCAATATTGGATAGTTCGCGTCAACTTTCCTGCCATAAACGAACCGCACCCTCTTATGTTCTCTCCCTCTTCTTCTCTCCCTCTATTTCTCCTTGTTCGCGTTCGACGCACCCCACCGGTGCGTTGTCAATGAACAGAAATTGAAAAATCAGCTTTCACGCTGACGTTGAGATATATCTCTACTCCAATTAACTTTGAATGGCCTACCATAATACATAAATATTAAAAAATAAAAATAGTCTTGGAGTTATATAGAAAAGGTCTGCGTACTCCGATTTTGATGAAATTCTAATACGTTATGCAGCAACACATTCTGAACAACTTTTTCCTTTTCCAATATAGGGGGTCGCTTTTAGTTTTTGAGATATTTGCAAAAGACCATTGCTAATACCTTATTCAATTTTTCGTATTCCTGCATGTTCCACGGCAACGTAAGCCTGTCCCGGTGCGGTGTTTGTTTACATTTTCACGCTGTAGAGATGAGTGTATAAAGATAAATAAGATGATAAATGAGAAAAATAAACAGATGCGGCCCCGGAACAGGTTCAATTTGCCGCGGAGCATGCAGGAATACGAAAATTTTAATAAAGTATTAGCAATGGTCTTTTGCAAATATCTCGAAAACTAAAAGCGACCCCCCCTATATCGGAAAAGGATAAAGTTCTTCCGGACGGACTTCCGAACGGAATGTTCACATTAAATATGTATCACGTTGACGGGAATGATGCTCGCGACAAAAGTAAGAGCGTTTCAGTTGTTGATCGGTTTCGGCATGGGGGTATCGATCGGCGGCGCCCTTGTTTTCCCCGTTAATTCCGAGTCTCTCGTTCCACGAATAATTGAATAACGCAGCTCGGGCGCAGCTACGTAATGATTTTCAAAGCTCGCCAGTGTAAACGCGGCCCCGAACAGCTACAATCTATCGGACGCGTAATTTGTTTCGCGAACGGTCTTTGTGAATCGATTCCCCTCCGCACCCGTGCCTCACCTCGCAACGTTCGAGGCTCGAGCGTTGCGGTTGTTTCCACGCTGTCGATGGCTTAACGCCAACCATCTAATCATAGCTGGCGCGGATGATCAAAAAATCGCCGGGAACGTGTTCCTTGTTCCCAGATGTGATCCGATTCGAAACTGGAGAAACGAAGGCTTCTGCGATGTTTTGCGTTTTCTGCCTCGGAGCGGTCCTAGTAGTATGAGTCGACATTAGTCAGACACTGTTCCGGTATTTATGGTGTTGATATGGACAGTACTGTTTTCGTCTTTTTGTAACTGAATAAATTTTTCAAAGGAAAAGAGAAATAATACTAGAATTTTACTTCAGTTTAATGAACATTAATAATATTATTATATGTACATTATTTACCGCACGACTGGCGCTAAATTTAAATCTTTCGTGAATTTTAGGACACTCTTCGTATTATATATATATTATTTATTATGTATACACATAGTAACTAGAAGAAATGTTAGCGTTGCAAGGATAGTCCGCTTCTGGGTCATATTAAGTGGAACAGGGCGGTTCATCCAATAGGAAATTATAAAGGCAGCGGGGGAACGAAGATTCTGACGTGCTCCACGCGATACCCGATGCGTTTAAAGGCCCCTGGAGAGCCGTGTCCCGCTTTTCTCCGGTGTATACTGGATGCGCTGTCCGGCCGACATCGCGAGTGTGCATTGGCGCGGAATCGGAGGGGCAGGAACGCGTGCGCGACATCGTTTACGTTCGTCACGAACGGTCGACGACGATCCAACGAATAGCCAACATCTCGGAGACTGGCTATTCCCGTGAATCTTCGGCGAGTCGTATTTTTGCTGTCGGTCATTACGCGCGACAATACGAAGAATTAAAAATTGTGCCGTTTTCACGGAGAGACAGAGGAGGAGAGCCCTCGAGAAGCCTGTGTCCGCGTAATTAACGTTGAATTTAAAGAGACACTTAGGCGCAAAAATTTTTTCTACACCAGTGCATACAGCGCCGGAGCCGGCCAGAGAATCTCTGTCCCCGCTTTTCATTCCCCATTCTCTGGCGCCACACCACAGTGGTACAGCGCGGCACGCCACGCCACGGAACGGCACGCCACCCTTTCGCGAAGAACTCCTTAAATTTTACAAAACACCGACGCTCGTAGGCAAACGAACAGACAGACGGATCTACGCTCGGTGCTTTCTCTTCTCTTCATTTCTTCTCGCTGATCTTATCCTCTTTTGCTGCGCTAGAGCGAGCGTGCTGCCTCTCCTCGTCCTTTGCTCGTCCCTCCTCGTCTAGATTTAAAGTCGAGGCATTGTCGCTGCTTCTCCACAGCGTAACGACCTTTCTACCCGCCTCTACGACTCTTTTCCTCTCTCTCGCACACACACTCTGTTTACGTCTCTTTTGCTCCTCGTTCGTGTTCTAGGCCTCTCCCTTGGTCGGCAGTGTTCGGCCTCTGTGTCTTCGCCTCGTTCATCCCTCTTGACTCTCGCCTTCTTTCACCCTGCTTCCTTTCTTCCTCCTACCACGCTCTGAAGATCGGCTCGAGTGGCTCGACGTTTTGCGTGTCCCGGCAATTATACCTTGCACTCGTTAATCTCCCCCACCGTTCTCTCTACCCCACTCTACCTTTTTCACTCGCACACACTCACTCGATCTCTCTCTCGCTCTATGTCCACGTACCCCCCACCACCGTGGCAGGCTGTTGTCGCTCCGCCCCTTGCTCGAGCTACACGACGGACGTAAATGCACGCGCCCGTTCCGTCAACCTCGTTGTCTCGCGTGAGAGAGCACTCCGAGTACTTTCGCCTCCTAGCCTCCACTCGGTCTCCCCCTTTGTCCCGTCGCTGGTTGATGCGTTCAACACACTCGACGATTCGAATATTTTAGATCCTCGCCGCTGAAACACGAGTCCCTGCCCGTGCTGCCCGAGCATTATCCTCTCCGTTCCTCTCTGAGCGACACGCCCCGACGCGGTTCACCGACTCGGCGTTTTTCCCGCGGAAAAACAGGAGACAAACTTCCCCCCGGGCCTTCGCGAACTTACCGACTTCTTTAAAATGATACGAGTTAAACGGGTTAACGTGAATGAATTTTTTCAATTCGAAGTATTCCAGTTTCTATGTAGACACTAATCGGGTGAGCTGGGACATTGTTTAAATTGCCCCGCCCCCAATAAGTTACGCTCAATTGGGGCACTGATCGTAGAGAGACGTTACTGTAGTCTTCAATCGCTAGATTTAAGAGAAGCCCTCTGGAGCTTCACTTATTGGATGTGTCAAAATTGAGAGCCATCAAGCCACACCCACTTAGAAGCATTGATTGTAGAAAGAAGTGAATCATCAACAAGAGCCAGATTATTCTACAAACACTAAATCCTTGGGAAATCATAGACACAAATGACCCAGTATCGTTGCCAAAATAAATAATAAAACAAGAATAAACAAATGGGATTTACTTGGTTGCATTCATGGTTTATTTGGAACACGCGAGCCACCGTGCGTGAATGAATTATAGTGACCCGTCGTTCGAATAGACAGTGCTATCTTGAATTCAGGAGAGGAATTGAGTCATGCCCGGCTCAGACTCCGTAGAATAGGAGAATCTCGGTCGGGACAAGCTTGGTCCCTATAATAAATTTCGGAGGTATTTTTGCGAGACACGACCGGGGCAGAGACCGTTCTCTCCCTCCTCCTCCCCGCCTCACTCTTTCTTTAAGCAGTTACGATCCAGAGAGGAAGCGTAAAATTTAGCTGGGCTTCACCGAGACCGAGACTTAAGACTGTAATGCCACGTTCGTATAATTTGAGGTCTCGATGTGCAGCATTCGAGTCGCGCGTGCCCTTAGAGTCCGGCAGGCTTGAACGCGAACATTATTGCAGAGCTTAAAGCTCGCGTGCCTTGTAATCTTGAGCAGCGGTAACTATATAATGTGGCAATTGCCAGCTCGTTTCGACACCGACCCTGCCCGGCGTTTGCTCCTTCTTTTCTTTTCTTCGGCTTTTATCGGAAATTCGATCTCGCGGACCGCTTCAAAAGAAGAGACCTAGACGGATTCGGTAGGCACTCGATACACTACTAGCTTCTGTATTCTTATCTAGCTTCGTTCACAAATTTGTTAACATCTTTATAATTTTCAACGATCCCTGTTCCGTCGCGCAGGAACAGGACACGTGGTTTCTTTCGAACAATATTTATGGTGTGTTCCTAAGAATACTATCGGAATACTTTCCAGGTAGACGCTTTTTTTCGACCTACCGACTGGATTAAATGGCCAATGTTTAAAATAATGCAACTTCATGAAAAGTGATAAGATCCACGAAACCTCGGGAGACTTAATTTCGTCGTATCCCCGGCAGCGCAGAATCGACATAAATAAAATCGTGCGGCAAGCCCCTGGAGGGTTAATTTCATCGTCGTATATTTGCGTCGCGGTGAGGAAAATCGGTGTAAGAAAAATTTTCCAGAAATCTCAGGGGGGTTAATTTCGTCGGCATATATTTTCGGAGCGGCAGGGAGAATCGATTCAAGACAAATTTTGCTGGGATCGGGATCTCTAGAGGTTAGGTTCCGTCTGGGCACTTTTCGAGACAGTAATTCCGTTCGATTCTCGGGCTTGCGGTCATGTTCGCCATGAGGTGTTTCTGCGTCGTAAAAACGTCCGAGAGTTGCGTAACTTTGGCGGCGTTCGTCGGGCCAACGACCGTTCTGGTTCCCGTTCCAGTGGAAAGGTATGGGATGCGCCTTGCAAACGAACACGCGTACTCGGCTCGGCCGAAAATTGCAACCGGGATTGGTTCGGAACCGACGGTACCGATCGGCCACGTTCCAGAACGCGCACGTACAGCCCGAAATCCCTGATTTACCGCTCGAGGACCGCGCTCGCTATTCTCGCCAGGCGGAACGTGGCACACGCACACAGTCCCGTTCGATAATCTATGTGCAAGTCGAACACGGCCGAACGTAGGCGCGTGCATCTACTTATGCGAGCATGCATCGCCATCCCCTCCCTCTCGGTCCTCTATCTGCATCGTGAGAGGCTGCGCGCCCAACTGCACCCTCTGCCACCATCTATCCAGCCTTTTACATCTAAATTCGACGCCTGCTTTCACCCCCTAGATAGGGATTGTTACGTCGTGGTTTTCGAGGGACACGCGCGGGTGATGCGCGGACGTATTTCCACTCAAGGTTGTAAGGCTTGAACCCGATTGTTTTACTACACAACAAATTAATCTTGGGTAGCCGGTTCAATGGTTCACGTGATAACAAAAATAACGTTTTATTGGTTTGATTCGAAGGGAATACATAAACAATAGATTTACCAGCTATTTAAACTTTATACTTATTTCTACGAAAAACAGTCAGAATGACTGGTGTATAAAAAAAAATGCTTATTGAGGCTTCCAGTCTTTTACATCTAAATTGGACGCCTGCTTTCACCCCCTAGATAGAGATTGTTACGCGTGGTTTTCGAGGGACACTCGCGGGTGATGCGCGGACGTATTTCCACTGAAGGTTGTAAGGCTTGAGCCTGATTGTTTTACTACCAGTCAAATTAATCTTGGGTAGCCGGTTCAATGGTGCACGTGATAGAAAAGACAACGTTTTATCGGTTTGATTCGCAGAAAATACATTAACAATAGATTTACCAGCTATTTAAACACTTTATACTTATTTCTACCAAAACTTAGGTTTCTGAGTAATAGACGAAAAATCAAATGAAGGTAATAAAAATCGTGGTGTTTTCCCCCTCCCTAAGTTAGCACAGGGTCCTCGAGGTCGAAAACTCAGATTCGACACTCCAGAGTAGCCCTAAATAACGTGTCAAAATTTTTCATTATATAAACATCAATAATATTAAATTGTCTACATGAATTTTATAAATACAAAATTTTTGGTATAAAATTCGGAATACATTGCAGGTAAAAGCACCTGGCGACTGGACTAATTTCCGATTCAAGACATCTTTTCAACTACCTTCACTGCAGCACTCAAGAAGACTCGCTATAATTATATTTTCTTCATTGTTTAAATAATAAAACAGCAGAAAATTAGTGTTTCACGTAGATTCGAAAAAATAAAAAAATACTTCAGTGTTTGAAATCGTTTATCTCAAAGATGCAAGGCAGTATCAGAGTGGACGATTGAGCTCGAGTATCGCGAATCAAATTGTGCATAAAAGGCGAGTCCAGTCCCTTGTACGCCGAGCGGGTACTAATAATAATTTGATGGAATTACGGGTACGTTTCAGGGAAATAATCGATAAATAAGTTTGCTGGAAGTTTTCGCAAAGGGGTCTCGGATAAGACGCTGTCGAGTAACTCGTTAGAAAGGCCGGCCAGAGATAAATCACCTGTTTTATATGCGGACCTAGCTTCCTCGCGCCGTGAATGTACAGACGAAGTTTCGGTAATCGATAAACGCACTCGTAACTCTTTGCCTGCACCATCCTCCTCTTCCTCACCCCCTCCCTTGCCCTAACGTAATGTCGAAAATTTATTAAAACGCTGGCGAATTTTACGAGCGTGTAAAACACCGAACTCTTTTCGCGTCCCGTCCATCATCGTTTTACGCGGATACAATACCGATTTATGGAATGGCTAAATCTTTTACAGATTTTCCCTCGACAGTTCTACGGCTTCCTCTTTTCGGGCCGTCCGCCATCGCTGTTGTCCGTCGCGATCGATGTCGATATCGATCGAGTTATCGTTAAAAAGGGGCCGTGGAAAGTGTATCCGATTAGCGTCGATCCGACTACGAAATAAATACAGGCTGATCCGCCATACTGCTGCCGAATAAATACTCGGCACCCATAAACGGAAACTGTTACTAAATTTTATTCTCGTAAGGAACTAGTTCTGTATCGTCGCGCGTTGATGAAAACACTCCGCAAGAATTTAGGGGACTGAATTCGAGCAGCGGATTTTGATGGAAGTGTGCATCAATTGCAAGAAACAGTAAAATGAAAATAATAAAAATATTTGAACTATAATATTTTCAACTCACATAAATTGTGACAAAAAATTAAATTTCTGTTTCGCCCTATTTATTTTGCACGCAGTTCTGCAATCTGAAAAATAGACTCGCAACAATACCATCTGTGTTGCAAAATGTATATGTCTCCAATATCTGCGATCAACATCTAAAAAAAAATTAACAAGATATAAATTATTCCTATAAAGTAATTTTGCATATTACCAAGTTAAATAATCGACGTTTCAATCTTCGTTTAGATAATTTTCAAGAATAATTACAATCGCGTCTGTAAAATATTAAACAATTTTTAAAATACTTGATGAAATTAAGAAATTCCATCGAAAACATTAACCATTTTATATGGACAATAAATTCGATCGATAGAATATTAATTACCGATATTAGTGTTAATTGGTAATAATTAGATCCAACAGGATTCTTCGTTGGAACAATACGCCGCGAATGATATCATCGATAAAAATCGTATCCGATTAAAGTTGATTCGTCTGATTCGCGTGAAAAATAAATACGAGCTAATCGGGGAAGCGTTAGTCATTCGGGCTCGGTCAGGGACATTGCACATGCACATGCACGTGGCCTGTATGCATGTGCAACGGTGAAACGGTCGCAGTCGAATCCACGAAATAATCAGACGCGGCTCCGTGTTCGAACATACAAGGACTCGTCGATTAAATATTGAATTAATACGAGCCATGAAGCGTCACGGGACTGTTTAGACACGGTCGACCCAGTTCCGTGCTAAACTCCTCGTAAAATCCGTTTATCGATTTCGCACGTTCGCGGGGAAATTCGATTTTCTCGAAACCGTGGCTCGGCGCGCGGGCGGCCCGGAACGAAACCTCCGGTAGTTGGATATCAAGGCTGTCGCCACTTACCTTATTTTTCCCGAAGAGCTTTCTACTTCGGGACTACCACTCCCTCTCAACCCTCTCTCTTTCTCTCCCTCGGTCGTCAAATCATTTTCCATTCTATTTTCAAATATAAACGCGCGTACCCACTTCCCTTTGACGGGGCCGCGGAAGTCTTCCGCGAATCTGAGAGACCAAACCCCCGATACTCCCGAGCACAAACACAAACAACTGCCAACTCTTTGAGATCGCTGGCACTCGGCCCGTTGCAAATGGAAATTGCTTTAACTGCGTTCCCTGCTCTTGACGACTTAAAAAATTGATTCTTTCTTGCTCGGTTTTGATCCACCCGCGGAAACACTCCGCAGGGATTTCTTCCGGAGACACCGAGCTTTAGCGATGGAAGATCTAACGTTTATAGGGTGCGTCTTACAAAATTACGGAACTTATTAGAAATGTCCTCGTAGGTACTTTTTTCTAGTGGAATTCAGTCACATTAATAAACCCTTGAATAGATCCAACAAAAAAGAATCTCCAACTATTTTTAATATTATTATTATTTTTAACGTGTATTGTGATGGATATGCAAAGGTGTGCTTTTTAAATAAAAAATATACCATGTAATCTTTTTATTCCTCAATACTAAAAAATAAATTTTTGTATTAATTGTTAGGGTGTCCATTATCCTTCGGACAAGGGATGCTTTCGACAATTCCACGCCAATTCCGGTAGTCATTTTGGATCTTCTTGACGTTCTACAACTTATATATTCATCTACGTACCATGTTAATGAATCCTTGAATAAAACACGTGGTTGCCCCCCTGGGGTTTGTTAGATCCAACAAATAAAGATCTCCAACTGTTTTCAATATTATTATTATTTTTAACGTGCATTGTGATCGACATGCAATGGTGTGCTTTTTAAATAAAAAATACACCATGCAATCTTTTTATTCTAAAATTTAAAAAAATAGCCCCCGGTAGCCATTTTGGATCTGCTTGAAGTTCTACAGCCTGTATATTCATCTACGTACCAAAAGTCTTCGGGAAACGAAGTTTTTAAGCCGAGGAAATCCGCGGAACAAAAGTCTGTTAATCTGTGTCTTTACAGACGAGTTTCCTGGGAATCGAGACCGAGTCTGAGGGCTCTAAAAACAGAGACGACGAAGACAGGCGTCCGTGCAGGATAGCAGACGGACCGCGCGGCAGCAATCTCTGTTATTTCAATATTCTTGGCGACGGTAAAATCTTTTTGGAGTCGATATTGAGTTTCAGTGTCACCGGTAGACCTCGGCGATATATTCGATGCACAAGGCCCGTGTACACGCAGTCGCCACCCACGAGGCAGATAGAAATAGAAAGAGAGAGAGAGAGAGAGAGAGAGAGAGAGAAAGAAAGAAAGAAAGAGAGAAGGGAGGATGAAGGGTAGGCAGATAGTTACTCGGATACTCCGGCACCATTAGGCATTCAGGCTCGTTCGTGCAGACGGCTCCCGAGCTCTCTTTATCTAAGAATATTTGTTCAGGCGAACTCGTTGAAATTGAAACGGCCAGATTCGCGGTTGCTCTCGATTCCCTCTGAGGCTTTTTCCCTCAAAAGTAAGCAACCCCTTCACCCCACCACGGACCACTGTACTCGGTCCGGACCGGTCCGGACCGACCTTCTTATTTATTTCCCTGCATCCAATTAAAGGTTTCAGCTCTCGAAGATAGCTGACGGAGCTAGAGTAGGAGCCGAGGCCGAGGCCGCAAATTAACATGGATCGCGTTAATTGTCCTCGGGCACGCTCCGTCAGACAAAACGAGTTTCCATCGCTTTTCCCCGAGTAATTACGATGAAATCGTCTCGCGGCGAACCTCTTTTCACGCGGCTCTCCCCCCCCACTCTCTCTCTCTTTTTCGTCGCCAGTTTCTCTCTCACTCGGCTCGTCGCCCAGACTCACAGAGACTGGCTCGACTCGGTTTCCCTTCCCCCGGCTGCTGGCCTAGATTCGGTTTCGTTCGTTTATTCGACGTATCCACTTCTGTTTAACTTCATCGTCCCCTGGGTCACGGCAAGTCAAGCCACGAAACCTTATTACGAATTTCACGCATCTCTGCTAAAGGGTCGCGACTCGACTCGATTCGAGACCCGACTATGGTCTGACTTTAACTCGAACCCCCAATCAGTTGGAAACCGTTGCACAGTCTACTAGAATCGCAAAAAGCTCGCCAGAATTCGTGTCCCTGTTAGTCACACATTATTAATTACTAACCTGCGGGCTCTATGAATGCACGGTGTGACTTGTCTCTACGGATTAGTATTCCCAAATCGTTATTTCATTTCTCCACTT
>CM052324.1:9166656-9206663 GCA_028455615.1 Lasioglossum zephyrum | reverse complement strand
ATTCGTAATTTCAATAATGTACAATATTACGAGTAGACTCCAAGCTATTTTGAAGCTGTGTAGATATTTATTTCTTTTTTTAACCATTTTATTATAATATTTTCACACTTTTGCATTTTATTTGCATTTTATGGCTTCTGTTTGTGATATTTCAAGATGATCATATTATTTATATTGTTATATTATTATATATTTATATTATACTATTTATTTTATTTATATTGTTTTACGAATAATTTTTTGGACTATTGTTTCGGATTTTATTCAAATTTCTATTTGTAAATGAAATTTTTAATTGTTCATTTGCTACTTATTTAGTAGTTTTTCAGATAATTTAAATCACTCATGTCTTTGGTTACAAATTTCTCTGTATTTCAAAAAATATTCATAATATAAATAATAAATATCAAGAAATACAGAGAATAGCCAAAGATACCGCTAATAGTTTTTTGCAAATATGTAGAAAACTAAAATCGAGCGGCGATAACATGTATAGGAAAAAGTTGTTCAAAATGATGACCTTGACAACATATTTGAAGGTCATCAAAATCTTCTTGGCGTAGACGCAGTGACTCACGTCTACACGCAGCTCCGTCGAAGTATGACGAATGGAGTATAAAAGGTGGTGGGATAACAAAACGCTGCGTCCAGACGCGCAAAAGAGATCGCACCTTTGTATGACAATCGATTTAGCAAATTTCATTTCGAGAAAATATGTACCGTTACCAACTAATTTGTTCGGTAGGCTTGGTCGCAGAGAAAATATCTTTCGGCGACGGGCCGGCCACGGTTGTTTCGATCCCGTTTCCCGTCAGTGCTCTTTCCGGGGCTTTCCCAATCTAGCCGGTCTAATTTTTGCCGCGTCCGACGATAAATCTTGGCAATCAACGCGTACACCGTCGGTCGTTTTTCTCCTCGTGAATGGGTCCTCGTTAACCAAATTGGACGATCGACACACCAGTTTCCGGCGTGGCGCGGCACAGCTAGCGGCAGCGGCCGCGTGTCACGGTTGCGATCCGATTACACGGGCCGTTCGTCCGAGTTGAAATTAAAATGTCGTTCGTCGCTGCGACGAAAAAACGAGAATCTTGATTCGGCTTCGACGAACCTACCAGCGACACCGAACATTCTCGAACTGTGCACCCTTACGGATTACAGCTGCGTTCCCGAATCGGTGTATGTCTGGCTCGAAGAATTTCTCTGATACATTCTCGAAAAAATCAACTTCCTTGTATCGAAAATACGAGAGTCCGCTAACGAAAACGGACGTGGCAAAAGACGGGAATAAATATTCTAGTGGAAGTAGACGGGTGTAGTCAGACGTTTTAAGAACGCTACTTCTTCGTTCTGCAGAATATATTGATTTCCTAATTTTACCACGAAATCATTTAATATTTTTGAAGAATATAATTAGACAGCGAATTTTATGCATTTATGACAAAAATGGGTACGTCTGACTTAAAACAGTAATAACATACGAAGAATTTGAAATTACTATAATATTATTTTCAACCTATTAAGTATATTAAGAAAGAACATCAATGTCTATTCTATTTATTTTGCATGGAGTTCCGCTGTCGAATTATAATCCTTGATTACCTGCTTTTATAAGTCATTGTATTTAATGTTGTTTAATAATTGGTTGCAGGTACTATTCTTAAAAAAATTGTGCATCTTCAAGCTTTGTGAAACTGTTAATGTCATGTATGTTTTGAGAATTAAATTGGGTTAGTTAGAATTTAAGAAAGAACATCAATGTCTATTCTATTTATTTTGCATAGAGCTCCGCTGTCGAATTATAATCCTTTATTACCTGCTTTTATAAGTCATTGTTTTTAATGTTGTTTAACACCTGGTTGCAGGTACTATTAAAAAAATTGTGCATCTTCAAACTTTGTGAAACTGTTCGGATTCAGTCATGTATGTTTTGAGAATTAAATTGTGCCAGTTAGAATTCTTAAAAGTGACTCAAGTTCGTTCCTACCCTCTCTGCAATGTAACAGTCAGGGAAAAATAATTAGATGTGTAGCTAAATTGGAGGAGCGTCTGTCCTGTAATTTGTTTCGAGTTTCCAGGCCCGGTGCAAGGAGATTGTGTGTTCCCGGTCGTCGCAGGATCGCGAGACAGTCGAGTGTTCGTTTCGCTTTTCATTTCTTGGTGCTACACATAATATCGGTCCCGGGAGAGGCTCCTACAGGTCGATACTTGGCAAGACACGGCGTATTATTGCCATTCCTATTTACCCGGTTAAACAGGCCGGGGGATGATACCCCCTGTGCTTGTTCTGTCTGTCCCGTATGTACACTGTATACAGGATCCACGGTTGGAAGGGGGAAAGGAAAGAGGAGGGGGGACTGCACAGGGTACACGGTGCAAAACACCGGAGCCGTTCACTGTATCCGGAGACAGACGGAAACTTCTTTGGAGGCTAAACGTTCCCGGTAATTTCGACGCTCGATACGATACGAGTCCCGAGGACGATCACGATACTCTGGAAGGAGTACACTCTGGAATGATACTCTTCGCTCCGGCTCAAAATTAGATTTCGATGCCTGAGATTCTCCTTCCATCTAGACACTCCCGACTCGTCCTTGCCATCCCGGCTTCAACGGACGATAAACAGGTAGTCCGGGCCCTATTATTTTCCAGATAAACACCGGTGTTTGTCGAGCTCCGTCAACAGACGATGTTCCTACCTTGCACGTCGAGACTCTGTCTATAGTCGACGATCGTGGCCGTGCCCCGGAAAAATAAGTCTCCGGACAAAAAAAAATGGAATTGTGTGCTCTGAATTTGTTTGAGTGGCAGCTTATTAACTTGTAAACACTTGGAAAAAATCAGTCACCTGTATTTTTCAAGAGTAGACGTCTAGTGTGTCCGAAAGTCTGCATCCTTGAATTAGTTTTTAAGGAAACAGTAAAATTCTCCTCGATCGAAAATGAAATATATAATAAATTGCAAATTTTCAATTATTTAAACATTCATCTCAGTTTCTATCCCTTTATGAATTATTCTCAAGAGAGACATATTTGCATCTGAAAAATAATATAAATTAAAAAAATATTGCGACACAGCCGTGAAAAAATTGAAGAAAAAACCGAAAATTGAAAACAAAAGAAAAACATCCACATTCATAATGTTTGTACCACATTTTCATAAGAAATAAAAATTAATACTAATTACAATAACTTCCCTATAGAATCGGGAAGTTAAAAATGTGAATAAAGAAAAAAAAAAGAAAAAACCAAATCATCGTTCGACGTTACTTTCGATTTTCTATTTTTCTAAATTGAACTATATATAGGGTTGTCTGTTAATACGCATACATGCACACATTCAACCTTATAATTCCTTCCGGGAAAAACCAGAGACAAAATTCGCGAAACGTTCACCGATCACCCATTGAATTTGCTCGCGTACATGCGGAGGGAATTTCGAGTGTGTTATACGACTTGCAGGCTTAGGTCGAGCGCAAGGTAGGCCGCGTACGCGTGCGCGTCACAAACGGATGGGGTTCACGAGGTAGCGCGTATTCTTTTTTCCGTTTTACTTTCCTCGAAATGTTTTGCAAACCGGGCTGCCAGCGCTGCGTACGGTCGCGCAGAGAATGCTCTGAGCTTGTGTCGCACACGATGGCGTCGTCGGTAGGACTGCGGCTCGCCATATTCAAAACGAGCAATAGCTCGGAGCCAGCCGGCATGCAAGCGAACAAGCAACCAAGCCAGCCAGCCGCTTATTTTATGGGTAACGCGTTTCGTCGTCACACTTTTATTTTATTTTGTGATTTGCTGCCGCAACGTATTACTCCGGTCGCGCGACGCGTCGTATTGCGCGTGTATCGCGACCGGCGTTTACATCCACTGCGGTTCAGTGCGACCTGCACTCGTAAGGCTGCAGCTCACCGGATGCAATTTTTGATCGTATACGCTGCTGCATGCTGGTCGGCTTGTTTCAATGCGCTTTCAACGTCAAATCCACCGTCAACCGGTCTCAGATTTTTTAATTTTTCTATTCATTGTTGTTCGGAAGAAATTGTTGTTCTAAAAGTTATTTCTGTACCAGCTGATCGCGTATGATTTGTTATTAACAACCGATATTCATCTGATAAATAATAGTAATCAGCGAATTTGCAAGCATTTAAACAAACCTGCTATACTTCCAATTTACTAACACTAGGTTCGCGTAGCACTGAAACAGTCTGTTTTATAAAAATGAATGAAAACTGAAAACTATTAGCAATAGTTTTTTGCAAATATCTCGAAAACTAAAATCGAACAGCGGTGACATGTATAGGAAAAAGTTGTTCAGAATGATGACCTTGACAACATATATGAAGGTCATCAAAATCATTAAGGAAGCCCCTAAAGTAAATAATTACCGAGATGTTACGTTTATGTTCTCTGCTACGTGTTTCCAAATGCCTTGACATTTAAAACATCAATTCAGTTATTACCAAATGTCTATGTAACAAAATTTTAAATGAAGAGGACCAGCAGTTTAATCTCGCGAAGCAGCCCCAGGTGCATTGAAAATTTTTACAGGATTTTACAATAGCCTCCCGCGCGAAAAATCATTAAATTCACGGAAAGAGAAGAACCAACATAGAGAAAGAAGCTGGCTGACAGGTTTGTGGGCTCCGTTAGCTGGGATTCTAGAGCGAGTCGAGGGGATAACGTTCGATTGATAGCGATTGGGAATAGAGATAGAAAAAGATGTTCCCGGGGTATTCTCGGTAATTCTGCGCAGGATCGGGATGAATTCATCAGGGTGGCGGAGTGGTTGTTCGCAGGAGGAACAAAGGCAATTTGCGCTCGCGCGCACGCCCGGCATAAGCCACAATTATTTAGATATTTGTGCACGGAACGATTACGACGGCATAATTTCAGTTCCGGACCGTGTTGCGATGAAATTAGATTTTTAATTACGTTCCACCGCTCGCGGGACTGACTGACTGACTTTAATAACGTTCACTTTCGCGCTCTGCTCGGTACGCCTGCAGCTCGGAGAGCTCGTGCGCTCGCGTGCTCTCTCAATTATTCTCGAGTTCCCCGTCCGCGCGTTATTATATTTTAACTGGCTGTTGCTCGTTACATCGGCCGGTTATCTTCTTTATTTTCCCTTAGTATGCGTTACCGAGTACCTTACCCTGCCCTTCTTCGTTCAACCTTGTTCAACCTTGTTCCGCTCGGCTCGGCTCCGCTCAGCTCCGCTCAGCTTTGCTCAGCTCTGCCTTGGCTCGCGATCCTGCTCGTTATGCCTCCGGATTAACGTTCGCCCTGGGTTTCGACGGGTCTTTCGATCCCGCTTAGACCAGCGGAACGTAAAAACTTTGAATGGCCGTTGTTACACGCCCCACGGAAACCTCCGATACCAAGAGAGTCTCTCCTACGCTGAAGCCTCTTCTACGTATCCGGAGAAGAATCGTCGCACTGCGCACACCGTTCGCTAAACCGTTCCCAAGTTTATCCAATCTCGTTTTATTGCTCGTTTAATTATTACGTGTTGCTACCGCCGAGTTTTTAATCGCCGGTGGAACTGGAATTCGATATAACGATTATTAACGATTCATTGTATTAGAATGGGGTTCAAAATTGTGGTGGAACAGGATTTTCATTATTCTCTAAGAAAGTTTTAAGGGAGACTCTTAGGCTCTGTTCTCTATATAACCTCATTGCTCGGATAACACTATATGTACCGTGTATTAAAAGTATATGGTAAATGAGGAAAATGGCAACAATAGATTTATTGAAGTCGGGTAGGAAGGGATGCGTTATTGAAGGGGTAAATTAATTTGAGTTAATTGTAAGTAAAATTAGGATAAGCAAAAATGAAAAGAAAGGGAAGTAGAGGAGTTTTGTTAAAAGGATTGCAACCCTGAGGGGATCAAATAAAAAATATAATAATTTATTGAAGTCCTCCGTAATTTTTAATACAACAGGAAAATGTTTTCTATTATTGTCCAGAAATAAGTAGAGAATTAGGATTAAAACTGAAATGTATTAAATAAAGATTTTGTATTAAGAATAACTTCCTTGTGGTTTCAGATTTATTGAAGTCCTCCGTAATTTTTAATACAACAGGACAATGTTTTCTATTATTTTCCAGAAATAAGTAGAGAATTAGGATTGGAACTGAAATGTATTAAACAACGATTTTGTATTAAGAATAACTTCCTTGTAGTTTTACCGACTACGATTTCTTAATTCGTGAAAACTTACAGATACCGTCAATAAAGATAATTCCTTCGACCGCCTCTCCCGACTTCAATAAACTTCTCGTTTCCTCGCAATTTGTCGAAGTATGTTCGTTTACCGTCGCTACTGCAGCAATGTCTCGTTGCTACTCTAGCTACTTCAAGAAAATGGGGAGGAACGAAAGATGGGAGCACAGCTCTTGCTCTAACGAAGATTCCCCGGTTTGATATGAGGATATTGTGCGGTATGTAATAAATCGACGACGTAAGAGAGACGCAACCAACTGATTTCTGCCCCGTACGTTCTACTCATATCGTCTGATTATTTTTATATCAGCTGCAAATTGCGTTCCTGGTCCTATAAAACTCAGTCAGCTGTTCAGAAAGAAAATCGATAGAATCTTCTTTGAAATGTAAAGACACACAGGAGCAATTTTTACGAATTAGTTCGAAATAAGTTTGCACGAAGATGCACGAAGATGCATTTTTACAAAGAATATTCGAAAGTGGGAGAAGATCCAATCCAACATTAGTCTTCAATCGTGCCGAAGAATTTTGCTATATTTCATGTGTGTTAAATTGTGTATTATAGTATCTTATATATTATTGTATATTATATTCTACCAGTCTTATTTTATTTATTTTTATTGGGCTATGGGAATATTAGACCCTTTCATATCAACAATAATTATAAACAATCGAAAACAATATGTCCTCCGTTTATTCAGATGATGAACCGATGTTGAAATATTTGAATAAGTTAGAATTACCATCGAAAATATAATTATACACTTTTGTCTTATATACTATATGTCTCTTCAATTTTGACACAAAAACGAATAGGCTACATATGCATAGTATTGTATCCACCATTTAAAATTTTTCATTTTTATCTCCGATTATCAGTGACCACAAAAAAACAAAGATTCAATGACTTTTGGCTAGTAAAATCGCGTTCCCATTGTGCGTCGCGAGGAATAGAAACATATTGCACTTCGAAATACGAAAAAAATTGAAGAACTTGAAATGTTCGTCGTTGCAGGATGGAGAGGCGAGATAATCCATAGTGGAATACGTGCAGGTAGAACAGCTGTCGCGAGGTTGGTGTGATTTTTGCGAGCACAGCGACCGATTGACGCGGCCGTGAGCAATAAGTCGGTGACTGGTTGGTGTGCCGTTTTCGCCGGCATGGCGCGGCGCCGTTGCGATTCGTGCAAAGCGAATCGACTCGGAATCGATGCCGTCTCTCATACTCTCATTAAGGTAATGCGTTCGTCAAAGTTCGCCGACGTATGCGCGGCTGCGAGAATCGGGGAGCGTACGCTGCCATCAAGCATCCAGCATAGCTAGGCTAGTAGTAGCTCGGCTAGCTATAGCAGCTCTATCGGCTCTATCGGTCAACAGCTAGCAGCGGGATTCGAGCAGTCGAGGGAACTCGGCGGGCCAGCGATATCGATTGTCCCGCCGATATTAATCTCGTTTGTCCAGATGCAGCTGCAGCGACAGACCGGCCGGCCCGCTTTGACCCGCTTTGACTCGCCTAGCAATCGGAAGATGAAACAGCCCCGGCGAGCTCCCGTGAGAAAATAATTGTTCAAGGTCGGAAGGACCAGCCCTCGGTGACCGTTTGTCAAATCCCGATCAACTCTGCTCTCGCGAATCCCTGCCTACAGAAGAGCAGAGACTAGAGAGAGAGAGAAATCTCTTGAGCGTCACGAAACACCACGCTTCCACGGCCATGAATTAAAGCGACGACGCTTGCGAATCCGCGGCTCTACAGCATTGTTCCGAGTTTCGAGTTTGCAGTTCGGCGCTGCAGTTATCGAACTCCCGGATGCACTTCAATCCTGCGGTGCACGCCTCTCGCCACGGATCCTTAAAGACAATTCCCCCTCTAATTGCTCCGCGAACTTTCCGTCCGAACGGGGAAAAAATACTGCCGCACTACCAGATCCCGAGACCGACCCGCGAGATATACGAGTGTCCCGAATGCTATAGCGGGACACCCCGCTACCATTTTTCAACTTTTAAGTCTACCGAAGATTTACTATACTACCTTCTTTTCATCGATCACTGTTCGAACCTTCCGATTCGCGATGCGTTTATTTCTTTATTCAGACCGGTCTCGAGAGAGTCTGGCTACCTATTATTTACCCGCTTCGGACATTTATGAAATGTATGTGTTCAACGCATGGTATGATCTTTTTATTTATTCATTATTATTTTTCTTTTAGCATGTAGTTGAAATTAGGAAACATTTCGATAAATTCTATTATAAATTCTATTATAAATTCACCTTTGTATAAAACACTTGCGATTGTATGTTTTATTAGATTAGAATAGACTAGAATACAATAACATGTTTATATTAAAAAAATATATTTTCTTCATATATATAAACTATTATAAATTCACCTTTGTATAAAATACTTTTGATTGTAAATTATGTGGTCACTAATGACCTAGCTGTTAATACGACCACATTAAAATAAACAATAAATAAATAAATAAATTACTATTTTCCTAGATGTATATTCACGATGTCTATCAGATTCTAATATTTCTTACGAAAATTTTCAATCGATCAGGAAGAAGGAGATAGTGTCGACTCCGATCAAATCGCATAATCGTGTATGACAGTTACTGATTTCCGCGAAACACCAATTCTCCGTTTGGCCCATACAGGATGATCGAGTTTTCGAGAGCGCAGCTCAGATTGTTTCGGCTCGGTAACGCAACGGTTGTTGCCGGTAGTTGTTCATGGTATTGGTCACGCATTAGTAATTGGCAATTTCCAGCCTTGCCAAATCGGCGCAAACTGGCGCGGCGTGTTGTCGCAAGGGAATAGGCTACGCTGGACACCGCGCTCACCGCTGCAAACACGCGAAATTCGAGACCGGTTAACGTCGATGAATTCAATTCCTCCGTGGATATTTGTCCCACGAAGAACGATCCCTTTCGCTGTGGATTTCATCCCGAGTGTACATATGCAGCTGGTTCGGACTCGATCACTCTCGCGCGCGCGCGCGTGTGTGTGTGTGTGTATAATTGACAGCAATCTTTTTTCGCTGGATTTAGAATGTCATTTTAGAAAGAATATTATCATTATAGCCATAAATAAAAAATTTGAATGTACTTTTCCATAACATTTTACGACTATTCTGCTGATAAATTTTTTAAAAATTAATTCACAGTTTATCCATTCAATTATTTCAGTCTTGATTTTAGAATGTCATTTTAGAATGAATACTATCATTATACCCATAAATAAAAAATTTGAATGTACTCTTCTATAATTTCTATAATTATATTCTCAACTATCTGTGTCATACTATTGGTAATTTAGGGATACGTTTGTTATTAATGATTAATAACCACAGTCGAGTTGATTTATATTATTCAAGTGTACAGAAATTAAAATAAGTTATAGAAATCAACAACTATCCTGCTGATAAAAATTTTTTAAATTAATTCAAAGTTTATCCATTAAATTATTTCAGTCTTGAACTAGATCCTGCATTTCTAGATTCATTGTTTTTAACATTAGTCGCGGAGGCAATCGTTCCCGCGAATAACAGGCTGCGAAGTTGTTATTGTCGCGCTCGAATTAAAGCATCGTTTACGGAAATTTTGGTCGTGTTCGCGCGAGGGAGGGGCGGCTCTAATCTCGGCACGGCATCGACAAATGGATTCTCGTAATTCTCCTGTCGATTTACGGAATTCCGATTAACTCGACTCGAACGATTCGCGCCGACCAGAAAGCGGCGCGGCCCATTTCCGGCCGGACGGGACGAAACACCCGAGCCGCCTAATTCCTTTGTCTCGTGCACGTCCCCTAATATCTGACATAGTCATCCCGAGAGCGGTAATATCGTCACTTTCATCCTGGAAATACCATGCCCCCGGGTTTCGCGCGAAATCCCACAGAATCTCAACTTCGTTGTATGTACATTTACCCGTACGATTTTTACACGATTTAAATGAAAAGCTCTATTTTCAAAATTTTTTAAATATAAAAAAGTGTCACGAAAATGTACTTTATGTTATGCACTATTTATAACAGTATTGATTTTTTCATTGAATCTCTGCAAAATTTTAAAATGTAACTACGCAGGATTATATGACAATAACTATCGATTGTACCAGTATCATTTTTTCTATTTTTTTTCTTTGTCTTTGTACGCATGTCCCTTTTTTCTTACTAGATGAGTAGTCTTGTATCTTCCTCTTTTTCCTTCTTTTCTTTATAAATACTCTTATGTAAAAAGGGCTTCTGTCCGTCTATAATAAATAATAATAATAAAATAATAATAATAACTCCTTCACGATCCGCGGAGAACATTTTCGTAAAGGAAATACACCTTCTCTTTAAGGAAATGCATAATTTTTGGAACAGTTGTAATAAATTATATGATAATAATTATAGGATATATGAATGAAAAAATTTGTACGACGAGTAACGATTTTTTCGACTATTCAGCAACATGCAAGTTCGAATGTATCATCATAGAAAATCCTAGAAAACGATGTCAAATGTCGTCATTTTTCTATATGAAAAAAAAAACGCACGTTTGGTACCATCTATAATATCCTCGCTTTATCACAACCGGCCATTCAGCGAAGACCCCGAGCGATCTAAAAGTTGAATAGAATTTATTCCAAACGCAATAATGTAGACTGGTTAAATTCGAGTTTCACGAGCACTGGCTAGTAAATACATAGAGAATGAAATGGTTTCCTTGGTCGACGGGATCGAGTGCGCGTAACAATCTTTCCGCGGGCTCCGGTGGATTTGATAAAAATGCAGTCGGTCTGGCAGCTGCAGATCCTGGATCAGCGTCGAGCGGCTCGCGTGCTCGCCCCTTTTTCACCTCGCAAATTGTATTTCGCGTTTGATCGCGAACAGCCCGTCCCCGGTTGGCCCGCGGCGCGATGCACCGCTTTTGCAAATGGGAGACGACGCGATATTCAGTGGATGCTGAGTGAGAGAGAGAGAGAGAGAGCTGGTGAATATTTATCGTCGACGCGGCGGTAAATAGTTTTCGTCGGTGATAATGACGCCAGTTTTTTCTGGTTGAAAAGTCCGGCATCGCCACTGGTAGTTTCTCTGCTGTCGTTTCGTCTCGAATTTTCGAGGCTGCTACGGGCTCGTCACTTGGGCCAGATATAGCGCTCTCGACGTGGCAGATATGCTAGCCGGTGTGGCTGCTTTTCACAGACGGCAGGCGATAGAAAAGTAGGGGTGGAGGCGCGGGAAACGTTCTCGTCCGAGAAATTATCATGGATAGGCGCGCAACGCCCCACCCCTAACGCTCTCGTTGCGTACCAACGGAATACGCAGCTAGTCCAGGCTACAATGCCTCGGCGTGTTGCATTCATCCATCGCAGCCTCTCGGTTGTTCCTCCTCTCATTTTGCTAATTGCAAAAAACCGGCTGCCTTCAACGTTCGCCGATACCCTCGAACTCGGGCTCGTCCTGGAAATCCCGTTTTCGGGAATCCAGCAACCCTCGGCGCACCATTCCGAGAGTCATTCTTTTATTCGCCGGAGCCTGATGCCAGGTTTCGAATATCACCGGATATCTGAAAAAAGACGCCTCGGTCATGGGATTCCAGCACGATGCTCTACCCGCAGGCCAAAATCCCCAGAGAGTAGGACTAGCGGTGATTCTAGAGGCTTTGTCAAATTTTTTCAAGTTTGCGTAAGGTAGTCCTGGAGATTGGAATTCACTTTCTTTGTTTTTTGTGGAATTGTGAATTTATTTCTCATCGTGTAACTCAACGTTGTTATTGTTTTCGATCGTATGATTGTTAAAACAGAATCTTTAGGAAAATTGGATTGCATACAAAATGCAGTAGACATATATTTTCTTTCTTAATGTGTCTAATCGATTGACCCAAATAATTATATATATAAATTGTCGAAAATCAATACCTTTATAGATCAGAGTAACCCTTTAATTGAATTTATGCAAAGTGAAAATTTTGTAGTTGAATCGCAACAAAGTGCAGTAGACTTTAAAGTTTGCGGTGGAGTTTAAAGTAGATTTAAAAAAATTTTAATTACATCTACTTACTTCTACCGTTATGGAAAAGTCGCCTGTCAATCAATGATTAATAGCTCCAGCAAATATGAAACAAACTGTAATTGTTCTTGAACTTGGTCTGAGTTATATTCCGGGGAAGAGACATCAGTTCGAACACCTACTAGCTTCCAGGAGGTATCTGGATCCTTGTCTCTCGATCCTTGTCTCTCGATCCTATTAATTTCAAAATATCTGTTCTCGATTCTTTCTCCCACATGGTTGAAAATTCTCCGAATTGGTCGAGCTGAATTTTTCGGAGATTTTAAATGGGAGGAGGGCTCGCTCGATCGAATTCCACGTATCGCTTCTCTATTCACTTTTGAACGCCTCGCGGCTGTATTTACTTGTATATTTATATCGCGCGTTTCGCGATTCTATTCATTTCTGTCGGCCATTTTCATTTCTGTACATACCATTTCTAGTTTATAATGTATTCATTTTTATCAGCATTTCAATTCCCATTCCTTTCACGCTCCTCGCATCTACCATTCCATCCAATCTAACAAAACGCGGAATAAAACATGTCGAATAATATATGTGCGATCGTACATTCATATTACGAGAATATATTAGTTTACGTATGGAGTCGTTTGCGGCTCTGCCCACATATATTTTGCATGTGCCTCTTCTATAAATACTCGCTTGATTTTCGTGACAGGAAAAAATGGTTAAAGAAAACATCTTTCTATTCGAATATCATGATAAACATTTTATTCTCAAGCTGATGATTGTAGATATTTCATCACATATTAATCAATGATGCCTTTCCCTTGGAGTTAGTTTCCGGTGAATAGTTTTCTTTCAATATAAGACGATGGCTCGGGACAGCTTCCGACGTATTGCGGATGAGGGTACCTCTTCGGCTTGACATTGTTTGTAAGAGTAGGTCGAGAGATCTCATAAAGTTGTCCGGTAGACAATAAAGTAAATATGTTTTGATTATCGATTTATTATCCAGTTCGATCGGTAATATAAATTAAAGCAATTTTGCTAGTTCGATGAAACTTTCAACGTTTCGATCCTAATATGAATCCTTCTCAAGTAAGAAGAAAACTGCTTTCTGAAAATTTTAAAGACGAAATTAAGATATATAAACACGTGTTGATCTATGCCGGTACACAAGTTACCCAGTAAATTTTCATAAAGCAGACACAGTTTTCTTCTTTCTGGAAAAGGATCCATATTAGGATCGAAACGTTGAAAGTTTAATCAAACTATAAAAATTGCTTTAATTTATATTTTTGTAAATATAGTGGCCGGTATCGTTGGAAGAAGAAGGGGTAGTGATTTCCTCATCTCAAAAAACAGCATCATCGTCTTATATCGAAAGAACAAACATGCACTCGACACGAACAAACACGTGAACTGGCAAATCGAAGCAACACGGATAGAAAACACCCAGCTAAATCAAAACGCAGCCATGGTACTCGGCATAGAGAAAAAGATACAAAATAAAGAAAGATAGAGGGTAGTTTCGGCGACGCCAGACGGGTCGAACGGTTCGACCGGGGGCGGACCGTTATCATCGAAATTCTCGCGAACGTCTGACAAAGTAGTTGCTTCGAATAACCGGCTAATGGTCGCGAAGGCTGAGTAGACGGCGATATAGAATCGCACCGGGAGCATTTCGCAATGGTATCGCGGCCAACAAAGGGGAAACCCTTTTTCACTAATGAACCACGAAACGCGGCAACGTCATAGAAATACTTTGAAAGGGGAGCCGCACAGCTCGCTCTTTTGTTGCCTCTCCCTCTCTCCCCCTGCCCCTCCACCCCCCGTCCCCCGACCTCTCCTCTGTCCATTCCGCCCACGCCCACCATCTTCATCTTCTGCTCCTTTTTTCCGCCGAAACCACCCCGCTGGCCTCGCCACCCCCTTTCGCTGCCATCACCTTTCCCTAGGCTCTAGCTCTCACCCCGTTCCTACGGACTATCGTAACCACGTTTCAAACCCTGAGCTTCCGTTCCACACTGTAGTCTACTCTAGTCGATTCGATTCGATTCGAGCCTCGGTTCGATCAACCGATAGACGACGACGACGACCCCCATTCGATAGACCCCCGAAGACCCCGAAGGAATCCGCTCGATCGCTCCGGGCTCTGTTAGGACTAGACTCTTAGGCTTTTTAAATCCTCTGTTCGCAGGGCTCAGCTCCCTTGCCACCGATTCTTATCTTAACCCTCTCGTTACCAATGGCACCCTTCAAAAACTTGCATTTCCTAACTATTTACTTAGCTTTCCATTCACCGTAGCACTTTTCATGAAAACTTCCCGTAGACTATCCAACTGAAACGCAAACCCAAATAATTACATATATAAATTGTCAAAAATCAATAGATAGATCAGAATAACATATTAGTGAAAATTTTGTAGTTGAATTGCAACAAAGTGCAGTAGAAATATATTCTTTTTCTTAATTTGCATAATGGATTGCCCCAAATAATTACATATATAAATTGTCGAAAATCAATAGCTTTATAGATCAGAAGAACCCTTTAATTGAATTTATGCAAATTAAAAATTTTGTAGTTGTATCGCAACAAAGTGCAGTAGAAAGAAAGTGCAGTAAAATTTTTAATTACATCTACTTACTTCGCCTATCAATTAATGTATTAAAAGCTCCAGCAAATATAAAATTATCTGTAATTGTTCTTCAACTTGGTCTGAGTTAGATCCGGGTAAAATAATTACCTATATAAGTTGTCTAACATCGACAACCCTAAATCAGATTAACCCTTTAATTCAATTTCTGCAAAGTAAAAATTTTGTAGTTGAATCGCAACAAAGTGCAGTAGACGTATATTTTCTTTCTTAATGTGTATAATGGATTGACAGTAATACAGCAGCATTTCAAAAAATTTTAATTACATTTACTTACTTCGCCTATCAATCAATAATTAACAGCTCCATCAAATTTAAAATAAGCTGTAATTATTCTTCCTCCCGGTCTGTGTGTGTGTCGATGTTCACTACAGTCTACACGAGTTAATTATAAACAGATTATTTCAGTATAACAGTGCACTGGCCAGCGAGTCACGGACCAGCGAAAACTGTCAAATAATCTCTCCCAGGCACCGCATTAATAAATATCCAACGACGGAACGTACTCGGCAAAGCGAAAGAGAGAGGGAGAGAGACTCCCTTGCACACGCGCGCGGTCACAGTAATCAAAGGGTTAACAAGGTCCTTTGAATATCGTGACGCCCGCCCGCGGATCTCGGTGGATTTCTCTCAGCCCTCCTCCACTCTGTACTATCCGCGGTAAGGGACACAGTCCACAGAAAGGGACAGTCTTCTCTGTCCCTCTTTATTCTCTCTCATCCAACATAACCTAGAATTCGATCGAATTCACCCGGCAAGATCTCTGGAGCGTCTATTAGTCGAGCAGTCGCCTAGCCAGGCGGGATTCCCGGTTTAAGTACAAGGTTACCAGGTTCGCGGGGGTGGTTAAACACGGTGTAAGGGGGACGACGGAACGATTGACCCGGCACTCGGTGAAATTTATCGTAAAAAAGAGCCCCCGGAGTCCTCTCTCTCTCCGCAACGGCTTTCAGGCCCTTCCAGACTTCTTCGCTCGAAAAGGATTCGTCGACCCTAATTCCCGAGCGTCGAACGAAAAAGGATGAAAGTCGACGACCCGTTTTACGCTTTCGGGGAGCCGAATCGATATCTCGGTGGCTCGGATCCAGACGCGCCGATCGGTTCAACGGGTTCCACTCTCTCTTTCCTTTGCTATCCTTCGCGACCACCCTTCTCGTCTTCTCAGCCGCTCTTGCCGAATTACCGTGTCGCGCGAAACCTCGAGCCCTCGTACCCTCCTTGCCCGGGAGAACCGGCTCGTTAAAGCCGTATTAATACGCCGGGATTAATCAGCGTGAAAGGGAAAGAACAGGGACAGACGGTTTTATATAACACGCTCGTCTCGCGACTATCCAACCCACCGAAACTACCCCTCTACCTTCCTCACCCTCTCACTCGCAATTTACTTAAGGAAATATTCGAAGAGATTGCGATTCTTTCGGAAACGTTTGCTCGTCATGCCACTGTTAGTTCGCCCCGAGATCCGAGGGTAATTGTTTCAACGAGCCTCCGCTCTAGAGACTCTATTGAGTCTCCACCTTCAAGGAACTATAATGATTCTTCATCAAGAACTAATTTCTGATCGATTTATAATTACACTCATTTTTTATGTCATAAATGCAAAACTTGTAGTGATAAATTATCTGTACATCTAGATCATATATTATAACATGCCCTTTTTAACTTTGCCAATGGGATGCGAAGAGAAAGCTGATGTAATCAAGAGACCCGGTCGAATGACCGTATTAAGCACAGGAGAGGAGAATTTAAACTGGTAAAATATATTGTATATGCATTTATCGCGTGAATGCTACAGGTTTACCGATACGCCGTAATTCACCTTTAAATGATGTTCAAAAGTTAGTTAACCCTTAAATCCACGATATTTTGCATGTCGCGCGTATCGATCGCAAATAAGTTCCATAAGTTAAAAAAAAACATTTCTATCTAATAAAGTAGATAGGAATAATTATTCTAATGAATTTCAGTAATGAATTATTTTAATTATCGATATGTCTAAATTAATTTAATTATTAATATGTCCAATTAACCTGACGAAGAAATTTATGAATTAGCAAAAATTAGCATAAAATTAGCATTCATCGCATGAGTGCTACTGGCTTTCCGATACATCATAATTATCTTTAAATGATTTTCAAAAGTTAGTTAAACAATTAAAACACGTGGTACCGTTTATTAATGGCAGGCCATCAAAAAGAGATGGCCGTCAAAATAGAACAAAGAGCATGTTTCGAAATATTCCACTAAAAACCCAAAAACATAGCTGATCAAAAATTAGTTCCTTCGATGATGAAAACTTAATGAAGAAATTTATGAATTATTATGTTTCACTGAAAATCGATATTCTAAAATGATCAAAAGCTAGCTCCTCAACGGAACCACTCCCTGTATCATTTTCTCGCTTCTTCGTTTCCGCTGTTAACGATCCGGAGGAATCTATTCCGGGGCAAGACGTGGCTACAAAAAATCGTATGCGGTTAGGCCGCGGCCGCCGCCGGTTCAACAGTCCCGAATGGACGATGAGATCGGCGAAATTCTATGATTTCGCGGCGCACGTCCGCGAAGCTACATCATGAATATGTAAAGCGATTGCGGTCCGTCACGTCACTGTGCCACACCCTCCCCCGCGCATCCCCCGTGCATCTCCCCGAGACCGAACTGTCCTGAATTATCCGGTCGAAACGTTCTAAATTATATCGTCCTCGATAAACAAATTACTCGTTAGCGCCGATAATAACAATCGGCCCCTGGGGCGGTTGCAGAGGGTGACAGGGAGGGAACTTTCGTTTAATTAACACGACGGGATCTTCCGCTTTTCTCCGTGTATAATAACGCCGCGGCGAGCACCCGACAGAGCCGATACCACCGCGATATACAATTTAAATCTGTCGAACGACCGAGCTCTGTCGCTTCTCTCTCTCTCGTTACCTTCGATTTTTTCCCGGGTTACTCGAAAGGTTCGAGGACAAGCTCTCCAACGGGTACCTCTTTTATCGGCGTTTAACTCTTACCCTTGGTAGTCGCGCGCTAACAAGGCTGCCGCGGTAATTTGTTTCGATGAATTTCGGGGGGACTTCTTTCGCGGCTGTAACGAGAGCCGATCAGTTCGTACGTTTTCAGGGTAATGAGATTCGGAATCGCTGAATCTTTAATGTCTTTGTGGGAATTTGTTAAAATCAAGTGCCTAAAACGAGATGAGACGATAAATCGTTTTTATTTCAGTATACAAATGAAAATTTTCTTACGTCTTTCAATACATTTTGTTTGAGAATATCATTTTTTAATTCATGTAACGATTTAATTTCCAGGTTGGTTAGAACATCTTCAGTACTTCCATCGAGTGAGTATTTCATTTTTCCCACTATCTAGAGTGTAGGAAATTGAGCCTAGAGATTTTAACGACAAAGGTTGAACTATGTAAAAACACGTTTTATCGATCTAACTGGTCAGCGGTTGACCGACATGTACAAGTTGTCCCAAAATTTCTTCAACATCCGCAAATTTGAGGTTCCTGGGATCATTTGAAGCAACATTTTCCTTTGCAAAAATACCGTCCGCGGCTTTGTTAAGGAGTTATTAACGAAAACACACCGGCCAATCAGAGTGCGATCTAGACGCGTGTTGGCACAATCGTGTTTTTCGTTAATAACTCCTTAACAAAGCCGCGGACGCTATTTTTGCAAAGGAAAATGTTGCCTCAAATTCTAATTTCCGGATGTTGAAGGAATTTTGGGACAACCTGTATATTTTGCGAGGTAGGTCATTCAAGGGCAGTCTTCGGAGAAAGACGAGACAAGAAGATTTCCGATTGTAAGAGTTAAAGAGATTTACCGAATTAAATGTATTTCTTTAATATTTCATAAAGGATTCTCAATGAAATCTACATTGAACCTTCCTGACTCTACAAAAGATTCTCTAGTGAATTGTTACAGAACAGATTTTGATTAAACGAAGTCGATCGCGTACACGTCTCCGACGAGGTAGATTACCGGTTAACGGCGCCCGATTTCGTTGCGGACGGGATCGGTCGATGGCGATGACTCCCCGATGCAGAGAATAATAATAGTTATAGATAGGTGGTGCTCGTTTCGTCGCGGGATCTCGTTGGATGTTCGCGCGACGGGACGCGGCGTTCAGATCACGATCGTTGGACAAGCTCGTCCGTCACGCTGTCCGCTTTTTTCACTGGCTCCGGGCTAGTATTCTCTTTTATTTTTTTCCTCGACTCGTTTTTTGTCGCGGGCCTGAAACCTCTCCGAAAGAGCGAGCGAGAGAGAGAGACAGGGGGTGGAGAGAGAGGATACGTGGCGCGCTAGGACGACAAGTGTGACGGAACAGCGTCTATATAACACTTTTATATTGGAATCCATACGAGCCTCATAAATCTATCGAGCGAGCCGCGCGTTTCAACGGTCCGACGTACGAGCGAATAGAGGTAAATCTGCCGTCGTGAGGGAGTTTCGAGCCGCGATCGTTGTAGCGTGAAAATCGTCGAGAAATCACCGGTGTCTCCCCACTCTCCCTCCTTTCTCTCACTCCTCCCTCTCTTTTTTCCGCTTCCCACCGTACCCACGTCTCTCGTTCCGCGTTCACCGGGTTTACATTCTGTCGCGCACGAATCTCGCATACGTGTTTTGATATTGTTGAAAAGTATCGGCGGTGTTTCGCGTCGCGACGCTCCGGCGTCCTCGAGGAGCAGACGAGTCGTGAAACGCGCTCGCTGCACAAATCCGACGCGCGACTCCGGCCTCCCGTAATTTATAGCGCACGTTAGACACTTTCAATGGACAAGACGAGAGCTGCTTTCAATGAAAATCCACCCACAACCGCCCTCCCATCTACCCATCCATCCATCCATTCATCCATCTAGCCGCCTGCCTGCCTGCCTGCCTGTGCCGGCGCTGGACGAGTCTCGTTTCTTCTCTCACTCTCTCTCTCTCTCACACATCGCCTCTCCAAACGCATCAACCTGATTTGCGTTCCGCTGAAAAGACCGCGGGAACAATCGATACGAGCGATCGATACCTGTCGGATGAACGTCTTCGTCCCTCTAGTATGGTACCAAGCGCCATTCAATTTTGATGCGGCCAGACGCGATCCTCCATGATTGAAGGCGAGACTACACTCCACGACAATTCCAACATCGTTACACGACCATGTATCTTGGCTTCGTTGTCGGCGTTGAAACATTCGCTGCCATTTGCTCCGGACAACTGGCAACTTCAAGCTGGAGATGCTTCGGAGGTCTTTGAACATTGTCAAACTACAGCATGCAGGAGTTTGTAATTGTTTTTGGTAAGATTTATAACAGTTAGAAGCGTGGACATAGGAATAAGGGGACAGAGCATAAATACTGAATGAATTAATTATAGAGATTGTTAAACTTGCACAAGTGCAAGAAAATTCTGGTTTTTTCCAATACCACGTGTGGAAATTTTTTTTTTAACATGCGACACATTATTTCCCGTAGATTTTTTCACGCTGATTTCAAATCTGGCCTGAACATTTTTCTACGACCACAGGATTTTAAAAAAAAATTGAATTATAGTTAGACAGTTAAACTTTTATTTTTTCAAGGTTAAAAATGTCATTGGATTCGTCTCGACCTTAGTTATCGTATCCTGCTGACAAATATAGACTCCTTGAAATTTCAAAAAAAGCTGTACACAAAAAAAAATGAAAAAAATATTTCACATGAGAAAGATCGAATGTTTCGAGTTATGTAAAATAGTTCCGACTGCAAAGGGTTAAGTCCGCCTCATCGAACCAGACATTTTCACCATTTCCCACTTTTCCCACTGTGAAAAAAAAGGAGCTTAGCTAGGGCACCCTGTATGACCGCGGAACGAGCTCATCCGATGGGAAAGCGTTCAGAGCCCGGTAATTGAGGTTTAATTCGCGCGGCGCGACCTTTCTTTTTAAGCTCGCCTAGAATTTTTGTTCCGTCCGCGCGATGAGGGTAGGCCGTTCGCGCGATATTTCACCAGTCTGATTTTCCAAACCTGCAAGAAAACCGGCACGGGTAAACTAGGAAGCGGGAGGGAGAGAAGAGAGGTTCGCGAAGAATGCCCCTGGGTAGAAGTTGCTCCGTTATAGAGCCCGCGGAGAGCTGGGAAAAAAATTGCAGGTGCGAGAGCTGAAATTACGATTTTTCCGCGGCCGGTCCCTCCACGACTCCTCTCCCCCTCGCCGCGCTATAAATTTATGTGGCAACTTTCGCCAGGAACCAAATGCACACAGATCCGGATATTATATATAGCCGGGGCGAAGTCAGCGAGGCGGTAGTTTATCCCTCGGCAGACACCGGCTAGACATTATGGCCAAGGGAATGTACCGAGGGCTCGTCCTTTCGGGGATCGACTCTGCTATACTGAAATCCTCCGAGTCGTTTCGCGGAAATTATTTACGAGCGACCGTCCGCGAACCAACCGACAGAAACCTGCGAAAGATCGAGACTAGTTCGGAACTAGCACGACGTTATCATAATTTGACTAGCTTACGAGCATTGTAATTGTCAGAAATCGTTTCCTGTACCATTGAAAGAGACTTCTGAGATACTGAATAGATTATTTGAAGAGAGTCTACTCTATTTTTTTTTAATGGAACGATATACTACACCCCGTGGCACAATTTTTCCGATCGGAGTCATTGATACCGATTTTTGAGAAAACTTTCACAATTTAGAAGTACAAATTATTACTTTATGAAATTAAAACTGATGGGAAATTAAAAGGGGAAATGAACAAACTAAATTTGGAAAAGAAAAAATATTTTTCAATTGTAACCAAATATTGTCATATTATTATACAAGATATTGCATTGTTCTTTGTGGCAATTGATTCTGTAAACTTTCCCGAATATAGTGATATCCTATATGAATACATTATGAATCTTTAAACATGTTTAAACAATCGTTAAAAATGGAGAGACAACCCTTTTACACCAGTTTGTGAGGATATTTTTCAATTTATCTTAAAAAATAAGGGTGCAGTGAAAAATCGAACTATATCACGCGATAGAGCAGACTTTTATCTTGAGACTCTGATAATGTATGTTTCAAGACGAACAGAACGACCTATATTTCCACTTGATTTTCCGATCGTCCAAATAGAGAGTTGAAACGTGGTCCCGCGACCAATCCGACACTGGAAATTCGCGCCGCTTGAAAGATAAACCGCGGCGCGTTTAAACTTTCCTGGGATCGCAGTTCATTGTTGCCGGTAGTCAGAGCAGTACTCGGGCACGGGAAGAAACACGAGAAACACGGCTCTAATGGACAAGCGTAAATTCTCCGCGGTTGTCGTCGTCGCCGTCGTCGGATGGAATGCTAAAGTGGTCGGGTCGCTAATTTCCGCGCGCGGTTTGCAAAAACCGGCTAATTAATTTTGCGTTCGCCTCGGCTCGACAAGAGAGAGCGCAACAGCGCGCACGGAGACAGTGAGCGAGGGAGAAAGATGGAGAGACGATACGCGTTTCGCGTCGGGCCACACGCGGGCCGATTTCCCTGAATTTTGTGGGCACGTATAGTCGCCGCGCGTGACAATAAGCGGGAACAAGGATTCGAGCTTGTCCCGGAGTCAGGCTCGCGACGTTTATGCAAATGCGAGCATGTGCTCTCCAGGAAAGTTCCTAATTCAATTCGGTTTCGCGTACAAACCGGTTACTTAACACGCCCGCGCGAAATCCATCCGCGACGCGATCCTACTGGCTGAATCGTTCTCGTTTTTATATGAAATCGGTCCCAAAACAAATCTACTTAAGCATTTCCTTATATTAATCGTAGAGTTGTTAATAACAAATATATTAATGCTATCGGAGCACTGGTTTGATCAATTTTTATTTAAAAAACACTTTTACAAATTACCACATTAATTTCAACGTTTCGATCTTACTTTTCATCATTTTTCAAGAAATAATTTCGTTTATAAATTGTAAGAGTTGTAAAGGATTAGAGTAACCCTGGCCCACATGTGGATCGCAGTAGGGTACCGTGTGCTGGTCAGTGGCGCAGTTTATGGTTACGGTGTGGACGTGACTTCAGGCTATTTTAAAGATAGTAAATAATATAGATGGAGTACTTACACTAGAATAAAAGTAATAGCTAAAGGTTAAAAAATAGAGAGATTAGGAAAAACATTAATTTAAGAATTCTGTAGAAGAGAGTGCCTTAGAACTAGGTTAGATTTAGGTGAAAATAATAAGTTAGAATCATTATACTTAATATAAAGTTCATTAAAATAAAAATTGATATAAAATAAACGTTTCTTTTAAACCCAACGTTTTAATATTTTTTCGGACATCCTTACAAAATTATTATACGTTATGACATTGTACTGCGTGTTACTAGATTGAGGAACACTATTGCCTACTTGCTTTGTGAGAAAGAAGAATTTTTTAAAGTCATAGAAATATTGAAACACATGTTGATGTCGGTGAACAAGACAGTGAAGTAACATGAACATTTTCAAAGAAGGAATTACATCATCAATCGACGTGCTGGCTAATCAATAAATAAATAAATAAATCTAGTAAAGGTCTACTCATTACATTACAATTTTAACTACCACCGGATGATTAAAATTGGAAAAGCATTTAAAAATGAATGTACACTATTTTCCGAGGTTCATCGACACGGGTGGTTGTAAACTGAGATTTTCTTTGGCAGTGAGCGCAATCGAACGGTTGTTTGCAAAGACGTCGCGAGGTCTCTGGAAATAGGGAAAAGGATTTTTTAAAAGTGGCTCGTGTCCACGGGAAGAGATGTAACTGCCAGACAGGAGTCTTTACCATTACCAGAGCCGGGCGTCCGTGATTTTCATTTTCCTGGGTGCTCTCTTTGATCTTCGCCGCGAGTTCTAGGTCCCGAGATTCGTTCTCTCTACGACGGAATGAAAAAAAAAAGAAAATGCTGCGCGATAGCGTCTTTTCGCGCGAATGGCGCAGCAGCGTCGGCCTCGTCGAAATCTCGTGACTCGGGACCATAGACTTCTCGCGCTGGCATCGTTCTCCTTCTCCTCTTTCTCTGTTCTCGTAAGGTATACCAGCCGGAACAAGGGTAACAACGAAAGAGTAATGCGCCCGAGCGGAGACGAGAAAGGCGAGCTACCCTTGTTACACGAAATAAGTTCCGCGAAGCAGCTTGACCTCGTTTAAATAACATATTTCTATCTGGAAATTCCAAGGGGTCGCGAATTCCTGAATCACCGGGCGCAGATGTTGGCCACCGACGTCGTTTTAACGCTGCGTCGTTACCCTACTTTTGTTTCGTCTTCGTTACCGACGCCTTGCTCGTTAAGTGCTCGGCGACGTGTTTTACCCGCAAACTCCCATACGCTAACACTGTGTAACTCTCTTAGGTTTCTCGCTTTAACGGCTCGCCGATCGCGAGCGATAGTAATTCATCGGCTGTCGGGCTTGTTCGCGAATTACCTACTATTAAGGACAACATAAGGAACTCCGTTTACGAGCCACGCGTACGCGCAACTCCGCGATCCACGCTCCTCTGTCGATTGGATTCACTCTTCGCTGCTCCTTCTTCGACAGCGAGTCTCTCGAATTCGAACAACGTGTTAGGTGTATGCGAAAAAGTACTTCTCCTTCATACATAATGACTAGACAGCGGATTTTTAAGGAAAAATAAAAATTTGCTAGTTGAATTGCAATTATACTTGTTAAAATGAATAAACGGTTGAAAATAATAAAACAGTATTTTTGAAGGCCTGCGTACTCCGATTTTCATTAAATTTTTATATATTATGCAGCAACACATTCTGAACAACTTTTTCCTTTTCGAATATAGCGGGTCGCTTTCAGTTTTTGAGATATTTGAAAAAAACTATCGCTAATACTGTATTGAATTCTTCGTATTCCTGCACGCTTCGCGGCAACAGTGATATTAGCGATAATCTTTTGCAAGTATCTCGAAAACTAAAAGCGATCTCCTTATATTGTAAAAGGAAAAAGTTGTTCAGAATATTGAATTCTATAACATATTAAAATTTCATCAAAATCGGAGCACACCTTTTCTATATAATTACCATTAAATCCACTCATCTCCGCTGTCTAATAATGACTCGTGGATTGCGTGCACGAATGACAACAACGAGTATGTGTAATATAAAACGGTTAAAGTTATTCTTAAACCATTGAACATGTAAAAAAAATTAATTATTAAATTCGTTCTAGTTTGTTACAATTCAGATAGAAAATCAGTCACCGTATTCAAACCGCATGTTTCCTAAAAAGAGAACCAAAAGCGTTAGACTCTCAACGTCTGCTCTCGTGTTACCAGAAGAAGCTTGCAGACATTCCGCGTGGGCGTGGAGGAACGGAATTAATTTCCCAAGTAGAGGAGTACGGAAACGCCGGAAATCTCAGCTGTCGTCGGACTGCGGTGGAATCGAAGGGGACGATCTCGTCGTGGCTTTCACCGGGTGATTACACGCACTCGTGAAACACCGATCTCCGACACTCGCAGAGTGTTTCCGCGGTGGCGTAGTAAACGTGAGAAGGACGACAAAGTCAGCGCGAGAAAGACAGGGGTAAGAAAAGTAAGAGGGTGATTTCGGTGTTGGTTGGGCTGGAAAGAAGGCTTTCTAGGATGGCGATGACGGGTCCGGGGCCAAAGGAAATTAAAGAAAAAGGAAATAAGAAAATTCAGGTGGGGGCAGGAGTGGAAGCGGAAAGCAGAGATGGAGGGAGACACAAGGGGAGAGTTCAGGAGGGGAGGGGGTGACTGAGAGAGAGCAGAAGGGCACGAGGGGATGGAAGTCGCTCTCGAGGTTGGCCGTTCCAGGGCGACGCGACGATTTCCGGATGATTATTCTCTTCGTGGCTCGGTTTTTCGCGAAGGGTACCTATTACGAGGCGGCTGTGTGAAACGGTTAAAAAGAGGCCTGCCTCGACGGGGTTAAGATCAAAGGAAGTGGCTCGAAGCGGCGCTGAAGGGTCGGAGGCTGCTACTGGCCGTAGAAAGAACGAACGAGCGGCCGAGACTCGAGACCAGAGACCGTTCGTTCCATTCCGTTCCGTTCGCTAGGTTGTTCATTCGTTCCTTCGTTCCTCCGTTCGTTGCCTCTGAATAAGGGGTCGGCGAGACTCGACGGCGGGTCAACAGGACCAGAAAACCTAGTAGAGCTGGCATAACTATCTAAGGCCGCAAGGGTCAACGTGGAAAAGGACCGCCGCCGTATTCTACACGCAACGTTTGCCTAAACAACTCGCGAAGGGCCAGCCAATCCGATTAGCTTCTGCCCACTGACTCGATCTAACGAAGTGACACGCATCGAGACGTCTCCGAGGACCTCGCCCCTGCACCATCCTCCTTGCACCCTCTTCTTCCTGGACATTCCGCTACGAGGATGACCTCCCAAGACCATTCTCCGAGACTGTGGTCGTCTACCTTGGAATAGGAATGGCTATTAGTTCTGAGAGGGCAGACGCTTCTGACCACTGCATAGTTAAACGTCGACCTCCTGAATCATGTTTTTAAAGCCATTTCTCTGGACGATTCTCTCTCGAGCTTTCTCGATAAAAAATATTTATTTGCAAAATATAACGCAACAGTGTTCGAGTACAAAGTGCAATCGATAGAATAGTTAAAAAATGTCAATGCAATATAGGAACACAAATAACAAACTTTATAAAAAATATTCATTTACAAAATATAACGCAACAGTGTTAGAGTACAAAGTGCAATCGACAGCATAGTTAAAAAATGTCAATGCAATATAGGAATACAAATAACAAACTCTATAAAAAATATTCATTTATAAAATATAACGTACATGTGTTAGAGGACAAAGTGCAATCGATAGAATAGTTAAAAAATGTCAGTGCAATATAGGAACACAAATAATAAAATCCGCCACCATTCGGTGTGGGTACCACCATTCGGAATGGGAGTTTGAGGGCAGAATGAGACGAATTTGAATTGAAATTGCTCGGTCAATATCCGTAAAAAAATCTGTCAAATTGACACGAATGAATGAGAGTTATGGTCGAAGTAAAACCGGAAATAGATGGAGCTTTATTCCAGAATCTTTGATGCAACTATTTCCGGCAATGCGGCAGCTATTCTGAGTGATCGAATTTCGGAAATAGGAGGCCGAGAATCTCGCGGTGAATCGAGACGAAATCGAGAGCGAGAGAGAGAGAGTCTCGCAAACGCGTCGAAGCGAAAGCTCGTGGCAGTGCACGTGTCAGAACTCGGCGTTAAAGCCGACTTTACTTAGAGCAGGGTTCGTACGGCCGCGATGCATATTTATGAATCACCACCGCCGTCGACGTCGTTCGTCGTCGTCGTCGTTGTGTCGTCGTCGTGTCGAAAGAACCGCCTTCGTTCCAGACGATAGCATCGATTATACGTCGTCCGATATTTTCTGGCAAAGAAATACCTGCATCCTCTCTCCTCCGTGCCTATTCGCGGGAATCGCTTCGCGAATCATGGTCTCGACCTTCGATAATTCTATTTACCACGAGTTCATTGACTCCTCGCAGACACGCCTACAATTTAATTTTCTCAGGTAAAAAGATATTTGGAGTTGTTCGATGCGAAAGTGGTCCCAGGTCAATTTATTTATTTTACCACGTTTTTATTAGCTCGCTTTCTTGTTTGTTTGTTCGTCTGTTCGATGACTTTTGCAAATGATTTTAAACTAACTTTCTGATGAGCTAAAAAAATTTTTTTTAAAATGTCTATCCGTTTCGGAGAAATGACAATTAAATATTTACCGTTTCATCCCTCCCGCGAAACGCTACGTCATCGTTTCCGAGTTTCGAATGACCAGTTAAAAACCATTATGTTGCATTATATATTGTTTTTATTATTAATTTTCAAGGGACATTTCTTCGTCCATGAACTTTCCATGCGGAATAACCCGTTAAAAACCATTATGTTGCATTAACCCGATGTTTCTCTACAGGAATTGTTATCCACGAGTAAACCCAGTACAAACAGCAGGATGAGCCGCAGTGTACATTTTCGCAGTACTAAAATTGTTTCAATTCGGTGGTTAACACTGGCAATACAGCTCATATATGGTATAGACAAGGTAGCTCCTAGAAGCGCCGTAAATAATTATTGTTACGACAGCCGTATCCGGCAAGATCGTCAAACGAGCCTCCGCGCGTATTATCGCGTCCGGTGTTCGTTCGCAGCCTCCCTTTAACCCGTTCAAACCATTCGAAACCCTTTTGCGGAAAGTAGAAGACCCTGTGGTCAGCCGGAAGCTTCGACGCAGTCGTTATCGTTAGAACTTCGTGGTCATTGCGCGCCGCGACGATAACCGCGGTGTACGCAAACGTCCTAAGAGACGCTCACCTCGCGAGAGTACTCGCTAAGAGCTCGTTCGAATTGCTCGGTACGCGCGTTACGCTTACGAACGAATCCTCCTTTACGCGCGGACACCGTGCCCCGAAGATTCCAACGATTTTGCGGCCACGGACTCGGACAGACATTACTTGGCGTGTTCAAAATATAAAGAGAATTTTCATTTTGCGGAAAAGATTTTATTCATCCTTCAAAATCTACATTTTTTTCAATCCCGAAACAATTATGCAACTGTGCTTTTAATCTCAGCTATGCTTGAAAAAGGGCAACCTTTGAAGGTCTATAAGGGGCTCTCTTTATTTCTGGGCCATATTGGTTTCGGCCAAAAAATCACGAACAAACAATGGAGTGAGCCAAACAAAAGCCATGAATTTTTTCCCTACAGAAAAATCGCTGATCGAAAAGTCCCTCGGAAATTAATATAATGCAACATTATGGTTTTCAACGGATCATTCCTTATAGAAATTTCAAGGAATAAAATGTCCCTTAAAAATTAATATTAAAACAAAATATCTTTCGGATTTTTTCCTCGACATCCTCAGGCAGTTTTCATAAAAATTCTCGAGAAAATTCTTATCTTTAGAAAGATAAAAATTTGTTCAACGATGAAATTCTTTTCTCCAAATTAAAAAAGACCTGGAGAACTGCCAGTAGGTAAATCGTTAAGAGATCATGGTTGCCATCTTGAGTCTAGAAGAGATTTTGCTCCGCGTGCTCATGCTCAGATTCATGTTCGGCGAGTCCGCGTTGGTAGCGCCGATAATTACCGAACGAGCGAGTTCCATCGGGCCAAAGGTAACCGGTCGCGAGGTCGGATGACGGACAGGTGTAAAATTGGACTGCGGTAAATCTTAGGCTGCTGTCGGGCGTAGCTGGCTCGCTGAAACATGGATTAATTACGCAGCTTGACAGTGCTGCGGTCGGCCGGTCGGCTGCGACCGCCGACACCGGTTGACACCGGGGCTCGCTCTCTCGCTAACGGAGATCCTCCTGATTGCGAATCTCTTCCTCGTCCTTTCCGTGGCCGAATCGCGCGGAAACGGCGCCATCAACGTCCGCGACAATTCCCAACGGCCCGTGACTGCGGTGGATATCGCGAGATAGAATTTCGGATGAGCTCGCCGCTCGCGGACGCTCATTAATAGACTGCGGATCTTTACGCGAAATCAAAATTTTCCGTGCCATTTCGCGCAGATGCTAAATGGAAATTGCACTCTCTCCCGTTTCATTATGCTGAAAATAATGTATCGGTATTATGAAATTTGTCATCTCGCTATTCTCAAATTTTGCCGATTCGTTTCTGTCATAAATTCCGCTAATAATATTCGTCGATTGCGAATTTCGCTTCGAGTCTGCTTTAGCTATGTAGTTGACTGTGATTAATAAAGTGGTGTGATCAGAATATTGAAAATGTTGAAAACTTGCGTCACCGAGTCTAAAAGAAAAACTGACTTGGCAGGATTTTTATAAAAATTGCAATATTCAGTCGATCAATTATAGAAAACAGCAAATTTGCAATTATTTAAACAGTAACTCCTCAATATTCTTTTAATTGTTTTCCCTGTTGTTACAGCAAGTATGTGTGATATATTTTTCTTCCGTTCTCTTTACACGACTGTGTTGCAATATTTTTTAAATTTATATTATATATATATATTATTTTACTCTTTTGAGAATGATCCATATAGGAATGGAAACGTTGAGACGAATGTTTAAGTAATTGCAAATTTGCTGTTTTCTTTTCGAAACCACAAAATCTATTATATATTTCATTTTCGATCGAGAATAATTTTACTTTTACCTCGACAAGATTGTACACGGATTGTCGCGACCGTGTCGTAAAAAATTGGCCAATCTAAACCGACAAAAACCGATCTGATCGGGACTAGAGTGGATAAAAAATTACAAGGACTCTGCCAGGAATAGATTATGCTCTCTGTCCTGTGTTCCCAGTCGATTAGAATCGCGCGACCCATCGAACGAAGAAGTATAGGCCCTATCGCGCGCGCGGAGGCGTGCACGCGTGCTATTCGTCATCCGACTGGTAAATTACAATGCGCCGTGTGCAGTTCATTGTACCGCTGGATGCGTCTATATACCCGCTTTATTACGTAATTTCAGTCGGCAAATTATTACAATTCGTCCCGGCGGTTTGCACTGTTAACGATGTTTGTATTATACCTACCCGTACACACGTGCACGCCGCGCGGTGTGCTGCACGTACACGTACACACGCGGACGTAGACATTGTCGTCGGGTAGAGCGGAGTTGCACGCGTGAACGAGTGACAAATAGTGCAATCGATAGAGGCCCGCCTTTGGTATTCAAATCAAACACTTTGCGCGTATCTACATTTATAAACGTCTATTATCGTTCGCTGGATAATGAATCGCCAATTGATTACCATGCAATCAATGGGACGCATCCAATAAGTGCAACGGGTCATTTAACGCGGTTCCGTTTCTATCGGGAAATGACCTCCTACGGCGGGATCATCAAGCCAAGAAAATGCGATCATTTCCGCATCGCGTCGAACCAAATGCTTCCGCGGAAAACTCTTTCAGAAGAACTACTGAAGTTTTTGCATTAGCGTTTTCCACAAATTATAGGAATCATCAATTATAATTTATACAGTATATTTTGGAAAGTCACTAAGCCAAATTAATTTTGTACATAATGTTGTATAAAATCATAGAACCTAATATAATATTTAATTCTAACCAATGATTTTGAATTTCTTTCAAAAGAACTATTGAAGTTTTTGCATTAGCATTTTCCGCAAATTATACGAATAAGCAGAATCACATCAATTATAATGTATACAGTATATTTTGGAAAGTCTGTTGCATAAAATCAAAACGTAATATAATATTCAGAGAGTTCGTTACTGTTTTTAATGCACTTATTACGAAAATATCTGATGATGAACAACGAATGAAAATTATTAAAGCTTTCTTCGAAGTTCCTTGTTCGAAGACTTGTCAATGACAATGTTTATTTTGCGTAAAGACCCGCATTGTTTTAAATTCATGCGACTTTTACGAGCACTTTTGTGGCAGTGAACGTGTTAATAGGATTCAATCGAGAAAAAGGGGTAGTTGCGTCAGGAAAAGGATTGAGTTCCTCTCGGACCATAGTGCGTCCCTTGGTGTTCGGTGACGGGGGAGTCCCAATGCGTAGGATTCGTAGGGTGGGCCGTAAACTTCCCGTAGCTGGAAAATAAAGACCGTGGATATCCCGCGTGGGAATCGTTCGTTATTAGCCGGCCGGCAATAATTTTCCCTTATTGCCGCGTAAACGATGCACTCGGTGGCTGCACGGCGTGCGGCCGCCGCAGAGGGAGAGTTTAAGGGCTGCTTCGCCACTAGACACGGACACGGGACCGGAAGAAGAGTGCCGGAGAGTTAGCGCGATAGAGGGAGAGAGAAAGATAGATAGTGGGGAGGGGGGATTGTGTTTGGAGCCGGATAATATACAGACACCATTTTTAAAGGTAAGTATCGCCAAGCAACGCGATTTAAATGGAGATGGACGAGACACCATTGCCGGATGTGGACCGCCGCTTCACCGCAGGCTCTTTTCGTCCCCCGTTCCTCCACTCGTTCTTCTTCCTCCGGTTAGCTTTCTTCCCAACCCCGAACATTTTTCCTCTTCGTTAGTATCTCCTGTCTCTCCTCCGTCGATGTCTCGATTTCTCTCTATATTTCACTTAAAATGGCGTAATTAAATAAGCCAACAATGTTTCAAATTCTGAGAATAAAAGATCCTCTGTAAGGGTAGTTTGTTTTAAAAACAGTTTCTCATTCCAGCAAATACGTGAGTAATACCAGAATTAAAACATCCTCTGCAAGGGTAGTTTTTTTTAAAACAGTTTCTCATTCCAGCAGATACGTAAGTAATGCCAGAATCAAATTTACAGAAATTTAAAGAAATTAATAACAGATATGAATGTTTATCAGCTTTTTAGAACGGTTGTCTTTTCCCTGGTTTCTTGACAATTCCTTTAAGACTACACTCTATTATTCTGCTCCTCTACTGCTCTGTACTCGGCTCGATGTAACGACCCCTCTACGACCGAGTCAGACTCGGCGAGCGTTTACCCCGGAGCGAAGCGGAAATAAAATCTCTTCGATCGGTGTGTATGAACTTTCCACAGGTATCGAGTCGCCGACAAAGCCTTTCCACCCGAGCCGTTCAAAGCGACCGGGATTCACCGAAATCTGCATCGACGGCTTATCTTGATAACTGGCTAACCATTTCTCGGTTGTCTTTCGGCCTGAGGAGACTCTATAGCTCTCCATGGTGTCGGTGTTACTTTCGTTGCGTTTGTCCTTTACGGCTGCCGTACCCTATCGATGGTACTACGATAAGGTGACGGGGAAAAATCTTACGTCAAATTTTTATAGCCTCGTACAGAAACGACTTCAATCTTTTGGTTACCCGTGGTTTGAGAGATGGGGAAAATTGTTCAACCCTCTGAAACGTTTCTACTTTCAGTATACACGATTTTTAATATTATTAGTATTCAAAGATCAAAATGTGACTGTCCAATCTAGCCCAATTTCATCCTTCGATAACTATTATTGTAAAAGAAACACCGGTAATTATATAGAAAAGGTCTGCGTACTCCGATTTTGATGAGATTTTAATGTGTTATAGATTTCGACATTTTGAACAACTTTTTCCTTTTCCAATATAGGGGGGTCGTTTTTAATTTTCGAGATATTTGCAAAAGGTACTATCACGCGATAGTTTTTTGCAAATATCTCAAAAACCACCCCCTATATTGGAAAAGGAAAAAGTTGTTCAGAATGTATTGCTGCATAACACATTAAAATTTCATCAAAATCGGAGTACGCAGACCTTTTATATGTAATTAAGTAGGTAGGTCAGTCGGGAAGGAGTCTTCGGAGTCACACGAAACGCGAAGACTTCCGATTAAGAGTTAAAGAGTTTGTACAATAAGAGAACGCGAGTAGTTGACCATTTAAATGTATAGTTTAAATATTTAATAAAGAATTCTCACTTAAATCGGAATTGAACCATCCCGACTGTACAGTTCATCGTCCAGAGTCAGTAATGGCGTAACCAGACTCTGGAAGGTAGCATTGCGGCAGCGTATTTCGGCTGGCAGTCGGTTTTAATCATTCTTTAGAGGAACATCGTGGCCGTTGGTTCCAGGCCCGGTACATTTATGCCGAAAGCGTTTATCGCGGGCACGCCGGCGCCGTATATCTTTCTGACGCGCTCGAAGCGTTGTCCCACGCCGTTACAGATACATTCGTCGGACTCATTTAATTTCGTTCACATAGCTCCGTTTATTTAGCCGGTCTGCCTCCTTCGGCCTGACTCTGCTGGCGGCTGCTCTTCCCGGTTCTTTTCCCTTTTTTAGGGGAAGCTCCACCCCTCGTCCCTGCGCCAATGGAAAATGTAACCGGGACCTGGGAATGGCCCTCTTCGCACCTGCATCTCGCCAATGCGGAGATCCATAACTCCTCGGTCGGGGGCAATTCGGTCGATTCCCTGAATACGTAATTGCCTCTTCCTCTTCTGGCTTCGTCGCACGTTTAACCCCCTCTCGACGCCCGTCCGCTGCTACACCCCTGTCCCCTGATGTATCGCCGATATTGCGTCGCCGAGATCTCGAAAACCCCAGAGAGAACGATAGAGAAACAGAGAGCGAGATGGGAAAAATATTTCGGCAAATTTCGACGGACAGGAAATCCCACTCCGATCTACAGAGATCAGCCGTGGATTGACGATTTTACTGCGCCGATTGGGCCGAGGATTAAGGGTGCCACAGATTCAACCCCGGACGGCGGATCTTTTTTATAACGATACAATTGACGATCTTTATTAGTATTTTAAAATATATTTTTAAGGATAGTTTTTGTTGACACGTTAATCTTTATGATATTCTCAATGCGACAGTTATGAGTTTAATTCAATTACCACAAAGTCGACTGCATAAATGAACATATTTTTTTTTTATCTTATTTAACGTCGCTTTTTGAATTCTTTTATGAGAATTATTTCGAGACGGGACCTCCAGTTTAGATTAAAGGTGGGTTTATTTAGATGGCACATGGAATATTTCCAGAGGTGCCGGAAATGACTATTATTATTATTATTATTTATTATAAACTACAGACTACTCGTATAAGTATAATAACAAAGAAGGGATATGCACAGAAAGAAAAATTTTGATAGTGGTACAATCGATATGGTATTATCATATAATCCTACGTAGTTGCATTTTAAATTTTAGTAATGAATTATTCAAAAAATCAATACGATTATAAATAATTGATGCATATTGATACTATATTGATGCTCTGGTTTAAAACAGACTCATCAAGGGCTAGTTATATCCTGTTCAGTAAAAAAATGAATTTTATTATCTGTTCTAGAGGATCATCCGAGTCGATTACATCGAAATAGATAATTGTGTCGGCGAGAATCGTACGCAGTGGAACCGCAGCCTAATCCGCCCAGGTTTTCCCTGACGAGAACTCGGCAACATATCCTCCAAAGACGCGTCCTTCCTCGAAAAGCTTCCTGTATAGCCATCCTCGTGGAGGATGCCGAGAGCCCGCAGTCGCACAGACGTAACTCGGGGTTCAGACTTTTATCCTCAAAGGAATCGCGAGGGTAACGCTGAGCTATGCATCCCGCCGCGTCGCCCGTATACTTTCCCATCTTCCACGACCATTTGCTCCTCGAAACCGACCTCCTCCTCCTCCTCCGCTATGGCGTCGAGGAAAGAATGCGTCAGATCACGCCGGGAGAAACGCGTCCTCTCCCGGTGCACACTCGAGGCGTGAATAAACAATTTTCTACCTTTCTTCCGTAAATCTAAAGGTCCTCGATTCGCGAGAAACCGATCCAAACAAGAATTCGAACGAGAGCTATCGTGTCTCGGTGCTGATTAATCTAATTGCACGAAATGGTGGTCGCCTTCAGGAATTTAATATAGGAAACATGGAAGCATGTTTTGATTGAGCTTGACCTTTAGAATTCACCCTTTAGAATTGATTTCCCCCGTGGTGGCCCGACACTCAATGGGGACCTTTTTCCGGTTCCCGGCGGAAGGGTGTCGGCCACCTGCTGGATGCGGACTCCGGTGGGGTAGGGAGGGTCGGGGATACTGAGACGCTTCCGACAACCCTCTCTTGCCGGTGTCGACGTCTTCTTGCCTGGACAGATGACCAGGATGAGCTGGGGTTCGGGAAGCCCAACTCGAAGGATCCAGGGATGGGGACACCGAGTGGGTCCCTCGGCTCGGGGTCTTATAGAGTAGGGTAGGGTAAGCTAACCACTCCCATTAGGAGGTTTGTTAGCTAAGGGGGTGGCCAGTTGACTTCGTTTGAGTTCCTGCCCCCCTAACATTAACATCAGCTTAGGTGGGTGTGCGGATTTAGTGGGTAGGACTGGTTGGAGGGTCCTCTGGACAGTCCCAGGGGGGCTGGGGTATGTGTAACGCATTTCCGCACATAAAAAAGTCGTTGTCGCTACACTAGCAAGCTCGAAGAAACCGGAAACGTCCTTGTGCAACGTGTCCGATCGATTGAAAGAAACAGAATCGATCATCCCGAAGACCGCTCAAACAGATGAAATCGTTGAAGGGAACCTGGTGAGCCAGGTTAGAATGGACTCGGTCGTATTACCAAGAAATGAAAAGAGCCCGACTGGAGTCAGGTAAGTTGAAGAAATCGGAGTTAGCTCCAGCGAGAAACGATAGAAGGGTCCAGGGGAGGCCCTTCGGACGAATGGAGGCTGCAGCCGAAGCCCTTCGCCGGTTTCCGGTTACTACGTGAATACGAGAGGAAGCATAACCGCGGAGGTTAGCGTTCTCCCCGACGCCCGTAAAGCTCGCTGCCTTCGAAAAACGGGAAAAGTAACTGGCTCGCTCCAGCAACTCGGGGATCGGGTGTTATCGGTAGCCGGGTAACTGGTCGGGGCTCGTTCTTCATCCGTCTCCATCCAAGTAAGCAAAGAAATATCGTCGTCGACGTTCGGGGCATTGTTTGCCGAAAGGGCCGACGTTATCGCGCACCACGGTAAATAACAGGAAGTAGTCGCGCGCGAGCTCGCCTAGCCCAACCAGGAAGTTTACGCGCCCGCGCGAGGCCGGACGGGTTCCGGGAAAACGGCCTGCAGCGATTTCGGACCTGGCCGCGTGTAAGAGGCAACGTTTTTATTCGACAGACTCGATCAAAGACCCCTCGTCCAACGAAAACACCGCTCCGCGCACAAAGAAAAAACAGCTTTGCAATGCACTGCGTCAAGGCAACGCGAAACGAGGCGGATTGTGAACTCTTGTGAGTTCTCGGAGAACTCTTTGTTGGATTCGATGGAATTAAACTTTTCGGTTTAAACACGCTTCTTCGATTTTTTTTAAAATTGATTTGGCACATTGATTTTTCTCCTGGATGATTTAGATTCCTCCAAACACCCCAGATTTTTAGACCCTTAAATAGGCCCATTTCACTCTACAATATATTATTACAATGTTGCAATTTAATGTTGCAATGATACAAGTAAGATTTAAATAGATAGTGAAGTTAATAATAAGAGTAAGTTTATAATAAATGTTAATAACTGTACAATATATTATTACAATATTACAATGTAATGTTGCAATGATACAAATGAGATTTAAATAGATAGTGAAGTTAATAATAAATGCTAATAATAAATAGATAGTAATAGTGAAACACACATCTCTTAAATCTTTTATTGGAAAACCAGGGTAGGTAACTGTCACGAAAAAATTGTTAGAAATAATTTTTTTCCCTAAACTTTAGGGGGAACTAGTACATAAATGCATTTACCCCCACCGCCTGAATAAATTAAAAAAGATATATACCTAAAGAATTAAATTTTTTAAATAATTCCTCACGGATGCGCCTTGCAATCCCGACATTTGTAAATTAAAAATATCTAAATAATTTTGACGGGTGTCGTAAACGTAGTATTAAGGAAGTAGACACGCCAATGGCTCCCGGAAGAGAATCAGCGAGGACGTGATATTTCTGCGCTGAGGAACAGTGGGAAAAATTGAATCGTTCGAAGTAATTACCAGCGATTCGATGCACCAGTCGCCATCGTTTGCAAGGAAAGTTTTTTCGATACTCGAGGAAAACGACGGCCAATGAAAACACCGAAGAACGGGCGCACGATAATCGACGTCCGACCAGGAGTCTCCCTCTCTCTCTGGTTCTCATTGGTGTTCTCTCTTTCTCTCAGCCGCGGCTATCCTGCGGCTTATGTTCGTCGTAGAAGACAGGAAGGAAAGGAAGCTCGCGATAAGGGTAAATGTACTTAACCGGCGCGGCTCTCTATCGTTCGTGATGGCCGACGGTATGTCGAAGTTTGTGGTCGCGAAGATGCCACTGTACGGCCTCGACCGCCACCTATAAAGCACAAAGATCGAAGATATCGGGCCGCGGCGGACAAAGTCGACCGGAAAACCTTAAAGGCGCTGTCGGTAAACGTTCGAAACACTGCTCCTTTGAACCCGCTGACTAAAATGACTCCTTCGCGCTGTTCGAAAGGAGTTACCGTGTCCATTGTACTTACTCGTGGATCTTGCCACAGCCATTCTTACTGGAGCGAGTCCATTACTGAGTACTGGTGAGCTGAGTGAATTTGGTGCATCGACGAATAATCATATTAAATCGAAATAAATGCACAATCATTTTAATTCAACAGCATATTATATTTCAGGAAGAAGAGGATGAGAAATCTGAACTTGATAAGCGTTTTTATTGAGGAATGTAGGAGATAATATAATGGATCGAAATGTTGTCGAAATTTTCAATCGATCATTAATAAATTCAATAATTTTATAATTATTTTTCTTGATCAGTATACGAGAAAATCGAACGAACTGAATCACAGATGTCAGCTATGCACTGACTTCGTTACGTGAATTTTGTGCAGAATTTTAGTAGTTCATTTTGATGAGACGCCCAACTTTTTCTCTTAAAAATTCTCGATTGTGGCAGCTAACAGGGGTAGCAGGGATAAAATACGTCGATTTGACGATTCTCAAAAATTTATTACTAACTGGGTTGTTTTTTTTTGTTAAATCTCAAGATAATTATCTAAATTATTCGAAAAAATTTATGGTTTGATCAAAGATTTCAAAGTGCTGCTACCCCTGTCAGTTACCACAATCGAGAATTTTTAAGAGAAAAAGTTGGGCATCTCATCAAAATGAAGCTGCTCACGGAAAATTAGCTCGAAAGTAATCAATTCTAAAAATGTACGCTGAGTCCTGAACTATCAGTCCTTAGGGGTAGAAAAAAATAATTGGTCTGATAGAGTGTACTTTCGTGATAGAATTTGAATTTCAGATATTATCCGAGAATAACGTGCCTCGATTTTTGGAGCGGTGGATAGAGAAAACTGGCGGACGGACGATGAAAATCCTGCTGTCGTCGAGCTGGCAAGTTTATCCTCCGAGCGGATAGTCGGTGCGAGTAGAATCGAGGCGGTTCCCGGCCGCAAACCGCGACGAAACGGTGGGACAATTTACAGTTGATACATTCGGGCCAGTATCGCGCTTACCGGTAAAATACGATGCGGTTCTCCCGTAGAATTATAATTGCGAAAGTTCGGCGCATAAACTATCAGTCGGAATTTCGCGGGGGGTGGGGGTAGCGCGTAAGTGCGCTGGAATAAGTTCCAAGTACATAACGGTGAGCCGTAGCCAAAGAGAGGCGCGATGTTCCGTTTCGCAGGAACACGTACCTACCTTGTACTCGCCGTATACCCGGCTGCCAGCTAATAACGGACAATTCCCAGATGAAATCTCGGATCGTTGCGCACTCGTAACTCGATATTTACGAAGCGCCCCGTGTCTCTCAACGGAACCGGTCTCTCTCGCTCCATCTCGGTGTTCCTATCAGCAGAGCAGATTCAAACGCGAACGTAAACCCCACGCCAGGCACTAACGTCAATAATATATTTGAACGAAAATATTTGCACGGCCAACAGGTTGTTCCCTCGATCGATCCGGAGCACGCAACAAGAATAAAAGCCAGCCACCACACACCGGCGACCATCGGGGAGATAACGGCGCAAGTTCCACGACCTCCGGAGCCACCGAGGTCAGAAGTTCTCGTTATGGGAACGTATCGGACCCGGCCACTAATCACGAACGATTTCGCCACGGAATCCCGGTGTTTGCACCCCTGTAACTCGATATTTACGGACCTGGAAAGCTCCCAAGCTTGGCCGTGCAGACACACTTCGCGACAACTGCCACGACACGTGCACGAAAACCGAGAATTTTAACACGTTTCTGTTTCCAAAATGTCTATTCCACATATGCCCTTTAACTATACTTTAACAGACCCAAAAAGGTCTGCGTACTCCGATTTTCATGAAATTTTAATATCTTATAGATTTCGACATTTTGAACAACTTTTTCTTGTTCCAATATGGGGCGGTCGCTTTTAGTTTTCGAGATATTTGCAAAAGACTATTGCTAATACTGTATTGAATTTTTCGTATTCCTGCATGCTCCAGGGTAACGTAAACCTATTCCAGGGCAGCACCTGTTTATTTTTTGTTTGTAAACACGTTGTGGAGATGAGAAGCGACAATGCCACACACCCCACACAGTGTTTCACACGTACCCAGTGCAGGAAAACGAAAAATTCGATACAGTATTCGCGATAGTTTTTTGCAAATATCTGAAAAACTAAAAGCGACCCCCCTATATTGGAAAAAGAAAAAGTTGTTCAGAATGTGTTGCTGCATAACATATTAAAATTTCATCAAAATCGG
>CM052324.1:9056701-9166556 GCA_028455615.1 Lasioglossum zephyrum | reverse complement strand
TTTGCAAATATCTGAAAAACTAAAAGCGACCCCCCTATATTGGAAAAAGAAAAAGTTGTTCAGAATGTGTTGCTGCATAACATATTAAAATTTCATCAAGATCGGAGTACGCATACCTTTTCTATATAATTACCGAAAATACGGAAATTTGTTTTCTGGAAACAGAAGTTCCTCTGTGAAGGAACAGACGTTCCCCTAAGGAACACGAAAAATCGCAGGTGAACACCCTTACGGTGTTACCCCTTAAAACTTTCCGAGCTCTGAACCAGTGAACTCGGAGTGCATTCGAGCGGTCGAGCAACCAGGCCAAATTGAAAATGAAAAAAAAGCTCAGGCGGCAGGCTTGAAGAGTAAGAAGTAGTAGCGCGTGCGCGAGCGTGTCCACAGGCTTCATTTTACTTTCCAAGCACGAAAATAAATGCAACAATGGACGATAATTGCGGAACGCAGTTAAAACGCGCGAGAACCGTCCCCTGGAAGAAAAACCTGGGAACCTTGTGCCCGCGCGAGCGCGCGTTTTCCTTTTTCTCCGGGAAAACCAACGCCGTCAACCGGATTTACGCGAGAGCAATAACAAGATTTCTCGAAAAGTTGGCTCTCGTTTGCCCGTCTAATTGCGTTACATGCGGATCCGCTGCGACGACGCCGAAAGATTTCGCGAACCGACGTTGTTGGTGTCCAGCCACGCCGCCGCTCTAGCTACTACGTTCACTGTCCTCTCTGTAACCGTGAACAAGATCACCACCGTAACTGTTAAAATGTTAGAGGAATTTTGGCGAAGCAAAAGATTGCATTTTTTTAATTTTCTTTATAAAGTTTTCACCATTGTATTCGTTACATAATTACGACCATGATTAATTGTGAAGTTTACGAATTCCGTAATTGTGAAGTTCCTCACTTGAATCGTTTCTTACACAATTATGATCGTAATTATATCGTGTTTGGTGTCGTTTTAATCAGAAAAACCAGAAGAATGTGATGGTAGAAGTTCCATTGACGAAGAACAAAAAATCAGGAATGTTTATTATTGAGTTTAAAATGCTGAGATTCGAGAGTCCTTTAATGTTTACGGAAAGTTTCGTACTTCTGAGCCTCTTTCTTTATCAATCGCTATCCTCCTCTACCGAACAGTATAGTAACTTTTCTATAACTGTGACGGCGCAGACATATAGTAGATTTATCATTGTTTATGTATACCAAGCTTCGGCTCGATTGCACCGGTCAATCGTACATACATTACGGTACTGTAAACATCCGGCACAATATGGAATATAGCAGTCTCGGTAAACACCGAGTAACATACAACGGATGCGTTCAAGTTTGAAAGCGCTGCTGTTCTATTCTTTATTTTATGGGATAGAGATTGTTCTCGGCTCGCGATGAAATACTCTCAGCGCGTGCAAAACATCCGCCAGACTGTCATTAAATTGTGCGAAGCGTTTCAGAGGTATTGAACATCATTTCATAATGTGTCATTGCATAATGTGTCCTATAACGTGGAGGTATGGGAGAAATGGTTTCAGAGACTTTAAGGTCACCTTCACCTATTATAATGGAATCATATCATTTTATAAGGTTGTTAGTGCTTCTCCAAATTTTCTATAAAATATATGCTTTATTATTCCTTTTACGGATACCACAGAAAAATGCATATATTCTGGAAACTACCGTCTTGCATAGCGGCGTGGCGTTGCGGGAGAAAGTGGATGAAAATATTGAAACAGCCTTGAACAGAGGCTGTTGCACGGTGTCGTGTCTCGGGCATTATTTTTCTGTGATTTCATTGCGTCGGCACGGTTTTTTCCGGGGCGTCAATCATGGCAGGTTGGCTGCAATAACACCGAGCTAGCGGCCGTGTGCAGGTGCAGTAACAATAACAGCTGCGTAACATTGGACCTGATATCAAATTCCTGTCTCCGGGGCCAGACGAAATCGATAAATCGAGAATGGAAAACGAAGGAGAGATATTGAAATTAACGTTTACAGGGACACGAAACCGCCCCCGGGTGCCAGCGTCGCGTACACGATCGACTAATAATTCCCCGTAAATTCGACCGCAGATCAGTCGCAATCGACGCCGCAAACAATCGAGATATCGCGGGTTCGATTGATCACGACCTAACTACTCCGAAATTTGTGGATGCGTTTATTACGTCAGATAATTCCTCCAAGAGCATATGGTAGGTGAACATCGCCATATTTTTTGAGAAATTTCAATCGATTGTGTGCGGTTGAAAAAAATATTTTATAGACTACATGAGGATTGGTATGTTATAATAATTTGAAAATTTTCCATCGCTCATTTAGGGTAGAAAAGAAAAATTATTTTTTAATAGATACTTGGCCCATATCGCGATTGAAGTTCGTGTGACGGGCCACGCGTCTTCGACCGATTATGGTTGTTGGAGGCGGAGATCGCGACAGCCCGCGTTTCATAGCGATTTCGCGGGCGTCAGTTGTTGGATGTAGCGCGGGTGTGGTTCTCGGCGGAATAGTAAAACCGTATTCCAATCAAAAGTTATATCGCACGGGTATGAACGGCCCTAAAGACAGCCATGAATCCAGTAATACATTGGTCGAGCGACGTTCGCAATAACCTTGGAAACTACTGGTTCCAGCGACCGGAAATATTGGCTCGATGTCGGTATAAAGGACGCCGGATTGCATCGCGTTACGGTCTCCTTCAAATTAAGCAGTACGTCCAAATCCATTCCCCTTCATTCCCCAAATAGTCCTACGCTCCCCCAGAATCCCAGTTTTTCTTTTGCAATTTGTGCAGAAAATTTTTCCAGTAAGGTATTAGTCGTTGGTTAAAAATGAAATGTGATTTATTGATTCCAAGCATGCTGCAAAAATGAATGACCTATTACAGTAGAATCTTTTATGCAAGTATATCCGAGGAGCGTGCGAGGGTTAAAGTGCACGATGAGCTTTACAAGCGAGGCAATTCATTAAACATGTGGACGGTCACAATATATTGTATTCATCGGGCGATCTCGGCTCGCATAATGTTTTCCGTCGCGCCCCCGGGGCCGGGATTGATATTTAATACGCGCTTAGAATGAAACACGGTCCGGCGAGGATTTCGGGGAAAGAGACAGGATCCATTGCGATCGCTCGACCCACTGGTCGGTCGCAAATTTATGCCGATCTTTAAAATTCCGATCTGGTGCGGTCCAGGGAGACGTGACCCGCTCGCAATCGCTCTGCGAATTTCACTCAGTTCCGAATTCTCGTTTCGCGGAAAATCGAACCGTGTCCCCATCCACACTGATGCATCGATGACGAGAACAACGCTTGGATGTTCATCAACGGCCGTCTCGTCGACCCGGCCAACCATAACTCGTCTCATTTCGGCGTGCGCGACTGAAAACCCGAACGAAAAAGTCGACTGCGGCGCGGCTCGCGAGAAAAATCCATACGGTGACTTGTTGTTATACGTGCTGCGTGCGATCGGAGGTTTTAGAATCACCATTTCGAATACTTGAGAAGACTCTTTGGTACTTGGTGAATTGTTAGGATGTTCTACGTTGACGCAACTCGTCAATGGATGTGTCGGATAGCTTAAAGTGTCAGGCTTCGCTCGAACTGAAACCATGAATTCACCATGGTGCATATTTAATACTTTTTCTTCATCGTTTCGTCGTTTGAACATTATTTTGCTCTTAGGAACCCCTATTTGCATTTTTATTGTCATGCTTATATTAGTCAAATCTTGAAATCGAATTTTAAACCACTTCCCAATGAGCTAGAGACTTCAAATTTTTAACATAACTCAGAACTGGATGTTGTCATCCCTGCATTGTTGCAATATTAAAAATTTTTTTTCAAAGACCTGTGCATTTATTAGAATGCAGAACTCTTATTAGAACGATTTTTGCATGTATCGTTTAAGGAATTAATTGTAAATTCATATATGTTATGAAATAGGTTAAGTTTATTTGAAATTTCCAAATATAATTGTAAAATCATAAATGAGTCATAACTTGGTATATTGAAGCGTCGAGCGAAAGTGTATAGATCTTTATTTGTACAACTATTTTCGAGGAACATATGGCGGTAAATAACGAAAATTCCAAATCGCTGTGTTAATATCGCGCACGGCGCGTGCTAATTCGAATTATGTATTCGCGAATAGCGACTGTTAGGTTGAATTATAGATAAATTCAATTTCAGTATATCAATTTCACGCATCGGTCAAAAAAACAAACAATTTATATCTTAATCAATCATGTATATTCGCTTTGTGCCATTTAGGGGATAATTGTACAATGACGAATGAGAGGAACGAACAGTAAAACATTTCTGTTAATCGACGAAAACAATTAAACACGTCACCTTAGATTAGATTTAGAATTAGAATTAGATTAGATATCCTCAACATACTATATGCGCAGTATTCTTTAATATAATACCTCAATATATATTTTGTTTGTACAATATGAAGGCTCTAAGGCGACCGACTGAACCAGACCATTGGAACAATGTGTAGTACATATAAGTATGTGTATACAATAGATGAAGTCGTTGCTTTGTATATAATATATAACTAATATGTATGTTTATATATAATACATAATATGTATGTTTATGTACAAACAAAAATATAAATAGTTTGTACACAAATATAATATGTATGTTTGTGTACAAACAAAGATATAAATAGTTTGTACACAAATATAATATGTATGTTTGTATACAAACAAAGATATAAATAGTTCGTACACAAATATAATATGTATGTTTGTATACAAACATAAATATAAATAGTTTGTACACAAATATAATATGTATGTTTGTATACAAACAAAGATATAAATAGTTTGTACACAAATATAATATGTATGTTTGTATATAATATATAATATGTATGTATCTTTGTGCATAATATGTATATAATATGTGTTATTTCCTACACGTCTAAATGTTTTTGTTGCACTGTCAAAAACTACAAGGGGGTCATCTTGCCAACTCTATCCTGATGGTGGTATGAGACTCGTGCAACCGTAATCAAGAAGGTTGGAAGCCTTGCTGGGAGACGCGTGGCTGTCTGGGCCGATTCGACTCGGGTCGAGTGTAAAAGTGAGAGCAAGAGAGGGTGAGTGGGAAAGAGAGAGAGAGGAGAGGGTTGCTCGAACCCGATACGGCAGGGTGCTTATTGGTGGGTGGTGGCGTGCAAGTCGAACGAGGCTACGTGGGCCGGCATGCAACCTGCCCTAACCCGTTGCCGACACTATCATCCCACGGAATAGATTATAGAATAATACCGAGATTCGAATCACATAATGCCCGCGAAAGCTCTCTCGAAATCGATCCCCACCCCATCGCGTCGCGCGTGCCCCCGTCGCGCTGCACGAAACCCTAACCCCCTTCGAGGAACCCCTCTGTTTAGCTCCCTACTCTCTCTCTGCTCTCTCAGGGTTCTGGATTAGCTCTGTTCTGGATATCTCTCGAAGCGATCGCGAGAGCCTTGCCACCTGATTTTCTTCCGCGTTCTCCAGATCGTTCTCCGAGATTGCAAAGTTTCGCAATGTATTGCGGCCCCACTATTGCGCTACCGATATTATGCCAGCTACTGCGAGAACCACTATTACAGGTTGGCTCGCGATCGGAATGCCTTCGATGCATCGTTTGCTCGGCTGAACTCTCGCGCGATAAATTTCGATCCCTCCAGGTTGGAAACGGATGCGATGTTTGGATGATTTAGACACTTGCGGGACAGCGGACGGATGATCGTTTCGGCCTAGCCGTGATCTAGGTTTGTGTGCTCTTCAGGTTGTATACACTCTATCTATCAGGTGTGTACAGGGGGAACGAACTGGAGCTTGATCCTCCTCGCACACCTCTATTGATTTTAATAATAATCAGAAATGAGAGGTAAGAGAAAATAATTCTCAAGGTTATATTTTTCGTGATTTTATGGTTGTCGATGTTCTTCTTTAAATCGGAGTACATATCCTTGTCGTTATGGAGCAGTAGCTGAAATGAAGACCTACAACACCATAAGTGATGAGATACGGGGCGGTTTTTTCTCATACAATTATTGGTGATTGTATAGAAAAGTTCTCCGTACTCCGATTTCGATGAAATTTTAATATGTTATACAGCAACACATTCTGAACAACTTTTTCCTTTTCCAATATAGGGAGGTCGCTTGTAGTTTTCGAGATATTTGCAAAAAACTATCGCGAATACTGTATTGAATTTTTCGTATTCCTACACGCTCCAACAAGAATATCAGCGATAGTATTTTGCAAATATCTCGAAAACTAAAAGCGTCTCCCCTATATTGCAAAAGGAAAAAGTTGTTCAAAATATCAAAATCTATAACATTTTAAAATTTCATCAAAATCGGAGTACGCAGACCTTTTTATACAATTACCCAATTATTTACTGACCCCCAGTTAAACAAGTTAGAGGAGCAGGAGTAGTTCGGCCGAGAACTCCCAGACTGGTCTAACATCAATTCTCATTGCAGCGAATAATCGCGCAGGTGGTTTTTCGACGATTACTCACCCGATACCGGGGCGCTCTCTAAATATCGCGGAAAGTACCAGCGACGCGAATGGTAGCGGAAACGGAAGTGGATCACGTTCGGGGAGTAGCCTTGAACAGATGAATTACGGTGGGAGGCATCGAAAATCCATAAGCTTCGAAAAACAGGGGAAACAACGTACCCGGGAGTTTCTTCTTTGCCAATTAGACGAAACGAGTGGTTGGGAGCGTGGCGGGACTCTCGAATTCGCCGATAAAACTGGCTGGCGAGAGAAAAATAAACGCGTTTCGCCGGGGCATACGGTGCGCTGTTGCCGTAGGTACGGGACGTGCGTGAATATTGGTGTGCGGGTCGAATCACGAATGCTTTTCGCATTGTCGCGAGAGGAACGGCCGGCGGAACAGTCGGTTTACACAGTGTCAACGATCTTTCGCGTTGTTTCGCGGTTCGCAGGGAACAAGGAGGGCAGTAAAACGTTTTACGAGCGACCCATACAAACTGCGCGGCGGCGGCCACGTTAAAACAATCCACGCCGCGTTACAATTACAACAACCGACGGAACCGTTGTTCCGCGAAATCCACACGGATACGAGCATTGTCGCGCACCGATCCGCTCCGTTCAGCTAGCCCCGCTCTGCTCGTTCGCGGATCACGCGATTCGCGGTCCGGAACACCTATCCCGTTTTCTCGCTATCTCGCCTCGATCGAAATTTTCGTTACGGCCCTGCGCGGATGGACTTCGCCGGTAACTTTTTCCATTAACTGGCGGACGGGTCCGCTGAAGATCCAATTGCGGCCGCCGGAATTCCGTCGGACTAAAGACCGGCCTGTCTAACGCGGTCGTGTGATCGTAAACTGCGGTCGCTGCTGGCGATCTACGCGACAACGAGATGGTTTACCGTTCAGCAGTTTCGGGAACATTCGGCTACAAAAATGGGGAAACTTGACAGTTTATTTTGTATTGTGGTTAACCTTGAGTGACCATGCATGACCTTCATAGGTAAGAAGTCCTTGTTAGAATGTTTATATGATTATTTGCATCCCCTCACGGTTTCAAATACATTTACCAATCTCCCCCTTTATTTATCTTCGACAGTTTATTTTGTATTGCAGTTAATCTTAAGTGACCATGAATGACCTTCATATATAATAAGTCCTTGTCAGAGTGTTTATATGATTATTTGGTTTAAGTTGACCTTCATGTCTCCTTAAAGCCTTCGCGTCAAGTGTAAAAAGTGATCGTCTTTTTAATTGCAACTATCAGTGCATATTTATCAACAATTTTCATAGCTGCGGTGTGGAAAGGCGAATCGACGATCGGATCCGATTCAATGGCATTCTTGACCCGCTTATCCGACCGAATCGTTTTACAAAGATGATGGGTGGTTCGAGGCGGATCGACGGTAAGAAGAAAGTTGGAAAAGGGAAAAGTTGGTGGTGGTACAGCGAGAAGAAGCGTCGCGTTCCACTATTGGGCACATGCGATCTCCTCGTGACGCGATCGTTAAACGGCAAAGATAGAAAGAAGAGTGGTCGACAAACAGAGTTGGGCGCAGCGCGCGGCGAAATCGTTTCGCCAAGAGTGGGAGAGAAACAGGTAGAGGAAGAAACACAGAGGGGGGTGCAGAGGGAGTGAGATAGGCAGTAGGTCGTCTACAGTTCCACGAACCAGTTAGGAAAGGTCGAACGGTCGACGGAGGGCTTCCGGTGAAACCAGACCGTTGATCTTGGGGATTCGTCCTGGGATTACGTGCCGGGTCGAAACTGGCCAGGGATCTTTGCCCTCGGTCTTGGCCCCGGATTCCTAGGTCGGAACCCATTGCCTCGCCGAGAGAACTCCATTCCAAAGTCCCGATCTAGAGAAAGAGAGAGGATAGAGAGACAGAGAGAAAGAGAGAATCCTAGAACGCCGACGGGGTGTGTGGCCGAACCACGCGAAACTATTCTCGCAGATCGGACATAAATTTCGTTCGTCCTCTGTTCACCCGTTTTCATTTTCCACCGGTGGCTTCCGCGGCTCGCAGACGCGATCCCCCCACCCGTGTGTCCCCGAGATTTATTCGCTCGCGATCCAAGCTAATGGAGAGCCACGAACCCACCACTCGGAAATCTGCAGGTTGTACCATCCGCTGCTCTCTTGGATCGGGAGGAACCTCGATTCAACGAAAATCTCCAGAGCAAACCTTTCACAAAGAGCCAGTCGCAGCCTGCGCGGGGTTATGGGGCACCATGATGGTCAAGGGTCGCAGAATGTCGTGCCGGTGTCGTTCATCTTTAAAAAGAACTGGTCCATTTCTGCTACAGAGTTTGATATTAAAAAAGTTGAAAACTAACTTTGCGATTTTTGGTAATTATTTACTTTAGATTTTGATGACCTTCAAATATGTTGTGTATATTTTGTTTCTAAACACGCTGTGAAGATGATAGACAAAACAGGGTCTCATTCCACTCCGTTGCCACGGAGCGTGCAGAAATATGAAAAATTCAATACATTATCAGCAATAGTTTTTTGCAAATATCTCGAAAACTAAAACCGAGCGGCGGTAACATGTATAGGAAAAAGTAGTTCAGAATGATGAACTTGACAACATATTTCAAGGTCATGAAAATCAAGGTCAGCATAACTGTGATTAATCCAGCACTGACAGGGAGAGAGGATAACTTCTTCCAATCTGCTTCTCGCAAAGCGACAAAGAACTTTTCGATTTTCATTTGCGCGAAGAATACGCGAATTCCACGGTGTTCCATATTCTTCGGGTTGGGGCCTATTTGTGATCGGTTCTAGAATAGTACCGACAGCGGCCGTTCCGGCAAACACAGTTAGTGTCGCTGGCAATCAACAACGTTCGCCGGAGGTTTGCGCTGCGTTCGCACAATAATTTGTACTCGGCCAGAATCGGGGTTAGCGCGTTTACAGAGATTTAACCATTATTATACCTATGTACCCAGATCTAATCAGATTTATAGTTAACAGGCATAAATCTGATTAATTGTAATTACTGTAATTATCGGTGCTCCGTGGTTCGTGCGGGTATAAATCACTCGCGTTACAGCCGCGGCGCGCTCACGCGGATACCGGCAGTGGCGGCACGGGAAAAATAAATGGACGCCGAGGGTCGCGCCGCGGCGCCGGAAACTGCGCGGCGTTGCGCTCGATTTCACCAAGATCAACAAGGGAAAAAGCGACCCTTTGTTTGCCACCGGCACGGTGGAACGGAAATTTCGTTAACTTTTCATTTTAATTCGAAGCGAAATCGAGCGAGCGCCGCGGCTCTATTTTAAAAATCCAACAACGCTCGGCACGGATGAATCGCTCGCGAAAGGTGCATCCACGCGATTTATATAAAAAAAAGGGTGGAGCGAAAAAGACAGAAAAACCGAAGCGACAGAAGACGGTCACTCGCGAATCCGTGTCCCCATTAAGAACCACATAAATCATCACCGTGTCTCCTACCCGCGTTCATTCCTTGCAGTCTATTTCTCTCCTATCTCTCTGCTCCCCGTGTAGCATGGCGGTCGATTCTATGAATCATTCCACAAAAACACCGGAATCAATTGTTCGCAATTCTTCCATATTTCACCCGGCGAATAGCCGACCGTCGAAATTAACTATTTAACCCTTCGTAGGATCCTGCAACTTTAATGTCACACGTTCATTTCCATTTATATCGGCGGAGTTTAGAGTTATTGTTTCGCCGTCTCTTTGTGACCGAGGTTTTTCCTTTATGCCCATTCTATCCTCGACTCCCATTTCTGTGTTTTCGTAATTCTTTTCATTCGTACCGCGATAATAGCGGTATCGATACTTCGCAATTGTGCCACGTTTTATTTGCGAACGAACTGTCTAGGGGGTAACGTGGAAGTCACAAGCAATGATCTTTTTTAGCTTATTTAACGTCGCTTTTTGAATTCTTCTATAAGAATTATTTCGCGACGGGCACCATGGGCACCACAATATTTAGATGGCAAACACTAACAATGATTCTGTGGTTTTCACAAATTTGTTTGTATTCCATATGTTTCAGAGTGGAGAGAGAATATTAGCGAAAAATTAGTAAATTCTCTTCGCTCTAGAAAATTTCTATTTTTCAAGTAAAACCGCCGTCGCTTTTGTAACTGTTTCAATCAGAGCAGATATGTAGAACAGTTTGGAACCGTTATTTTCGGAACCTTTTCAGCCTCTGGCCAGAACGTGATGCGCCGCGATAAACCGCTGACGCTAAATGCGACGTCGACGAAAACGTACTCTGTCCCATCATGGGTGGAATAGTTACAGGCATCTAGAACCATAACACCCATAAACCATTCAACCCGTCCCTTTCGTACCCCCGTCGAATCGGCGTCGGGACAGCATTAACCCACGATCGTTATCGAACCTCGTTACGATCGATTCTCGCGGCGCAGATGCGATTATATAAACTGCAAGATACTTCGATAACACGTTTCTTATTAGACTAGGGACGACACGATCACGAATACGGAATACGAACGCGAATTGCGGCTAAAGGGTTTTAAGTTTATTCAGTGTCCGGAGTTCTTATATAGAAGCAACATTTTCCTTTGCAAAAATGATGTCCGCCGATTCGTTAAGAAGTTATTAACGAAAAACACGGACCAATCAGAGCGCGACCTAGACGCGTGTTGGCACAGCAGTGTTTTTCGTTAATAACTCCTAAACAAAGCCGCGGACGTGATTTTTGCAAAGGAAAATGTTGCTTCAAATGATCTCAAGAATTTTGAGACAGCCTGTATATTGTTATTCACGATTGTTTGCTTTTTTCAATAAATACTAATAATTTAATCATCTTTACGCTTACAGTAGTTATCCGAATTTCACTTGTCCCTTGTTACACCTTTGCGACCGCCAATGTCAAGTTAAACGGTCAATAAAGAAAGGAACTCGTGCGAGAACCGGTTTCATAGTATACATCGCAGGATAGATGAATGAAACGGGTTGGTTCGAAAATAGCCGGCTCGCGATTTAAACGACGGGGACGGATCGAGGGGGCTTGGAACGAACGACCTTCGAGGCGGTAGACGCGTTTTATAGAGGGACGCGTTAATTTACATTTTCCTAGCAGCATTTACGAGAGGAACGCGCGACGGCCGCCACGCCGTCCTGGAATATGGCGGCAAGAATCGACAGCGCATCCCATAAACGCGACACCGGTTATTACCCGCGGCGAATAGCGTAACACGCGTCCCGTGTAATCGAACGATACCATAAATTTCGAGTTGCAGCTTATCCGCCATTCTTTCTCCGAACGACGTATTCGCGGCACAATGAAATTTCCTACCGCGAACGCGTTTCCTATCATGGCGAGATATTAGATTACCTTTCCGCGCTTTCTCTCTTTCTCTTCGACGGCCTCTGGGGGATTTTTTCTCTCGACCTTTGCGGCGGAACGTTCATTATATCGCGATACGTGGTTTATGGTTGTTTTACCCGACGCGCAGAAATTGAAACGGTTTCCATGGAGGCGTTTGGAAAAACAGTTCGGCTCTCGGAACCCGGGAACATAATACTTCGATCGAACCGGGCCGAGTCGGCTCGTTAGCTATAGCGGTGGAACAATTTCGAAGATGTTCCCCGCTCTCTCTCTCTTTCTCTAATTCGTATCACGGAACACCGTTTACTATTTCGAAACAAGATCCACAGCGTAATGTACATACGTATACGCCGTGCGCGCTGATTAGTCTCTCCGTGCTGCCATTAACGTTTCATCCAGCCTAGTTCGGCAGCGAGTTACACAGCTCCTAATCAACCATTTCCTGATTCTCTTCCGTTTGATCATGTTTTCGATGCTACAACATTTTCTTCTCACTCCCTCTCTCTCCTACCATGGACTAATCGATCCCTCTCTCAACTCGGGTTTAACTGCTTCACAGGGGAACTATGCGTTTAGTCGGACGTAAATTATGGGCTAGATGCATGGACCCCGAGGTCGGGTTTCGCATGGTGACCCCTTGAGATCCTAATCCGCGTCTTGACCCGGTAACACCTTCCCGGCCCCATTCGCCCTCAACGTTTAGCCATACCCTCGATCCCGCTCAAGTACAGGCTCCTGGCGAACCCGCCGATCCTCCAGGTCCGCCTTAACTCTCAACCCTTAACCCTCTCCAAGGTGTGCACTTGTTTTCGAACATTGATGCCGGCGAGAGAGTGAATTCTTTCGAGATAAAGCCACCCAACTGTATGATACACTCACCACTCTTGGTCCGCCATTATTCAAGGTGACGAATAATTTTGATTTATTATTAAATTCATTTCCAGGTCTATTTTAACCTTCAGCCCTTAACCCTCTCCAAGGTGTGTATTTGTTTTCGAACATTGATGCTAGCGAGAGAGTAAATTCATTCGACATAAAGCCACTCAACTGTGTGATACACTCACCACTCTTGGTCCGTCATTATTCAAAGTGACGAATAATTTTGATTTAATATTAAATTAATTTCTACTGTATTTCTCCGAATTCTTTCTGGTTTTTCTACAACCAGAGTTTGCAACGTAAAAATTGGAAAAAAGTTCTGGGATAAGAGGTTCGATATTCTAAAGGTATCATACTTTTTAAATTTTTTTTAGATAAAATTAAATGGTGGAATTGAATGAGTCTTTTCTTAGGGTTCTATCGTCGAGGTATGTTCAAAATTTCACATTGAAAATTATGCCCATTGAATTTTAAGGCCTATGATTTCCAACAACTGAAAGGTATCGAATCACCTCAGGAGTCCACGAGAATACATTTTGGTGCGGCCATAATTTAGAAGTTATTCGAGGTGATCGAGTTAGTTTAGGTTGGAGTTATTCTCAAAATTTCACATTAAAAATTATGCTCAGCGAATTTTAACGCCTATGGTCTCCAACAACTCAAAGGTATCGAATCACCTGAGGAGTCCACGAGAATACATTTTGGTGCGGCCATAATTTAGAAGTTATTCGAGGTGATCGAGTTAGGTGGCTCAGGCTGTATAACCGTGGTGAATCCCTGGTTCAGGTTAGTGCACGCGAGCCGGTCTTCCAAAGTGATGGGCAATCGCGAAACTATTTCGAGGGCCGTCCCCGCAGGTCCGCATTTATTCGGACAAAGGTTGTCGGGGTCGTTGCAAGGAGAGGGCACGCGTAAATGTTTGGTAACAGGACGCGATGGAGTAGCGGCATCGACATCGGGACCTAGGACCGGTGCGTGTGTCGTTTACCAGGTTGCCACGAGAGCCCTGGGCCCCACTCTGACAGTGTAACCTGTTCCATGCGCCGTGTGTTTGGCGGCGAGCATAGTTCGCATACCTACCCTTCCTCGCGCTACCGGTATGTTATAATTAGTGCTCGCTGCGAGAGCCACCGAGCCAACGACCCGGCGCCGTTGCACGCAACATTGATATGTCCACGAGCTTCCGAATACTTCCCTAATGAGATGGCCTCGCAAACAACGGGCCAAGTGCCCCTGTGCCCCACCTGCAAACCCCTCCTCTCCTCCTTCTGTTTCTGCACCACGGAACAGGAATCTCTCGAGATGACACGAGGTAGTTCGGTAAAGTTTCCACGTGATCAGCCTGTGTCGGCTTGAATCTATCAATCGGGATCTATTTTGGATCAGTTTAGTACGAAATTTGATGAAGTTGCGCCTTAGGCTTCAAGCGGTTCCGAAGAGAACTGCTGGTTCAGATTCTGCCTATATCTATTCGTTCTACCCATTAATTATATAGAAAAGGTCTGCGTACTCTGATTTTGATCAACTTTTAATATGTTATACATTTCGACATTTTGAACAACTTTTTCCTTTACTAATATAAAGGGTCGCTTTTAGTTTTCGAGATATTTGCAAAAGACTATCGCTAATACTGTTTTGAATTTTTCATATTCCTGCATGCTCCGCGGCAATAGTTTTTTGCAAATATCTCAAAAACTAAAAGCGACACCTCTATATTGGAAACGGAAAAAGTTGTTCAGAATGTGTTGCTGCATAACATATTTAAATTTCATCAAAATCGGAGTACGTAGACCTTTTCTATATAATTACCGATTAATGTTTCGAACACTTTTAAATTATTTTACATTTCACCTATCCAATGTTGTTATAAATGCAGAAATCCGTACATTCCCTTATCCATTTAATGACAATCGGAATGAATAATATTTCGCTGGTTGACAAAATCTTTGTTGTAACCCCGGGCGATGTTTAATGTAATCAATTGTAATAACGTTACGTTATAATTGGAATGGTCGGTTGTCGATTACAATCAACAATTAACTTTTCAATTTAACCGATGTATGTTTGCCCCGTCAGTAAAGTAAGTATTTAATCGTTGATTAGATGGATATATTTAATCGGTTATTGAATTGAGCATTAATTATTGGAATTTCTGTTTACCGTAAATAAATATTTTCGGGTGCAACTATGAAACGTTACAATATATTTTCATGATTTTATTAGTACAATGGAAATATTTACGAAGATGCGTATAATTTAATAAAGACACAGGGCGCATTGAATTTCAGTGAACAATAACAGACATTTGCAATAAATAGACTGTGGAATTTATTCCTTCACGACAAACACTAAGTGAAATGTCAAACAGCATTTAAATTAGAGGAATCGGAAAATATCACGATTTGATTTCCAGCTCATTAAAATTTTTGAAAGGAGATATTCATTTTTAATTGACTTTGTATATCGCATAAGGGTCCTTAAGTCTCTTTATGAATTGCACGGATCATTAATTCGTCTGAATCGTAATTGTTCGATCAAAGAAGTATGAATCGACCGCTATCCAACTCTGCCTAATCGTAAACGTAAAGTGGAAATATTGATTTCTGCTAACGCAAATATTTTCTCGTATTTTTAATCGAGATCTTTCAAGCGAGTGTCTCTGGAAAGTGACGTTCTAAAATATCACCGCATAAAAATGGGAACGAATCGAAAATATCTACCGTCGTGTTTCTCGCGGTAAACACGAAATAAAACTTAATTTCCGTTCAAGTACGTACACACACATTCTCGACGATTTCGCGAGCAAGATCTCGGGACTATCGATCACATTCCAGCGCGAAATGAATAAGCAGAAATAAAAACAAAGCAGACAGCGAGAGACAGAGAGTCCGGGTACCGATCGAACGACAGCGGGAAAGTAAAACGCGGGAAATTGTTCCGCATGGAACGGACCGGTTAATATTCCGCAGGAAATTGCTTGTCCAGCTACTCCTCGACCGATCGAGGCAGCTCTTTGATGTCCGAGTGGCGCTCGGCCCGAGTCGGGCCGAGTCACAAGAAGTCGCGCAACGACGATGCAATTTGCATTTTGAGATCCGATTATTACGAGGCGATTTAAATTTTCATAAATAGGCAATTAACGCAGAGAAATGGGCGCGACACCCAGCAGCGGCGCCGTTAGTGGTCCGACTCTCGATTCGAATCGCTGAGGACATTAATTACGAAATGACTGACAAACGCAGCTCGAACGTCCTCTATAGTCGCTTTCAACGCCGAGCCTCGACCTCCGGGCGTCGTTTCCGCTTTTGTACCGTGGTCGTCGAGCGCCCGGCCGTTTCGCTCCCGTTTCTCAACGGACAGGCCGTCGACGACGATCCACAAGTGCGCGGCGCCGTCGTCGCGATGCAACGAAGGTGCAAACAACGATAATCTCGTGGAAAGCGTCGAGGGACGAATAAAGAGAGGATTAAACCACCCCTCCAGCTGGGGTCGGAGCGAGGAAAGGCTGCCGCTTCTTCTTCGCCCGTAATCGTTACTTTCGATGGTCTGCGAACCGGTATAACGCGAGAAAACACCTTGCCGCGTCTCCTCTCGGATGGCTGGATGTCTTTATCGAGATGGCATAGCTAGACGGAGTCTTTCAACGGAGAGGAAACGGACCGATTGCCACGCCGGACCTTTGAATTCCGTTAACTCCTCGGACCCGACATCACCTGTATTTTTCCTTTACCTCTGTATTGAATTATTTAGTTCCGTCCAAGCCGCACGGTCCACACTATCAATCAGTCTGTTTCCCCACTGCTTAACCACCTTGCTTTACGATATCGTGTTTGACACGTGATCGTCAACACATTCTGATAAAAATGTATGCTAATAATTTTCTTTAAAACGAAATAAAATTTAATTTTGGTTTTAATAATATACAGCTATTGGAGAACATGTAGGCATACATTTTATATCAATATTCTTCTTTTTTAGGAAATTATGATTTACAAAAAACTTTCTGGTCACTGAAAATGTAAAATAAATTGTACAGCAAGGGGTTAAGCAGACGACGATGTTTTTTCTCGAAACAAGAAACTTTGGTGATTATATAGGAAAGGTCTGCGTACTCCGATTTTGATGAAATTTAAATATGTTATGCAGTAAGACATTCTGAACAACTTTTTCCTTTTCTAATATAGGGTGGTCGCTTTTAGTTTGCGAGATATTTGCAAAAGACTATCGCGAATTCTGTATTGAATTTTTCGCATTCCTGCATGCTCCGCGGCAATAGTTTTTTGCAAATATCTCAAAAACTAAAAGCGAGCCCCCTATATTGTAATAGGAAAACGTTGTTCAGGATGTATTGCTGCATAACATATTAAAATTTCATCAAAATCGATGTACACAGACCTTTCCTATATAATTACCGAAATTTTGTCCCTCTTCTACTTTACAAGTCCACTCCCGTATTAAATGTGGTACGAAAGTCAACGACTCCTGGAGGTTTTTGGTCCGAAATTAATCGCAGGAGTCGAGAAGATATCAATTAATCACGCGTCTCGTGGAAACGCCGCAGGACGATCGGATATCTTCCGACGTTGCAGTTACGTCGATGCAGTTACTCGGGAACCAGTGGAAGCGCCTCGATGCGACGCGACACGACGGTTATCAATTATTCGCCGATAAAGCTGCCATTCAGAATTTCCGGGAACCAGAGCCCAGAGCACCCGCGAGCCTCCCGCTCATCACGGTGTCCCTACGACCGCCAATTGAAATTTATTGACACGCTATAATTACGTGCCACGAACTCGATTATGCGTCGCTGTGATCCTCATTAGGCGTGTACGCCCCGAACTGCTTTGCAGAGGAGCGTGACGGACGCGACACGATCAAGTCGTCTCTTTGACTTCGTCCCAACAACGGGAGCGTCATTAGAACAGGACTGTACGGGCTGGACAGGTGCGAATTCAGGTGTGCCGCTACAGGTACATCGAATCTTATTGTTAGTTCTGAAATCGCCAACGTGTCGTTTCTATCGCTTTACCGTAATACAATTTTTAAGATTGTACTAACTTCCATTCTTATTTCTGTCCTTCTTTATGTTTCTGTCGTACGAGTTTTATAATTTTGCCAGATACCATTTTCGTTTTTGTTAACTTTTATTTTCCTGCTATGTAGTTTTCAAGAGTTCCTCAATTCTTAGTCAGATTTTTACAATAAATATTTTTTCCACCCGTTGGAAGCAGCAAGAACCAAGTAAAAAATTGTTTCTTTTTTTATATGATTTTACTAGGGAGAGAGATATTTGTAAACATTTTTTAATTCTTTTAATTTCACTAGGATTTTAGACTTCACCTATTTTTCTGATAAATGTAATTACTTTAATAATAGTTCTGCAAGAAATAAATTGCAATGCTCAGAATCCTGAGGAAGATTTACAAAGTTGTTGGTGGTCAATAAGTTAATTCCTCTCGGGGCTTGCTCGCGACGAGTATACTCGTCATGCGTAAAATTTAGTTACCATTGGCTATTCAAATAGTAATTTTATTGAAAACCTAAAATGTATTAGTCCATTTCAATATGTTTCGAATAGTTGGAGGTTAAGAGGAAATAAAACGAAGAAATAAAAAGTATAAATAATTGGAGATGGATTCGACACAGATAAGTGCATGTTCTGGAAAGAGGTCGCCACAGTTAACTGATTAAATAATACTGATATCAATTCCATTTAATATCCACGTTTTTCGTGTACGATTTTACTTTGGAAACTTCGCTTTAAACGCATAAAAAGCCACAATCCAATACCGTCTAATACTCAAATTTGTAAAATGGTTTTCCCGTCAGTTTTTCACCTTGAACCAATAATAATATTATAGCCATACAAAAACCAAGGAACGGTGAGAGAAATGAAGGCCATCGTCAGAGAAACCGCCGGCAAATCCACAAAAATAATTATTTCCCTGCAGCGTTAATTGCTTTCGGTTAACGCACCGCAACCTTCGATGTTTCACGGAGATCGACGCAGAATTTGCATAATTAAAAAAGCAAATAGAGGAAGTTGAGAGACACGGAAGGATAAAAAGAAGAGAAAAAACCATGGAAACGTGTTAATCGGAAAATGCTCATTCCCGAGGCAACTATCATAAGCAGTCGCTTGAAAAACGATTCGACTGCTGGGATTGCTGCACCGAAATCTGCAGCTGACTGCACCTCGAAGAAGCGAACAGCCGCGGCGTCTAAACCGTGCGAGTTTAATTGCGAAACTTCGACGAACTATCACGCATTACGGAAAATATCGAAAAACCAAGGCTAATATCGCCGGGCCGTCTCGAACTTCTAGACTATTTTTGTTTAAGACTGCCCTAACAGCGAAAACTGCTGTTTCGGAAAGCTGTTTGAACTGTTGGCAACGAAGTCGACCGACAAATTTGACAAAAGCTACGAAAGAAATTCTACTAAAACAATTCTGAATTGGTAGAAACAAAAATTCTCCAATTTTAAGAAAGAAACATTAAACGAAATAATATTAATTATTTTCGAGAATAATGTAACATTATGAAAATGATGATGAAAATGATCCACACAAGGATCGAAACATTAAAAGTTTAAATTAATTTGTAAAATTGCTTTATAGTGTTTATTTAATCAAACTGTTGCGCCAAAATCATTATTACTATTACTATTTTAACATTGTAACATTGTCTTAAAATTTTTCGCATCTCGTTTAATTCTAAACGTAAAGTAATTTAATTCTAAAAAACGAGCAAATAAAACTCAAAAAAACTATCGTCGAAACATTTTAAACAACCATTTTCCGTCAAGTAAAATATTTGCCCAGTTAAAAAGGATGCTTCGAACAAAAATTGTACAAACACATCAGACACGCGGTGACATTATATGATAATTTTTATACCTTTCGGCCGCGTCGGGATAACAAAACGAAAAAAAAAGTTGACTTTGCGGTGGAACGTCGCTAAATCCTCCGGCGGAAACCCACAGTGCGGTCTATGGGTTCTCTATAGCGATGAAATAAAACGCGAACGATTGCGCCCGCGGCGCGTGGCATCGCGAGAACGTTCCCCATTTCCATTCCCGTCACGGACGACGTATCGGTAAATAAGCCTGCCACGTAACCAACGATTAATCCGTATTGCGAATCCCTTCGATATACGAATCCCTTTCGACGAGATCTGCACGCGGAGGACAAACACCGCGTTCCCCGACGGAGCGCAAATAAACGTTGAAAACGCTTATCCCCCCGGTTCGGTTCGGTTCGTGCGGATTCCACAGAGCACCGTTGCTGCATCATAGAACTGGAACAGCCCCGCGTACTTTTAACCCCGTTCGCGTTGTTAACCTTCCGGCAGCCACGTCTCGAATGTCAACGCGACACTGTCACTCGTCATGTTCCGAACACAACATTGCTGTCCTTAAATTCTCACCCCTGTTTCAGAAAATTCATATAACATCAAAGAAACAGCTCTATGTGTAGATGCAACTCCTAGTGTGAAACTCTCAATCACGTTCTTTGACGGTGTAATTTAATAGGATACGCGAAGATCATTACTGGTTAATTATATAGAAAGGGTTTGCGTACTCTGATTTCGATGAAATTTTAATATGTTATAGATTTTGGCATTTTGAACAACTTTTTCCTTTTCCAATATAAGGGGGTCGCTTTTAGTTTTCGAGATATTTGCAAAAGACTATCGCTAATACTGTAGCATGCAGGAATACGAAAAATTTAATACAGTATTAGCGATAGTTTTTTGCAAATATCTCAAAAACCAAAAACCACCCCCTATATTGGAAAAGGAAAGAGTTGTTCAGAATGTGTTGCTGCATAACATATTAAAATTTCATTAAAATCGGAGTACGCAGATCTTTTCTATATAATTACAAAACTGGACCAAAAATAGAAAAACTGGTATACTCTTACTTTTAATTTCTAAAGGTTACTTGCTCTGTATACTTTGGTTTGTACCTAATGTTGTAATAAATATCTTTTAAGATTTCCTCAATAAAAAAAGCTCCATACAACTCGCATCGATTTAATGACAATGTCGTAACACATGATCTACTCTATTTTTTGTTCATAGATTTTTGGCGTCGGTTGATGTAGCTAACGTGAGAGACAAAGAAGAATGAAAATTTCGCATCCGGATCTGAAGCCCGCGGTGTTCGAGTCTCGAGAGGGTTGCTCTCAAGACAGTCGGCTTTAATTGCGCGCCGGTCCGAGGAAAATTATCGCGCGGAAGTCGCGGCGAGTCCAATTTAAATCGAATCTCCTCGGGCGCGACCCGCGCCTCGTTCTCGGCCTCGGCCTGGCAACTGGAAAAATCATAACGAGTAATCGGCCGAGATAATTGTCAATTAAGAGGACCCTTGTTCCCGGTCGCGTCCGTTTCCCTCTCGAAGTAGAAACTCTCTGTGTCCGGGTGTATTGTTTCGCGCAGGGCACGATCATTGTTTCTTCGATCGAGAAATCGCTTGGCCGTCTCTCGAGCTGTCTCTTTCTCTCTCGAGAACAGCTCGCAGATTTGCGAACACGTTTAAATCGAGATGGCTGATTTTCAGGTTCGTTAGAGGGAATTATAGGTGCGCGATGGGGCGAGATAATTATCAATTAAAAGTTTTCCGCGACCGACTCGATTAATAATCGTCCTTGATCGGAGTCGAGCAGCGTCGTCGTCGTCGTACTTGTTCCAGAAGCCGGAGGACCTCGTCGAAGGAAATCCGGCCCGGGAAATTCTCGGAAATTCAGGGAAATTCGTGGGGAGGGAAAAAAGGAACGGACCAGAGCTCGTCGTGCTCTGAGAATCCCTTTATGAGAGGGCCTGCTGGCCGTGCGGCTGTTATTGCGGCCAACTCGGAAACAGGGGAACATCCCGCGCGTCTGCGAAACGGAATGCAGAAAGGAATTTCGAGTTCGAGTGGCGAGCAGCCCGCCAGAGCACCAACGAACAGTGACGTACGTTTAATATCGCGGAACGGACGCTGTATCCGGAGTCATGTTGCTCGGCCGAAGGGCCACCGCCATATCACGCGAAAAAAGAGAACAAGACGCGCCAAGGTGCAACTGCATATTAGCCGCCACCAACGAATTCCGCGGACGCCGAGCATTTTTCTCGAATCGAATTCAACCGGGACCCCTTGAAAAGGTCTTCTGATCCAGAACCTTGAAAAATTTAATTATTATTTTCGCATTTTCTTAAAGCACCTCTTTGCTCCGTCATCGTTTTCTCCCCAAATTTTTCAGCGTTAATATTTTATACACTTGACCTTTCAATGTTTGGATATAGGGTCTTCGATACCTCCTTCTCATTCTTATTTAGATTCTTTACTGTTCCTACAATATAACTTCTCAGATTTCTCCAATTCCATTCTTATTTCTGTCAATTTTTATTTTCCTACAACGTGGTGTTTAAGAGTTTCCTTAATTAATTATGATAAATAATGATTTCTCTTACTTGAGCTAACGATGAGCTAACTATTTCTCAAAAATTCGACACAATTGCCTGGAAAAGGTCTTTCAAACAGGATCACAACTACACTGTGGATTTGTAGGCAAAATAAAAATTCTCTGCATTAACCCCTTGCCTTACAATATCGAGACAGACTCGTGATGAAAATTCTGAACAGAGTCTAATAAAATATGTATGCTATCTATTTCCTTTAAATCGAAACAAAATTATATATTTTATTTTTTTTTATGTGCAGCTATTGGAGAATATATATGTGAAGAATTACAAAAAAGTTTTATTCACTAAAATCGTAGGGCAAAAGGTTGATAACAAGTTACCCAATTACTTTTGTAACCTCAACTTTAACAAGTCGAGAACAACAAATTCCTTGAGTACATTGACCATTCCGATTCCCATGACAAATGCATAAAATCCGCAAGTCTAAATATGCTCTTTTGAATCCAGGTTACGTTTGGAACGGTTTGGAATCCACGAACGTAATCGTGGATTTCCTTGGTGACCAGATTGGTAAACCCGTTATTCGCATCAATACATAAATTAACGGGCGAGGATATCAGCTTCGTAAAAACCAGTGAAGGCCACCGGGAGAGCCTTTTATAAAATGGAAGAACAACCGATTACTCACGTGTACAGGGGTACGCCAGCCTCGTCCTTGAACCAGAAAACCATATGCAGGGTGTCCGCTCCGGGTGGAGCGATGTCGCATGGCAATTCCGCTGGCTTTCCTTCGACGACGCTGATATTCACCAATGGAACTGCAATAGAAATTCCAACGTTAGTGAAAAAAGCTCCGGTGTCGAATAGATTTTTCGTGGGGCGGGGTCTATTCGGAAACGCGGAGAATCCCTACGAAAAACACGCTTGTTTGCCGACGAACTATAGTTTTCCCGGTGCAGCGGGCGGAAGAACGAGAACGATATGGAGATTCTGGAGGAGTGTGAATATACCGGGTGGGTCAATTTCTATGGGAAATACACCGGCGATGAGGCAGAAGCATCCACTTTTTTAAAAACGAGGCTTTAATCGTTTCGAGAAAGAGATAAATTAATTAATAATCATATTGATTGTTCTTCTCTACTTGCGCGAATCAATTTTTATGTACCGGAATTATTGATTGTACCAGTATTATTTTGTTTCTTCTTTCTTATGTGGAAGATTAGCAGGGTGATCACGACACTGGTTTCGATATTTAATAATAATATTTTAATCACAGTTCACAGATTGCGTGTGTCACATGGACGGTAGCGTGTACAGTAAGAAGAATATAGGTTATGTCGTAGTACATGGTAGATGGTAGATGGCGCAAGGTATGCGACCTTAACGCAAATTTCCAACATCTTGTCTTTGTGCGCATGTCCCTTCTTTCTTATTAGATAAGTAGTCTTGTATTTTTTTTCCTTTCTTTGTAAATACTTGAGTAAAAAGGGCTTCTGCCCGTCTATAATTCATTTTTCTGCAGAAAATTGTTTGCGTACTTAACGGATTAAAAGTGACTTGATAAATTGTACCGCAATTTCGAAATAGCATCGTGGTCTCTTCGGAATCGGCCCGGCGCAATAACAATAACACGATTCAGTCGACGTCGCTGACAACTGCACGAGATTTCGGAGAAAATACGAGGATCGATTCCGGGAGTAGGTAGAGCTACACTTTTGTTGATTAAACCGAAACGATTTCGTAGATTTCCGGATCGGTCGAGCAGCGCTTCCGATGCAAAACCGGAAGTTTGCTCCTCCTCTTCGCCGGGGGTTGGCGCGCGGTTTATGCTCGTTGGCAACGATCGGCCGCCGTTAAGCCAGACGTTACCCATCGAGCATGAAAATATCATAAAGACGGATCCGCGCGCGCAAAGTCGTCGTTCCGCCGACGATTCCCGGCTATAAAAGTCAGGCGAAGTCGTTTGCGCGCGTTCAACCGCGAGGATCGCCCACCGAAACGTTATACCCATCGATATTCGAGAGAGAGAGAGAGAGAGATTCGAGCTTCAACTACCGTTTCGAATCGAATCGGAATCGCGAAAACATCGACGAAATTCATATCGACGTCAATTATGCGATATCCTGTGCAAACAGACGATTTTCGAGTTCCTGGAATCTAATCCGGACATTATTGACTTGATAGGATGAAAAACTACGCACGATGAGGATGTTTGTTCCGGCAAAATCGGAGCACGGCCTCCTGGGATTCCAAAAACATCGACAAAATTTATATCAACTTCAATTACACCCTATCTACTGCGAACAGAACAATATCACTGCTCTCAGAATATTATTACACCTGTCAAAATTATCAACTACTATTACAAAAAATTTTTTACTCCCAAAATTCGAAAATTAAATTCGTCAATTATATTCGTCGAAGACAGACGATTTTAAAACTCCAGTCGAGTAACCACCCTTACAGAATTTGTCTTTCTTTGTTTTTCAGAAATAACCACCCTTACAGAATTTGTCTTTCTTTGTTTTTCAGAAATAACCACCCTTACAGAATTTGTCTTTCTTTGTTTTTCATAAATAACCACCCTTTTTCAGAAATACAATGTTTTCACACATTGAGGGTTATCAAGCAGAATGGAATTGTGTGAAAAATTGGAATAAAATCGTAGAGCAACCAGAGTTTACGGAAACGGCCCACAGAGCGTGGCGAACGATTAGAACGTGATCGTCAAGCGATCGATCCGCGTCATCGCGGAAGATTTATGAAAATACTTGGTCACACTGTCGTGTCGCGGTGATCAACGACACGACACATTGGCAGAAGTTCCGGATGAGTTCGGTCCTCTGTCGAAAGTTCGACGGGAAAGTTCGCTAGGAGAGAAAGAGAGAGAGAGGGTAAGCTCGTCGTCCATGAGTTTCGCTTTTTTTTCCCGGTGACTTCGGTAACTTCTGTTCAATCTTACCCGAGGCACGTGTGTCGCCCGACTCTAATGGAAAAGAAGACCCTCCGACGTGTTCCACGCACTCGACTCGCCTCGATTCCGTAGGAGAACAACGCGCAGAATTCGTTCGCAGTCACGGCGAAACTTTCGAAACCCGGCTCGGTTTAAGGGAAGAACCAACTTTTCCCCTGTTCAATTAACCCTTGATTCCCGAGCCCCGAGATCTGCGTAAACACCGAAACCGACTCTTCCTGCTGAATTTATTTGGACAAACAATAACCGTGGTTGTAGACTTTTCCTGGCGTCGAACAGAAAACGTGTGTGGGCCTCGACAAGTTTCAATTTTGTAAATATAAAAATAGGAAGCGTTCTGCAGACGTATGATCAATTCATTCAAAATTGTATAGAGGGTAGTTAGTACAACATTCAGTATTTTTTAAGACGCAAAATTCTTTTGAAGATGATCCAGAATTGGATCGAAACGTTGAGAAAAAGGTAAACCTTTAGGGGAGGCAGCTCCGATGACCTTGATCTTGACATATGTTGTCAAGGACAACATTCTGAACAACTTTTGTCATTGCAACTACCCGGTGCTCGGTTTTAGTTTTCGAGATAATTGCAAAAAAACTATTGCTAGTACCAAATTGAATTTTCCTTCGACAGCGTCAGTTTACTGCTTTTGTAAACACGTGTGGATATGATAGAGAAAACAGGGTCTCGAAATTGTATGTCAAATTTATAAATTCATGGAGATGCATATTGAAATGATTCAATAACTTACGAGACTTGCAACTAATGCACTGATTGAACACAGGAAATTGAATTTGGCATCAGCAATAGTTTTTTGCAATTATCTCGAAAACTAAAACCGAGCTCTGGGTAGTTGTAATGACAAAAGTTGTTCAGAATGTTATCCTTGTAAGGTTTACCCTAATTTCTGTATACAGGGTGTCCGAAAAATGTGTTTCCTTGAAAGGGATGATTTCTGAATTCATTTGAAGTAACTAAAGGTGGAAACATGCAATAACTAACATCTCCAAGTGTACCATAACTAGAAAAATGGTGCAAAGTATCTAGAATACAATACTCGACACATAAGTGTTGCTAGAAGTCCTAGATTCTAGTTTACCAAGGTTTGAACATCATTGAGGGTCGTTCAGGATGCAGCGAGAAGGCACTCGAAAATTCTACGCAAATCCCCGGGTTTGTCGAGTCGTCTTGGAAGCATCGGCTAGTAGGGTTCAATCGGTGATTCCGGTCGATAACGAATACATTAAATGCGTTTGAAATGCTACACGAGCCCTGGACCTACCATTAGCACGCCCGCTGGACGATTCGAAGCGGCGGCGTGGCGTGGCACGGTGGCCACCAGCACCTCGGGTCTTTGAGGGTTAATTGCGGACGTGTTGCGGAATTCCATTAATCGAAACGGCTTTCGAGGCTTCTCTGGTATTTAAACTACACGCGGACACGCGCGCCTTATTCGCCGCTGATCGATGCTCGCTCGACTGTTCGCTTTCGTGTTCACCGGCGTGGAAACGCCGCCGTCTAAATAACTAAAATCGATAGAGTTCAATCGAATCCGTATTGCTCGGATTGCTACAGCAGTAGAGCTCTACGCGACACAATAGGCTGGACACGCGTTCACAATTCAATTTGTGATTAATGAAAAGTAAAAGATGTTAGCTGTATATGGCAATTCTTTAACGATCCTCTCTTTTTTTATTTTTTTAAAAATTTTATTTATTTATTCTTTGTTTAATTCTTTAACCCCTTCTCATATATAAAGTTGAATGTGAGTATGAATGCGGATTAGCAAACAACCCTATACATAGTTAAATTTATAAAAATAGACAATCGAAAATAACAACAGAATTGTAAAATTACGATAACGAACTCCCGTGACAAACATATCTGTCAACAATTAATTATAATAAATACGGCTTTTCGTTACACATACAAATTAAATAATACAAAATGTGTTTGAAAGAGGAAAAGTACAATTTAATATAAATTGCACTAATGAAACAAACAAGTGTATAATAGCGCAATGAATGCAAACTAAAAAGTTGAAATTTTTAGAGATGAGGAGCACGATTGAGAAACTGTCCACGAGATAAAAGTGCGTTATAAAACGAAAGGCACGGAGCTAATAGTAAAACCGCAATAGCTGTTGCAGCTTTCCAACCAGAATAATCCTCATTTTTCGATCAGCCGAACAAATAACAAGTCCGGTCTGAGAAGTAGTTACCCGGCTCGCATAAAACGACGCTGATCGGGGTAGGATCGCAAGTACGGAGGGTTGGTTCTCCGGAGGGAATCGAAATATTCGGATGCGGACACAATCGAGCCGGACCACCGTCATGCCACTCCTGTACGATTCGGTTGCAGAGCGATATGTAAAGCGCAGTCGGTCCGGGATTAAGAGATCCGCTTATGAAATTCGGGTTCCTGCGGGCTGCCGTAAACCGGCCGCAGCCCGGCCCGTGGCTGCGGAGACGATCGGCAGCCCCGGGCAGGTAAGTGGAAAGCTCGAGGGTTTGATATCGCCTCGAGAAGGGCAATTCCTTTGAGAATTTCCGGTAGGCTATCTCGAAGAAACGAGTTTCCATTCGATTCGGTCCGCCGCTTTCGTTTTCTCCACGGTGGATGACCGAAACAAGAATCGAACCTGGTGCAGCCACCTTCCACCCCTTCTTGCCCCTTTTCAACCCCGTATGGCCACCCCCCGTGCACTCCCTCGAGCACGGTGGACTTTTTCGTCGGCGATCTATCCGCAGGAAACAGGACTGGGTCCCGCATCGTCGAATCTGATTTGTCGTCGAATTTTCTCTCTCCGTTGCTCCGCCTCGTTCCCCGACCAGGTCCGTTGTTTATCGAGCGTGGCGAGGCGCGCAAGGAACGCGGAAAATTTTCGTTCGCCAACCACACGAATCCCCCGACTACCACCGACTCTGAGATTCTAAGTCTCTCTCTCTCTCCGTCTCCCTTATTCGCTGTCTTTGTCTTTCAGGGAGAATCCCAGCAGCAGTTCGGGCACCGACGAGAAGACAAGCGCTGGGATTAGCATACGTTTCGTATCTATTTTCAAGGGTGAACCCACCGCCGCGCAGACGGTTATAAATATCGTTTAAGGCGGCCTCTTTATCATATAAACGCCGCCGCCGTGCTAACAACCACCGCTCATTTAAATTCCTGGTTTTTCCGTGTCGCGACCGGCTACAGCAACAAGCAGCTACTTACACCGATGTCCCTCGACAAAATAAGTACGAAAATCATTTTGTTTAACTACAAAACTATTTACATTAAACTTGCTGGTCAAATGACAGATTTTTCAATTTCTTATTTTGTCATTGTTGAAGCTGTAAAAATGATTATACTTCTTTATGCACATTATGTTGGCTCAATTATTTAAACATAAAATGCAGATGTTTATTCATAGATTTTTGTTCGATAATGTTTTAGATCTGTTCTATTATTTTTTGCCAATTTTTGAATTACTTTGCAGGATTAAATTGTATGACACTGTACCGGGGCTCCTTTTACAGGGCGCATTCTATACATTTACGTCCTCGAATTTCAGTTTTTTGTAAAGCCTTTTACAAAACCGAATTGGAAAACGAAATAAATGTGTGAGTTTTTGTTCCATATATCGTCCTAGTTCAAACAATTTTACGGAGTTCACCAATTTTTTTCGCTATTCATTTCCAAATAGTTTTGTCGAGGTCGATGTCCCGTTTACAGTGACCCCTGAAAAGTTTTACCCTTTTTATTTATTTCGCGGCGCTTTCAATTCTTTGTTAAAGTTATTTCGCGACGGGACCGACAGTTTATTAAGGTGGGTACCGAACCACCTTGGGCGCCACAGTATTAGATGGCACATGGAATATTTCCAGTGCCGGCGGCGTGTTTCGAACCCGTGACAGCACGTGTTAGAATACACTAAAAAGGAGAAAATAATATTTTTTAGATACTAGTGAGTAGAAATAAAAGCGTGGAGCACCCACGAAGATTACGTTACTATAGTTTAGCGCTCCACGCTTTTGTTTATAGTCACTAATATCTAAAAATATTATAGAATTATATAGAAAAGGTTTGCGTACTCCGATTTTGATGAAATTTTAATATGTTATAGATTTCGACATTTTGAACAACTTTTTCCTTTTCCAATATAGGGGGATCGCTTTTAGTTTTCGAAATATTTGTAAAAGACTATCGCTAATACTGTATTGAACTTTTTGTATCCCTGCATGCTCCGCGAAAAGTAATCGCAATAGTTTTTTGCAAATATCTCAAAAACTGAAAGCGAACCCCCTATATTGGAAAAGGAAAAAGTTGTTGAGAATGTGTTGCTGCATAACATATTTATATTTCATCAAAATCGGAGTACGCAGAACTTTTAAGACAGCATTTAACGTTTAACTCTATAGGGAAAAGAATTGCCTTTTTTCGCAGTTTAGATGACACTATACGTCAGTTAAGCGACGTCGTGCAACCTCGTAGAGCAGATTCTTACTTTCTGAAAGGGAAGGGTGAAGAACCAGGTCTTCGCCGAATTCGTTATAATTTCATGCCGGTATTTTGTGGGCCGCGATTTAATGCTCGGTTTTTGCCCGCGAGCTCGATCCCACCGTCGCGGCGCCTGGCGGTTTTTCATAACCGTCTAGCTTCTTCTTCCCTTGGAACCCGCGTAATCTGATTAGTCCCGAGCCACCGCGCCACCCCCGCAACCCTCTGCTGTTGCGTTGTCGCCGGCACCGCAGCCGCCACTTCCGTTTCCTCGAAATTAACTAGAAAACAGCTCGGTTTAGCCAAACGACCGCGAAATTAATGGAGGCTTGGTCTCACGCCGTCCGTAAGAACCCCGTGGACAATGGGATCGAGTTAACGACGAAGCAGCCGGTGCTACGACAACGGTATACAACGTTCAAATACTGGTTTCTATCGTTTTCGAGCTCTGTACCCTCGATATTCGACAGCGATCTTCGAATAATTAATCAGGGGTTGCAAACGTTCCGTCTGTGCTCATTCTAATTTTTTGAAAATCTTCAAATTCCATTTCTGACCTTGAAAATAACTAAAAGAATTTATGTTACATATTGCAAGAAAAAGCCGTAAGGAAAGAGCGGATTTAATAACGTATTTGGACACATGGTGTTTGTCGCTCATTTTGATCTGCCATCTTTTCAAAATTAGTTGGCGATCGTAATTTTGCAATTCTTCTGTTATTTAAACATACATACACCGTCCGTAATTCAACTTTATAATTTTTATACTGATGCCTTTTGTCCTGATTGAGGCACCAAAGAAGCTTGTAGTTGCTGCAGAAATTTTTTGTTGTGTGTATAAAGATCTGCAGTCTAGTTTGTACAAAAGGCTTTTTGTTTTATTTATCGGCGAAAATTCGCGCGTAATTGCCGTTGCGAAGCAAACGTCTTCAGGAAATAAAAGAGAGATGTTGCCCAGCAGGTATTCAGGCTTGTGCCTTAGAGGTGTCCTCGAACTTGGCGAAGTCGGTTCTGGCGTTCCGGTAAGACCGTCGCAAGAAACTGTGGAACCGATTAACGCGACTTCTAATTTGCTGCGTCCGCTGGCGATGCCCCTCGAGTTAACGCTGCTCTCGCCGAGGTAGAGAAAGGGGCGCGCTGTGTCGGCCGACAATGAGCATAGACAATGGTGCTGCTGATACGCTGCTTAGCACGAGGTAAACGGAAGCGGACGAGGACACGAGGACAAGCAAGAGCAATAGCAAGAGAACAAGAGGAGCCGAAAGGTGTCTACTACAGGGCGAGGAAGAGAGGGTGGCCAACTGAGGAGCCGGAGAGCTAACCCTGGAAACTTAGCAGAAACGTCGGAGGGGGGCTGAGCACACTTAACTCTCCGTAAATAACGGATTCAACCGTTCTCTCCCTCTCTTCGCTATCTTATCCCCTTTTCAGGCTCTCTCTTCGCACGTTCTGTCGCAAATACATCCGAGCTCGCGAATTGCCGCCATAATGTCTGACTAACAACCGATCTTCCTCTGCTCGAGTTAGTTTGCCAGCAATCCGGCGCCGGAGCACGGCTTTGACGATCGCGACGTTTGCTCTGCTACAATGAACCCCATTATCCCCTCGGTGTCGCGACGCCCACTGCTTCTGAGAGACACGCGGGGAGTAAGGGAGAGAGAGTAGGTCTCTTGTCTCGTCGACTCGGCCTGTGAAAACATCGGAGGATGAATGGTCCTCGGGCGAGCACGGGTCGCGCTGAAAGCATCGATCTTGCACGGCACGATGCATCCCCGACCGTTAATGCCCGCGACCAATGTTTCTTGTAAACTTCGCCCGACGCCTCTTTCTTCGCGACACCCCACCGCCGCGACCCCGATACACAGCGAACGCTTAGCGGAAACTTCCCCGACGGATACCAACCCCGCAACAACCCGCCAACAATGTTTTCCGACGGTAACTTTAATATTAGGTGTGGAAAACCGGTTCAGGTCAAATGGACACACTGTGCTGTCTTTTTAAGTTCTGAAGCTATAGCGATTCGAAAATGTTGGCTGATATCGGAACTGCTTTGTATAGAGCTCTGGAAACAGTTGCACCCTGCACAATTTTGTAACATCTTTTATGCACATGTACTTGTTCTTTTTATAAAAATGAATCTTCTAAAATCAAGTTTAAAATTAAATTATTTATTGAATTAAAAATATAGTTGCACCCTACATAATTTTGTAACATCTTTTATTCACATGTACTTGTTCTTTTTATAAAAATTAATCTTTTAAAATCAAGTTTGAAATTAAATTATTTACTAAATTAAAAATTACATTATTGTAAGAATTGATTTAAATTAGATCATTATAGAAATTCTTCTGATATTCGTTCAGACTTGAAATCCCCGTGACCTCGCGAGAGTTTCGTCCACAACTTTGACGCAAAACGTGACTATGCCGCAGTGATATACCGACGTCACATTTTTCACCAGAAATAATTCGTCTTTGTTGGACTATAAACTGCTAGAGCTCGCGTATAAACTCGGCTGTGCGAAACTGCGAAATTCGCACTACTAAAACAACAGTGTTATAAACTGTCACAGCTACAGCTGGGCTCTATCGCAGCTCCGTGTGCCTAGTCAAAGATTAATCCTCGCGAGGGTGATCTCGATGATTTTTTGGTGATCATATTTTTTGGTGATATATATCAATCAGTTTCTCCTTACTATGTAATTTCTTCAGATCAACGTTCATCTTCATATTCAACCTAATACAAGTTTCGAATTGGCTACCAGAAAAATAACTGGCCCGGGATAAATGGTTTTTTTAGTGGGTAGTCCCACACTACCCCTTCTACGTGTACATAAATTTTCGACACACCTTTACTTAATAAAAGGGGTTAAAATGAACCCAAGTCTCATCTTTCGGAATTAACAAAATTTTGATTTCAGCTTACAACTTGTTTATCGATCTCGCACGAATGATCGTGGGTCGAAAGAGATTATTTTTAGCTTTAACAAGAGAAAGAGGGTTGCAAGGGTGTGTGGAATTGTGCATCCCCTGCAGGCCGGTCGCAATCCCGTGTTCTCCCCCATGGAGTCTCGCGGCCATCGGTGGCGTTTCGCGCTATCGAGGACGGTAGTCGTCACCCACTCGAGGAAAGAGAGAGAGCCGAGAAGGGACCTGGTCCTCGGACAACAATGCCGTTCCCGAGGGATAAGGCGCTATTAATAATTTCGAGGCGACGTCGTTACGCTCGGCGTGCGAGGGTGAGCCTCGAGAGGAGCCGAGAAGAGCGGAGAGGAAACGGAAGTGGGGTAAGTCGAGCGATTCGCTCGAGTCTCCGGGGACCGAGCTCTCTCAATTAGCCTGCTCGCCTGCAACTGCGATTACTCCCGCGATTACGCGGCCGAAACCGCTGCGAGAAGAGTTTGTCGAACCGTTTCGAACAATTCCGCGGAACCACCTAACCAATCCTGTGATTTCTAACTTCCATTTTCGGTGAAAAAGCTCGAAAGATGAATCCGTGTTCAGGTAACATCCTCTAAGGAATACTTTACATGATGTACAACAGGTATGACCAACAGGCGGCTCGCGGGTCAGGTGTAGTTCCTATCCCCACTCTGCTCTTCGTCTTAGGCAAAGGAGACTTGCCTCCTCTGCTTGGATGCTGAATAGAAGTGGGGGTATGACTATAGTGGGGGTAGGACTACAATCTCTCTTGATGCCCAAGTTAATAGAGGGTTAAGCATTGTTTGCATTGCACCTCAACTTTTCGCACCTTGGGCCCAGTGCTCCGATTGAAGACAAGATTTTTCGCGCATGCGTGACCAGAGCCCTGACGCCCTGAGGCAATTATATTATTGGCGGGACTAGTGTTCCGTCTTGAAATTTAATTGGTAACGTTTTAAGGGTATCTCAACCCCTTATCTTTTCACATGTATGTGCTAATAATTTTTTAAAAGAAAAGGTTACCTTACTGAGGCTGAAATTGCTGCGCATGCGTGAAAAACTATGGCTTCAATCAGAACACTGCTCGAACCCAGCTACACGCTTGTGCTTGTTTTTTTTTATCATACCCATCACTCTGGCGCACCGGTTAAGTCGGGCGTAGGAGAGTTGCTCTCATCCTCATAATTGAAGTTCTATGGCTCCCGGCAGGAAAGTAAAAAGTATTATTAAAAATAGTATTAATTACCTAGAATATTAGATAAGTTCCCTAAATGAAAATTCTTTATCGTCGGAACACTTTCCCGAAAATCTAATCCCCTCGAAAACAATGCGCGCGGCGCACGATTTATTATACAACCCGTTAAGGGTTTATCTCAACACTGAAACTAAGTAATTATTCCATTACTTGCGAACACATGTTTCACTATTTAGCGGGGATAATCAAAGTTCTACTGTACAGTGCATTAATATTTAATCTACGTCCAAACAATCCATTCAACAACATCCGCAACTTCGGTCTTATATTTCGCACTGGTTAATGTTCTTTCTCTACCGTTAAATCATGAACGAGAAAAAGGATTTACTCGCGGCAACAGCGAGATGAATAACAGTGCGAGGGATTCGAAAAAATCGTAACAAAAACAGGAAATATGAAGGGATTGAGCTTGCGCGAGCGGATCGAAGGTTTTACGAGGATCCGGTCGAAAATTTCCGGAAAGAGGTTAACGTTTCATCCGGTGACACCGGCTGGCACGTATCTATTATTTTTACGCGACGTACGAGACAGAGCCGGGCAATTAATCCGGCCTTTTGACGAATTTTACGAGGATCCGGTCTAGAGGGGCCCGGCACGCTCGTAAACGTTCCAATTAATTTGACGCGGTTCCGCTTCGAGCTGGAAGAACAAGAGCAAGGCAATACTAAGCGGAGAGAAGACGTCTCTTGCCTCTCTTCAGCGTCTACCGCGCGAGATCTCGATTCGTTCGCCAGGATCTTCGCAATCGGGACAAGTTTAATTCCTGCGGTACGAAGTCTGCGGCTCGTGGCGGTTCACCGTTCGAGACGGAACTGCTTCTCGTCCCGTTAAATCGAGACAATACGCGGAGGACAGCTTTCTCCGCTTCTGTCCTCCTTTGTTTTACACCACCACCGCCCCTTCACCGCCAAGGGTGGTAATACAAGAGGAAACATGCTATTCAACTGACTTTTTCCATAAAAGTCTATACCGGGTTTGATGGTGAAAATCGACCCGATTTTAATCAAGCTTAGACCATAGCCCACCCACAAAGTTTCAGCCCCATATCCCATCTGTAAGGGTAGTTATTGAGGAAAATCGAAAAAACAATTTTTGACCTATTTCACCCATTTCATCAATTCATTCCTCATTCCATCAAGAAACATACGAAGTAACATTTTCAGATTTTTTCGAACTCTGGTTGTAAAAAGTGAAGAACATGGTTATTAAAGATTTTTATTTAGTATTGGTGGTACCGGTTCTGCAGAAGCCAAGGGAGTTGGTCACGATTTAATCTGAGCGTGAGAAGTGTTCTACGTCCATTTTCAAAACTCCCAAAAATTCGTGTTAACTGATTCGTATGTTAGTGTCTTTTTTTTTTATAAAATTTGCTCAAAGGTCTGTTTTTGATTTGAAAAATTCAGATTTTTTATTTACGTATCTTTTTTATAGAATTGAGGGAGGGATGAATTTATTTGACAACGCAAAATCGTCTGAGTATTGGAAGTGTTCTACATCCATTTTCAAAACTCCGAAAAACTCGTGTGAACTGATTCGTATGTTACTGACTTTTTTTATCATATTTACTCAAAGGTCTGTTTTTATTTGAAAAATTCAGATTTTTTATTTAGTTATCTTTCCTGTAGAATCGAGGGGGATGAATTTATTTGACAACGCAATATCGTCTTCTAAACGAAAATATCAACGATCACGATGTCCGTATAAACTTTGACGAGTATCGTGAAAGGCTTGCAGATGAAACACAGTGATACGACGCGTTGATAAGATTTTTTAAGCGGCTCCGCGAAATCGTCGAGTGGAAGGTGTGGCGAGGGAGGGGGGGGGGGGGGGGCTCGTGTAAAATTCCGCGTTGTTCCAGGGAAAAGGCGACGTCGGCTCGCGAAAGACGTGGCGTCGCGACGTCGTCGGCCGAGTACCGAGGGCTTACGCTTTATTGCGTATTTACATATTTTCACCGAATCCCCTCGACGTTTCATAAAATTCAACGTCTTTACAAGGGTCGGCGCGATGGCGTTCCCAGGACGCTTCGTCGACACTTTATGCCTTTGAATTTCCGCGACAAAGATTCCTCTTCTCCCTTCTTTGCCTAGCGGTACCGTCTCGAGTCCTCGAGACCTGTGCTTCTTCGCGACTCGCGGGGAATCGTCCCCTATCCCACCCCTTATTTTTCGGGCTGATCGTTTCAGTCAGAGAGACGAACTCCTCCGCTCGAACGAAGAGACTCACGGGATTTCGGCGGATTTCAATTTCTTCGATGCCAGTCCTAACCTAACCCATCCAGTTTCGCTGGTAATTCCGATTAAGGAGTTGTATAAGTAAATGTTCAGCAAAATAAGTAATTATTTACTTTGAGGGACTCTTCATCATCATTCTGAACAACTTTTTATTATACATGTTACCACCGCTCGATTTTAGTTTTCGAGTATGTATAGGGAAAAGTTGTTCAGAATGATGACCTTGACAACATATTTGAAGGTCATCAAAATCATTGAGGAGGCCCTCAAAGTAAATAATTACCAAAATAAGTCATAGGAATATTTTGTAAAAATTTTGGTAATTACTTAGATAAAGATCCTCCTCCTCCTCGATTTCGGTGACCTTGAAATATGTTGTCAAGGCCATCGTTCCGAACAAATCTTTATTTTTACTTGGAGTTAGGTCTGATGTAATTGCTTCGCACTTTGTTCTGTGACGAATCAATGACTGTTCGCGAGCAGCGCCTAAATAAATGCCGCTAAGTGCCCGGAAGTTTTCGGAGAGGGTTGTTTTCGATGTGAACGCGGAGCGCTATAGCTAGTTCACGTTGTCACGAAGTCCGACGGCAGACTGAGGGCTCGGTAATCGCGGTGTAAACAACTAGCGACCCCTTCCCCGTGTACCCCCAGTTTTGCTATCGAGTCATTGTTTAGCCAGGGGATAAAGCCAGAGGTAAATTCCAAACCAAATTCCAGGGGCGCTGCATCCGAGAATTCTTAGCTTGTTTGTACACCGTGAAAGCCTGCTGCGAGGATCGTGCGAAACGCGTCATTATGGAGCTTGCACCTTTCAACTCGGGGGGTACACATTTATTATCCTATTTAGGGCTTTCAGCTATTAATGCCTCGACACGGAACTTCCTCGAGGAATCGCTTCTCTCTCTCTTTTTCCGCCCTTCTCTGCAGTTCTCTCTTTCGCCAGAGCGATCGTCTTTTCTTCCGCAACCTTGTTGTCGCCGCGATAACCTTATTTCACCCGACACGCATATTTCTTCGCATACTTTGCGGGCAAGAAGGATCGCACGGTTTTCCAGGGAAATTGTTACGCGACAGCTTTTTGTTTATTTCTAACACGTTTTGTTCTAACCCTGCTACTGACTTAACGACCGCTGAATGCGAGTTCTGATTTATGAAAATATGCAAACAGGATTTATCAGGTTGTTCGATGAGGAATATACGATTTTTACCAGTCACATGAAACACCCCTTTTTTCCTAAATAAAACTGATTGATCAAAGCAAGCACAATTTTGAGCAATGCACAACGTACCTTTGTGGAAATTAAAAATTTTCTATCGGAATTCCAAAAAGCTAAAATATTTTTTTTAATATGGTTAACAGGTTGAAAATAATTTTAAACATTAATAGTGTAGATGTAATGCGAAGAGAAATTATTTACCCCAGATTTGTATGCCAAGTGTAAAATAACAATCGAGGTGAATCTGAATAAAAAATTCTTGTGATATTAATAATTGTGGAACGAAACGTGGAATTAATCCGGCACGTCTAGCAGTAACATTCTTCTGTAATCCGTTCCGCTTAATTCGATTGTACAATCCGAAATTTGATATGTTACTTGGACAACTAAATGCGAAGCGATGTGTAAGCTGTAAAACTCGCGTTGTACCTTTCGCGGGGTAAAATTTCGTTTTGTTCGAAAATCAGTGGAACAATGATGGACACGGTGGGCCAAACGGCTGTTCCAGCGAATCAATTCCAGCAAATTTACAGAAATCAAATTAATGCACATACGGAATTTGAAAGAATACCGGGAACCAGTGAAATTTCGATGAAATATGCGATACGTTTACGGACAACAAATATAGAAAAATATTTTTCATTCATTCTGTTCAGTCGTCGATTAAGCAACCGTTAATTATTATAACCATTTACGATATTATTTTAACGTTGCGTGTGAGAACGTTAAAAAGGTTATCGGTCCGAGCGATGCAGTGATAACGGAAAAAATTAGGTTATCATTTCCTGTGTCTCCTATTAACGGCACGAAATATTTCTATCAATCATAGTGACAATATTTGATGCACGTGGTGATTCTATGCGAAAAATGAACCTAAAGTGTGTAGTCATTTTGTTTGGTACGAGGCTTAATTTTTATGAAAACTGAGCCGCTAGTCGCAGAGATGTAAGTAGATATAGCCTTTCATAGTCAGACTGTGCCCAAGCGTATAGGATAACGTTGGTGCGCATGAATTAAGATATTCAGGAAACACGCTTAAGCTTTTAGGCAATTTATTTTCTATTGTAGTTAACCTAGAATGACCTTGAATGACCTTCATAATAGACCAATCTATTCGTCTTAAAAGTTAGTTAACAATGAAAATTGCTGTCGCTGTTGAAGGTTCCATTAAAAAGTGTTTAGCTATGAACCATATATTTTTCAAAATTCGTAATAATTACGCAATAATCTAAATATAATATAAATCTAAATAATAATAAATAATAAAATAAAGTAAATTAATCTAAGTTTGGCTTGTCCTTAAAAAATGTTTAAAATTTTTCAACAATATTAAATTTAATCTACTCCGCGTTGTTGTTGAACAATAAAAACCACTGTCTACTTGTTACCAATTGCAAGTACCGTATCGATGTTACGTCGGACGTTGAGTCTGGACGTTAAGTCAACACAATGGCGATGCAGCGGCCAGTAAAACGCATTATATCTCGCTAGAGCAGGTGTCCACGAAGGAGCAGGGAAGCTGAGGTGAGGCCGAGATGTTGGTTTGGGTTTCAGGGTGTTCCGTCGAGTAGCGCGTTGCGTCGCGCAGGACATACAGCCTGTCTCGCGACGCGTCGCGACGCCTTGGGTCGGAGCCGCGTTCGTGGATGTCCGACGTCGGTGTTACAGGCTGTGCATTTGCCGTTGCATTGTGCAAAGCCGGCACCCGGCCGCGAGACACTGAGTTACGAGCCACGGAAGGGAGGTCGCGACCACTTCCGGTTGTAATGCAGTTTGCGCAACAATGGGAGCCACAATAGGCCAAGGGAGGCCCACGTAACGCCGCGCCGCCTCTCCCTTCGGAGACGTTGCCCTTTGACCGAGGATCAAAGCGTTTGCTCCCTCTCGAACGTCCGACCCAGCATTATCCTGCTCGACCCTGCTCTCCTCTCTGCTCCGCTCCGCTCCGCTCTGCTCTGCTTGGAACTGTTCTGCCCTGCACGACCCTTTAAACGACGGATCCGATCTTCCCGGATTACGCGCCTAATGAAATTTCTTGTTATCCCGTGTTTGTCCTTCGACGTTCCACCGTAACGACCTGGCCAATGGAATCGCTAAATCTTCCTCCGCTATCCGGCGGGGCAATGCTTCACCGGCCAACCAGACGCGGTCAAATGTAAACTGGACTGTGCGGTCGAACTTCTATTTCGCCGGAATTTCCTTGTGTTAAAATCTTTTTTTAATTATTAGATAACTGGTTGGGTCGACAGACGTTGGCCTGTCCTCTATGAATTTGTTTGACGTCGATAGTATAATTCCTATTGAAATATCGATTAAAAGCTCCGACGTTCGTTTTTTTTTGTTGTATTGAAATATGATTCAAAAAGCGCTTTTTGTTTTTCTCGAATTTTCCATTTTACCATTTTTTAGTTTAGTTGAAGCAACATTTTCCTTTGCGAAAATAGCGTCCGCAGCTTTGTTAAGGAGTTATTAACGAAAAACACGGACCAATCAGAGCGCGGCCTAGACGCGTGTTGGCACAGCTGTGCTTTTCGTTAATAACTCCGTTGCAAAGCCGCGGATGCCATTTTTGCAAAGGAAAATGTTGCTTCAAATAAACTAAAGCACCTCAAATTTCTGGATGTTGAAGGAATTTTGACTATTATGATAATGACTATTATGAGACACCCTGTATATCGTAAGATCTCATCTAGAACCAATCACTAATGGGGCACCAGAGTACGTGCTCCTCCCTCCCCGGAAATGGCTTTACACCCCTCGCCAAAGTAACAGTTTGTGCACCGTCCCCTTATTCCTATGTCGATGGTGTGAATCGACCTTAAGACGTAATCTCTCGATGCGAAATTCAATTGCACTGTAATATACCGGAGTTTCATTAGGAGGACAGCGAGGCCGTCCAGACCGGTTCGTCTGTCAGGCGATAATCGTCCGTGAAAATGCGGCATTATTTGACTGGCACCGGTTGGGAAACTCAATTCGCCGGCACTCACCGCGAATTCGGAATCCGGGTTTCTTGCGCGAATTACTTTGCCGGGAGTTTACAAACGTTATTTAAAGTTTCGCGAAGAACATTCGCAGCCGGGTCTCTAGTCTATTCGTTTGGCTCCTCGTGCTCTGCTCGTCGTTCGCGTTCGTCTTTCCCCCATCCGGAACGAATTGTTCCTCGTCTTTCTGGGCCGGGTCTTCCGGGCTTGCTCGTACCCAGCCACCGGAGGGAGAAAGGAAGAGATATAGCTCGCGCGCCATTTCTTAATTCAGGATTAATTCAATTTCACGCTGTCGGCCGACGTCCACGTTTATTTCGCCATTGATTCCGCTTGGAACTTACGCGACCGTCGCAAACAAAATACGAACGCAACCGCCGGGACTCTGTTCTCGGAGAGTTTCGCCCCCCTGGAATCGACTTTTTTCCTCAGCTCGAACCGACTCGCCAATCCTCTGTCTTATTTTTATTGTTCTTCTGCGTCTTTCCGGAGACAATTTCTCCGCGGAGGGAAGGGGATATGCAGCGTTTCGATGACAATTCCCTTCTTCCGCGACGGTGGATGAAACGTTCCGCCATGCGCCGGGAAGAATAGCGATCGAAATTTTGCCGGGGAAAAATCGTTTCTTAAATTTTCATCTCTACCGGGGTAAACTTGTTCAAGTCGATTTTGTTGGAACTCGTGCGAGTGATCATTCTCGAAAAAATATTGGACGTGCATAGTTTTTTATCGACACATCGTTCACGTTGACGGGATGACGACAGCACTCGAAGTCCGCGGTCGATACAGTTCTATTTTTTACGAGTTTGTGTCGGATATTTTCTTTTTGTTTTAGATCGTGTATTATGGAACGGAGAATTTGAACGCACGGAATCGTTCCGGAATATGTTCCAAAATTTTAAGGAAATCGTATACTGTGTGAAATAAAAATTGTCCATGTTAATTAGTATAAAAATAAAATACATAAACATTTATTACTCCTCTTAAAAATATTTTAAAACAAAAACATCCTATATTTATTACTATAAAAATAAAATACATAAACATTTATTACTTCTCTTAAGCACATTGTTAAAACAAAAATATTCACCCGGAAAGACAATTAAAAGTTGTGGCATTCGGAAATGTAAAACTGCAGGACAGATAGAATCGGTTTTCTAAAAAATAAACTATTGAAACTTTGTCGACTGATTCAGCTGTGTTTCCAGAGTACAAAATACTTTTTGCGACGAGCTCTATTCGCACACCGTAAAGCATCACCATTGTAGTATCCACGCCAGTTACATTTATGTCAATTGCACGAACCGAGCAGTAAAACAGCAATAAAAAAAGAACGTGCAATACCGATTTCTTCGAATCCTCCCGATAGATGTCGCCATGAGCGTTTCCGCGCAGTCATTGTGCGCTAATAACCGAGTGGTTTGACGGGCAGAGTTCGGTGACGGATACGTGTCCGGTGTTAGTCCGTGCGTCACTTATTCCGGCGATCGGTTGGTCTAATGGTTTTACAACGTTCTGGATTGTAAACGGTTCGTTAAATCGTCGCTGGGCTGTTGTCGGTGGGAAACAACCAGACATTCCGCAGATAGGATTCGCAGGAGAGTACGGGTTCGCCATTGTCGGCGGCATGCGGCAGGAGGTTTGATCGCGGCCGGCGGTGGTAGTGTGGTAGTGGTGGTCCATTGATGGCAGATTCGGTCCCCTATCTAGCTCGCCTCAGCTTCGGTATTTGCTTGTTAAGTGACAGTATTGACGCGTGCAACAAGCAAATATCAATATGTCGTCGGCCGGCGTACGTATGTACGTCCACTAATCGAGGATCGGTTAATTGCTTTCGTTCGGACGCGACCTATCCCTTCTCCTCTCCTCCAATCCTTGGTGACTCTCTGCTTGCTCGCTTGCGCTGCGCTGCGCGCTTTGCGCTTTGCACGATTACCGGTGTCGCTCGATCGAGCTAGACGCGACACTTTTATCCGATGTGGCCCCGGTTTATCAATTAAAGCCCGATTCAACCGGGTTAACAAGTTAATTAACGTCTAGGTTGTTCCCGCAAAGTACTTAACCACCCTCGATTACGGCGACAAGATGGATCAGCGTTTTTCATTAGCAGTCGTTAATTAACAGTGTAGCCTATTATTTCTCGATGGGTGAACAGCCGAAACTTTTCCAGGCCCGATTGTAATTTATGAACGACCCGATATCTCGCCCCGGTTATTTTTTCTTTCGATGAATCTATATATACAGGGTTTCTCAAAATTCCTTCAACATCCGGAAATTGGAGGTTCTTGAGATCATTTGAAGCAATATTTTCCTTTGCAGAAATAGCGTCCGCGGCTTTGTTAAGAAGTTATTAACGAAAAACACGGACCAATCAGAGAGCGACCTAGACGCGTGTTGGTACAGCTGTGTTTTTCGTTAATAACTCCGTAACAAAGCCGCGGACGTCATTTCTGCAAAGGAAAATATTGCTTCAAATGAACTCCAGAACCTCCCATTTCTTGATGTTGAAGTATTTCAGTATCTCTATAAATATACACATATGGTGCCTCAAAAAAAATTTTCGTATAAAATATTTAATTCGATGAAATATTTTAGTCATAGTTCGCAGTTAAATTGTTATTTTCCACCCCGTTTTCCCCTTCTTGCAGAGTACTTTCCAGAGGGGGATGGGAAGCAGCAGAATGCAAAGCGATTTCTCCGTTAGTCGACGCATCAGTCTTCCGGAACAGGTCCGAAAAAGGAAAAAAAGGAACTTGTCGAGCACGGTTTGAGGATCGCATATCGCTGGCGAACACGCTGGCCGTCGACGAATTTTCCGTGTGGCAGCTCGATGCCGACTGACAGACCGTTAAACGCTGGTATTAGTTTATGGAAATAACAAGCGCGAGCTGAGTCGATACGTAGGGAAATCGCACGGGTACAAACGGCGTACAACGTCACGCCGTGTCAGGAATATCAGAGCGCGGATAAAGCGTTCGCCAAAGAGGGAGCGAGAGAAAGAGAGATAGAGAGAGAGAGAGGGTACACCGCGGTGCGACGGTTGTGTGCCATAACCGAGGGTAGCGCATAGCTCTCGGTGGTGAACGCTAGTCTGTCCGGTTATTCGCGTTATGCCTACGCAGAATGAATCGTGACGTTATCACCGGCGATGGAATTAATTATCGGAAAGCGCGAACGGTCAATTATTCACGGTTTTAATTAGCACACCGCCGGACGGACCGCGTCTGTCGGAGGGGACCGATCGAACGTTGTCGTTTCCAAGAGCGCTACAATGTCATCCGCGCGGAACATCCCTCGCAGCCGACCGACTTCGAAAATCGCCTCGCTCTGTCTCTCTCTCTCTCCATCCACCTCTATCACACGTCTATCCGCCTCTATCCGCCCGCTATCCGCCGCGAATGCGACGCGACGCGTCAAATGGAGTTTCGACGTTCCCCGGCCGCTTATTTTCCGTTTTGCCCTCGATCGTTTCGTTAGCGCGGAATAAAACGAGCCGCGATGTCGCGCGCGCTCTCGCCATCGCTTCGTTGCAACTTCCGTCGAAACTGAGCGATAACGGCAGATGCGCAAATTGATCCCGCCTGGGCTGCTTGCACACGCCTATACACAATATCTATGTGGATGCGCTCCTATATGTGCAGCTATGTATACAGGGTGGGTCACTTAATTGTACCATCTGAATTTACTAGTTTCGGAAAAAAGTTCCTTTGTAAATGTTGTTATTGTTACGTTTTCTCAGCGCAACGGTTCGTTGCGCTGAGAACATTAGTACATCTCTTGTTTTTAACAATCGTACGATCGATAGCTGGAACAACATTTACAATGGATGGCGAAATCAATATAACAAACACAGGTTTGTTTGCGTCTTTGTCAAGGAGTTTTGTTTATGTTTCATGTTTCTCAATTGCAAAGATAAGTAACCGAAAGTTATTTTTGTTAAAATGTAAAAAAACAAATATTCTTGATCGACATCTTTTATTTTTACCAAGGTGATCTTGAGTGTTTTTCTTTATCATAATCTTTGATATTGAAAATTTGTGATTCGGGTTGAATTCCAAGTAAGAAAGTTTTAAGATGCGCAGGGTGAGAAAGAAATAATTATTGAGATGTTATTCGGTGAATGTTGATCGACACTTCGGTGCATCTTTGATAAAATCCAATGACGAACATGATGCAATCTGTATCATTGTACTATACTCGCTATTCAGTGCCCGACACTAAAAACTCATGGTCAGCTTCGCATCTCGATAAAAATAAAAAGAATGACTGAAAACTTTTGTTTGAAACATTTTCCGATGCAACAAGTAGGTTATGAGGAAATCCAGGTGATACGGTTAGGTCAGATCACCCAGTAGATACGTGCGTGAGTTGCGTGTACGGACGTGTGCACGCGCGCGTAACACGCCGATGGAAAAAGTGGCTGACATCGCACCGACGCGATATTTTCGCTGAAGCGTTTAACGAAAGCGAGATCAATGGATCGCTACGGCAGATTCGAGATCGACGTATTTCGCCACAAAAAAACCCCACACAGAATAGAAAGAGACAGAGAAAGAGAGAGAGGGAGAGAGAGATTGGACGCGTGTTTGGACCGATAGCGTCGCACACGGAAACGGTCTTTTGTTCGGGATTCGAGTGAAATCGATCGCGAAATAGGTTTTTCACGCTAGTTACGGGTCACTTTGTTTTCAGCCGGTCAGCCGCGCTTCGCTTTCTATGGCGAGTAAAATGGTTCTTCGCGATGCGCTTCGCTGCGCGTTTCCTTCCGAAGTCCGAAGTATACTCGCCGCGCCTGGGCCGGAAGTGACCGACACCTTCGCCGTCATTGCCCTTCAGAGATATATCAAGGTTGGTGTTCCGATATTTTTCTACAAGATAATCCAAGAAATAGTAGTCATATTGTAAGTTACTTTAAGTTAGTTGTGTAAGTATAATTTAGTGTGAGGATACGGTAAGAAAAAATGGTAAGAAGAAATGGAAGTAGGAGGATGTAAAAAGGATTGTAACCTTGAGGGAAACAATAATATTATTATATTATATAATAAATAATAAATACTATATAATTATATATTATATAATACTATATAATTATATACTATATAATAAATTATATAGTAATCATATTTCCATCATACATGATCAAAAATATCCCCAAACCAAATCAAATTTTGGTTATTATAATAGCATATATGTTTTCCTGATTTTTGAAAAATCAACGCAACCAAAAATTCAGAAAAAGAATTGAAGAAATACACCTTCCAGTATACTTTACTATATTACAGATCCTTTTTGGTAAGCCTGTAATGTTTAAGTGAGATGTGGGTAGGGGTGTCATTTTTCGTGATGCCTGTAATTATTCGGTGACGTCTATATTTGATAGTGCACCTATATTTCTGTGTGCATCTGCATCGAGTTCCTCGTTCTGGGTCTCTGGCTGGTTTCCGTACCGCTGGCGCCGCGACGGAACGCGGCAGATGCATTTGCGTCCACGGCCAACGATGAACAGTTGAACACTGAACAGTGAACAGTGAACAGTGAATCGACTAGCAGACCTCAGCGAGCCATGGGATGCACGTGCGCGCATTTCATCGAGATCGCGGTGCACCGTCGCGCGAAAAACTCGGTTGATGCAGTTGATGCAGCGATGCAGCTATTAAGGCGGTCTCTCGATTCAACGTGGCTCTGCCGCGAACGAACACGTTCAAGTTTTTCGCGGATACGATCGCGCGTTATACGATCTCTCTCTCTCTTTCTCTCTGAAGCGAATGACAGCTATCTCCGAGCTCACGAGCGAGCGAGCGAGCAAACAGGACGCTCTCGGCCGACGCCCGACGTAACGATAATTAGACGGGATACACCGGTTGTGTCATTTCAAATTGACGTATCCGTTTTACAATAACTTGTGCAAGAGACGCGAGCTGTTGCTGTCCCACGTATGCCGTACAATACGTTTCAATTACGTACATCACGCCACTGAGAACGGTTATTTTCATATATACGTATCCGCGAGTTGATTTCGAAGCTACACCGTCGAGCTCGTTATCCCCCGCATCATCATCTGCTGTCCTTGCAGTCCTGTGAATCTGTTAATTTGTCGAATTTCAGAAAATTCACTCTCCATCCATACTGTCCCAATCACTTGTGGTTCCTTAATTAATTGTTTTTCAAATGTCCCAGATTATTGGACTGTTATGTAATACCTGACTGACGTTTTGTTACTTCTGACATTTTTTTGAATTTCGTATCTTTCAACGTAATTTTTAACTAGATCTCGAAGGTAAAAAATTTGTTTCAAATTAATAGTTCGATTTTAAAATTGTTTTCCATTGAAAAGATATTGCAAGTGAAAAACTCAATTAAAATCTGTGGCACGGTCTCTATGGTTTTGTCAACATGGTTCTTAATCAACCTTTGAAAATCGTAAATTATCGGAGTTAAATCGTCGCGACCTTCGTACTAATTTTGAAAACAAACACTATGTTGTCGACCTTGAAGAATTGTGTAATGTAATATACTTTATAACTGTGTTTTTCATACGTCATCTTCGTACCAATGTTTATCAATCTATTAAGTAAACCACAATATTTTGAAATGCATAAGGTGCAAGAAGGTTACATACGTAATTGCTACAATAAATCTTATCTGTTTTTATTTGTGCAGTACACTTTCTCTTGGCTTTTATGAACGGTGATGCGATAGTGAACGTGTTGAACGTAACTGACACACAGTCTGTATTGCTTTATAAAGCGACAAATAAATTATAATTTATAACAACGGCATGATTCGATTTATTCGACATTAGTATTACTTGTATCGAACGTGTTACGAATTTCGTAAAATTTCTCATGAACACGCAATCATCGATGGATTCCCGAATTTGTTTCGACCTTTTTCTTTTGGTAATTATTTACTTTAGAGGCTTCCTCGCTGATTTTGATGACCTTGAAATATGTTGTCAAGTTGTCTTCTGTACGACCTAACCACAACTCATTCTGATTGTATAATTTTTTCCACTAATTTTTTATGTTATTCATTTTGTGTTTGATTAGAAACGCCGTTAAGCAATCAGCTATGCTATGATATACGAAAGTCCAAGAGTGAAAATTCAATATAGTATTAGCAATAGTTTTTTGCAAATATCTCGAAAACTAAAACCGAGCGGCGGTAACATGTGTAGGGAAAAGTTGTTCAGAATGTTGCCCTTGACAACATATTTGAAGGTTATTGGGGTGGGGAGACCGGGTTTATGTGGGACTGTCCAATAAGTTAGCTAATGTTAGGGGAGGGCCAGGATGTCTACCAAACTCAACTGGCCAGAATTAGTTTCGACCTGCTAAAATCATTGGAAGCAGAAAAAAATCAGTGGATCTGTTCTCCGCAATCCATGGAGAAAATTTCGCACATAAATCTATCAGTCACGTTTACCAGGTATTTTCAGCGTAATTTTTTGGAGCCCATCAGAGCCCCTATGTCTCGCAAGCCGCCGAGCGATAGGTGCCAAGTGGTTCGAGCATTGTAAACGCGGTATGCGTGAAAATTGCGGGCTGTTAACGCGCGATTAGGGTCTGTCGCGTCTCATTGGCGATCGGTTGGAACGTCTCGATGCGTAATCATGGGTGCCGAGAGAGATAGAGAGATAGACAGTGAGATGGAGGGAGAGGAGAGCCGAAAGACGGGTTCGCCAGGCGTCGATGCGCCTAGATGGTGCGGAACAGTTGGTTTACGAGCTGGCACACTTGTCCTACGGTGGACTAGCTCGCACGATAATTTGTGTTATCGCTCGTAATGCCGAGCCACCCTTCGCTCGAACAATATTTCGTGTCCCCTGGGTCCTGGTTACGAGTTACGAGCCTGTCTCTCCCTCTCTCTCTCAGCTTCGATCCTCTCCTCATTTTTTTCCGAGCCTCCGATTCCTGGCACTCGCTCTATTTCCGCGGCACCTGCTCTCCTATCTCTCCCCTCTATTTTCTATCTTCCTTCTCCCTCGTTTGGCGTTCCCTTTCACTGAAATGTATTCACGGTCGCAGAACTACAGGATGATCCAAACATTGCGCAAAATTAATTCACTTGGAACAATCACCAAAACGATCAAAATACATATTCTAAAAAAAAATCGATAAAAATTTGGTTAAATGTATTCTGTTTATTTTTTCAAAGTAGAGTACTATTAATTACTATGTTTCTCAAAAAAAAATTTAAGTGAAAATCAAAATCAATTTATAAAATTTTTAAGAGAAGTTTTGCGTCTGAAAAAAATACTGAACGTTATACTAAGTGTTTCACAAGATCAATAATAACTATAAAATAATTTTTCACCGTACTAGCTATGTGTAAATTATCAACATTTATGTGTGTCACTGTACTCCATGATATTAAGAATTAGACTGAACCATTGTTTCGAGTGTTACAGATTTCAATATCGATTTCTCTGATCACCTGGCATGCTAACGCAAATATGTAAAATTTTGTCTATAAAAAAAGAATTTCAAGAGAACGGCAAGAATAATAATGTAAAGGTGACGACCGGTGATTCCTCGTGGCCGTTAATGACCCGAGTCGGTTCAATAAACGGGGCACCGTCGCGCGTCACGTCACGACGCTCGTCGGTGTGACGCAATTGTCCACGGTGTAGCCGGCGCGCACACTTTTACACACCTGACGCAATGGTTTGCGGCAACGCTGAGGTAACGAGAAAGATACCGGAACAAACGAGCCGGAAATAAAGGCTGGACGTTACAGCTCGTCACTGAGGCGGATTATGACGGAACGAAAAAGAAGCCTCGCCAACTGCCTCTGGAAACCTGGAAAGCGTGAAAGATCGCTTTCCTGCGCGAAAGTACTTTCCATTTAATCGCAAAGTGCTCTACCCCTTCTCTCTCTCTTCTCTCTCTCTCTCTCTCTCTCTCTCTCTCTCTCTGCGAGAAACCCTCCCATGGGGAGAAGGAAGTGTAGAATTGTGCCGAGAGGAGCCGAGATAAGATGCCGACGGGGTTCTACCCTACTAATTCAATCAGAAGATGTAATTAACTATTTTGTTCCGGGAGCAGACTTTTCGCCGCGATCCTGCCGCTTCGACTGTCGATATTTTAAGTGTTTGCTCTCTGCGTTTCAAATGATCACGTATCTTTCTAATACACTCACCTTGCGATACGCTCTAGCGATCTTCACAATTTATTTATTCTGTTTACTTTGGGATCGAAATGGTTCAGCATGTTTCTTTAGGTTTTATTTAATTTTATATTGGCTAGATAGGTCAATGAACTCCAACCCAGATATTCTTGTTCATCGTTTAACTTCGACTTACAATATCACATTAAATTATAGACTAAGAAGTACCTTAACATGTTTTTATAGTTTTTGGAAGGTTTAATCAATAAAAAATCATACCTAGAACTGACACTCGTTGTAATTTTATTTGACCCTTTAATAGTATTTTGACGTTGAAAATAATATTTTATATTGAAAACAATAAGCGATCTTCAGAATTCATTTATTTTGTTTACTTTGTGGTCGAAATGGTTCAGCATGTTTCTTTAGATTTTATTTAACTTTATATTGGCTAGATAGGTTGCGATTTTATTTCACCCTTTAATAGTATTTTTACGTTAAAAACAACATAACACTATTCTTAGATTTCTGATATTTTTCACTGCTTTATATGTCACCCAATTAATTTCCTCGTAAATCCATAAAAATCCGCAATCTATTAATGTGAAATGATATTGTTGGCGAAAGGTTAATCGCCCCTTCATCACAATTTAATCCATTCAGCTTACGATTTTATATTAAAATCGTTTTAACCTAACCGAACCTAACACCTATTCCTTGACGTTTTATTTGACCCTCATATCCACCCTTTTATACAACAAAATTATTTTCACAGATTTTCATGAAAATTCATTTGTCACATTTCCAGTAAAACTTCAATGAATTTAGGTTGCGAAACAGATTCTAGGAAGATACATAAAGTGAGGGCAGCATTATCACCTTTTCCTCTGGTGTATTGGTTCGGTACGCGGCTAAATCGCGATTTATGGGAACGGTGGGCCTCGCACAGAGGGACAAGAGGGGTGTCCCGTTTAAACAGAGATCGATCGCGGCCGGGCGACCGATTATTTGCCCCGCGATTGTTAATTGAGTCGTCGGGGAAGCTTCCGACGCGCATAATTTCATTCGGGACGCGATGTTATCGGAATCGTTGGTCGGCGTAGTTGGAAGAGCCAACGGGAAGTCTATGCCAGTTCTCGTCGGCGCCGTTGCAATTCTTGGCCGACCTGAATCGTTGGGAATATTAGACGAATCATTGTAATTAAAAGTAAATATACCGGTAACGGAGTGCTCGGCGCTAGACAAAGAGCATCCGATAGAGAGGAGCCGTATTCTCCTGGTGAAAGAGCCAAAGAGAAAGACAACCGAATAATAGCAAAGAAAGAGATAGGGAAAGAGAGAAAATGAGAAGGTGGGGCGAGCTGAGAGAGGAATCGACTGAATACTCCCGGACAATAATTGCGAAACCCAAGAACCGAGAGCTATAATAATAATAATACTAATAATGTTTCCAGGAGAGCCGAGTGGCCGCCGGATCAACTCGGACGATTTTACGGCGGGGCCGCCGATGTAATCCCGTTGAAATTTTTAACGTAATTACGACGGGCCTGGATCGCTCGATACCCGTTGGCCTAACTGCAATTCGGTTAAAACGCGCCCCTGGAAAACTGTGACACTGTTCTCTCGGACGAACGTCCTTTCTTTCTCTTTTCTCTCGCTCTCTCTCTCATCTTACGTAAACGGCTGGAATCGTCGGCCGTTTCTCGCGTTAACGTTACGAGAGGATGAATAGCTTCACACACTTACACCACCGTCTCTCTCGCTCCCTTCTTACATGCTCACCTTCTTATACGAGAGCTAATCTCAAAAATGGACTCGCCATTCTTGTTCGAAGATTAACCAAGCTCCGCTCGAATCTGCTCGCGAATTCCGCGACTCCGCCAGAATACATCACCTTCTATCGCGTGACCGATTAACACACAATTATGCGAGATCCTTGGGAAACAACGCTGGTGAGTATAATACCCTAAGTTCCACGTACAGTCTCCTTTATATTCTAAATGATTAATATGAGATTTTTTCTTTAGTAAACAATTTCTCTAGAAAATATTTTTATAATTTCAAGAATTGTAAAGAATTAATTGGGTTGAATTAATTCAATTTCTTTTTGAAAATTGATTAAGAACTCCAATCAATAATTAATGACAGAAATGGAACACTTGATTTCACATTCGTTTTTCGTATGAATAAATATTCTCTTCGTTAAACGAATTCTGCTCAATTTGCTTCCGTGTACAAATTATACTTTCGAACAGGTATAAGGAGGTTGTGGACCGGCATGCACCGTTCCAGATCCATAAAAGCTAAATGAAAGTCAGCCTCTTTGGGAATCCATGAAATCTTAACCCCCCGCCACGGAATATCGAGCCAGTCTCGCCATCAAGATTTCAAGCGGAGTCTACTTAGTATGAATGCCACTCGTTCCTTGAAATTTTTATCGGAGCCGATGTAGACGTACAGTAAATATTAATCTTCTTGTTCTTCCCGGGAATTATTCACGATCGAGCTGTTTTAATTGTTCTGGTTGTGAAAGGAATTGCAAACCGAGAGAATGAATGTATAAACGCTGTTGTAGCGTGTGTGATGTCTATTACGAATCCCTACAAGTTCCTTTCAAAAGCCTTTATAATGTATAATATAATATATACAGTGTGTAGTATGTTTATAGTACAGTAATCATATAATATAGTGTATAGCATATTTATAGCACATACTATAATATAGGGTAATTATATAGAAAAGGTCTGCGTACTCCGATTTTTATGAAATTTTAATATGTTATAAATTTCGACATTTCGAATAACTCTTTCCTCTTCCATTATAAGGGGGTCGCTTTTAGTTTTCGAGATATTTGAAAAAAACTATCGCTAATACCGTAGCATGCAGGAATACGACAAATTCAATACAGTATTCGCGATAGTTTTTTGCAAATATCTCAAAAACTAAAAGCTACCCCCCTATATTGAAAAATGAAAAAGTTGTTCAGAATGTGTTGCTGATTAATTACCGTAAATATTTACGCAGAATAAAATTGTCCGGGTCTCATTGAACTGCAAACAATATAAACTTTTAACGAGCTGTATTTTTAGTATGTTTCAGAAATTCGTGTTTAATTGCATCAACGCTTTCAGTATAAGAATCAATAGTATACCGAGTAGGATGAATTAGTTGTTGTTTCGAAAGATCAACACCACAGTGCGTAATCCCCTTCGATTCGCCAGCATTCCACACGAATTCTTGTTTTGTCTAAACGCAGAGGGAACGCTTCGTTTACAAACTGACGCGTTCTGCCGCGTTAGTTCAAACAGGCCGCGCGGTTTTCCAGACGTCTTAAGCCGCCCGTTGTTCAAACTATAACGTTCCGGTTAACCGCCCTGGAACATTAGCTTACCTTCACCACTTTCCCCAATTCAAATACACACCCTTGTTCCAGAATGTATTTATTAATGCCTCTTCGTTAAGGCTATACAATGGGATATCTCGCCAACGCCTGAGATACGCGAAAAATATTGAATAATTCGAACAATTCATAAGCTTAATTCAAATGGAATAATTTTGGAAATATATTCGACAACCCAGCTGAAAACTTGTAATTATTTGTCGATCCTCTTCTATACCAATTTCAATTTTATTTGTCTTCGTAGCAAAACCATAAATAAATTTTCCCGAAGAAATGTATTAGCTATAAATTTCTATAAAATTCTGTCAAACACGAATGTATTTTATAAAGTACAACAAGAAACCACAGTATGGTTTAATTAATTTTTAACTGAACGCTGTTCGCTCTTTGAATATTGGAAGGAAAGGCAGCCAAAAGAACGGCGTCTTAAATAATTCGTAGACAATTATCTTTTCGAAAAGGATCCACAGGATTCTCGACGAAGAAATCACGACGTGGTCCAATCGTGGGTTTTCGCGTCCGCAAACTAGCCTGACATAATTTCCCCGCGAACCACTGTAAGAACCGTGCACCCGAGTTCGCTCTTTGGATTTATTTTAGCAAACCGCGTTGACTGCGTTTCGTCTCGCGCTCGGCTCCGTCTCCAACTTTCTTCCTGAGGAAATTATTAGATATTTACAGTAGATGGGAGGAGATACGCATAGACGGATGAATATTCCGGGAGTCCTCGGAGCTGCAAGATTAACAGAGCCCGGCGAACTAACTTACCGTCGCTTTATTTTCACGGGAAATAGACGGGTAACGTTTCCGAACGAAACGGTCTCCGCTCCTGAAAATTTCTGATTTCGTTGGGAACAAGATGAAACCTACCCCCTCTCCCTCTGCCCCTCCCCTTTCGTAAAATCGTATCGCAGTATTTGCAGAATTTTATTAAGTTTTTCATTATCGAACTAATTTTATTTTTCACATTTAGTAGACCAAGTTATTGAACAGCAAGTAGCCAAATTTCTGATTTCATTGGGAACAAGATGAAACCTACCCACTCTCTCCCTGCCCCTTCCCTTTCGGAGAATTGTATCGCAGAACTTGCAGAATTCCACCAAGTTTTTCATTATGAAACTGATTTTGTTTTTGACATTTAATAGACCAAGTTTGAAATGTGCCAAGCCTGTCGGACTCGTTATTGAACGGCAAATAGCCATAACTCGTTATTCGCAGTCAAGAGGTTAAAGAGAGGAGTTCGGGGTGCATCGATTCCACGGAACTCAATTTCAAGTTGAAAAATGCAGTTTTGTCGATCTAGATTCTACCTTTCGGAACATCGTTGGTCGGAGAAATCCGCACAGAGAAGAAAAAGTTTCTCCGGCGGCGGCATCGCGGGCGCGACCCGGAACTTCGCTCGAAACGACGACGCTCGAAGCCTATAGCTGCGCGACAGTTTGCTTATTTAAGCTCGGCTTAAGCAAAGCTCTCGAACTTACCGAAATGAGTGAAGAAGGGTAGAGGGGATGAGGTTAGCGGCTGAGGAACGGTGCAATTTACCAATCGTAAGATCGAACTTTCCAACTTAGCCCTCCGACCGTCTAACTACCGCAATTTTCGACCCGCGTGTGTATGCATACGCGTGCCAGCGTGTATCCATCGTGTAAACTGACCCTTCTCCGAATTCTAGATGCAGCCGCCGCCGCGTTACTTCGTAAATTGCATCGGCTTCCACTATCGATTCCAGTCGTCGTCGGCACCACCGACTGAAAACCACCCCCCTGTTACTCGTACGCGTGAATCTCTGTGCGCGATCGACCGCGATCTATCGTGCGGTATTCCCGCGAAATTAATCATCCGGAAACCGGGCGGAGGGCGGAAAAAATGCCGCGCGAAAAATCCAATCCCTTTAACACTTCACTGTCGAGCTACCCTTGGAAAATCTAGAAAAATCAAAAACTAATTTAGCCAGCGCTTTCAGTGCGAATATCTAACGTTTTAAGTTAATAACTATCTATGTGGAAAGTTACCAATGTTTATTTGAATTAATTATTTATTTCATTACCACACTCATTTTTAAGTAGACATACTTAGAAATGAAACAAATTAAATGTTGAAATTCTTTCAAGTACCGAGGCTGTTCCACTATATTCCATCTTTGTGGAGAAAAATTATATGTATTATTGAATTTTCACTATGCAATATAAATGTACATAAAAATAAATTCTATTGTGCTATGATACCACAATATACATAATAATAATATTTACAAGTGACAGAATTGTTCTAAATATTTTTCTACTAACTTAAACTACGTTTTCTAGAGAAAAAGGAAATGTCCGAATACTTTTCACGAATTGTTTTAATATAGTGAAACTAATAATATTAATCTTTAACTAATTACTTTTTCGAGCTAGTGGGATTTTCAGGGAATTGTTTGTTAATACATGAAAGCCGTAATAGTCGAATTAGAACAGTGTGACACTGGTATTAAACAATTTTCGTTAAACTTCATTACAATATTGTCGATCGATGGACATTTCGAGGGTCCCCCAGATTCGATAACAAGAAAATTGATTTTCCCGGGGATAAATGTCACTAAACATCTGGATCGTGTCGGAGTGCAGGTCGTGATAGAATTTGGTTTGGTTCGGTGAATATTTTGTGTCGAAACAACCGACGACATAATACAGGCACCGGTTGCTGCTTTACCAGGATCCAGCTATGCTACTCTCTCCATAGGAGAGGACAGGATGCGCGAGGAGAGAACGACTTGATGCCGTCAGCTCAGCCCGACGGTATACAAGGAAGTACACTTAGAGCTAGAAGACCAGGTTGAAGTATCGTACAAATCTTACCGCAGGGGTCGGCACACGGAGATCCCAATTTCTCGCGGGAAACGCATCCGCCCCGATGCGATGGCCGAACGATGTCGCCCGAGAGCTCTCGCGCGTGCCCTCGGGCTCCTCGCCGGGCTCCTAGAATTGTTCGAATCCTGTTCATCCTCATATTCCACTGGAAATTGACGATGCTCCTCTAATCGATACCAACAATTAAGTCCTCTACAATGTGGCAAATCAAAACTCATCTAGACACACAAGCTCGTATCGAGGTTGGGAAATACATTTCTGGGACACCCTATATATACAGGTTGTCTTAAAATTTCTTTAACATCCGAAAATGGGAGGTTCCTGAGATCATTCCAAGCAACATTTTCCTTTGCAAAAATAGCGTTCGCGGCTTGGTTAAAGAGTCATTAACGAAAAACACGGACCAATCAGAGCGCGACCTAGACGCGTGTTGTTTAGAATGCGTTTATCTTTAATAACTCCTCGACAAAGCCTCGGATGCCATTTTTGCAAAGGAAAATGTTGCTTCAAATGATCTTAGGAATGGTTAGGAATTCAATTTTTGTAGGATAACTCTTATCGGGAGTCTCCAACATTTGTATAAATGTGGCACCTCTCATTACGCTGGATAGCATTTACTTGAGGTTATAGCGACTGACTTGTGCAAATTATAAAAAGTGGAAATGCATTTTCATTTCACTTCTGCGTCGTACAATTGAGTTAGACGATTTTTATTTTCTATAATAATCCGAACTCATTACTACATTACGGATTCCATGCATATACGAGGAAAATAGGTGGATCAAATTAAAATCAGTGAAAATATTCTAGAGATTAGAAAATAAAATTAATGTCTATCTAGCTGTATTACTTTGCGATGAATGCGTACAATTTTTATTTTTCACAAAGATCCACATCTCGCAGCAGTTCGATGTCATCAGACCAATCGCTCCAAATTGATTAATTTATCTCGCAGTGCAGAGAACGATCGCATCGATCCGCACAATTCGTACGATCGTGGAATTTCGTTGGAACAACGATACTTGAACTCTCGTCGTTCGGTAAGCCCCTTTTGCCAGGGATTACGAACTCATTAAACACCGCGTGTACACCCGCTGAACGTTGAACTGTAAACGGAGTCCCGCGAAATATCGCGCGTTTGAAACACCTTGAATTATTCAACGGGCGCATTTGTCACCGAGGCGGTAAGCAGTACATGCGGGGTGTATTGTTAGCGGAATTACGGAGCCCGTCATATTCGCTTTCTCGGCGAATTTTTCCAGCGGAAGATAGAATCGCGTCCGAATGCAAATTGACCTAGAACCGCGAGCGATCTTTGCTATACTGTTCCGCGAAGGTGGACAAGCTCGAGGACTCGCGCTGTGGAAATATTATCTTTGTCGAGCTTATCGGATACGGTGCCAGTGATTTCAATGCCCGGATCCGCAGGACTCGCACAACTTTCTGCGGACACCTCGGTCGTATTTGCACGTTGCGAACGTTCTATAGTGCGTTAACACCTGAGCGATTCTGTATAAACAATTGTTTCTATTTCCTCTTATTCATGGCGATTTTATACTTGATTACATGTCCCAAAAATGTTATACCTTAGGAGGTGATTCCTAATGTTTTTTTTTTAAATAAAAGATTAATTTTAGGTTAAGACTTAAGATTAAGATTTTTCTGTTTATTAGTTATACTGTATAAACTGTATACTTTTGTATAAAAGGACATCGGTCCGTATAAAATAAATAATAGTAATAATTATGATAAAAATTGAATGATCATCAATAGAGACCACATAATGAAAGCAATGTGTAACTAAAATGTTCTGCAATTAACAAAACAAAGGATAAAAAATATTATTAGGAAAGTTTTTTTTAAAATAAGGATTTTATTAGTACAACATTTTTGGGACACACTGCATTCGTCCATGCGTAGAATATAAAATATATATTTGAAAAAAAAATAATACCGAACAGAGATTAATGCAAACATCAATGTTAACGGTTCAGAATTCAAGCGGAGATTCAAAAGATAATTGAATAACGAAACGCAGGTTTTTATTTTTTTAAAAATGAAAAACGTGTTCCCTTGTCAACGAACGGAATGTATCAATTGCCAATGGGAAGACAGTTCGATCGATAAACGTTAAATACGGTAACGCCGGTGCAATAACGCAGCTACTGAAATGTTCCCGAACTACCAAATTCACCAGTTTCCAAAATCTAATCACGAAATTTTTGTTTTTTTCTTTTCACGAACCCGTGGAAATATTTTCTTTTTTTTTTGTCCGCCGATTGAATGGTGGAAACCGATGAATTATGCTTCGAAATGGGACAATGAGCGATTTCACCAGAGCATACACTCGGCGCCGATAGAAATAGGAAATAGTCCGGTGTATTTGTCGAGTACTATGCCGGACGATAATTGCGTACCGGCACGGTTCGGTTGAACTGTACGCGCGAATCTACGCGAAACAAACGGAGGGGACAGTGTTTTGCGCGTTTGCGTAGTAGTCGATTACTATCGCGCCGAGTAAACAGAGAAAGAGTCCGACGAATCGCGAGGATTGATAACGAATACGCGGTGCTCGCGAGATTGTTGTGGTTTTATCCTTCCGGCAGGGTCTGGAGAGCTCCGGTATAATAATAGCTGTATACAGAAAAATGATTTATTAAATATCCTCGCGAATGAACACGTTTCCACGCTGATGGTGCGGGGCTTTGCACACAAATCTGTCGGTAATTGTTCCTCTTTTCCTGTTATTGGAGCGACATCATTTATTTCCGAGCGCTGTGGAGCTGGATGGGCAAATAAATAAACAAAGGCTTTCTCGGTTTCCACGATTACCTTGTCATCCCTGCTTCAACAACGTTCTCTCTCTATGTATAAAATGGGTGCTCTGTTCATATAGAATAATAAATATATGTTAGTTTAATTAGTTTAGTACAATCAAACAAGGTTTATTAAAAACATTATTTTTAGTTCGAAGGGTCAAATCCTGTGGCAGGATAAAAATTTTTCTCCAGGTCATATTTTTCGAGATTTTAAGGTTATCCAACCATCTATAATATTATGACCTTCGCGTGACCTTGAGTATACAAAATTCATAAACACTTATTATTTTCGATAAGCACGTAAGTATCCATTTTTGTTATAAATTCATAAAATCCACTTTAAAAGCTAGTTGAATGATTGTTTAACAGGTGAAACACTAGTACCGCCTACGTCCATGCTAGTCGTAGGCAAAGTTTGTCCGGCATAGTAGGTCCGGGCTCTTATTATTACCCGCGTGTGTGTCTAGGAGGTTGAACGGGTGGCGCGTAACCGCTAGAATTATTAATCGAACCCCGGAGCAAGCGGAACCGATAGACTGTGTCAATTTATTTTAATTAATATCCGGTCTAATGGAAAATGCAGGTTGACGCACGGTCCAGGAGCTAAGGAACAGAACGATATTCCTCAGGAGAGAGAACAAGTGAGAAAGAGAGGAGGGTGGGACCAGGGATCCAGTGTAAAATCGACGATTAGTTTTCCTGGTTCAATCTCGACAACTGCAGCTGGCATCCTTGGCAGAAACGCTCTGCTGCCACGCCGGAGAATATCAACCGTGAACGATGCCTTGGACAACTCGAGGAGAGGAGAGCTAATAGGCTATGCAATTATACTCTGCGACCGATTTCTTCAAACACTGGGCTCCATGGAAAACAATTCTTCTAGTACAGTATTTTATTCATATAAATTTTTAGCACGGGTCTACCGAGGGACATTTATGCCGCAGGGACAGTATTCTTTAACTTTTGCCGAACGTAGAGAATGAAAGAATCCCAATTTACAACTTCATTATTTTTTTATGGGACTTCGATGACCATATTTGTGACATTTTTCTAATTAAAATCATACCAAATATGATATAATTCCGATGATATTTACTTGTGTAATAGACAATTAAAGTTTCGGGCGCAAGGCTTCTCATACGCTATCCTTCCTCGCACCTAAAACTTTTATTGTCTATTACACAAGTAAATATCATCGGAATTATATCATGTTTGGTATGATTTTTATTAGAAAAATGCCACAAATATGACCATGGAAATCCCATAAAAAATAAAGAAGTTAGAAATTCTAAAATAACCCCTCAAGGGGGTATACCCCGCAGTAGTGGGGATACATCTGGGGCATTTACAGGTGAGACTTTTGGGACATTTATGGATAAAATACTGTACATCTCTCCTATTCTATCGATTCGCGGTAGAAGATAAATTTTTGATTCGTAGTACAATCATGATCCTGATTTTTCAAGCTTAGCAGTATCAGGTCGTTAAGTATGAAACTTGACAAATGTGTTCGAAAATTGTGTACTATCTGTCAAGTTTCATATTTAACGACCTGATACAATGACTACCTGATGAATAATTCCCACAGTTATTATTCTGCTATTGCTGACGTATTTATCATTTTGTGTTATGACATGAATCGACCGAGTGCATATGTTGTATACATATGTGCGTGTTGGTATTTGTACATTCAGTCGATTCATGTTATGATACAGTAGGTCAAAGTGAACTGGTTAGAAACACAATGTCACCACGCCACTTTTGTACACATTTTTGAGGATATTTTTCAGTTTATATAAAAAAAAATAAGAATCCAGTGGAAAATTGAATTACACCACGTGATAGAGCTTTCGTTTGAATTTGTTGGACAGTGTTATTGACGTTTGAAATTGAACTGAAACTGCTGGTGCCGTTATTTAAACTAAATCCTTCCACCACCAATCCTTTCCAGCTGCGAAAAATAGAAAATTGTCAAGCGAGCCTAGGTAAAAGGGGGTTAATAATGTATGATTAACAGAGTTACAAGAATTTTTCGGAGCTTCTAGCTTTTGATTCCTGTGGATGGTGTGTACGCGGAAACGGGTAAAAGTGAGGTTGTTCCTCTTCCTCTGCGGGTCGAACGGGGTTCCGGCAGTTTATAGTAAAAAAGTAATTAACCCTTATCGGGAGGCTTGGGTGGAATCGGGTCGCGCTTGTCGAGTCGGGGCGAGTCGTCGATACGCAGATTAAGCCGAAAGAGGGTCGTCCCGTCCGCATTCCATTAAACCAGTCCGGAGCTCAAAGGAAGAGTCGAGTTCGAGTTTCGTGGCGCGGTGCGGAGCGTTTCGAAGCGGTGCGGGAGAACCAGTTAAAAGGCACGGACGATGTCGCTGCATTTGGCTCCTTTACCGGCGTGTTTCCTGGTTCGTGTTTTCTGCCGGGCCCTCGCTCTTCCCTCTGGGAGTCCCGCTCCACGATTCCGACAAACAATTTTCCCTCCGACTACTCTACCCCCGTCTCCTCCCTCATTGTTGGTTCCCTTTCTAACGCGAACTGTTCTCTCTCTTTCTCTCTCTCTTTCTCGTACCTTCTCTCGCTCGCGCGCGCGAACTACGTAGCTCCATTCAAAGTCCACGGGCAAAACGGTTACTGGAATCGTACTTGTTGAGCCGCTTAATGGGTCTGAGAGCATCGCGAAAGTTGCTCCTGCAATTTTTCACTCGGCTAAGTCTCCGAAACTCCATTCGATTCCAGATTGCTCGACTTGTTCGAAGTTTGTCGCGCCCGCGCACGCTCCGACAACCCCTCCCACTCTCTTTTCTCAGCCAAACCATCCCCTCGTTCTCCTAACTCTTGCTTCCTCTGCAACTACGTCCCCCATGTCTCTGACCCGATCGCCCTAAGGAGTACGACTGCCAAATGCACTGTCCTGTCATGTCGGTGCCTTATGTTGACACGCGAGCACTCCCCCATGCCTGGATCTTTTGTTCCTCTAATGAGGCTACCATCTCCCGAACGAGTACAATGCGATTTACAGTGAATTTCCAACGCCTGGATTTTCTACAATCCTTTCGGCGATGTTTAAAATTTTGTACATGGTCCATCATTATACGTGAAACATTGTCCCAAATTGAGAGCACCTAACTTCCTATATAAAGAACAACCTATTGTTGGTTCTTTAAAAATGCAAAAAATGTATAAAAAATAATACATAATTTAGGAGAAATATTTTAGAATTAATTCAGAATCAGTGATCGATTAAGAAAAAAAACTCCCCATATATTAAGCTTTTGCTTATATAGTATTTATTATAATATATAAATAAAAAATATAAATAAAAGCTAATCTAATTCTTTTATGGTTTTGTCGCGATGAGATATCTGGCAATAACGAAATTCGAAGCTCGTGATACACGAAACCGGCGGAACTTTTATTCGATGTGACGGCGCATCTCCCTAAATACGAATAACTCGGGAGAACGAGGAAGAAACGGGAGGAGCGGCAAACACCGGCGAGCAAGCGAGCGCTCGATTATCTCGCGAAATTGCCCTTCTCCGTATTTGCATCCGTCGCTTTGTGCTGGTTGATTTTATCATTGATATTTTATGTAAATAATCGCGAGAGAGAGAGAGTTGGTAGAGGGTGTGTGCAGCCGCAGCGTGCGGGGGGGATGGATATGACTCTGTTCTTGTAGGAAATTTCGAGACGCCGCCGATAAAGCTCGTGTAACCGGAGGTCGCGGTTTACGAGGGCGCGTTTTAAACGAAAAATAAATTTCATTAAAACTCGCTACAATCCCGAGTCGTCGAAACTTTTAAACGCGATCGGGTTCGCTGTTCGCGTTTGCCGGTCGATTTCCACAAGGACTTATAGGAATTGCACGGTTATTCTGGTGTTTGTGTTTCGGCACGTTGGTGCAGTGATACAGCCAAATGCAACAGGAAATCTTATGGAAAGCTTGTAAAATTTCGAAACTATTGGTCCTTGTGATTCATGATGATCCTAAAAACCTATGAAAAAATAAGGTAATTATATAGAAAAGGTTTCCGTACTTCGATTTTGATGAAATTTTAATATGTTATAGAATTCGACATTTCGAACAACTTTTTCCTTTTCGAATATAGGGGGTCGCTTTTAGTTTTTGAGATATTTGCAAAAGATTATTGCTATTACTGTAGAATGCAGGAATACGAAAAATTCAATACAGTATTCGCGATAGTTTTTTGCAAATATCTCAAAAACTAAAAGCGACCACCCTACATTGTAACAGGAAAAAGTTGTTCAGAATGTGTAGCTGCACAAAATATTAAAATTTCATCAAAATCAGAGTACGCAGACCTTTTCTTTTTTACCAAAAATAAATTATAAAACATTTTCTGTGTCATTAAAAATAAGGAAGATATTTAGCCTTCTTCAGCTGTGATAACCTGTATCTTTCGTACGGCGGGTCTTCTAATTTGATGGTCAGCAGTAGTCGAACGTTGACACTGTCAAGTTTGACAGCGATTGGGCCGATGCGCATCCCCGCTAACAAGAGTCCGTCGTTTATTACGAAATTTCTCGGTAATACTGGACCGAGAGCACGGCTGGGAGAGAAAAAAGAAGTTCGATAATGAACCAATTAGAGCGTGAAACAGAGAGAGGGCTAAAGAGAGAGAGAAAGAGAGAGAGGGTGGGAGTTGACGTCGTCACGAGGCTCGGAGGCCTCGTAGGAGAGAGCAGGGAGAGAAAATCGGTAGAAAAAGCAGGGATAAAGCCGATGGGAACCGGGCGAGTTCCTTATTCACGGCGACGGGGCTGCGAAAAAAGAGTGTTCCCATTAAATGTACGCGAGAGGAAGGAAAAATGGCGCGTCTATGGCGAGAAGCACATGTACCTATATACGAAGGAGAGAACGTGGCAGCTTCCATGCTGTGCGCTGTGCGCCGTGTGCCGTTTGAAACGGGCCACTCGTCGAACGAGAGAAACTCGACGAGGTTGGAGCTCGCCGAGGAGGAACGAGAAGGGCCGAGGCTTTTTCCCAGAAGAAACGAAATAATGCGAGAGCTTTCTGGCACGTCCTCGCAAAGTAGACCCCTCGAAACTTTCCTCCGAAGAAAGCCCAACGAGAGAAAAGAGGAGTGACCGACTGAAAGCGGGAAGAGCCAAACCGAATTAGGCTACTAGAGCCGAGTCCGACCGGGTCAACGAACAAAATTGCTAACCACCGAGATTCCTTCCATTACTGTTCGAACTGTCGTCCGAATGCTGCATCGTACTCCTCTTTGCCATCAGGTAATTTAAAGGCTGGAGAAACGACATCGTAATAACACTGCTCTGTTCTAAACATTCGAAAATAATGTTTTTATTCGATTACCTCACCAGGCTTTGATCTGCAAAACACGAGGAAGGTGATTTAATGTAATTGTAATTTTCCTCCAAAAGGTAGAATCCATTCTTGATAATTGGAAAAGCTAGCTGTGCAGACTTTTCTCAGCAGTAATTAGTCAGAGGAAAATCAAGATCCTTTAACGAGACCAGCACCTGAATGCTGTTTTCGCATATTATTTATTACAGAAAGTTAGAAACCGTACGCCACAGCTTCCCCTAGGGTTTCATTTCGCTCTTTGATCCATTCATTGCTTTTTCTTCGAATCCGTTTGGTCCCTTTGCCCACGTCCTTTCCCTTTTGTAGATCTTGCGTGCGCCATTCCGTTTCACTGCTCTTCTTTTAATAAAAACGTATCACCGATTGAATCGATGATATTATCAGTCCCTATAATTCCGCCCAATACGAAAACAAATAAAACTGTAAAAACAGAGTCCATAGAAGATTTTTTAAATTAATCTCTGATAAAAATCGATGAAAATCTGTGGAAAAAAATACCCGGTGAATCGTTCATTTTTAACAGATAAATCTATTTCATTTGAATTTGCTTCTATTAAAAAGTCGATAGAACACCGTTTCGAACTGCATTTTTATTGAAACATCATATGTATATAGTTCGCAGATGGTGAGTGCTCGCGGAAAAATTAATCCCCCCGTTACGAAATCGATGGAACATTATTCTAAACTGTGTTTTTATTGGAACAGTATATGCGGATTGTAAATGGTGAATTGTCAGGGCGAAATTAATCTCGCTATTACAAAATCGATGGAACACCATTTGAAATTGCGTTTTTATCGGAACATTACAGTGGATGGACAATGGACACAGGTGAAATCTACTCTATTTTTAGGAATATTATTTTAAATAGCATTTTTATCAAAGCAACGCAGATTGCAAATGAACGGTGTTATTAACGCTAAAATTAACTCTGCGAGTTCAGATTATGACTCATTCAACTATCTCCAAAAATAAATGTTGCCCAGGTTACAACTTGCATATTGTAAGCGTTACTTAATTAAAAAGTGAATTTCTAACAGGATAAAAGTGACAATCGCTATCCAAATTTATCCTTCCTAATTTCGGTTTCATTAACTCAATGTTCTGTTCCTAGTTTATTTTCCCTATATGTAGCACCCAAACTGATTCTGTCGCGAAGAACCAGTTATTAATTATATATGTATAAACAAACGAGACAATAAATGACGCAGTTGTTTTGTTTCAAGTGAACAGAGAACTGTGTACTAGAATTTATTCCGGTGCTTAACGATATCCAGGCACAACTGAACAACTTACAAATTAGCGGACGTTTTACCGCGTCGGCACCGTTCGCGGCCGAGACGAATGGGAAAAAGTCGATTCGTCGGACAGAGCGATGAATAGGCGAAACCAGAACAAGTGAGAGGGGAAAGCGAGAAGGTGAATGATCGAGAGGTGAATTAATTGCCTAGGCTGGGTGCTCCTTCCTATTCAGGGAACTTTGAACTCGAACCCTGCCGCGCCGCGCTCTGGAGCCGTAATTTCTTTTCACGAACGCGGACCCGGGAAACTCGTTAATGAATTCCTTGTACGGATGTTTGCTGTCGTGGAAGCTTCCTGCCGATAAATGTACGACCGATTTTTACGCCGTGTTCGACCACCGGTCTATTCCGTCTTGTTCATATCTTTGCCGGGTATCTCGTGTATCCCAAAAAGGTAGGCTAGCTCCATGTACCTAATAGACCTGAACATTTTATAACAGTAAACCTACCGACCATCGAAACTGACTGATCTGTATTACAAAAATAAAAAGATCAAATTTATTTATACAGAAAATTATTTCTATAGAAAATCCACGAATAGTCTTTCAAAATTGAAAGCTCACCCTATATGGCCCTATAATGACCAGAATAAGTCATCTCATTCCACAGCGTGTTTAGAATCAAAATGTAAAGAAACATGTGTTGGAGAAGCTTTATCAACCAAGCAATTTTCATCAACAAAGCAACCAGTCGTCTTCTATGGAAAGAAAATGTAGATCGTAGTGATCTTCAAGTTTGATGAAAAAAGAAAATCGTCCGAGCACCAGTGGCCACCATGAACCTAACCAATTACTTGCAAGCAACTCGGCTGCTAATTGACAGCGTGATATTCGAGCAAAACGCACACGTTGAATTCGCGTAAATCTGCTGGTAATGGCCACTGCTAATACGGCGGGTTCAGGGTCGCCGAGGGTACGTGTGTAGAACACGGATCGCGAACGTGCACGGGTGAATCGAAACGGTGGCGGGTCCGAGTTGTTAATTTCGGAACGATAACTTTCCGGTGAATGTCACAGATTCCCGGACAAAACATCCCTCTATGTGTGCCTGTCTCTCTCTCGGTTGGTGGGCAGTGCTTGCGCATTAACCCGACGGTAATGAAGCCCTGGGATCATCGGTGGCATCGCGAGCGACAGCTTTTGAATCCGGCACGGTGCAACGCCGGTTCTCTAATAGGCGAGAGACCTCCTCTCGTTTTCGGCGGGTACGCGGGACCGACCCGACCGAGACCCGACACCCACGCTCTACGCCTCCCCACACGCAAAAACACCGGCTCTGATACCTCCGACCACCAGCGAACATGTTGAAAGCATTAGGAAGTTTCTTGTGCGGCGAGCAACCGCCCCGCCAGAAATTAGAGGCAATCATTCTCGGCTTAACCGATCCCGCGATTCCAAACGTTTTTACACCGGTTACCGCCCTCCTTAACCGATCCCGGACCGGTTCGGCCCTTCTAATAAACGCGAACACAGGAAGTTACCTGCTAGGTGAAATCGATGAGTTTCACCGACATTCCCACATGCTGCGCCAGTGGATTCGAAAGCTGTTTTTCGTGGACAAAATTCAATTTTTCCAATTTTATATTTTCTACAAATTCTTCTATACTGTGGCTCACGAAAGTGCTCCAACGCCCTTATAACGCCAGTATAAATTTTGAAAATCTTCTTTTGGCGATTATGTGTTTTTAAATTTAAAAAATTCACTTTTGAAATTGAAATCGGTTACAAAATCTGGAGTGAAATAAATATTAAAAATAATAAAAATTAAAATAAATTAAATAAACGAAAATAATGTTTTTACGATTACAAATGCTTTCAATCCTTGCAGACTGTCTGCGGAAGCGGTGTCTGTTTTCATGAATTTTATACGAATTTATAGGGTCGTGTTAAGAGCGTCGTGGTCGAAGACTGTGTCATGTTCGAACGAAATCGGGAATAGTGCTCGAAACAGTGCCCGATTTCGGATGAAACAACCCCACACCATTACGACGCAGACCACCAGAGATGAATAGCGACGCGAGTAGAAGATGCACCGTCAATGCCATCGTTAATGCTATTATCGACAAACACAGCGAACCGGTTCCGCGCGAGAGACGTTTCAGACGTTTCGATGTTTCTCTGTCGAGTCCATCGTTCGAATGGGACTCGATCGAAGCTGTACGTGTACATTGCTGTCCATAAGTATTTCGACTGTGCAGTTGGTTCCAACCTCAGGGTTCTGTACGCTGGGTTAGCTCTAGTTTCCTGCGGAAGAGACGCTCGATCGAGTTAGGCATCGGCAATGGGAGATTATCCACTCTCTGTAGGCGTGGCTTCTTTGCTCTTGCTTTCCGAAGCACTGTGATGGGGCCTAATAAGGCAGTCTGTGATTATAGCTGTTCTAGAGCAACTATTCAGGGAAAATATCGACTAAGAAATTTGCGGAAGTGTCTGTACTGCTTTCTTTCTCTGTAACGTGTCGGCAGTGGGCGTGGTTTCGCTGTTATTGTTCCAGATACAGCCAGGATAGTGCACAATAAGGCAAATTATAATTATGCTTTTTCTAGAGCAACAAGTCAGGGTGAATAACGAAAAAGAAAGAAGTAGATGTGTCTGCGTTACCTTTTTTCTCTATAAAGAACTTAAAGTGGGCATTACTTTGTTGCTCCTGGTGTAAGCAAAGCTGGAAGTACCCACGAGAGCATTTTGTGGCCTCGCTTGTGTTTCATAATGTCACTCTTAACGTCGTGGAACTAAAATAAATTATCTACCATTTTCTCCAACAATTAGTACAGAGTGCTCTAAGTGGGCGTGTCTTCGCTGCTCCTTAATGCAAGGCAGTTAAGACAGTGCCCTAGAGAACAACCTGTGTCCTCGTCTGTTTTAAAGTGTGGCTTCAAGTAACATTGCAGAAGGAAATAGATTGCCATCTAACATTTTCTCTTACAATTAGTATCGAGTGCTCCGAGTGGGCGTGGTTTTAGTGCTCCCTAATGAAAGGGAATCCAGCCAGTGCCCAAGAGAGCTTCCTGTGCCTTCGTTTGTTTGAAAATGTCGCTTGCAATAACAATAAAGAAGCAAAATAAATTATCATCTACCATCTCTGTTACAATTAGTATAGAGTGCTCCGAGTGGGCGTGGTTTTATTGCTCTCTGTTATGAGTGTCATGAATCTGTATCAATCCGACTTTCCCCGCAATGAATTGAAAATGCGAAGCTAAATAAATATACAGCCGCAAAAGATTCAGCTCTCGCCATACAGAATATTTCTTAAACTTGACAATTCTGTTTGAACAAATTCGCAAAAATGGCGTTGAAAGAACGCCTCCGGACGCGGACGCCAGTTTAGGGTCGTGGAAGGTTTAAATTGGTTTGAATGTTGGCGTCTGAATGCTCCCTGGACGGATATAGCACAGTTTTGATGAAATACGTCGCCCGGATGGAGCACGAATTTATTTGCGGGTCGAAACGAAGTTTCAAACTTATTAATTCCTCTCAGCGGGAAATTCTGAATTATCCGGCCGGAGAAGATGAATACTTTCGGAATAAATTTCGTGTCTAAATTAAAAACTTCAAAAGAAACAGCATTACCTGTACGCGCGTCGTCTTTATGAAAATCTGCGCTTATCTTTTTTCCCCTCCTCGTTTCGAGTTGAAGCCACGCTCGTCTAGCTCGCCCCGTGTTCTCGGCTCACTTGAAACAAGAAAACTTGCGCGAAATAAATGCCGCGCCGTAGAAATCCTTCCCTGTACGTCGGCGTTGCTTCCACCCATCGAACACAAACCGGAATTTGATCGATGAATTCCCCGGAAACGTCGATCCTTACACGTATTTTAAAAAACTTCTATCTTCGGCACTGTGGACAATCTGCTACGAAAGAAACTTAATTTTTTCATTTATAGACTGTGAAATTCATGGTATACAAAATTCTGAAGTATTTCTACGATTATTGTGAGCCTTGTTCAGTTCAAAATGGACGATGTAGTTAGCTGCATTTAATGAACCGTTGTTACCGCATTTTTATGCAAATTTGAAGTAAGACTGTTTTACTCTTGCACGCGGTAAAAGTAAATGGGGAGGTATTGAACGTTTGCAAATTGCAGTAATAAAAACTAGGAAGGTATTTCCTCGAGCCTGTACAAATTGCATTTCGATATCTTCAGCTGCTATTTTTTACTATGATATTTAAAATGTCTTTTGCCGCGTTTAAAAGAATGGTAATTTTTAATATTATTCACTTATGATAACAATGTGAAGGAGAAACACAAGGTAGTGGAAATATTAGAAAAACTGTATAAGTACTGTCATAATATTTTCAAGCTGCTGAAACCATTATTGTAGGAAATAAATATCTATTTATTCTAGTCTGAGAAACAAAATTTTTATTTTCATCTAAATATCTGTCCTGTATTTTTTATAAGATAAATCGATTAGTCATAGATACTTTTTAAAATTGATAATGAACGTGTCACGAGAGGATATTACAGTTTTAAAATGGAATTTTAGATTTAATTTTCGCAGAGCGAGAAGCTTTGCAGTTTATTAAATTTCGTTGTTCATGCATAACAATTGAAATTCTTATTACGGTTTGCATATTTCTGTAACCATAATTGAATAACAGTTTTATATTAGTTTTATATTAATCGGAATGAATTCGTGGACCCGCCTCTTTAATTTACTTCTGAAACTACGTATTTCTGAGACTATTTGAATTTTGTGGGGTTATAGCATATTTATGGTGTGCACTTTACATGGAACGACGATATCCCCATGGTTTGATGTCCTGAGATCGATATTAACAGTTTGTCGAACAATAAGCCCATCCATTCGGAAATTTACACATCTGCAGAGAAGCCGACTCCATCAGCCATAAAATTCTTATCTCGGAAATTGAATCTTTCTAGGAATAAACGATCTTCTCTGCCGGGGACTAAGCTTTATCATCGGTGAGCGGTAGAATTTCATAATTCTCGCTATACATCATGATTCTCCAGCCTTTAAAAATGTCTTTTATTTAACGTCGCTCCGGAGAACCGAAAAATGTGACCAAATTGAAATGGTCATAACTCCAGCAATACTGGACGTATCTTTATGATTAAAAATTGATTTGAAAGCTAGAGATTTATACTTTCGAACGCTGTTCCAAAATTCTTGCTGCGACATTTCCCAGCAAAACTATACCGATTTAAAAATCATATGATTAGATGCATAGTCCTGGAATAATAGATATACAGTATTTTATCCATATAAGTCCCTAGCATGGGTCTGCCGAGGGACATTTATGCGCCAGGGACAATATTCTTTGACTTTTGCCGAACGTAGAGAGGACAGCCGAGATCGCCGAGAAATGTAAACATAGCTAATCCAAATTTCCAACTTCTTTATTTTTCATTAGTTTTTATGGGACTTCGATTACCATATTTGTGACATTTTTCTAATTAAAATCATTATATATGGAATGTGATATGGGACATTTACAAGTCAGATTTTTTTCGTTTTCTTGAACTTTCTCGACTCGGAATATGAAAAGGGCAGAGTTGCACAGTCCGATCTGTGTAAGCAATAGTCGGCCATACCATTTCAGGCAACAATGATAATTTTCCGAGGAAAAGTGGTCGTTGGTAGACTTTGAGCAACCGTTTCGCGTTTCGTCTAGCACTCCGGTTGTTTCGCAGACACGCTACGGCATTCGTAGCAGCTACCTTAATCGGCGAGCCATTTCTCACGCTAACGAGCCGAAGAATCGCCGCGGATCCGTGAAATGGCATTGTTCTGGCTCGGATTGCGCAGCCGGTTCATCAGAAATCATAGTTCCCGCGAAATTCGCCGTGTGCGGCTGGACAATAGAGTCGTCCGGCTGTTTCTTCGACTTGCAAGTTACATCATTGAGTCGATAAAAAATATGTAATCAATAGTCACTATCACCTGCTAAACCTATGTGTTCACCGATAAGAAAAAGCATGTATAAATCTATTTTCGACAGACCCCCAAGCGTGCGAAGTGTTATCAAATCAAGTAGCAAATATTTGAGCTAGATTCTTCTTTAGAGTTTGTCTCCGGTTAATTTGTCCAGGTGGATAATTCGTTGGCCGCGTTCGCGGGACACGTGGTCCCGCACTGTAACGAAAGCCTGCAAGGCAAATACTATAAATGTTGTCAGCGCGATTGTTCATTGTTGTCAGGTGGTAATTCGTATGACGTAGCTTGTTGAAACAGTCCGAAGCCTAACGTAATAAGGCCGCGCAGCCGATAACACGAAGCATCGCAATTTCATTTGCGAGCTCGACGCCAGACTCGAGACACGCGGCCGGGCCGTGTCCCAAAAGGGAATAAGGCTATTATTGGTCCTGTCCCCGGCTAATAAGTTGCGCCACGTCGTCACTTTGCCTCGTCCTCTTGCCTCACCCGTTACCTCGCCACGAGACCCGACGCAGCATGCTTTCTTGCGTACTCCCCCCTCCCAGCACGGTAAATTAAATATTTGTTTGCCTCTTCACCGCCATCCGTTTAACGCCGAGGACTCTCGAGAATCCTGCCTCCTACATAAACGCCGAATTAGCCGACTATGTCAAATCAAGACTTGTCTCTCATTCTACCTTAGCCCTTCTACAACGCCAACCCTTTTTGGTAATTATTTATTTTGGTAATTATTTACCAAAAAGGATTTTCATCATTCTGAACAACTTTTTCCTATACATGTTACCGCCGCTCGATTTTAGTTTTCGAGATAATTGCAAAACACTATCGCTAATACTGTATTGAATTTTTCGTATTTCTGCACGCTCCGTGGCAACGTAACCTACATTTTGCTTCTAAACACGCTGTGTTTAGGTTTCATTCTGGTTACACATATATAAGGTGAGCTTTGAATTTTGAAAAACTACTCCTGGATTTCTGTATTATGAATCGTATAATTTTTGCCACAATTTCAAAACAAACCTAACCTAACCACAACTCATTCTATTCAAATGATTTTATCCTTGGTAATGCCAAAATAAAAAAAGTCATTAATTTCCCCAACCAATAGAATCGAAGGGACACCATAACCACCACTCATAGAGTAACATCAAATTATTGCATTCCTCGCGTGTCTACTCGATTAACAGTTTTTCAGCTGGCAACAGTTCTTTCGACCCCCCATCTGCTAAGTGGTTCGCAGGAACAAGTTTTCTTGCCTGAGAAGCGACGAATCTAAACGACTTAGGCGATTATTTCGCGCGGGACGATACCCGGCCCGGAAAAGGGAGGTTCTTCTTTCGCGAAAGGGTAGTTTTAAAGTTTTTACACAGGAAGAAGTTGCTGGCGGAAGCCTCGACCCATTAATACATTCATTAATCATGGCTCGCGTGGAGGACGCAATAAACGCCGGGACGATTATTTGCCACTTTTTCCGTTTTCTGTCTCGGCGGGACGGAGATCGCGGATACTTACGTACGCATGTACTGTGTTCGTGTAAATCTCTTCGACAATAGCTTCGATGACTAGCGGCTCGATGACTCGCCACCGTGTACGCAAGGTATTTTCCGTTTTGTCAACTGGGTACACTCTCCCTATTGTTCCCGGTACCGTGGATCGTCCCGCTCGACAAACATAAGAGCCTCTTCAAGAGAATCGATACCGTATGATTTCGTCCGTGTGTGCCGTTTTCCATTCGAACGATAACGATCGTCGGGCCTTTCGAACGATGACGCATCGACGCATCCTGCGCCGATCAAACTATTGTACAGAGTCATGTAACAATCCATAACCATACTATCGACTGTGAATCTCCGGCCGGATCGTCTAGATCCGCCTCGGAAACACGGTGGCCAGCTTTTTAGTACGCGACTCACTCAGGTTCGACGCCCTCCAAATCGCTTAAATATTTGTTTCATCGCCACAATTTTTTTTCATTGTAATAAATTAAAATGTAATAAAAATAGTTGAATGTAATTACCAGAATGAATATTTACTTGAGGTTTTAAGAACGAGCAATGGGATTATTTCTTTTCATTTTTTATTATTCAACAATTTCGACTTGCATAAGGAAATTATTCTGCAATCTGATATTTTTAGTCTCCGTGAGTTGCACCTCTTTTAATTGATTAATTTGCGGTGATTTATTACTTCGCAACAGTGGTCACTGCTAAACACTTTTACGAGAACCATTTATCATAGATAACGCGTGTCTTGCATACACTCGGTTACATTTAGGATATAAAATTGCTGATCATTCTTGTGCGCGTACTTTGTAAGAGCCAGTGACAATTCGTGGAAAAAGATTCATCCGTTTTTCTACGAAAATTTTCAAAGTTACCCGGTACAGTCTCAGAGCGTGCAGCTCGAGCGTCTTTGACAATTAATTCTCTTCGACAAGAGAGGCAATAATGTTTCCATTAAAACCAGTTTATCCAAGTGCATAACATCCAAGTTTCAAAGACAATTTCTTCGGAATTTGTGTGAATTCTGAAGTTACATTTTGAGAGAAATTGTTATGTAATAATTGTTTAGATATTCTCAAATATGGTTTCTGTTGTGTGGTTGTAACGAGAAGGACGTCTTTACGATTAATAATCATCGAGAAGGAGAAGCAAATTTAATTCGACTTTTACAACGAGAAGAGAACAACATATATTTAATAGATTTGTACTCCGATTTTCATGAAATTTTAATATGTTATGCAGCAACACATTCTGAACAACTTTTTCCTTTTCCAATATAGGGGATTGCTTTTAGTTTTCGAGATATTTGCAAAAAACTATAGCGAATACCGTATTGAATTTTTCGTATTCCTGCATGCTACAGTATTAGCGATAGTCTTTTGCAAATATCTCGAATACTAAAAGCGATCCCCCTATATTGGAAAAGGAAAAAGTTTTTGAAAATGCCAAAATCTATAACATATTAAAATTTCATCAAAATCGGAGTACGCAGACCTTTTCTATATAATTACCTCAAACTGGTTACAAAAATTTCGTTAATGCATCGATACGGGAATGGGGCATTGGGAATTGGAATTAATCGCAAGTCGCTTAGCTGTTAAGAGTACTTAGCAATTGGAACTCGCGATCCAAAGCCGACGCGAATTTCCATCGGCATAATTTCGCGACAACGTTGCGCGCACTGGGCTCCGGAGATCAAACGGCATTTACGATCCGCTTCCGCGAATGATTTCTATTCGTTACGGACGCCGAGCAGCAAGCATCAGGTTCGAGCATAATGTTATTGACAGAAGCATTGTTCCCCGAGTTAGACAAGATTGGAAATTACAAGCGGCGTGTGGGGATGGAATGAAAATTGATTGTTTAATATTGCTGCGCGTCGCGGCGGCGCGCCGGTTCGAGAGAATATTATTATGCGAAACGAACGGACGCGGCATTATCGCTTCGTTCTCCGGTGTGTCGTTATTTAAGCAACGCCGACCGATTAACTCGTCTGTGCCGGCGCATCAAATATGCAAATGCGTCCGTAAGATTGAACGATACCGTACCGTTGCTTTATCTCGAAATCCTTATCGCTTAACACTCGCTCTCGACCGAGAGTCTAGTTTATCCGCGTTGCGGCAGAATCGCCGGAAATGCGCCGCATCGCGCATCGTTTCGAACGATTCCACAAATTCCGTAATGTCTCGACACTACCACCGTTCAAAACTTTTCCAAACGAATTTTAGACACTACTTTTTTTTGGAAAAGTTTCTATTTCTTTTACCTATATTATAAAATATATACTTAACATGTGTTTATTCTGCCCAACAATAAAGTGTGCTTTAGAATAGGTTCTTGGTAAATGTAATAAATAATGGGTTAAATAATATTTCACGGAAGAATATTACACAAGATAAAAAGACGGTGCAACGGATAATTAGTTGTTCATTAATTTCTGCGTGGTAACCATTTGTTTATGTATGTCTTAAAAATGCTTAAATATGCAGATCCGAAACTGTTGCACTGTGAAAATAATGGCGGAAGAAAAATGGCGATATCCGGTCGGATTAATGCACTAAATTTAATAATTATACCGCGAATGAGAAGCAAATAGAACGTTCATCCTCTAATATTAATGGATGAAAAATTTCATATTGACATTCTTAATATGGGTTTAATATTCCCGCCATTTAAATGAAATTTCGCTTACCTGCTCAATTTTGTAATCATAAAATCCGCTGTCTATTAATAATGTAGCTCGATTAAATAATTTCGTATATTTTACAGTCGCGTCGCCAATGACTTTCTACGTGGGCGAATATTCGAGGAAGAATTCCCGTCAAACAATAAAAATACAATCCTCTGTTTAACGTTGTCTGGGAAATATCGTTTTGGGATGAAATTGAATTTAATATTTTCCAATTAATAGGATGGATTTTTGTTTGACGATGACATTTAATATTGAATTAGGTGGAGAAAAAAAATTTCCTCGCAGGATCCGCTTTCATCGAAAACAGTCTGAACAAATATAGGCATTTAAATATTTCCAAGCGAAGATCGAAATCGTTTAGACAGGAATATTTCCAGGTTGTGAATTTGTATATTTTCCACCGGTTTTTCACAGCATTCTGTCTTTCTAGAACACATATTTTTATAGATAACGCCGTCAAGAAGTGACACATTTACCATTTCTGTGTCTGTTTCACTAGTTTATTTAATCTCTATTTCTCAATCTGCTAAATTTCATATCGAAACAATTTTATTATTATTTCCCCCTCCATACCATGCAACTTATGTATACAACATTTTTTCTTGTCATTTCTATACGACACATTGTTGGCAAAGAGACACCACTAAAAATGGTTGTACCATTATTTACAATATTGTTTACATTATTAAATATATTTGTATGTGAAATAAATGACAGGTTCTAATATTCTTAATTTGCGATTATTAAAATTGCAAAGATGCTTCCCAGAGGAATTATTTACCAAATTTATTTCTTTGGGTATATATTATTGGAAAAGTGGCCAAAAATTTAGATCGACACATTTTTGTTATGATTGTAATACAATGTGAAATAGTTATTTCTTGAGCTTCGTAAATCTACTGTTAAGTATTATGTAAGGTATTATATCAATATTATATTCATAAAATGAAAAAAAATCATATACACACAATGGAATTATTCAATTCGGAAAAAATGTTTAATTTTCAAGTTAGAATAGTTCCGAGTGCAAAGGGTTAAGTCTCAGTAGGTGTACGGTCAAACCGGACGCGATAGTGTGGGAGCTACGACACAAATAGGTTCGGACTTGCAATAGACCAGCTCAGAAATACCGGGAAGCTCGAAATGTCATTTCGCAGGAGAATGATTTGATTTGGATAACTGGAAGTCCTGTCGTCATTTTCGTTGGAAAATAAAATGTGGTCGAGTACAGCTGCGACGACAAGTCCGGCAATCCCGTTTGCTCGCGGCGACTGGTAGACAATAATTAACGATCGGCCTGTCCGCGAGATTTACTTAACGTTCCATCGGACAACGAAACGATATTAGAGGTGTGTCGCAACGGGCACGGGGGTTGCGTAATCCGTGGACAAACGGAATCGCTGGAAGCGTCTTTCGCGCGAGTGCGGGTGACAGTGTGCGTCTATTGTATTGTATATATATATATGACGGATTATCCGCGAACACTATTAAACGGCGCGATGCGAATCGCAAACTCTCGTCCGTTATCAGTTTTTACATGATGTCATCGGCATTTTCCGCGCGAGGCTGTAACAAGACGGAAGAGCATACCACCGTTGGCACAGTGGGCCGAACGTATTCGGAGGCTAAAATTGAATTTTTCAAGATTCATATTTCCAACGAATTTTTCTAGACATGACTGACTGCGGATTTTTGTGCAAAATAAAAATTGCAGGAAACCATCTCCTCGGTTTTTGAAATTTTAATATACCGAGTCTCTCAAAAATATTGTACCTCTTTTTACAAGGGGAGATTCCTGAGATGATTTGAAGGAACTTTTTACTAAAATAATTTTGGGTGATTATATAGAAAAGGTCTGCGTATTCCGATTTTGATAAAATTTTAGATTTCGACATTTTGAACAACTTTTTCCTTTTCCAATATAGGGGGTCGCTTTTAGTTTTCGAGATATTTGCAAAAGACTATTGCTGATACTGTATGGAATTTTTCGTATTCCTGCATGCTCCGCGGCAACGTAAACCTGTTTCGGAACCGCATCTCTACAGCGTCAAAATGTAAACAAAGGCCTCACTGGGACAGGCTTACGTTGCCGCGGAGCGTGCAGGAATACGAAACATTCAAAACAGCATTCGCGATAGTTTTTTGCAAATATCTGAAAAACTAAAAGCGACCCCCCTATATTGGAAAAGGAAAAAGTTGTTCAGAATGTGTTGCTACATAACATATTAAAATTTCATCAAAATATAATTATCTAATTTTGTAAACCAGAGAAAAAAACAGGTTTCTAGATATCTGTGCAACACGAAGTGCAACGAAAAGTGCATTGCGTGCCACCACCTATATATTCGGCGAGGAAACATAACCGACGTTCCCGGGCTATTTGCAGTGGTCGGACTGTGACAGCCGAGTCGCCTTAATGCTCGTAACGTGCTCCACTAAACTGGACGAGTATCCTGCGAAATACGCAAGAGACGAACGTGCTCGCGAACGAGCTGTGCAACCACTTGCGTGCACCCGATGCACCGAGTTCGACGTCGAACGATACGCGACCTGGGAACGATAAAGGAGCAGATCGATCAGCATTCGCTGATGTTAACAGCGTTGCAACTTGATCAGAATAATTCAGTGAACGAGTACAAAAATTTCAATCAGTAATGAAGACCCACTCTTCGTTATTAGACTGCTTCAATTTTCATACTCTTCAATAAATTTCTTTGACTAAAATATATATAATGGCTAGCGTGTTCTTGACCCTTCACATTTTTGTATATTTTGCACCATCTCGCAATTCTACATTTATCGAGCAGATCGTGAAGAGGAAAATTGTTATTATGAAAAGTATTGATAACGAAACAATTTTATTTGAAGTTGGATGTACCAGTTGAAAACTTTAGTAGATTCTCTGATTCGTCACAAAATTTACATGCTGCTGTAATCAGTTTTGCGGATGATTAGTTATCTAGAGTTAAATACAATCGTACCGATCCACGTGTAAACAGTAGGATTCCATGAAGCTTTCTCCACAAATAATTCTTACATTTCTCAGTCAGATAGAGATAAAACAACTTTATCATAATTTTTTAAAAGAACACTGGACCTTCGACGCATTGTTTCTTCTGCAATTCTGGCGATGAAATACAATGCAATCGAATTCAGATTCAAGGTCAATGTCAATTTTGCAGTATAGGTGTTTTTTTAATTGTTAAACAAGGTGACAACGCACTGTGTTCGAAAAGCCCGGAGAATTCTCAAAGGTTTTACTTTAATTTTCCGCGTTTCTCCGTCGGGCGTCATTGAAAACCTGCTCTCCCCCGGCGCGAGCGTCATGGCTGGCGGAATCGGCCGCGTCGGCGTTATAATTGCCAACAAATAACTGATTTAAATTCCGCGAAGCGCGAGCAGGAAATTGAGCGTCGTGGCCGAGCGAACAATGGCTAATGGCCCTTGGTCCCGCGATTGCTTGGTGGCCTCGGCCACGGGAATCAATAATTAAACTTCAATTTTCACGGCATTACCCGCACTTCTGATATCCGAAGCCCGGGTGCGTTGTTCTCCGACCAGAGCAGAGGCGAGAGAGCACTCGCGCGCGTACCGGTTGCATAAACTATGGAAAATATAGCCGCGGTGTGCGTTGGGAAGTCGTCAAACGAGGGAACGCGATACTGTTACCAAGAGAGAAAGAGAAGAGAAAGAGAGGAGAGGGAGGATGGGAGAGAAGAGTTTCCTAACGGTCGCAGTTATCGTAAAACGAATATAACGCCGTTAAGCAAAGACAATACACTTTTCTCGGCCGGTTCGCGGTTCAGCGAACTAAGGGACTATAATTTTCGTGTCCCCGGATATATTAACCGTGCTTCGTTTATCTTTCCGACGTGTCTGCCGGCTCGCGATAATGGATGGAAGAGGAGAAGCTCTACAGAATTACGGAAATCCATTCTCGCGTTTTAAAAGGCGCTGGAGGAGGATCGGCCGAAAGGAAAGCACACGGCGAAATCGTCGAGAGAGACAAACCCCCTGCTTCGACACGCCGGCACAGTGGTCGATTTTTCGGAATACTGAAACAATAATCAGTACTACTTGATTATTTAACACACAGCGAGATACCCAATTACATCCTTGGTTGTAATTGCACAAGGAATAATAAAGATGTTTCCATTATTAAAATTGATTTTAATTATAATTTGAACGGTAATTATATAGAAAAAGGTCTGCGTACTCCGATTTTGTACAACTTTTTCCTTTCCCAATATTGGGGGGTCGCTTTTAGTTTTCGAGATATTTGCAAAAGACTATTGCTAATGCTGTGTTGAATTTTTCGTATTCCTGCATGCTTCGCGGCAACGTAAACCTATTCCGGCGCCGCATCTCTTTATTTTTTGTTTGTAAACACGTTGTGGAGATGAGAAGCGACAATACCACACACGCCCACTCAGTGTTTCTAAAAAGAAGGTTACTTTGCAGGAATACGAAAAATTCAATACAGTATTCGCGATAGTTTTTTGCAAATATCTGAAAAACTAAAAACGACCACCATATATTGGAATAGGAAAAAGTTGTTCAGAATGTGTTGCTGCATAACATATTAAAATTTCATCAAAATAGGAGCACGCAGACCTTTTTTGCGCGTCGTTCGGAACCCGAAAAGATTTTTAAAGGGTCTCCCTTACGTTCGATTACGAGAATTCGTCGACTCGGCAATAATCGGCAGGTATTTTCGGCGATGGCCATTTTCGTGGACGATTTCGAGCGAGAGAAGGAGGATGGGACAAGGAATTACCGATCACGTATATAATATATCACGTGTCACGTATCCGTGGTCAATGAATCCGATTCAGTAGAGCTAAGTGAAACGCTGTTATCGGCCCGCACGAGGGAACCGTGCTTCCGTATTATTATATTCCGGCCGTGTCCGATACGAAATAACTGGCGATTCACGGTTTATTAACGCGCTGAGAATACGGACGAGAGCCGTTTTCTCGCGGACAATGTTCCAGTTGTTAGCAATTCCGTCACGGAGATCGAACCGAATCGTTTCACCACATTAGTATTATGTGTGCGCTGGTATTATGGCCAGCGCGTGAGGAGCACGGCCATAAATATTTACCCGTATCAGCTATCAACGCATCGCCATAGGAACCTCCGCGAGGTCCAGTCTATGGCTGAACTGTGTCAAAGAAAAATCAAAAATACGAATAAAGTTGCTACACCCGTGGCACAATGTTTCCGATCGATGTTCACATTTTAGAAGTATAAATTATTACTTTATGGAGTTAAAACTGATGGGAAATGGTATATGGTGGCAACTAATGTCGGGCAAAGATATTTTGCTTTCTGGTTCGAAAAAAACGTCGACTTGTTAACTCTAAAGGGTTGGGGTTGGGTTAGTCTCAAAATAAAAGTCTGCTCTATCGGGTGATATAATTCGATTTGTCCCTGTACCCTTCTTTTTTAAAACAAATTGAAAAATATCCTCACAAACTGGTGTAAAAAGCTTGTCTCTCCATCTTTAACGATTATTTTGTTGTGTTTCATTCTTCAATAAGCCTCTTTCCATTTCCCATCAGTTTTAACTCCGTAAAATAATAATTTATACTTCTAAATTGTGAATGTTTTCTCGAAAATCGGTATCACTGGCTCACAGGAAGGACAATGTGTCCCTTCCTCGTCCTCTCTCTAAGAGTTTCTCGAAATTGTAACATTGATTTCTGTAAAACTGATTAATTAAAAAATAATTGTTGACACAACTGAGAATCAGTGCACAATATTCAAATTCTCAACATACACACAGACATTTCCAAATACAAACACTTCTGCTGGAACCGCAGACGTTTACTTTTACACTTCGTTGGGAATGATTTAGTTTGCAGGAGGTCAAAATGGCGTTCGTATGCTACAATGTACAATTAGAATCTTCTAATTACTTATTCATGAATGTTTTCTATTTTCAGCGACGCATATCTCTTTATGCGCATACAACTGCAATTATTACACATTTTCCGATACTGCAGAAATTTAATAGAGCAACTACTTTTAAATGTCTCTAAGAATAAAAATGTAGTGGAGTGTGATTACAAACATTAATTATCTCCAGACAGTAAATATTAATATTATCTCGAGGTTAAACGATCCGAATGATCATTGAGGTTGTTGACTGTTATATCCCCGATACACGTGTCGCTAAAACTAGCTCAACTTTCAGTTTCAACGAAAGTAAAGTAAATGAACGAGATATTTTGGTGATCCCTGTAATCTAGCAAACAGTGTTTGTGTAAACCTTGTTTATGTCATTGAATTGCTATTACGCGATCTTGGGTCTACATCCTTGTTATAGATATCGTATCGTTCTAATAGCTCGTTCAACATATCTCGTATGCTAAGTACTGAAAACGTTTCACCCACTAATAACAGTGCAATTTCAAGAAGCCTAAGGCCACTAGAATTTGTCACTTCTGCATCCTATTAAAGTTCTACCTGAAATCTTTATAGTAATTATTTAGAAAAGGAAAAAGTTGTTCAAAATTTGGAGCTGCATAACATATTTAAATTTCATCTAAATCGGAGATGAGTGGTACATTCTAAATAGTTACCCTTGATTTTTTATTTTCTCCAAAAAAATGTCTGGAAGTTCTAAAATGATAAACATGATAAAACAGAGGGAGTTTGCTTAATAACATATTTCATAATTATCTAATATTGTAAATAGGCGTTTCGTTCTCTCTATTTAGGTTAATTAGGTTAAGTACAGGTTTAAGATTGTTTATAAGTTAGAAATAAGGGCAAGTGTAAATGCGTCGAGTAAATGTGGAAGGAAGTATAAGGGTTTGTAACCCTAAGGGGAATCAAATAAAGTATTATATATAATTATCTAATAAGTTAATGCACAGTTCGACACCGTTTAATTGATGATGCATTTTTCAACAACAATCGCACGCTGATTGAAGACAATCGATGGGTTCGGGAAAATCTCGTGGTTTCGGGAATCTCTCGCTGGGGAATGTCCGATGAGACTTGTTTCCAGTTTCCCAGCAATCGATGATCGGGGGACGATCGACGGTGCCGCGCGATTAGTCGATTCGATTTAATTAAGTTGTTTCATGGCTATTAAGCTGTCAGAGATGCGCGGCAGACAAAGAAAAGGATCGATGACTGGCATTGTCTATCCTGGAGGAGTAGAAGGGGAGGGGAGATGACAGTATCGAGGGTCATCACGGAAATTACGCGGCGTCAACGATGATCTTCATCTTGGTTCCGGCACGATAATAATCATTTTGGCTTGATATCGAAGGAAATCTTATGGTATTAAATTCACACGTTTATTTCTCAGTAAACTTGTACTTGTTAATTAATACATTAATTTTAATTAACTTGTATATTTATACAATTTATATTACGCATATGCACAAATTTTTACCTGACTTCGCAATTACGTTTACCTTACACGTGACGTGTAAGATATTGTACATTATCTATTACCAGTAAATAGTGAAATTGGTTATATAGATAAATGCCATAAATTAACAATCGCGCAAAACGACGAAATCGTTGTGACTTTGCAAAATAAAAACTTTGCAAAAAACAGATTATATTCCCTATCTTAATAATAATACACTAATGCGGATCTTTATGCAAAATGAAAAATGTTTGCATTTATTGCAAGGTACAATTGCCAAATTCTTTCTTCTCTTAATTATATTATTAAGGTAAAATTAATCCACGTGTGGCCCTAAATCTGTTTAATATGTCCACTGTTTTAAATAACACGTACCCCTTTTCGTCATAAATGCATAAAATTAGACTGAGGTCTAATTATCACGAATGCATAATTCATTTTGCAATTGACGAAGATAATTTTTACTACGCGCGAACATCCACATTGCAATCGGAGAATTCACGTAAGAACTGTGAAATTGCTCGAAGAAAATGGCTATCGTGGAGAGGACTTCATTTCTCCGAGTACTTCATTTTTCACTTGCACTCGGTTAGAAGGGAGCTTTTTGGAGAGCAGGTCGTCGAGGATGATCGGACGATAGTCGAAGGATTCGCGGAGATAGTCCAGACCGATTCCCTACGATTTCCTCGGGGAGGCGGCTGGCAGCAGACAGAGAAACTATGGCACGACTATGACGCGGAAAAGGGCAACACGGTGGGAGACGAATTATAAAAAGACGTTCGACGGTGAGAGGCTTTACAGTTACAAGTCGTGCGCTCGTTGGCTGCGAGGCTGTACCTCGCCAGGCTATCACCTGCCCTATCACGCGCCTCGTATTGTGTTTATCTCTCTGGGTGTGCACATCGGCACGAGGGAGTGCGATATATACTACCAAGCGTTTGATCGATCGTCAAGCGCCACGCGTCTCTAGTCAATCGATTGTCCGGTGATATTTTCAGGTAAGGTCAACGGCCGGCCCTCTCGCCGACATTATGCAATTCGACAAGTGCGCCGATCATGATCGCGAAAATCTCAATACCTGTCACAGTTCGCGCCGATTTTCCGAAACCGCGGAGAAACACCGAGTGTCTTGCCGGGAGATGGGATCTAGGGAAATTTCTTGGCGGTTTTTGTAGTGAAGATTATCGATAGTGTACCTTGTTTGTTTGTCGACGTTGAATTAATCGTGGTTGAACGATCGGTCCTTTTATGGAGATTAGAGTAGAATCTATAATATTATTAACCACTAGAAAGACTGTTTAAAATAATTGTGTTCATGTTGCAAATAATGTTATTAAATAATTTATGGTACATTTATTTGCGACAATATTCGAACATTTTTGAATTAAAGTAGTAGCGTTTTAAAATTCATATTTAAAGATAACGTTAAGATATTTATATATATATAACTTCTCTACTGAAATCATTAAGGGAAGAAATAACTTAGCTTCTGTTTTTTTGCAAACGATGAAAACTATTTTTATCTTGCATAAAAATTCGCAGTCTGCTTACACAAGTAGCTATTATTACGTTTGGAACAGTTTATGGAACCATTATCTAGAATAAACACTAATATAACCTTCAATAATAGGTATCTAATCTCGAAACTACGAATTTCTTTTGCATTCATTGAGGAGACTGTTTACATCGAGCATATTCGTCACGCATGAGAAAATTTTGCATTTGTTATTAAGTAAGATTTCATTCATAAAATGCAGCAAAACAGTTAACGATTATTATTATTTCGTCTGTTCGACTATCTAGAATAAATTATCTAGAATAAACAATAATAAAACCTTCATGGACTAGCAATAATGAGTATCTAATCACGAAAATATGAATTTCTTTTGCATTTGCTATTAAGTAAGATTTAATTTATAAAATGGAGCAAAACAATTAACAATTATTATTATTCGTCTGTTCGACTATCGATCGCCGCATGATTTTTTCGATTAAAAATCTCTTTGAATCCGCGGTTGAGCGTAGCGTTCGTGTCTGAGGGTCGTCGAAAGCTTTATAAAAGGTCGGGAGACAATGCTCGATCGCAGCCTGTTAGTCCGTCGACGATCGGAATTCGAAACAAAGCGGTTCCGGTTCCGAAATTCGCAACATTTTTTTCGCGCGAGTCTGTGAAAATCGGCGCGCGGAATCCTTGCGATTTGTCCGCATCCGCGGAAAAGCGGAGAATCAGAGAGAGAGGTAGTGTTCCGAAACAAACCAGGACAAACAATGAAATATTACTAAATAGTGATTAACGTCGCGCTTCGGCTGGGTCCGTGGCTCGAGGCGGGATGATAAAGCGATCGTTGGATTTGCAAACTGCCGGTAAAATTGCCGGCGTCGTTGTCGCCCGGGAAACGAAAACGCGAGTTAATAATTAACATTCCCGCGTTCGCACACACTTTTTCCACGGGGTTTGTCGCGTCAAATGTGCCGGTGATTAAGAGAAAGGTACGAGTCATACATATTTTGCGTGCGTACATTTACCCTGTCGCATTTAAATATATTAAAAAATATTTGTCGGTTACGCAGCAACAATGGTTTCGCAAAAATATGTGAAAAGACTGCGAAATAAAAATTGTCTGCTTCGAATCGAAATTATGAACATCGAATGATTCGAGTTACACCGCTTTCACAATTACCGACAGAAATATTAATTCGCGAGTGCGCGCGCGCATCATACCCGGCAAACGCGGCCACGTTAATTAGAGGTAAATTAATTAACACGGCCGGTTAGTTAGATGCGCATTAATTCGCTCGGCTTCCTAATTTATGTGAATATTTATTTCGGCGTGATTTTAATGCGAGGGCTTTACGTAAATCCGAACCAGAGAATTAGAGTTTCGCCGCGTGCAGCGCGTTGCGAGCGAGTGCAACGACGAGCCGAGGAAATAGACGCATCGGGGAACAGACCTGAGAGGCTTTTTATTTTCCGGCGAGAAAGTCCGAGTGCAAGTGTGTTTGCACGCGATCCGGCTGATTTCTGTTACGGCCCTGACTTGGATCGGCCAGCAACGGATATGGACATTAGCGGATAGCAAAAACCGGAGACCGAACGAAACGCGAATCCGCGAGTAAACACGCGAGCGATTGCTAACAAGGACCATGCCGATTTTAATGGTGGAAATTTCTACCGCTGAATGTGGCTGATTTCCATCGATTCCGAGGAATAGAAACCAAATAGAATATTATTCCTTCTTCCAATATCTTTAATAGATGAGATTAATACACTTTTAAATCTATTGCTCCATTATGATCCCTACGGGTTACTTTTTCCCCTAAGGGGTTCACCCTGTGGCTAACTTTTCCGATCACATCGCTCAAGCAGCAAAAATTGTTCCACGGGCTTAGAATGTTCAAAACCAATTTATGGCACTACTAAAATATTGGATAAATATCTTTTTCAAATATTGTAAAAATATTTTTTAAGCCACACTTTCTCATATGAGTTTAAGAAATGTGAATTGAATGTTTAGAAAATATAAGCTAAATATTCAGAGTATATGAACTAGATATTTAAAAAAATATAAAGTAAATATTACAAGAAATGTGAAATCAATATTTGAAAAATATATACTCAATATTTAAATAACATTCAATTAAAAAGAAGAAAATATTTTTCTCGTAACATGAACTAGATATTTTCTGCATATTTAAAAAAAATTATTACTTAATATAAATTAAATATTGTATGTACATTTGAATATTAAAAATAGATTGAATTGCTTTTTAATATTATATTAATGCGTATACAATATTTTGTGCTACTAGAGATGTTTCTCTTTTGTGTTTAATATACTCTAAACACGTCTCATAAACGATGAATATGTTCTAAAAGTCTATCAATTTATAATAGCTCGAGGCAGTAAGAATAATTCCAGTTATTCGTAATTCTCAAACAGAAGAAGAGACTCTCTGTTCTACATACACTTCCACTCATTTCTACAGCAAAAGCATATTGTATAATTTTATAATAGTCGTCATATTGGCGAATATATGCACATAATTATTAATGGTAAAAAGGTTGAAAATAAACTTCTACTATGTGCCTGACTAAGAGCCATTTATCCTTATCAGTAAACGACAGGCGATATTTATCTCCGAAGTTTTTGACAACGGGTAGATCGAGCAAATAGTCCGTGGCGAATCAGTTCGTAGTCGCGTGACGAGTTGTCCGGATTCAAATCGGTCCAATTAAGTCTCGCGACGCGACGTTCGATCGTCGACTCGGTGAACGACACTGGCGAATAATTGCTGTTTTATCGGTCACAGGATGTCGTACCACGTGAATACGCAACCGATGTGCCCGTACCCGAACCTCGGGCCTAGTCTCGCCTCTGTTTGCTCTGGCCAGCAATATCTGAGCTTCATGACACTCTTGAACACCTTCGTCACCGATCAAGAAACCATCTCGCAAATCTGCGAGCGAGTGAGACCTCTCGATCCTCCTGCTCCTGTTTTTGACTTCATCGTCGTCGGCGGTGAGTACTGAACACGGTTTTATTTATTTAATTGTACTGATTAATTCATGGCTAATCCCTTCATTCTAATTTTATCAGATATATAGTAATTTAATGTCGATCGTAATGTTAATTTGAAAAAAAGTAAGTTGGTTTTATGAACAATATTTACAAACAATTTTTGTTATTACATTCAAGCATTTTAATAGTATATTTTGAACATTTTACAAACATATACATATATTTTTAGTGGTGTCTCTCCGTCTTTAATGATATTTTAAACATGTTTAAACGGAAAGTCTAAAGAATTTTTTGCTGCAAAGAACAATACAATATCTTATATAATAACATCGCAATATTTGTTCAAAGTCGAAAAACATGTTTTTCTTTCAAACTCAAATTTCTCAAAAACTAGTACCTGGCGACTGGACTAGATACCGGATGTCGAATGAACTTTATCTTTCCGGTTTCGGTGTCGTTATATCTTAATTTTATAAAAACTCTCGGAGGCTGTCGCTCCAATTTTAATATATAATCACAATTCTTTGTTAAAAAATCACGTTACTTCAACGCGGTTCAGGTAACTTTAATTTGATCTCATCATATCTAGTTTTCCGTATTTATAATGAGGTAGATTATACATTCAGCCATTGGCTTTTCAATCACATTTATTTTTATCATTCTACGAACTTTAACCCCAGAGACATTTTGAGCTAAGGAAACGAGGACAGAATGAGGGTTGAAATATTCTAGTGAAACTTTTATTTTTTTCCCCTGCGATCTGACCAAATATTCCACTGTCTATCAAAATCAGCAAGCCATTTGTTATTTTATAACTACTAGACTACGGATCTTCATGGAAAATAGAAAATGTTCGAGTCAATTGTCCAACCCAAAATTAGAAAAAATGACATGTACTTTCTCTTTTATTAAATTTCCTATCAAATTTTTAGCTATTATACAGGTTGTCCCAAAAATGTTGTATTTCCTTTGCAAAAGTATTCCCCATTTTTCATCGCGAATTGAGAATGTTAGAAATATCGAATGCTCCAATAAAAATTCGTCTTAAAACTCGTTCTCTGGTTATCAGAGAATTTACAGAATGTGTTCCAAACTCCTACAAACCGGAGAAGGAGTGGGGAGTTGCAATATGTAAAACTCATTTCCGCGAGTATAAGCGAGAAAAAAGGAGCGCGTTAATGCACCGGCGGAAACCGGGTTGCAGCAAAGTCTCATTTGAATCGGTGATTGACACTCGAGAGTGTACTTTCACGTGGAAAACCGTGCGCAGCATGTTCCTAAATGATTCGTCGGGTAAACTTATTTGGCGGTATCAATGGCAATGCTGTAGTTTTGCGTGAGTTTCGTTGTTCGGGAACGGCGACGTAGTAAAGTGCAGCGACAGCTTTCAACCGATGTCTCACGGTGTTAGCGAACGTCCGTATTCGGCGAATAATTAAGGACGTTTCCTTATCGATTAGATATAGGATGGTTATAATAATACACCGGTGTCCAGCAGAAGATTATCGGTCGCCGGACACGCGAATAATTAAGAGCAGCAACCAACCAGCGAACGTTAATTTAAACGTCGTCGCACGACATAGAGGAGAGAGAGAGGAGTGAATGTTTCACAGGACACATCGATCGTTCCCAGTGCCCGTGTTATTCATCATCTCGCGAAAATCTGTCGACCGCAGGAGAGAGAGAATGTTTTACCCTGCATTCCGATCGGCGAATCGCTCGAGCGTTTCGCGTCGCGCGAGTTCGTTTCCAATGCGGTTCCGGCTGAGTAAAAATAAAGAATTAACCACTCTCATACACGTGTCTATACTTTGTCTATGATACTTCCCCGGGAGCCGATATATTACCGGATTATAATCATTTTATCCGCGAATAAATCGATCACCAGCTCCGCGAGAAATGAACGCTTCTAATTAATTGACTCATTCGTTAAAATAGAATAAGTTGTGCAACACTTAAAATCGGCCAGTGATCTTGACCAATACGAATTGTCTTATAGAAATAACTATATTTGATTTATTTAGACTTTGTATGGTTTTTATTAATACGATCAATAAAGATATCTATAAAATATGTAAAATAAAAATTGTGAAACCGGTCACTTGACCGGTTGCGCTAAGTCTAGTGTTGAAACTGAACCAAATGACTCAAGATTTATTGAGACGACGGAAAGTTCATTAAATGATTACGGATCACTTTTTAATGACTATATAGTTGACTCACGAATAAACCGGTCAATAGTCTCGCAAAAAAATTTTTTTTATATAAATATCAATGTAGATTAACATATTTTTATTTTGCAGTATATACCAATCGATAGACTGCGCATTTTATGCGTTTATGGGTAACGTTAATGGGTGTAATTTAAAGCGGGAAAAGTATTACGAGTATTGAGAGAATCCGTGTAGTATTTCCAACCTTTTACAATCACTGAAATATGAATGAACTCTTCATTTACCTTCTATATTTTTCAATAAATGCAGAAAATTTTTATATTGCATCAAAACCTATTGAGCAACTCTTTAACATCCAATATTGGACGAACTGAAATTTTTGTAAAAGTCATTTTTAGCAATTATTTTATCTGGACCTGTAAAATGAATATTTTAACAATTCAGTGTAGGTCAGTGTTGGGCACATTTTCCTCAGTTGAGGCAAACCATCCCCTCCATAATCCCCTTCCAATTAGCGCCATTACCCGTTGGTGGGGGAAGCATCTGAGGGGCCCCTACTGGCCCAGCACTAATGTAGGTCTTTAAACTATCATCTTTCTCTACATTCTCGCGGAACAGATATAATAAAGATTAAATAGTAAGGAAATTTACAAAATTCGGGGGAAAATCGTGCCATACGTTTTTTCTCTCATTTATGTTTTCCTAGAGCAAACCTAATGATTATCGGCAATTAAAACAGTGGCGATGGTTTCCGATGTAATGCCTGGAAGCTTAACGAAATGACGATTTTAAAGAATATAGCCGAGATTGGTTTTAACGAATGTAACGGCTGCGATGAGCGGCTGATTGCGGTAAAGTAATCAAACATTCAAATTAATCGGCTTCGCGATGCTAATCTCTTGCCTGGTAGGCTTCGCAGGAGTTTAAGGACGAATCCGAATGATATAATTCGCCGAGAAGTGTCGACGGTAACGAGAATAAAAGACGAGAATCGACAGCGAATATGGTTCGTTAGCCTTTCTTATATTTAACGAAGAGATCTTTTCTTCTCATGATCTGCTTCGGAAATTACAAATAAAGTACAACAGTGACATTGTGTATAAAAAATATATGTACGTAGCATTGTCTAGTTGAACCGCAAAAAATTATTAAAGTTGACAATTGTAGAATTGTGTTGATAGTAACACTGTCCAACAACAAAAATGTTTCTATACAACATATGGAAAAACAAAAAAAGTTGAAATTTGTTGGACAGTCTAACTGTGAGAAACAGAAATTTAATAAAAATATTCTCGTTTCAATAATTTAGAAAATAGTGTAATAGTGATTTTAAATTCTGACAATATTTTTTATTTGTGTCATGAATCCATAAAAAATTGTTGTTTTTCATTGCAAAAAAGTATCTCCGTTTCTACACAGCTTCATTACCGTCGCAATATTGTCGAAACTAACTGCATAATTTAACATTCTTAAATAGCTTCTTATCAGCGCCGGATATACATATTTCGCAGACGTCAATGTGCTAATCATGTTTTGTTCCCAACGATCCAAATGTACTCGTGAAATTGCAAATGTTCTCGATCTTTCTGCGTTTCCTTTTCTTTATGCGCCGATTACAGCTCGCCGAAGTGACTTTAATTTACGGCGGGTACGGGGCGATTATTGAAATATGTATTAGCGTGCGAGCAACAAGGGACCTTGCTAATCTTGCAATTACTAATTACGCGTGTTTATCGCAGCGAGTTCCGTGACGTGCGACTCCGTTTGCAACGAACCGTTCGATTTGTTTACTGTTCCGTTGTAATTCACTCTGGAGCTAAACGGGCACCAAAACGACTCTACAGGGTGTTCGAAAACTTTTGTACTTCCACGAAAGAGGTGATTCTTGAAGTAATTTGAAATGACTTGTTCAAAAACTTGAAAGACTTGTAGTTATCGAAATTGTTTACCATTTCCCATTTGGCGTTTAAAAATCGATCTACGTAACTAATCTATTTTATAAAAATTTAAATCTTATAAAGATTAAAATAAATTTGAAGCAAGTTATCGTTTCTTGTTCGTTTGAAAAGTGGATAGGGACGCCCGGTAGACGGTAGCAGGGGAACGTTAATTTTCCACGATCATAAACACGGCTCTCTTATTCGAGCGCATTTGTTTCTGGGAACTCCGTATCGTTATTTCGCATGTAATTTATAGTTTCGCGGGCGCAAAGGGAATTTCATTCAGTTCATTGAAACGCGCTCCTGATTGATTAGAGAATGCTAATTGGAGCAATATCCTCTGACAGCCTCCCCCTCTCGGCCTGTGTATTAGTTACGTTAAACGCGATCGATTTGACTTAATTGGAAAGTAGAGCCGGAAAAGAAAGAGGGCGGAACCGTAATTGGTGAAGTTTCGGGGCGACGAGTTAACTCGTCTTGCTCCTCGATGAATGAGCCGGTAAGGAAGCCCGAGACAGGCCTACAGCGGGAAAAAAGGAGCCTGGTAATTGGATGTTTTACGATGCGGCTGACGAAATCACCGAGTTAAATCTTTATCTGTACCGTTTAGCCGGAGCAACAACGCTAATATTAATCCTGCCCCGGTTTCTCTTTCGGTGATTATTGTCGGTGCAACCGTGAAGGCCGTTTTTACGCTCGCGCGACAACGCGAGCGCCGGCCAGTTCTGCTCCACGGACTCCAAAGACAGCAATCAGGCTTGAAATTTGCAAACAGAGAACCTGGGCATATTTGACTCAAAACTCTTCGCGATTTCCGCTCGAAAAGTTATTCGGACGCTTCTCAAACTGTTCGCGAAGTCTCGTCACTTTTTCCAACACAGTAGTATTGGTAGATCTCCATGTGAGATGAAACTGTTCGAAGAAATACCAACTGAATATATTTATCTCGCGAATCATTTTATAAGTTGAAAATTATATATCGGTACCCGTACAATTTTTTAATCCTACAGGATTTTAATTGTACTGTAATTTAGTAATTAGACTGTGAATTTTGTTCAATTCTGACGAAAATGTTGGGATGGAATTTTACAGAAAAGAATTTAAAATCGTCGATTGAAAATTTATGGACCATATCGTAGGAGGGAATTATTTCTTGATTTGGTTCCTTTGCCTTTTGAAATTAATGGGGGACATTTTTGTGTTAAATTGTGGCAAGAATTTCGTCGATGCGTGATTTAAAATTTATCTCTTTGTCTTTAGCTCGCTGCTGAAATTGTAGAACCTATCGAACAACTTTTAAGAAAATGCTAAATCATTATTGCCTTCCAATTTCGAAAGACTTGCAAACAAAACAACATTCTGATACACAATAAACTAATTAGAAATATAGATTGTAGACTACTCTCTAACCACGACCAGAATAACCAGTTCTCCATGTTTTTCGTGTCACTTTATCATCCGAAACAGCTTCTTAATGTAGTTTAATTAAGGCACTCGAACGTTTCATCAAACAAATGCAACGATGATGAGGAAACTGCACTTACAGAGTGCAATTACATTAATTGTATAGCAAGGAAACGTCGAACGAAATTGATGGATAGATTTCGAAAGTGCTGCGGGTACACATATCGAGAGACCACCTCGAACAATTTTATTCTCAGTGTCAATCGTCTGGTTAATTAGATTACTAGAGTTAGAAAGTTCACGATGACGGGGAACAGAACTTAATAAATTACGATTTTAATTCCTTGACCGATTACACGCCGTCCATTAACCGGCTCGACTTTTTCGAAATCGGAATGATACCAGAGCGGAGCAGGTAGCATGGAGAGAGCTAGACGAACGCTTATTGCCAAGGATAACTTGTGGAATTGAAAAACCGATGCGAGATACGGCATTGATTGTCGTCCAAAGCTCCTGCGTGCGGAGACACGCCTTCTGAATCTAGCGCACGTTATAAATTCAATGAATTCGTTAACGATTGTGCCAAGCGTCAAAACGACGAACTACATAAGAAGTTTGCTCAACGCTGCTAACGATTATTACACCGTGTTGCAATTTATCACTGTATTACCATTTCCTGAAAAGTATCAAAAACGAATAGCTCGGACAGTTCATTATTTATGCGGGTGATTATGAAACTAATCCAAGTCAAGACTCGAAATAAATTGATCGTGTTGTTTACTATGTAGTCGATTGATTTTATTCTAACTAGACAGGGTGATCCACGCAATCCTAACAAGATCTTTGTTTTGGTTGAAATTAGGAAAGAATATTAGAGGAGGAAGATAATGAATGGTATCTAAATTCTTCTTGCTTAAATGTATATAAAAAGGTACTCCAATTTTGATGAAATTTTAATATGTTATAGATTTTGACATTTTGAACAACTTTTTCCTTTTCCAATATAGGGGGATCGCTTTTAGTTTTCGAGATATTTGCAAAAGACTATCGCTAATACTGGAGCATGCAGGAATACGAAAAATTCAATACACTATCGCGATAGTTTTTTGCAAATATCTCAAAAACTAAAAGCGACCCCCCGATATTGGTAAAGGAAAAAGTTATTCAAAATGTGTTGCTGCATAACATATTAAAATTTCATCAAAATCGGAGTACGCAGACCTTTTCTATAGAAATACCAAAAAGTGGACAGTTAACAAGATATTTTGAAAACTGATATTTCATTATTCAGTGTACAATATTTGATATTTTAAGAAGTATTTACATAATGCCGGAATAAAGAGTTTGGACATCTACTATGATAAACATAATTTGATCGTAATTCGACGATTATCGCGAGGGAAATGCGACTCCACGCTCGCCCTGCGAGATCGCTCGGTCGTTCGGTATTTAGACCTGATATTAATACGAACTGTTATTCATTCAGTGGGCCAGCGTGATTATTGCGTCATTAATTTCATTTCGAGTTCGCGCGTCACCGATGTCCTCCCACCCCACCGAGCCACCCTTTCGGTGCATCGTTGCAATGGCCTCTATACGGTGCACTCGAAAAGTTCGCAGACTGATGTGTAATAAAGTCGAGCGGCGAATTAAATTTTATTGGTCAGAGGCACTCTATTGCCGAAGTACTTGTGCAGCAAAATTTCTATATTCGAGGAGGAACTATGATTTTGGTACACAGAGAAAGTTGCACTTAGAAATTTTATAGAAAATATTTATGTGTTATGGTTTATAGAAAATAGAATATTTTTATTTATTGCATTTTGAATTTGTCGAATTCAAAAGAAATCGACAAAATTAATTCTGAAAACAGCAAAATGTGTGCAAAAAATGATCCAGACGGTGCAACGAAGATCCACGCGACCAATAGGTCCGAAAGAAATTCGGGATTGACTGCGAGAGCATAAGACGCGTGCAGATAAATGGTCCTAGGCAAAACCGGTGGCAGAGGAAGCGTCGCCGGGCGTTGCGACGACGGGAAGCGTCCCTAACGAGGCAACGATGACGACTCAACCAACGGAATCAGTTCCACCGAAAACTTTCGCGATCGCAATTGAATTATCCGGCCGGATAGAGGTCTTGAAACCCGATTAATCTTCTTTAGACGACGCTCGAAGCAGATGGCGTCGCGGCGCTCGCTAATAACTGACGTCCGTCCGATTAATTGGATAATGAAATGTCAAGTGAAATTGGTCGGACCGTGACGGTATTGTAAGAAATGCAAACTTCGCACCCTTTCTATATGCTCGAGGAAACTCTGCGGTCCGTGTCTAATGGGGACGTTCGGGAAATTGACGTGACAGAATGTTCGAGCGTGACAAGGAAACGCTCGTTTCGTCGAATAGTAATCGAAATTTCGGCTATTCTAGAATCCAGTAAAGCGGTCGAATTACGTGCAGCTCCGTAATTAATATTTAAAATTGAATTTTCATAATTCACTTCCTCCAAATCGGAGACTTCATTTTCTCAATTTTTCCCTATATTTTCCTTCTATATTCAGTATAGGATTGACTCCTTGCACACGGAGAATTTTCTCAGGTTACCTATCAGTCTCTTTACGTATTCATTTATTATTCAAAAAAATTCAATCTTTTTCAATTCTCTACAAAGAATTTTAATATATTTTTTTAATTAAAAGAAGAACGCACATCATTCCGATTGCATTTCGAGAAATTTCTGAAGATCTCTCGCGGCTGAATTTCGAAGCAGATTTCGCGAGAGTTTGCTAGCGCGGCACGATGGAAAAAATAGGCGAGAAAGGAAGGCGCTGGTGTCTAAGGCCAATGGAAAGTCTGCGGGACAGTCTACGGTGAACAATCGTATCAGACACTGCGACTCGATCTCTTCTTTTTGCCGATGGGTATCGCTGGGAAGGGTACCACTATGCGAGGCCGACGCACAAAGCAACCATGATTCGCCTAGGCTAGGGTCACACTGCTATCCGTAGCAGAAAGTGTCCTCCGCATTACATAAATTACACGACGACTAAAAAACGTGATAGGCAACACATTGTTCCACTAATAGCGTAACTACGTACATTTTTCCTGTTATCTGACACTGTTTTCGCGTTTTCAACCTGACCTGGTCTAACCTTTCACTCGAGAACTCTACCTGGTTTCTAATTGGGAAAAAAATCTATGTAATTGTAGAAAACAGTACTATCTTATCTTTATACAGGTAGACCTCCTACAACACGGTTTCATTCTAACACTCTTCGTTTTGTTTAACATATTTTTTATTCTAGGCAATCTCTTTGGGAATTTCTTAAAAAAAAGTATTTAGTATTAAAATTTCAAACTTGGTAAAGGGTTTAGCAGAGAAAAGAAATAATTGATTAAGAAGGGACTTGATCTCCTGATAAGGATTATTAATTAGTATCGTAAGAAACACGACACTGTATATTGTACTATTATAATGGCGTAATTTCATTTGTTTTTCAATATTTAACTATGTTCCACAACAGAACATTGGTGTTTTAATTTTTTGAAAGTGGTCACTCGAAGGGTTGTTCGAAATTCTCACCCCTAAAAAGTAAATAATTTTTTTCTACCCTTAATAATTTGATCACAATTGTGAAAAATTATAAAGGACGTAAGTACGATTATTTTCGTACTTTTTTTTATCAGAATATCTTAATTAGCAACCGATAGAAAGAATGATATAGTTAAGGGTATTTACCCTGATATAATCCTTATATGAAAGGTTAGCGACTTGAAATTTTGGGGGGTTATCTTTTAACCTAAAACCAATGTTCTCCACACAATTTCAATAAAAATCCTGGGTGGGGCCGTTTCACTATTCTTAGTCTGCTAGACCCTTTGTTCATCAATATTTACAAAATGTACTTAATTTTTTTCCAAGCAATAATGACCATCGAAATTTCCAAAAAAAATACCAATACATTTTGAAATGAAAAATGAAGATGAAATCGAAACTATTCTAAATTCCTCCAAATTCTTGGTGCGTTCTCAATGGAGTAATTCGGTAGAAACGACGCGACAGGATCGAGAGGATCGAGAATCGATGAGACTCGTTACCGGAGCAGTAGGCGAGTATCGTTTGGTGTCGGTATCACAGTTCCCCCGCTGGTAAAGACGATAAAATATGAAATTCGCTGAGGCGCGTACCGCGGAATAGTTTACGGTCCGGCGAGCCTGTATTTGCATAATCTCGCCGAATATTCAGCGTATCGCGCGATGAAAACGTTATTTGCCCGGTGACACTTTGCTCGATTATACCGGGGCTGATTTTTCGCGTTTTTTTTCCTTTTCGCCGCGGGCTAATCGATGCGCCGTTGACCGCCCGCGGACTTCGCTAAAACCCCCCCTCTTTTCCGCACCCTGTTTTCCGCAGTTCCGAGCGAATTGTTTTCAACGGGCTCAATCAAAATTTCATTGTTCGCGATCTTTCTCGCGGCGATTCTCCTCTGTCGCAACTTTTAATGCTCTCCACGCCATGACGCCGCGCCCGGAGCTCCGGGAACCATTTTACACCTTGGAAACTCGTAGACATCGATAAGATCTCGGGATTCATCGTAATCGGGAATAATAAAAGTAAATTTGTGATTTTTGACGCACGGTTCGATCATTAGTAACAACAGCAAGTTTGCAAATTAATTTAATACGTTTATATATTGAAACAAAAAAAGAAATATATTGCGATGCAGCTGTGTAAACATATCTTGGAAGAAAAAATTATAAAACACATACTGGCTGCGGCAAAATAATTATTTAAATAAAGAATAATGAGTTACAATGCAACTGGGCTATCGTCCATAATCGGTAATTACAAGCGTAATTAACCCCTCGAAGTTTTCTAATTAAAATATCAATGTACTTTTTCGAAGTGAGAGCTTCTTTAGACGCACCGCGTAAACAATTGTTCGGTGGTGAATGAATCTGACCCGTCACGCTCCGAGGTGAAACGCTATTCGGGTAAACTCGGGGGGCCGAGTTTATTTAGATAGGTGCGCGTCGCGCCATAGAAGTTTTCACAACAGTATTGGCCTGTTTTTTTTCTTTTAGATTGAAGAGACTTCAGAACGCATTTAAAAATTCCATTCAGCAGAACCACAACCTTAGACTCTTCGTAGAAGCATAAATAACATGGCTGCGTTAGCGAGGCGTCGAAGTTCGATTCCATTGTAGCCGCGTCGACGGAACGGAAACGAACTGCGCCGGACGCGCGCGTTTCGTATCGAAATGCGTTTCTCGTGGGAAAATGACGAGTCGATCTAGAAAAGAGGGTGCGCCGGGGGTCTGTGTGGCGGGGGACACAAAGCTAACGGGAAATCGTGGAAAATCGAGGAAAACGGACAGAAGAGAGAGAGAGAGAGGAGAGTGTGGGTGCGTATCGATCGAGACCGATCCAGACTCCTTTCGTCGGCCGCGTGTAAAATCGCTCGGCCGCTGGCCGCTGGCTGCGGCAATGCGATTATGCAACCGTGACGACCGCGTTTTTGCCATGGCAAACCGTTTTCTCCCGATCTAACGTTAACTGTCACGCCGATACGCTCGCCGTTTTCACGAAAAAATGACACAGAACGCGCGCGCGCGCGCACCGTCCCGCCGAAAAAACGCGCCGACAACGGGAAACTCATTTTCTTTCTTTTCCTCCGAGCGAGATCGACCGGTTTTCTTTCGATGGCCAACACTCGCTGGTCGATACGCTATTTACCAAGCACATTGGTCGATTTTATCGGAAGCCTGGATGAAATTCGTATTTGTCATTGTTCGGTTGAGGATCTTTGCAAAATAAAAGTTTTCTAATTTGGTCGTAAGTAAACGGGTTTCATGGAAATCACCGACACAGTTTTCACCGATAACATTTCATCGACTCCAGATTTGACCGACAACGAATTTAACCGACAGCGGATTTGATCGACAACAAATTTGATTACCAACGAATCTAAAATAGTTGTCGGTCAAATTCGCGTCGGTCAAATTCGTGTCGGTAAAAATCGTTGTCGGTTAAAGGCGTTGTCAGTTAAATTCGTTGCCGGTCAAATCTGGAGTCGATGAAATGTTGTCGGTGAAAACTGTGTTGGGGAAATCTGTGTCGATGATTTCCATGGGACCCACGTAAACACGGATCAATATGCGAAATAAAATATTAATACATCATCTACAAGTAAATAGATCTACACGAAAATTCATTTTTCAAGTACACCATTTGAATTGTTTGATAATAACGTCTACATACTATATTTTTACATTTTCGTTGTATTGGGTTGCAACATGAATACTTGCTGATATAATATTCAGTATTTTTTTGCTATTAATCTCGTCCCGTATAATAACGAATCCGAATCGTAATGACGATTCTACAGAAAGACTGCCAAACACGTGCACATTCATCTCTTTTAAATCGAAATGAAATTTGAATATAATGAAAAATAAATTGGAGTGTGAATATGGAAAATTTTGAATTTCGAGCGTGAACCTTGTATATATGTAGAAAAGGTGCGCATAGGCCTTGGCCATGGCGCCAGGTAAAAGCGGTCACCCAGGTAGAAGCATGCGCCGTAGAAACGTGTTCACCATTGGATTCGCGGTACTCACGCGGGAACACTGCACACCGCGCCGATGAAACCGGAAGTACAGTGATCAAGACCGTGCTTTCCTCCGCGGGAGGGAAACGCAACAACACACACGACGCAAAACACGTGGCAGCTTCGAAATACACTTATGTTTGAACGGAACATCACGTCCCGGCATTCTTTCCACGAGGATTTCCACGTTTCTTGTCGATCGATTATGTGGTCTCACGTAAACGACACAATCGCAGTCACGTCTTATTGCCTCGTGGCCAATAAGACTCCCGGCGAAACTGCAAACAATTAGAAACGCATCGTTATCTCACCTGCAACGCGCCTCGTGTTCATTTCTTCGCGAGCCTAATCAGGAACGGAACATTGAATCATTTTCACGGGGAGGACCCCTGTAATACGACCCCTATTACATCTATAATGCAAATGGAATTCTACCGTATTGTATGGCAATTTTTGGAAATCACCGTCACATATTTCCCGACACCAGATTTGACCGACGAATACTTTGGCTGACAACGAATCTAAAATCGTTGTCGGTTAAATTCGTGTCGGCGAAAATAATTATCGGTCAAATTTATGTCTGTCAAAATAGTTGTCGGTCAAATTTGGAGTCGGTGAAACGTTGTCAGTGAAACCGTGTCTGGGAAATTTGAGTCGGTGATTTCCATGGAACCCCTTAGAACAGTACTCAGCAAACCTTTTTTTGGAAAACGCTAGATCGTAAAATCTTTAGGCCTAGTGTGCCGTAGAGCGACAAAAAGCCAGAGATTCCAAATATTTTTTAATAGAAAGTTTAATTTTTGCATAAGTTTTTCATTTCACTTAATTTGATTTAAATTTAATTTTTCCACGTAAAGAACAATGTTAACCTCGCGAGTTGGATTAAAAATCAGGCGTCGAGAAAATGCAAGAAAATGAAAGCAAAAAAATATGGAAGAAAATGAAAACAATGAATGTACAACTCATCAATCTCGCAGACCCAATCCCTGCAGCGAAGGGTCAAGGAAATCTTGTGCAAAAATGTCGGCGGATATTTCAAGCGGTAGCTTAACGACAGATACGCAAATCTCGAGCATCCTGAGCACGCAAGAATGAAATTAACGAGAGACGTAATCCCACGTTTCCCAGACGTCCGTGTCTCGTTGCGTAAAAACCGTAAGATGTGTATCGCTGTTAGACTTTCCAAAAGACTTTCAGAAATCGGGAACACCGATCGTCGGTTGTGCTTTATAAATTCTTGCTTTCACACGTCGGCAAATAAATTAATTAATACGATTATACGTGTGTATAGAGAGCTTGTGGTCGCGGGACACGCGTTCCGTTTCAGCATCAGCCACCGGAACGTTTAACCGGATCGCCTTGTACGCGTGAAAACGTCGAATCATTGTATCGTAAGGAAACGATTCGCCGGGGATCGCGTGTGCACGGTGCTGCGGTCTGTCGTAACAGAGAATCAAATGCAACCGCCTGTAAACCCAGAAGTAGGCTCGAAGGCATAATTAGCTTCCCGTTCGAACGTCTCGCCGACCGTGGAATCGCGGAAGCGAACGGGAAGCAACATATTCGATTTCTTCGATTCTACTAAGAACTTTTCAGACACGTATGGGTGACATAATCTCTAACAGTGAGTCTACTCAGTACTAAAAATGGCTATATCACATTTTTCTATAAAATTAAAAAAAGCCCATTTTACTATAATTTTAGTGAAATTTTTAATGTTCAGAGATACGCAGTCTGATAATGAATTTTAATTTTTGTGGATGAATATTTGGGACTCCATGTGTCGTGATCTAAATTATCTATATAAATAAAAATTAAATACTGTTAGTTGTTAAACGCATCATTTTAGTATGGCTGGACTGATGTGGCTAATTTTTTGAAATTTTTTGAAATTTGGACAGAACAACATCTGTCGTTCCGCTAGTTATTAATAATTTGCATGTTTTTTGCAGGTGGAGCGGCCGGTGCTGTGGTGGCATCAAGACTCAGCGATAATCCGGAATGGAAAGTCCTTTTGCTGGAAGCTGGACCGGATGCACCGCCGGGTACAGCGGTTCCCAGTATGGTGGCAATGTTTCTGGGTACGTTTCCCCGTTGCGTCGATTTAATCCTTTCGGTGCCAAATGGACAGTCTCAATTTCTTGTTAACCCTTTGCGGTCCTAGCACCGGTCACCGTTCTCCAGCTAGACCGCATTTATTCGACCACTTTCAAAACTATACCACATATCATCGTGCCATCGTTTATATATACCATCGTTTAAAAGATTTTACGGTACTCGGGGTTGTGGGATTTCTTTTTTAATGTCTGCATTCACTTTAATGTTTAAATATCATCTATATATACATATATAAACGATCTATGATCTATACAAGGGATAAGAAAGGATATTTCGAAATTCTACTCCTGAGAGTGTGAAAAGGAGTTGCAACGTTTGTATGGAGAATATTTTGCGCGTGGTCGGATTTCCTTGAAACTTGGTCTTAATGCTCTTTGATATAATTAATCAAACACCTATTTCGACATTTTTAAAAATTCATCCCCTAAGGGAGTGAAAACGGGTTGCAACGTTTTGTATGAGGAATATATTGTTCGTGAGCAGATTTACATCATACTTGCTCTTAATGCTCATTGATACAATCTGAATGGGGTGAATGGGGGGTTAAAAGGTTTTATGGAGAAACAATCTAATTGTCATCTAATAATATATAATATAATTAAATTATATAATATAATTGTCATCTACACAGGCAGCGACATAGACTGGCAATATAGTACAACGGGCGAGAAGAATGCGTGCCTATCGACAGGAGGTTCCTGCAGTTGGCCGAGGGGTAAGAACCTTGGAGGAACCTCGGCTCACAACGGCATGATGTATACTCGCGGACACGCGAAAGATTTCAACAATTGGGCAGCAATGGGCAACGAGGGATGGAACTGGGAACAGGTATGTAGAAAATCGAAACTTACCTACTACAAATCACCCATCAGAAAACTCACGCAGTCCCACGAGTCACGAATTGCGCCACTACGAATCGCGTGCTGTTCGCGAGAAACCGTTTGCCAATCCGACAGTCTGATTCACGCTAATAAACTGCTGGAATTACGAGCGCGACACCGATTCCTTTTTCTCTTGTACGGTTCGCCTCTACCTGTTGACTTTAGGCTGTGCCGCTGTACAAATCTTTGAGAATCCTTGGCTTTGTTCAAACGATCTTCAGACGACAGCTTCGTAACGTTATTACACCGTGTGATTGCACTACGGAAATAATTGCCTTCGTTCCGAGAACAACATTTATACTAGGCATTGATGATCTTGAAACGAAAGACCTAGCAAGTGTAAATTGCAACCTTGAAAATTACTTAGATTGTGCGGATCTTCAATCACTTTTTTAAAATGAAATTTAATGAATTAATTAATTATTAAATAAATTTAATTATTTAATACATTTAATTTAATGTATTTAAAATTCTAAATTTCTTTTGTGGCTCTGCCTGGACATGGTCAATAGTCTAAGGTCCATTTTAATTCTCTACAATCAAGGATCAGAGATTCTTTGAAATGGGTCTTCGTTTATTTTTAATTTCTTCAATCTGATTGGCAGTCTCCCAAGATGACAGTAGAAAAATAAAGATTCTGGAGTACAGTGCTCAATAAAACGATGACCTTTTACGAGGCACGGTGCTATTCCGCAGGTCCTGCCATACTTCAAGTGCTCGGAGAACAACACGGAGATCAATCGAGTGGGCACTACATACCACAGCACCGGTGGCCCTCTGAGCGTCGGCAGGTTCCCTTGGATACCGGCCATCGCTGGTGATATCCTGACTGCGGCAACTGAGATAGGTTATCCGTTGTCCGAGGACCTGAACGGAGGCCAGTTCACCGGGTTCACGGTCTCGCAAATGATGCAGAAGGGAGGCGTCAGACAGAGCACCTCCACAGCATTCTTGCAACCCCTCCGCCACAGAAGAAATCTCCAGATTGCCCTAAACGCCACCGCTACCAGAATCATCATCGAGAACTCTAGAGCCGTCGGCGTCGAATACATTCAAGTTAGTATAATTGCAACAATTACATTCCAAATACGAAATCTACTAAACAAGTACGTTAGTAATTTCCTTCAAGCCAAAATAAGCCTGCAATTATAAACTTTCACTTTCTCCTAGGAAGTTGCGAATAACAAAGTCGTTTCCATCATTGTAAAAATTGTAATAAATTGTAGTGCAGACGGTTAATAAAAAAAAAGAAATAACTATAAAATCGCGAAGCTCTCGAGCACAGGTCTCGTTATCTCTAACGTTGCAAATTTATGTATCAGCTATGGTCACCGAGTACCGTCATCGGCGCCGATGACAAATTGTTCCGATTCAACTTGTCCGTTCATACAGGTGTGGCGCAATAAATCTATCAAATTTGTTTTTCTTTTTTTCGTTGTCGTTATTCCTGTTTTCCAACGCTCAACGATTTCCTGTTTTCAAGGCGTTGAGATAGCAGTTTCCGGCGAGGTTCAAGGTTTTCGAGAAGGTGTAATCGATATACGATCCTGTTCCAGAGCGGTCAACCTAGGAACGCTAGAGCTAATCGAGAGGTTATCGTCTCTGGCGGCGCTGTCAATTCGCCGCAGCTGTTGTTACTCTCCGGGATTGGGCCAAAGGAACAGTTGCAAGCCGTGAACGTCAGCGTCGTCAAAGATCTACCGGGTAAGCAACGTTTCAGACAACCAGAGCCGATGCGGTTTCGACTGTTTGCACGATCCGCCCCGACGAAATTGCTCCTGGCACTAAATTTGCTCGGGAAGCCCTCTACCCGATGGTTTATAGCACTTTAAACCAGACAGAATTATTTACAAAACTTGCGGTTGAATTTTTCATTGAGGTCGGTGGAATGTATTGGGGAAATTGTGAATCCTTTTGGAATTAATTCTGAGGAACGAACAGAGTACAGTCGTCTCCTTTTGCATGATGCTGGCTGACAATTTGCAGTGTACACACCGTTTTTTTAAATGAAATTTTAATATGTTAGAGATTTCGATATTTTGAATAACTTTTTCCTTTTCCAATATAGGGGAGTCGCTTTTAGTTTTCGAGATATTTGCAAAATACTATCGCTAATACTGTATTAAATTTTTCGTATTCCTGCATGCACCGCGAACAATTCGCGGTTTATTCAATTTAATTCTTTATTCAATTACAATTTATTCAATTGTAAAAGGAAAAAGTTGTTCCGAACGTGTCGCTGCATAACATATTACAATTTCATAAAAATCGGAGTACCTTTTCTATATAATTATCATAAAAATGTTTTGGTAGATCAGTACAAAAATTCATCCCAGATTCTTTGTTGTATTTTAAACAATTTTAATACGAAATCCGATACGAATTTTTGTACAAACTTAATAGTTACATAATGCAATGGAACTCTTCATGAACCTTGCGTGTTCCGCAGGTGTCGGCGAGAATTTACATAACCACGTGTCATTCACGTTGTCCTTCGACATCAACGAGCCCAACGAGGTTGACCTGAGCTGGGCAGCAGCGGTGGAATACATTGGCTTCCAAAATGGACCCATGGCTTCGACAGGTCTCTCTCAAATGACTGGAATTATCTCTTCCTCGTACACCACAGCTGACGACCCAGATCTCCAATTCTTCTTCGGCGGCTACCAAGCTGCTTGTAGCGTCAACGGGGAACTTGGTGCATTGATGAGCGATGGCCCTCGCAGTATCAGCATCACGCCCACCAACACTCACCCGAAAAGCAAAGGTACCTATCACGACAGTAGCCATATAAAATGTTATCTGGTTTAAATATGTACACGCAATTATTTCCTGAAGCATCAGAGCAGGAAATATTTCAGACGAGTGTTTTACATCAAAGGAAACACACCACGACGTGAATTATCTGATTTCGAGATGACCTCCAAAAATCTTGTGATAATCTCATTCGAATTTTTAAGTGGTACTTTACATTATGTGTTACATATTCCTAAAGCTGACAATAACCCGTTTCTAAAATACTATTGCCACTCGTACTTTGTATAAATCAATTTTAACCTTCTACCTACTTCTCTGGTGTGACAACACGTGTAATCTTTACGAGTTTTCTATGCTAAATAGGTATTGACAAGTTACAGTTGTTAAAAAATATTGAGAATCGAAGAGTTTAATAAGAACCAATTTTTAGACTAACAAAACTTAAGGAATTCTAGCCATTGCTCTGTAAAATTAAGAACAATTAAATCTTATGCGAAGAAATGCTAGTACCCGGGTACCCATTTACTGAATTTCTTTCAACAACTTGTTAATGTTCTTCTACAAATGATATAAAATTTTTCCGAACGTCTATGCTTTGCTCGCTAATATATTAATTTATAGTCTTAAAATGGTTTAAATAATCTACATATTTTGGTTGGCTACATAAGGACTAAATAAATTTCTTTAATTTCGTAGCCCTAAGTTAGACTCTTCAGGTTGTTGAAAACACTCGTCTGAAACATATCCCAGCAAGTTCACCACTCCGGGAAATGATCGCGGAGGGCGGGACATTTAAACCGAATTGAATATACATGTATCGAAATGGACAATCATCCTCGCTATACAGGAATCAATATTACAAGCGAACCGTCTTTCCGCGTTAGGAACACTTCGGTTGGCCAGCAACGATCCGCTCGATAAGCCCATAATCCATGGAAACTATTTGAGCGATCCGCTGGACTCGGCTATTCTCGTCGAGGGAATTCAGATCGCCCTGTCTTTCGCCAACACCACTGCCATGAAGAGACACAACATGACGCTTGCGACCACGGCTCTGTCAGCCTGCTCGCAGTACGAGTTCCTCAGCAACGAATATTGGGCCTGCGCCATCCAACAGGACACAGGTCCTGAGAATCATCAGGCAGGATCCTGCAAAATGGGACCAGCCTATGATCCCATGGCTGTCGTTGATTCTAGACTTAGGGTGCACGGTATCAGGGGTCTCAGAGTCGCTGACACGTCCATCATGCCGCAGGTACAAACAAATTTTTATTTACTAAAATCTAATATATTTTTCATATAAAATTTTCATAAGAATTTTCATATAAAACATTTTTTACTCCTTTACTTTAAAAAAGTCTCTGTGCTGTATTCAGCATTCTCTCTGTCTCAAATTGTGATTACACCTTTACTAATTATCATACAATTTCGGTCTTATTACCTTCAGTAATAATCTTAATTCATTTAGAAATTGTAGCCTAACTTCAGTTTTTCCTTTGCCTTGAATCGCAGTATAATTCCAGTCTTATTTCAGTCACAAATTGTACCATGCATAAAATGTTCCGCGAGGTTTATTTTAATTAAGTTTATTAAAGATTTTGTAACTTAAGCTTAATTAAATTCTGCATGATTTAAAGTATCGCGCGCCACGTTAAGAGAGCTTCTTCGTTACCCTTTAACGTAATTTGCGGCCGAGTTTTTCTTCGTTCGTGTGGCTCGACTTGTGATGATTTTGTCCGTTGATTAGCGGTTAATTGGGTCGGTGTATTTATACATTTAGAGCAATTTTACGTTTTAATTTTCTTGCGGTTCGACTGTTGTCAAAGACATACTGTTGGTGCATAGTCACCTGTTTATTCGGTTAGATTAATTTGTATCGATTAGGGGGGTTGTAGTCTGATTTGGATTGGCTCGTAAATTGGATGCAATTTACAATTTATAGTTAATTAATGTCGTATGTAACACTGCAGCGTATTCGTGTTTTTCACGGTGTAGGGCATTCAATAACTAATTGGATGTAGTGTCTAGTTTATCGGCAATTTATACTGCAAGTTTATACAGCAAATATTTGTTTTGGCTATGTGAAATGGCTGAATCTGAGAATTACTTTGTACTCGATGATTCTATTTGAAAATATTCAAATGTAACAGAATATGAGACAAAGGGAGCAATTGTGGTTGAGGAATAATAATTATTTGTCTGAAATACCATTTCGAGAAGTTTCCGAGCAAAGTACAATTTCTTTTCTCTTTATAAATAATAGACTTAAAACTTTGAAAAAATTACACACTGCGTAGCAAGTCTTTAATTACACTGTCCAACAACAAAAATGTTTTTATACATACAATATCTTATATAATACCATCACAATATTTGTTCAAAGTCGAAAAATACGTTTTTTTTTTCAAAGTCATGACAACGCCTTTAACCGACAGCGGATTTGATCGACAACAAATTTGACCACCAACGAATCTAAAATCCTTGTCAGTCAAATTCGTGTCGGTCAAATCTGGAGTCGGTGAAAACTGTGTCGATGATTTCCATGGAACCCTTTTAGATTCATATCAAATATCTCGCAGGATAATCGAAAGAGAGCCCTTCAAAATTAGGGGTGCCACCAGTTGAAAAAAAAACAATTTTTCCTGGGCCTTATAAATGGCCTAAAATTTTTGAAAAAGTACTTCAAATAGAGCTAACGCGTACCTATCATTTGGGTGTCCTCAGAAAAAAATCTGAAACGGTTTCGGAATGGTGGATCACCGTAGCACGAGCACAAGACGGTATGCATTGATAAATATTAAGGAGACTAATCGAATACGTTCTTTCGTTCTAGGTAACATCCGGAAACACGGCTGCACCGGCAATAATGATCGGCGAAAGAGCAGCCGCGTTCATCAAAGCGGAGTGGGGCGTTGCCGGAACGCAATGGTACGGGCAGCCTATCCACACCCATACCCGTATGGGCTCGTTTAGCCCTCCATGGAAAAACACAACCCCCCGAAAACGCTATAATTAGTCACTAGCAATTTGCCATGTTCCGTAGTTCCCGTTCTACGATCGACAACTCGCTGGATCTATTGCTATGGGGGATTAAATACGTCGACTGGGACCAGGGTGTCTGGTAATCAACGATCTCCAATGAATCTAGTCCAAGATATTCCGGCGAGTGTCGCAAACGATTTGGCCGAGAGTTTACTGGTGCCAAGATGGCGGCGAAAGTCACCAAAGAGGCGAGATCATCCGAGCAAAGGACAATGCTCTCGCCGGCCTTTCTCTTCGCCGCCGCGATCAACGTGATCTAAACAAGATCGAGGGCCGATCGACAACCGTGGAACGGAAACTCAGCGAACCAACATGTTGGACATTAGTACCACCCGTTGATTTAATTCTTTCTCGCGCTTTACCAAAACTGCGTCCTATTACAGCGTACATCGAACTCGAGTCTCTGATTCGATCTCTAGTACTTTGAACTTTGATCTTCCACCGAACTCGAGCCTTTCTACTGATTTACACATCGACCGTGCCTGTGAAATCTAGAAACTCAACTGTTCACGTTGCTAAATGGAGAGACAGAATATTCGCATAGATCTAAAAATCTAGGAACTTTTCAACCCCTAACTGTTGTCCACCGTTTACTCGAATTTTACCCCATTTAGAGTTCTAGGGATTCCGATCGAATGCGCTTGTGAATGTAGGAACTTTATTTAAGATACAGGATATTTTTCCACTGTTTTTCTTGTACTGAGAATTTGCAATCGATTTCTCAAAGGATCTGCGAGCGAACTGATTCATGCACCTTTTGGAGTAACGTTTCTTTTTAGGATCGAGACCTCAGAGGGTATTACAAATAAGTCTGCGAACGCGTTGTACGTTATGTTATGCTGTGTAAAATATTGTTCGATGATTTGTACGTTACGTAAATGAATTATTGTGAATGTTGTACTGGCGAGGGATTCACGTCACCTTCTACGTAACTACAAGATTGTTGAGAACAGTCGGGAGTTTCCTTGTACGTATTTGGTTGGCGATAATAGCTGGATTATCGACGGTGTTTTTCACGCAATACTAATTGTATACTGTTCTCGGTATTGTCTGTATTGGGTTGGCGATAATCGCTGATTGTCGACACTGAGCATGAAGAACGAAGAATTTTAAGTTCGTTTTATCATTTTTCGTGTACCGCATCCCTGAAGAATCATGCTCTGGTTGGAAACATTGGCTCGGACTTGATAATAATAACCAATTTTGCAAAAGGCTATCGCTGTATTTTTTAATTTATTCTCGTTCCTGGTTGTCATTGTTTAATAAAATGTATATGCACTTTGTTCTAAATCAAAATTGTAGTGCAAACTCACAGAGTGCAACAAACTAACCAATTTCATTTCTTTAGAAAATAGCAATTGCAGTAACATTCTGTTCTTAGTCTGTTAATGAAAGACAGAAATTCCCAACTGGAAGAAACAAATTTCATTTATTTAGAAAATAAATAACAATGTACCGTTGTTAGTGAAAACAACAGAAATCACCAAGTGGTAGGAACGAACAAATTTTATTCATTTAGAAAATAGCAACTTCCGTAAAGGTCTGACCATAGTTTGTTAATAAAAATAACTGCGGGAGAAACAAACGTTTTATTTAGAATACAGCGATTGCCGTAACAGGCAACTGGAAACACAGAAAATTAAAACGGAAAAGTGAAAAGACAGATATTGCCTGTGAATACGTGAAATTATAGCAGTTACTCATCGAGTCTAACACTTTCACAATGTTAATGCTATAATAAAATCTAGCCTTTATCCTAAACAAATTCAATTTTCTCAATGAAAGTAGGAACGAAACTCTGCGAACACTTTAACTATACTTTAGAGATTTCTTCTTTCATACTAATTAATTGTGGCAGTTTTATGTACTACTTTCACTAGTTAATTTACATACAGTTCTTAGATAATGGTATTCAATGTGTCTTCGATAC
>CM052324.1:8853039-9056601 GCA_028455615.1 Lasioglossum zephyrum | reverse complement strand
ATGGACTTGCAGCACGACCTTGCTAGACTTTGTAAACGGTGAAAATTAAACAAAGTTAACTTGTTCTTTTGGAAATACAACGTTGCGAGATTTACGTATAAAGTGGATCCAGTTGTTCTTCGTTAGAAGTTAGCTGGCGTTACTTCGGTGTAGTCGGAAGAAGTCTGTGACCTTGAAGTATATTTTACATCTGTTAAGAAGTTTTAGAATTGTAGAACAAGAGTACGGTCAGCTGAGGGAGTGAAAAGTGCGTATATATTTGAGACCATTGACCAAGTTTGCTCGGGACCAATCAGGATAACAACCTCGTCACTATTATAAAAATATAAATAACGTAATTTTGAGCTTTCACAGAGAACATTCATTCCGCAGATGGTTCCCGTGTTTTGAATTTGTTTGTAGGATTTCCAATCTTAAAATTGAAAAACCATTCGAAAATGTGTATCTGCCATGCGATTGATTTTTGGAATGTTTACGCAGAGCCGAAAATGGTTCAAATTCCTATCAAGCTTCAGCTAACGAGAACTTCGCAAACAAACGTTTTCCTTGATAGCCAATCGGACGGGTACATCGTTGATTAAATTCACTTGAAGGGTTTATTCTAGCCGTTCGTTTTTCTTCGATTATCCTATGGGGTAATTAATGCAGGAAACGAGTGAACAAGAATGTCGGTGAAAAATAATAATAATAAAAAGTTCGAACTTGAAATTCAGGGGAAAATCGACCGAGTGGGCTGGACTCGTGTTCGAGAGAGCTTGGGGTGGGGGGGGAAAGGTCGACCGAAAAAGAAGTTCTCGACGGGCTGGTCGACTGGAACCATCGATTACGCAAAGTAGTCCAATGAAAGAGGGCATTTAATTGCCGGACGGGCTGCTGGGAGTCGAACTAATCTGTCCATCGACCCGCTAAAAAACAGTTGCTGGCATTTGGCATTTGCCATCGATTAGAAAAACTCGTCGGATCGATCCATCAGAAAAGGTTCGTCAAATTGCCCTACCACTGATCGACGAAGGAAATTAACCTGTTAGCGTCAACGAGTTTCAAGCATCATCGAGAGCTGTCATATTTTCGACGGAATCCGACAAGAGAATTTTCAGTTTGCATAAAGATCTATTCACGACTAACTCTAAACAACACTCATCATATTACTCGTCAGTAGATCTTTATGCAGATTGAACATTTTCTACCTGATTTGAAATTTATTTTCTTTCTTAACACATTTAGAAGAAACAAACATAATACAACATTATTTTAAAATTTTTCTAATGGTCATACTATTTTAAATTGCACCTGTTCATTTTTGCCATAAATGCATAAAATCCGCATTCCTCATATTACTCGTCAATAGACAGCGAATCTTTATGCAGATTAAAAATTTTCTACCTAATTTGAAATTTATTTTCTTTCTTAATACATTTAGAAGAAACAAACATAATACAACAGTATTTTTAAATTCTTCGAATGTCATACTATTTTAAATTGCACCTGTTCATTTTTACCATAAATGCATAAAATCCGCATTCACCATATTACTCGTTAAGAGACAGCGGATCTTTATACAGATTGAAAATTTTCATAGAAAATACATCATATAATACATTTAGAAGAAACAAACATAATACAACAGTATTTTTAAATTCTTCGAATGGTCATACTATTTTAAATTGCACCTGTTCATTTTTAGCATAAATGCATAAAATCCGCTGTCTACTCACCAAAGCCAACTCACAACCATTCTTTTCTGGTCTAACAAAACCCATCCGCTCTCCGAAGATCGACAGAAAAGATCCTCCGGAAAGATCCACACGATCGAAGAAGAAGCTTACTCATGGATCGAGCGTTTTCGCGAGGAATCCGCTTCATCCGCGCGACGTCACGCGCTTCACTAATCCGAGGAATCCTCGCGTGTAACGCTCGCAGCTCCCGATGCGTGCAACTGCTTTGTTTATCGGGGCTTTTCGCTGGATTCGCGAATGATCGCGAACGAACGCGAATGATCGGTTCGCTAAACGCCGCGGTTCGACGTACACGCACGAACGCAAGCTCCGAAGAAGCTGCCGAGAGACGCTGTGAGAAACAACAGAAGTTTTCCTTCGAAACTGCAAACATTTGTCCAGCAATCTTATTCCAAAGAACTTTCTCCTTGGATTAGCAAAGTGGATACTTACATAATTTATTCTGGGAATGTCTCCGGGCTTGCTGCTGTTTCCTCTGTACACTCTTAGGATTGCGCGATGATCTTTTTATACTTTGTGGCAGTTTTTCGAAATTTCAATTGTGTGGTTTTTCCGAGTGGTTGGAATTGAAGAGGCGTTCTCAGCGAGACAAGTATGTATTTGAATTTTATTCCGTTTAATACTTCCTCGAGATTGCAGATTCATTCAAGTTTGAACGAGGATCGTTTTATTTCCACCCTTTCACTCGTTTTCATGCAAATAATTTTTGTGTGGATTTTTTAACATGTATTTATTTTCTTGGGTAATAATTTCAGATTTGTTTTCAGCTAAACCAGATTGTCAGTCTCCCACGTGAGTACATGTTTCAAGAAACCGTCATAAATTCTGTGAAAATTTTTTCACCCTCCCTTAAGCGTTCCAGGGTACTATGAACCCTATGTAAACCATAACGCGCAAGAGATGGGGCAGAAGCAGCACGAAATTGCTCGGAGAATGATTTCCACGACTCCAACGAATTTCTCCGGCTGTTCCTCGAGATTCTTGTGTTTTCCACGGATTTTGTATGGAGCCGGAGTTAACGCGCGCTTTGGGTATAATAAACCTGGCCACTCGATGAACAGCCACCACCTCGAACCGCAATATGGTCGAAGCAAACTTTTCGTTTCTATTATTCTTCATTTTTACGACACTGCGACCATGCATGCAATTCATTCATGAACTTTTCCCCTGTGATGCATTTCAATTCGCGAGTTGCACCGTTGGATTAACGTGCTTGGGTCTACTTTGACCGAAGGTACAGTGACTCTGTTCAAATTCTATTTTTTCATCATCGATGCCGTTTCACGTTGTCATTCTGTATATCATAGTGTTTGTTAGTATTCTATATTGTACTATAATGATATTCAAATTATAATTAAAGTTATAATTGAGTATTCATTAAAAATATATATATAACCAAGCATTCTTTCTAGATAGGTATATTTTAATTGGCGGAATATCTGGTGTTAAAATATTTAATTATTAAACAAAGGTCTAACTGTACTTCGATTTTGATGAAATTTTAATATGTTATAGATTTCGACATTTTGAACAACTTTTTCCTTTTCCAAAAAAGGGGGTCACTTTTAGTTTTCGAGATATTTGCAAAAGATTATCGCTAATACTAAATTGAATTTTTCATATTCCTGCATGCAATACGAAAAATCCAAGACAGTATTCGCGATAGTTTTTTGCAAATATCCCAAAAACTAAAAGCGACCCCCTATATTGGAAAAGGAAAAAGCTGTTCAGAATGTGTTGCTGCATAACATATTAAAATTTCATCAAAATCGAAGTACTCAGACCTTTACTATATAATTACTCTATACTTAAATCTCAAGGTTAAAGGTCAACAATTTTTTTTAAATCGATAGTCTAATTTATGCGACGTCGTCGATGGCGGCATGGCTTCCTCCAACAATGGAGTCGTTTACAATCTGGATATCCCATCCCAGTAAGCTAGTCGGTGTCTTCTAAAAAGCGAAAGGTTCCGTTCGTCGTCACGATCGTATCCGACTCGCGTAATTTTCAGCGCGGTCGTTTTGCACCGTCATACCGCATCCGACCGTTGAAAAATCCTCGCCTCGCGCCGCCCCGCCAGTAATGCCGGTTATTAAGAATAATGATTGTCGAGCGGAAGTCTAGAGACTGGCACGTGAATACATATTCATGAGAATAAGTGAATCGACCAATATCTTGCCGGGCCGCCTCGCCTCGCGGTCGCTTCTCTCCATTTATGCGGGAAACGTACACAGACGGCAATTTCTCGAGCGTGCTACGCCGCGGCCGCCCGTTTTACCTAGACGCTCGCACCCGTTCGCTCGCGCGGTCAATACGAAGCGGACTCCTCTCGAGACGCTTCTCGTCGAGCGGAATTCGAGCGCTTCGACCGCGAGAGCAACGCGTCCGGGATGTTAGCCTGCGACAGTCACCCTAACTCCGGCCAATCAGTCAGAAACACTGCGCGACGCGACATCGCCCTCCTACCGGAAAGATACCTCATCAAGGTGTTTTGAGTTTAACCCTTTGGGTACATTTCACGAATCACACTCGTCGTGCACATGTTATGTTTCTTTGATATATTTATTTTTGATAATAGAAGTCTTGTTTAAAACTATGCAAATAATATCACAACGATAAATGAAATCATACATAAAATCTATTATTTATACATTAATTCATACATCGAATAAATAAATTCAAAGAATGGATGAAAAAAATCTTCAAATAAATCCGTACCAAAATAAATCTCTACCCAAAGAGTTAATAAAACACTTCGTGGCTGATGACGTACCCTGAATAGGCGTGGCTTACTCGCTTCTTTCTTTAACTTAACCTGGACAGTGCTTCACAGAGAAATGTTTAGCTGCGATCACTTTGCAATGACGTTTCAAGATAAATGTAGATAGAGAAAGATATAAAAGACCATCTACATTACTTTCTATTTCTACAACAAACCCCGAGTAGGCGTGGCCCCGTTTCTGTTTCCTCCAACTAAGTCTTCAACAGCAGCTCACAGAGATATCTTTAACTATATTATTTCTGAAGTAACCTCGAAATAACCATCGCTAAATAAGCCCATAAAAACTATGGATACTGCTTCCTGTCTCACGAAAGTCCTACAAGTAGGCGTGGCTTAGACTCTACCAGGAGCCGGAGCGTGCCCCACAGAGCAATCCTCAGCCGATCTGCACCTATAGAACAGCATTTCTTTGAAAAATCTGCGGAGCATTTGAAAAATAGGCTTGTAGTCGTATGGAAGGCAAGGTTGTGGTCGCGAGCAACGTCTCCAGGGTGGCCAGATTCGTGGACAAACCCCACCCATATACACCCCCGCCCCTTTTCCTGTAGGTTTTACTACCGAGGTTTCCGCGGCCATCAGCGTCGCGGCGTAATATTTACGGCCTTGCTTATACCCTACGGCTTACACGCGTTTGCATTATTGACGCGGTAGGTAAGAACCCGTTCCCTCGAGCCCGACCATCGCCGGTAATGGTTACTCCCTTTCTCTCTCTCTCTCCGCTCTCTCGTTTTCTGTTGCGTTCTCCGTTTCTTTCTCGTTGGCTCCCTGTCTTCCCGAACAATTTCGAGATGGTAACGCCGTATTTGCACGCGCGTTTACTCGCGACCACCTCGGCGCAAGAAAATCAAGAAGAACGTACGCACGTTCCGCCGGTAACCAGGTTAATTACCTATCGCGTTTCTCGGCCGCTCTTCCCCAGGAATACTAAAAGCGACCAGCCCGCCGCATTCGATCCCGGCCCTTTTCACCGACCGACGCTGGCAACGGCGGCTTTTGTATTCCTCGTATCGTGCTTTTTAATAAAATTCCGCCACGTTATCTCGTGCCTTTAATTTCGGTAACCGATACGGGTTCTCTCTCTCTCTCTCGCTCGCTGCACCGGTTCTGATAATAAAGTTCGCGAACTCGTCCCGGTAAAATTGCTACCCGCCCTCGTATACCCGACGAATACCACCTCCAAACATACTCTGCCTTCAAAGAATCTATCTGCGCGCCTCTCGAAACAATTTTTGAGACGCTTCTCCTGATTTCACGTAATCGAAAATACATCAAATATTGAATTAGAAGGATCGGACATTATGATCAGAATTATGAGACGTCAAGGTAATAAGAAACATTCTATCAGAAATATTAGAAAGCATTATATTGTGTATGTGATTGCTGCAAAATGTAATACATTTTCTTTCTACTTGTAGTTGTATTATCAATGACGATTTTAATTCATGCAATTTTCGAATTTTGTAGAAGAAGGAAGTGAAATTAAGTGAAATCTTATTTTCAGTGGAAACAATTTTTGTAGATCCAAAATAAATATTTGTAGAGCCAATATATACAAAGATCCGCAGACTATTCAATAATTTTAGATTTGCTTTACTTTGAAAAAGTAAGGAAATCGATAAATCTGTAAGATTCATTAAATCTCTATTCTGGAACTTCTAGTTTGAGAAATGAAATGGTTATCTCACTTTTTTATCCTCTCCTATATCGTTCGATATCGCATTTACCTTTCGCAGCAAACGGGTCATCGGCTATAGAATGCTATGACTATCAGCTGATCTCTTAAAAGTTATACTAAGGACCTTGGCAAAAGACTGTGTCACGTTTGATGACTTCGTTTGCGGAATTCTCGACGAGCTGGCTAACTAGACGAACCTATTACATTTAATTCGATCAAGTTGTATAGTACGATACGGCATCGTAGATGTCAACTCCTTTTGCCTATAGAAACTAGCTTTCAACAGGTTTGACGCAGTACTAAAAGAAACTATTTTACTATATAAAATTTTTATACGTCAATTGCAATCTACTGGAGCTACGTAAAAATTGAATTTGCTCATTAATTATTTTTATACATCAATTGCAATCTACTGGAGCTAAGTAAAAATTGAATTTGCTCATTAATAATTTGCATATAGTCAAAATAGTATATCGACACTGTTAAATTCCTTTAATCTTTTTATTATTTTAAATTACACCTACTCATTTTTGTAATAAATCCATAAAATCCACAATCTGTTGATAATACTAAGGAGAATGTGTCTATCCAAATTTTTAACCATTTTTTTATCTGATGCAGACAAATAATAATACTACAGTATTATTCGAATAATCTACACGCGAACGAAGCTTTGGATCAACACCGAAAAATGATTATACTTTCATAGCTAGTTACCGAAACAATAGCAACACCAAAATTCATCCTAACATTGACACAGCGAACGTTGTTTCGTTTGCTCATCAGGGTACAAGATGCACCGCTTCAAGATGCACCGAGACTCGAGATGCACGGACTAAGAAAGAAGACAGCCTCTACAGCATCGGACTCGCTAATTGACGGTGGGATATGGTAATCGTTGACGTAGCTGCTGTAGAGAAGAGCGGACGTTTGCAATCGAGATTACAAACGGTATTTAAATTTCGGCGTCGAAGCTCTCGTTCGAATTGCAAAGCGCGTTTACGCGTTACGGCTCTGTGCAGCCGCAATTACTCGGGACTGCCTAACTGCGAAGACGACGACTGCTAGGGATTTCGCCTGGCCTTCAAATCTAGTCGTTTGCAGAGGTAAACAAGCTGGGCGTTGTGTTGTCCCTGGGAGGATTCTTGTTTAACCGAATTCTACGCTTTTATGCGAGCCAGTCGCTGTTGTTCTTAAAAAATTTAGTGGGGAGATTCCATATCCCAGAAAAGCAAATTATAGATTTTTATAGATAGTGTTCTGGTAACACCATACTATTTTTTAAGCTGGAAATCGTGTGATAAAATTTTGATTTTATTAAAATTTGTTTCTGAATCTAACGATAAGATGATTCAAATATCTCTTAAATTAATAATTTCCCGACTTATATAGGTTAAGAATTTTTTTGTGCAAAGAGAAGTGCAAAGGAAAATATATGTTTTTACTTAAAACCCCAAGGTGGTGTTGAAATTCTCTTCGAAATTCTTTCACCCACAAGAAAACAATTATTATTGCCATATTTTAGTCATCTTTATACAGCAAAACTTTGATTAATAATGTTAGTTGATATTTTCAGAAACAGCGGTGATAACGCTGTGTTGATACGTGCTGGACCACCCTGTATAAAACGCTGAGGATGAAACATGTTCGAAAAATGTTGTTATGTCGGCACGAATCATCGCAGCGAAAAGAAATGGAACATCGGTGGTCCAAGTCGAAGAGGATCGATCGGTAATCGAGCTCTCGAGCGAGTGTATTGTTCGGGGGATGGAAAAATAAATCGATCCTACCGCGATTGGGTCTCTCTCTCCCGGCTCGTCTGGAATGCGAACGGCGTGGAGTCGGCAATCGCGCGTGGATCCCTTCCGGCCGATTAAGCCTCGCGATGATCGTGATTGGATCTCGCAGGAAGTCTGGAAGAATCAATTATCCTTACGAGATTCTAGAGACTCGAAGATTCTCTGCTCCTAAGTCGGATCAGCGCGCACACACCGGTCCACAATAGTCGGTTGTTCCGCTGCTTCAGAGTTTAATTTGTACACGGAAACGGCTCGAATGAAATTAATGGATTCCGTGGAAAATTAGACACTTATTTGTGCTTTTTATTGGAGCATTCATCTCGCATTATGGTTCATGTGCTTTTTTTTAAACAATTATGAAGAAACTCTTTTTTAAAACTAACGAAACATGTTTATTTTCTAGTTTTCGATGAGTGTATCTTTACAATCTTAATAATTATAAGTAATAAACCTGGTGTGACACGTGAGAGTGAAATAATTTTTACTGACATACAGTATTTTATCCATATAAGTCCCCAGCACGGGTCTGCCTTTGACTTTTGCAAATTTGAAATTTCCAACTTCTCTATTTTTCATTATTTTTTTTATGGGACTTCAATGACCATATTTGTGGTATTTTTCTAATGAAAATCATACCAAATATGACATAATTCCGTTAATATTTACTTGTGTAATAGACAATTAAAGTTTTAGACGCAAGGAAGGACAGTCGCCGGCGGGTAGCTATCTTTCCTCCCACCCGAAACTTTAATTGTCTATTACACAAGTAAATATCATCTGAATTATATCATATTTGGTATGATTTTTATTAGAAAAATGTCACAAATATGGTTATCGAAGTCCCATCAAAAAATAACTGAAAATAGAGAAGTTTCACGGTCCCTCAAGGGGGTACACCTCGCAGTAGTGCGGATAGAACTGGGGCATTTACAGGTCAGACTTTTGAGACATTTATGGATATATATTACTGTACAAAAATTTTGTCGATGTCGCGATGGCATCGTCGCAGGAGAATCCTGATTCGGGACGACGACAGTGCATGATCGAACGAGGCGAGGATCGTCGATTAAGACCTCGTTGCTAGGAGGGCAGAGTCTTTGTCGTGGTCGTTTCGCGATGGTTTATTGTTTTCGCGCGGTGCGGCGTGGGCGGTGAGGCAGCCGAACTTTTTTCCCCCTTTTCCTCCGTCTTCATTCAGCGGTCTGGAGTTTTTTATGCCGCGGGATTTACGCCTGCAGCTTTATTTATTCACGCTTTAATTACCGTCCCGGGGCTTTCTGCCGCGGCGCTATGGGGGTGGGCGAGGGGGTGGGGGTGCGAGGGAGTGAAAGTGGGCGCGCGCGGGCACGTGGATGCACTCCGAAACGAGAAACTTCAGGGTGGCACCGAGATTAATGGGCTTGGTTAACGTTCTTCGTTCTACCCTCCCCCCCTATCTCACCCCCATACATCCACCCCCTACCCTTCAAAACTCGCGAGCAGGGGTGCGTCGCGCGTGAGAAATTTGCGTTGTGTACACGCTCGTGTATACACATATTCGAAAAGGCAAAAAGAAGAGTCCGCACGGGAGGGAGAAGGAAGTAAGGCGGGGAAGAGGGTGAGGAGAGAATACGATGAAAGTAACAGGGACGAGTAATGTCGTTATTCATCGGGAGCCCGGGTGTTTCCTACGTTGTCTCGAGATGACGTTGGCCAGGGCTTTTCAGGCTCTTCTTTGTTCCAGAAACAAACGGCCGACCCGTGAAATACTTGACTCCATTTCATCCCTCTTTACGACCCCGATTTCATCCTTCGTATAAGTCGGTTTGAGAAATTCCGTCCAAAAATTTTATCGTCCTACGAAATTGCTTTCTTCGGGTCGGCTCTCCAAAGCCAACCCCCCACCCCACCCTCTTATTTATCCAGCCGAGATTGCGCGGGACGAATTCGATTGTTTCGACGATCTCGATGTGTTCGAACTGTATCCTTGTTATTTATTTACCTGGTTTTTGTTTTTGTCGGGTGAGCTTGTAGATTTTTGAAATTTTCCAGCTTCGATTGACAGCATGAAAATTAATTGCGTGTTGGTAATTGGGTTTTTTGTAATTGAATAACGGATCGATTTTTAATTTCGAAATCGCTTGTAACCTCTGACTGCTTACCCGCGGCGATGCTCATCCGGTTCCCGTGTTTATTTGACATATTTTTCAATAATTTTGATGAAATATTCAGCGGAGTTTCACGGGATTTTGAAAATCGTTTCGTTAAAGTCTTATTTGGCGAAAAACAGAGGGAAGCTGCATTTTACAATTTTATTCCGATATAACTATCACCTTAAAAATCTACTTATGGATTAATTAATCCAATTGATTTTTCCATTGAATCTCTGCAAAATTTTAAAATGCAACTACGCAGGATTATATGATAATACCATTCTCATTGTGTTTGTTTTTTTTGTTTTTCTTCTTCGTCCCTTCTTTCTTATTGGGTAAGTAGTCTTGCATCTTTCTCTTTTTTGTCTTTGTAAATACTTATGTAAAAAGGGCTTCTGCCCGTCTATAATAAATAATAATAATAATTTAGGGCCAGAATTCGACAGTCGGATGGTCCGAACTGGGAAGTCTGCGACGACAATGAATGAAGATGGCGATGATGCGTCACTGTCGTCGAGCAATCGCGTATTTAGAAGAAGCTGGATCATTTAGCAATGACTCGACTCGCTATCTCTTGTCGGTAGGACGGTCGCGTCGACAGCATCGAGGCCTTGAGGTAAGAGGCCTCGCAGGTAAGCGGGTGGCTACACCGGTGGCAACGGTGGATTTAACAAGCGATGTTATCTGCTCGGATGAATGCTACCCCCTTCGCAGCTCCCTGACCCCCTCCGTCCACCGGTTGGCCTGAGACCAGTCGAGACGACACCGAGAGAAGAGAGGGACTCGGCCCGATCCTATCTTCCTCCGGGGCTACTTGCGTCGTCGACGGAAACTTGCGTCTCTCCATAGGCAACGGGAGCGTCGGGACACCGTCAAGGCCTCCTCGGGCTTTTCTCTTTAGAAGAGGAGCCGGAGCAACGAGAAACGCTGCTGCGAACGATTCCACACTCTCTGGAGGCCGGCCTAGAACTAGCATAGCAAGCTTCGCACAACTTTAGCTACTGCAAGTTTCAAAACTGTTGCAACTCCATACGGTAACCTCCGATTCCACATTGCTGAAGAAAATGCTCGAAGATTCGGCCTTGGTTTAATTAACGTGTGCTAATTATCTTTTTTAATTTCAGTTGACCTTGAATGACCTTCATAATAGGTCGTTGTACTTGTTTCGAAACACGTCATCAACATGCAAATAAAAAATCATATCTTTTCCATTTACAACAATTTTTATGTTGCGTAAAAATGTCCACTCATTGTTCTACACAGACTTTAGCTATTGCGATTATCAAAACTGTTGCAACTCCATACGGTAACCTCGGATTCCACGTTGCTGAAGAAAATCCTCAAGGATTCGGCCTTGTTTTAATTAACGTGTGCGATTGGCGTATCATAGTGGGTTTTATTCGATGCTAATTAACTTTTTAAAAAATTTCAGTTCACCTTGATTGACCTTCATAATAGGTCGTTGTACTTGTTTCAAAACACACTATCACAATGTAAATAAAAAATCATACCTTTCTCATTTTCAACAATTTTTGTATTATAAAACTTATATTCCTTATATTTCTTCTTTGCTAGACGCACATTCCGAAAGAAATGATGTTAGACTATTCTGGAGGCGAACGAAGAGTGGGGTACCTCGTTAGCTGCTGGTTGCCGAAGCATGTCGCGCAAAGTGTTCGAAAATAATGCGTAATCGCATACGATCAAGGGATCGCGGTAAACGCGCCGGCTCTTCGCACGAGTTCCCGATAATATTTATTTGAAAAGGTTCTAAGAAGACATCAGAACGGAAGTGTTCGCTTCGGGGGATTCGCGAAAGACCCGGGGTTCGAAAGTTTCTTCGTCAACGCGCGACGGAGTTTCAGCCAGCCCCAGTCGGACGTCCCGGATGACTCGCTTTAAAAGGATTTAGCGCCGGGAGTTTCGTAATAACGACGGAAAGTATGATGTATCGCCGCTAATTTAGGAGAATCGTGCGCGCAGCCGATCGACGCGCCAGTTCGGCAACCGAGGTGGTCTTTATCCTGTAACCACCCGCTAACATCTCTAATATTTGTAATTTTTTAAAAGATTTTTTAAAAACCGAGTCTACATCAAAGAATTCGGAGTCGTGTATGCAGATAGAATTTTCGTGGATATTTTCATACTTTTTCGTTGACCAGATCGGAAGAAATAATTCAGTGAACCGTGCTCACTCCGTAACTACCCTTATGGTAGGGGTAATATCTACAGATCCACATTTTCCCGTATATTTTCATTACAAATATTTATGAAATCTAGCATGCCTGTGGGAAGGTAGAGGAAATGTATAATCGCGAAAATACTCTGGCTGGACCTCCACCCGATAAGTGTATCTCGGCGGTATGTTGATCGACTCGATTCGTGTCACGTGTTCAGCCGCCCACGCTCTCGACGCGGCGTTTTCCGATATTTGCTCCGCGGTTATAAGGCATTCGCGTGTATGAAACCGCAAATAAGAAGACGGCGAACGCACGGAACAGCGCCACGGCGAGGCACAGCCAATTACCCGACTGCTGGCTGCCCGGTTTGCTCGTTTTTGTATAAACTTTCGCTAAACAAACTTTCCCACTTAACGCCGTCACGTGAATCGAAGGGATCACGGCAGTGCACAGAGTGCATAGAGTGCAGAGGCCTTCGCACGGTGCATATTCCCCGAAAAATATACAGCGATGCAAGATTAACAAGATTAACACTTCATCATCCATAGGAGCCGAGCTGAAATTTTTAATTTGTCCATTTTAAGAAGTTGAATGTTGTATGTATGTATATTTATTTCTTCCGTTACGGGTTACAAGAAGACCCGTTCCCTTTACAATATAATGTTTCAATTACAATAACTTATCTCTCTCTGTACAAAATATATGTATACAGGATGTTGAGGCTATTACTAGTCAGCATTTATTTTGTAAATAGTAAATATTAGAAAAAAATGATTGAGGAAGTACTAGTACTGTTTTTTATGCGCAACACAATGACATATGCATTTTTATTTTATTTACATTATTTTGATAGAAATGAAGGTGGCCTTCAATTTTTTAAATGGAATGCTATGCATTTTTTTTATGTCGTATGAAAGCGTGTGTCGAGACGAATTCATCCATCTACTTCACGACGATCTTCAAGATCATGCAAGGTTAAAAATGGAAGAAATGGAAGAAACAATTAAAATATTGAGTACCTGGTACCTTGAGTACAAAGAAATTGAAAGTTACAAATTGAGATCCTCAAAAAATTACGAAAATTGGGGTCCTCTAATTTAATTAATCTGAATATACGTATTTCGTGACTTGCAGTAGAATCGTTGATCGTAGTATAGATCTTCGTGGATTTTTAGGCACGGACCTAACTGGATCGTAGACGTCGCAGATCCATCAGGCACGACTAATGGACCCAAGGACTAATTACTGGGGCCGTATTAATCCGCTATCGCGTTACTTTCGAACGGGATTATCACGGAACATCTCTTTGGAGGAACGATGGAGACTAATTATGATAGAATGACTCGCAACTACGCGGAACGCGTGCGTCTGTTCCCGACATCTTTCGGAGGGGGTGGAATGCACGGTATTCGAATGGGAGTCGCCATGCTCCAATGAAATTATGCGAATACTTAATCAAGTGCGGTCGGCTTGCTCGGGAGGTGTCGAACAGTGACATCCGAGTGTCTTTTTAGTTCAATTCCATCCACAATTGTCGAAAAGAAGGAAACCTGTCTTCTCTTAATAATCTTAATGTGGCTGGAAACGTTCGAAAGAACAAGAACAGTTCCTACAAGAATTTAAAATTTTTATTCAATAAAATTCCACTTAAACAGAGAAGTTATTCTCTTACGCAATAAAGAAATAAACGCGTTCAATTTACTCGTAATCGATGAGAGACGATCTCTGCGACTTCAAAGAGATAATTTCATTTTGTAAAATCCCATTTAAAGACATTAATTATTCCGGCAAATAAAATAATAAAGTAATAAACGCGTTCGAGTCGTTGGCAAAGTGATCTGAGAAAGGTCTTAGAGTTCAAAGAGATTGTTTTATTTTTATATTTTTCTTCTTCTTTGCAGCTTTATTTCACTGTTACGAAGAACTTCAATATTTTCTATCGGGCGAGCGTATTTTAAAAAACATGAAAATATAGAACTTTTCATTTCGGATAATATAGAACACGAATTTCGGTTTAATTACACTCCAATTTCAGCCTGTGCTTAATACAAGGTTTCGGGTTGAAACATCATTTCATCGAACGCTTTGAAATCATTGATATTGATTTAAAATGAATGCGAAGTGATTGGCTGGTGGATAGGTTAAGTTGATGAAACGAGGCTGAAAATTGCAAGGGTAGTAATATAACAAAACACTTGCCGATAAACCGTCTTTAAATGCCGAACTTTTATCCCGTTTATTTTTACGTCGTTTTTCCATTTAAGCGTCGGCATAGTTCTGACGTGGCTCGGCGCAACATGGTTGGCCTGAAAAGATACTGCACGTTCTAGAAACGGGCTGTATCATGTTCCCAAAGATTGCAGAAAAAAAAGTTGACTTCTACTCCGGCAGATTACTGCAATAACACTGCGTTCTTATCAACCTGCATCCGTTCTCACGATTATTTTCTATTCCGCTGGGGGCAGGGGGAGGAAATGGTGAAGGGACGATGAAGAGTTTCCTTTGACGAACTTGAGGGGTTGAACTACGGGGGTGGCGGGGGTCAGAGGAAAATCGAATTCCATCGGAGTGCACCGAGTGCGAAAAGTAGCTTGGCAAAGTACCCGCCTACTTACACAAAGCTTCTTTCAACGAGAAAATTTGCATCGGGGGCCTTCGTCGAAGCTACTAGCCCCCGTTGCGACTAATTACTCGTTACAGGAATCATTAAGTGCAATTACGCGTGTCGCGCTGTATCGGCCTGTCCCGGCTGCACCGTACTCCTCCTATTTCTTCCCGACGGCAAATGCTAGGAGATCTCGCCTCGTTAAACCCTTGCCCTATGATTCCTTTCACGGCTGCCATAAGCAAAACTTCTTTGTCATTAACGATTTTCTACGGGGAAACGCTCCGGTCGGATACGAGGCGCAACATCGCGCGGAATTATCGAAATTCGCGCAACATTGCCTGCAAAGTTTCAACACTATTTTAATTTTAGAAGTTGCTTCCGAGCTTATGAATTCGTAGCTGATTCACTTTACACGTAGAATAGAAATTTAGTAAGGTAAAAGTATCTTTAAATATTCAACTCGAAGGCTCGTAGGGGAAAGACCAGTTTTTAAAAATTATTATTTATTATTTATTATAGATGGGCAGAAGCCCTTTTTATATAAGTATTTACAAAGAAAAGAAAAGAAAGAGAAAAATACAAGACCACTTATTTAATAAAAAAGAAGGGACATGCGCACAGAGACAAAGAAAAAAAATAAGAGTGGTACAATCGATAGATACTATCATATAATCCTGCGTAGTTACATTTAAAAATTTTATAGAATAAAAGAATTATTGCATACGATTCGACTAATTGGAGTTGTTAAGAAAATAATTGTTTACGTAACTCCGGTGGTTTTTAATTAATTCAGACAAGTTCTGATTTTTTATTTTCTTCGCTGATATTCCATTTCAGATTCGACGATATGATTTCGATGAATTGAGTAATAACATTTTCGCACGAACATCCTCTGTCCAGCCACGACTCTATCAATTTTTCTAACGTCGCTATCAAACTCGAAAGACGTAAGCGAGCACGCTAGAACGAAGGCGACGCGTTTCAAGAAAACTTCCCGGCGCAGAAAACAAAAGAAGAGGAAACGGAGGATCGCGTGACCGAAGGCTTGTCGCTCGACGTTTATTCGCTCTACCTAGATCGCGGACGATCGCTCGGGGACTGCGAGAAGATTTCCAGAATCAGAGATATGGTTATTAACCAGTCAACTCGCCGAGATAAACGATCCGTATGTAATGAAGCTTTTTCTTTTTGTCGGTCCGCGTTGTTCGTCGCGTGCGGAGACCGCAACGGCGAAACAATCGGCCGCAATTAATCATGAGATAAGTGTTGTGTCGAAAAACAGGATATCGCGTAACGAGCTTTAGTATAATCTTGCATACGTAAGCAGCAGCTCGCTGGTCGAAGCGGGTTCTGCTCTTTCGCGGTTCTATGACCTTTTCAAATTTAATAGCCGCCATTTGAATTTACCGAGTCATTTTCAGCAATTAGCCACTGTTTCCTTTTGGCAAGCAATGTTTCTCCGATTTCTATCTTATAATATATACCACTGATACATCGGATATCTAATTGTTTCTTACGCTATTTCTGAAGTTATTCGAATTGTCGCTCTTGGGATCCCTAAAACATATTTTCTAGATAAAAATCACGAAAATATTTAAAAATTAGTAAGGGAGGTTGTAAATCCCTTCAAATGCTAACACTTAATTGCTTCTTTATAATTTTTAAGATTGTTCTAAGTTTAATTTTCTACGACCCCAAGTCATTTGACACGAAATCACACAAAAATATTAATATCTTCACTTTTAATTCATTAAATGTGTAACATTTCGACGTTGATCGATACGACTGTCATGTGTTCACTGTGTGATTTTTAGTAAAAATGAAGGGATTAATTAACGTGCTATTCGTTGATGGCAGGAAGGACTACAAAATAGAGGCAACAGACAATTTTTTACCGTAATAAAGGAACTTGATATTTATCGACAGAATGTGATTACGATGGTGGTTACGTTGATCGATAAGTTCATTCAGTAAAAAAATGCTATTGTTAAAAATCGAACGTTTCATATGCAGCCTATTAATATTCAATTGAGCCCTTTTACATTTCCAGAACCGTTCGACTGTCTTTTTGTGATCCCAACTGATTTTATTGTTTTTCCGGTACATACCTGTTCGATTCGGATCTATACTAACTGGAACAATGTACCGTAATGGTTAAGTACTCTTGTTTCGGCGAAAGACGATACGCTCCTTAGTTCAGATCTGACAATCCGGATGTAGGAAGAGAGCATAGAGGATCCGTTGCAACGTTGGCGAGCTGCACACGCACGCGTGCAGAGACCGGCGAGCCAGCCCATTATAATTATTAATGTTATCGAGTGAAACGCGATATTCTGAGATCTGTATCCGGATGATTACTACTGGTAATGACTTGCAGGTTGATTCGCCGGTGTGCCAATCGATTTTCGATAATCCTTCAAAGGGAGTGGGCTGATCAGCCGAGGTGCTTTATCATCGGCAACGTTGCTAGTTTGCTACTCGAGAATACAACCGATCGAAATAGCATCGGCTCGGCGACGTCCAAACTTTCCCCGAAATTTCAGCCTAGAAACCATTGTCGATGAACCACCGACAAAATTCGGGGCTCTGCTAATTATACTCTATCGATTACAGACTGAATTGTTTCCACGGGTTCAGGAAATTGATTCGGTAAATAATTTGCTAGGACGAGTAACGTTGCAGAGACATTTTCACCTTAACGAATTGGCACTTCATTTTACTTAACTTATAATGTATGTCTGTTACAATTTGTAACAGTTTATTTGATTCTTCTAATTTCTACAACTTTATATTCAACCCATCTATTATATTTTTGTTACAAATGCATGTAATCCGTCAGTTTATAAATAAATAAAATAAAAAACGTCTTCAATCAGCCATTTGAATCTGTTGACTATTGAAATCCTTAAATTTCTTTTAATCTACCGTATCAGACTGTAACCATCCATTTGTCTTCGAAATGCACGAAGCTCGCTGGTGATATTACAATATTGAATTACTCCAGGCATTCTCGTACGCTATAAAAATACACGATTAATCGTCAAACAAATACCTGTATAAAAATCTAATATATATCGTTCGAAGCGATCATTTAACATATACGAGTGGTGCATAACGCGCATCTGAATCGAATATAAGCGTACACCCACCTAATTCGAACTTATTTCGCGACACGACAATTCTCGGATTAATACCCAGGCTGTTTTATGGAACGGCGGTGCAGCCGGCACGGCTTTTAATTATTTTTCGGGGGCGGTGAGCCGATGATAACTATCGGCCGATAGGCGTGCATTCTCCTGGAAAACTGGCGCAGATATTGCGCCGTGGTCTCCCGCGTACGACTGGTGGTTATCAATTAACAAATTCCTGGGATCCCGGTAACTACAATCTCGTTTCAGTCCGTGTACAGCGAGCGAAATTCGTGAAAAGCGAAAGACAGATAGAAGAGGGGGGTGAAATCGGTACACGCAAGGCGAATAAAGGCGAGAATCGTTTCTCTCGGTCCCGATCAAATTGCAATTGTCGAGCATGATCGTTGAATGAGAGTCGCAATAGCGCGCGTCTTAACAATCTCGACATAGCCTCTCACTTTGTTCACTATCTCCCTCTCTTTCTCTCATCCCCTTTCACCTAGCGCTTCACTGTTACGCTTCTTTTCTTTGCTTTGACTTTCGCCGCGTGCGCAATGTAATTGAAACGAAGTATCTCTCGCTCGATGGGAATGCCCGTCTGCTATTCGAGGATTAAACTGGATTACATTGTAACCTTGAACGGATGTCATCCTAAATAGAGTAAGCAGCACTGTATAATCTGCGCACTCGAACGATCGTAACAATTCGCAATCTGGTCGAGAAAGTGAAAGTTACGGGTTCATTCTTTTCATCTCTACGTAGTCGACGACGCTGTCACGAAATTAATAGAATTCTGAAGATCAAAAAGATTATTTGGCTATTCAAATAAACTAACGAGTAATTTCAAATCACCCAAAATAAAATAATATACACGGTGTCACGCATACAATGCACAATCGATTATATATTTTTGGTGCATTAATCGATGCATCTTTGTGTATTCCCCTTAAAAAATTATTAAGGTACTTAGGTAAAAAATTGACTACTTCAGAAGTTATGATTTGATATTCAAATGAAAAGATTATTTGGCTATTCAAGTAAACTTACGATTAATTTCAAATTAACCAAATAAAATAATATGCAGGGTGTCACGTATAGAATGCACAACCTACTTTATATATTTGGTGCATAGATCGATGCATCTTTGTATTCCATTTAAAAAATTATTAAGGTACTTATGTCAAAAATTGATTAGTTTAGAAGTTGTGATTTTTGTCTCGAATCTGGAATATGTACCTGTTTATGTCTAACCTAACCTAACTGGAATAACATTTGAAACGTATGTAAGTTCGAGGAGAATTTGTTTAAAATCGGAAGGTACCTGTTTACGTCGAGTCTAGATACACAAAGCTTTGGAGAACAGTGATTGCTGGCGGAACGATGGATCGAGCACCACCGAGAGCGACTTTCGACAAGTTGGATCGAGCAATTGGTATAATGCTTGACACAAGGGTGGCCCGTAGAGGTGGAAAGCAGTATTGTTGGTCGCATGCATAATCCGATTTGATTCTCGGGGTGCGCGCAAAGGGAGCGGCGCGCGATCGGGGTCGCAAACGAACGAACGAACGAGGGAACGAACGAATGGAGAAACGGATGGGAGAGGAAGGAAGGAAGGAAGGAAGGAACGGAAAAAGCGAGAGAAAAAAATTGGCACGTTAATGACGAAGAGAATGGCTCGTTTGGGGCGAGAAAAAGGGTACGAGGCGGAGGTTACGCCGAGCGGAAGGAAAGTAAAGTTACCGAGGGGCGTACGCCTTTCGTTATATATGGAACGCCGAGAAAAGTGGGTCGTTTGCAGCGCCGCTTATCGTTCGGAGTTAGTGGCTTGGAAACGGCGCAGCTTTTTTCGCCGATACCTCCTCTCTCCTCTCGCTCTCTTTGTTTCTCTCTCCCCCCCTCCCTCGTTCTCTCTCTCTTTATAGAGCGATCACTGTTTCGTTACTTCAATTATGTTGAACGGCGTTGGTCAGTCTCTTTCGACCCAGAGTGGCACAGAATCGCAAAAAGCTCTGTCAAAATTCATTTCTCTGTTAATTACTCATCGTTAAGGATTTTATGCATTTAAGATTAAATAATCATTGTCCTATTATGTTAACGGTGGAAACTACTTTTTACTTATTATCAATGGAAGAAAAACAATTCTACTTGTTCCGTACAGTATTAATACTAGATTTACCAGCTATTTGAATATACCTATTTTTACCAAAACCAGTTAGAATGACTGGTGTACAAGAAAAAATGCTTATCGTGGCTTCCAGTCATTATTCACTGTTAAAAATGATAAACAAGACTGTTCGTGCCTCGTGCAATTACAAAGTAAGTGCTCTTTAAAAAATCTCGTAAAAAATGCATTGTATTTGTTACGAATATATATAAAGTAATATCAATTTCATAAAATGTATTCTCTACTTATAGCTACAAAATTCATAATATCATTTCAGAATGCAAATGTTACATGCAATAGGAATTTTTAATTGAAATTGCACAATCTGTCAAAATGATTGGTCTGGTAAATCCAGTATATTAACGTCTTATTTTCTAAAATTCTTAATTGAAAGAATATATATTCAGTCGAATACAGAACGCGGCTTTAATACTCGAGACGGGAATAAACCTGACCGACATGCTACTTCAAGAGACTTGAATTTACTTATTTACCAAATCCGATATACTTCTGTATCCTTTTCGGTGCATCTAAAACGAGTACTCGCTGGCAAATGAATTCCGCCTGTCTCATAGAGGCGGCCCCCAACTGACGCGGCGGATTCGTCAGGTTTCTGTTGAGGGTCCCAGAGAAAACAGGACGGTTCGTTCCTCGGTGCTTTATAAAATGGATTAACGCTAGCCGGTTTTCACGAGCGGAACACGGAGGTCATCGCTATTACGAAAGTTTGCTTGGAAAATAACGAGCAGCCCTGGAACAATGGCAGCGGGAATATATGCGCTCATTACATAAACCTGCGGCAGCAGTTTACGGCTGGCAATTAGCGGGCTCCACGCGTATCCGAGAGATCGGTTATCGGGCATTCTTCGCGGTCGCCGCGATTTCCCCTCGATCGCCGATATACATACTCGTAGACGCGAACGCACAAGCCTCTACAAACTTTTCGACGATTTTTATATATTTTTTTTTCTCTCTACTGCTCCACCATCATCGAAAGGACGCTCTTAATTAAGCCTAACTGTTGCGTCCGAGATTCCGCAGCCGCGGATACGCGAACTTTTTAATGCACGTCAGTCGTAAAAGTCTTTATTACCCTGGAGTGGGAATATTTTTCAAATATCCCGGCTTCGCGCGGTTTATGAATGTTAATCACCGCAAGAGCTGGCATTCGCGCGGAAATACGGTAGCTTCCTACCGATATTCAAATGAAAATATCTACTAAACTATTCGCTTTCCAATGTTCTGTATCTACTAATTGAAAATTCGATCCGATTTAAATAATTTCTATGCAATGAATCACGGTGATGTTTGCATAGTTTTAAAAGTAGCTTTTCTACTAATGTTGGAACATACGACTTCCGTATTCAAATTCCCACAACTTTTTACATGGGAATTATCTACATTAATCTTAAAATCCGCAGTATAGTGATAATTAATGAATCCAACGTATAGATAAACGAATTCGTCGTGAAAACAGCCATGGCTCCACCTGAATAAAATTCTAGATTAATATAATGCTGGTGTTAGTTAACAATACTTCATCCCTTGACAAAATTCTGTTTTTCTATCATCGATTCAGACATTAAAACATTGCTAAAAAATGGACATCAATTTCGATAAGAAATATATCATAACGCGAGGGTTCAATAGTGACCTAATATTTTAAGAAAACTTCAGTGTTTCGAAGATGGAAAAAGTATGGGTTCGGCAAACACGCAGGACACGGTTTCTGTCTATCAATTCTGCGTCGGCCATGTCCGACCCTCTGCGAACTATCGGTTTTTTTTCCCGGTGATCCGGTTTTCGCGAGCTCTTTTGCAGGTTACATTTTCGTTTAATTTTCGGGCGACCGGGGGGAGAGAGAACCGTCAAAGGGAGAACGTCAAAGGTCGACCCCGGTTGTTTTTAGCCAGAAATATGGATCGGGCGAAGAATAGCTCTCTCGATGGATCGATCGTTTTGATACACAGTCCCCCCCTGTTCCATTCACGCGCTCTCTCTCGCTCGTTTCTCTCACGATTAAATGAAATTCGTTCATGGAGGTCTAACGGCGAGATGGGAGCATGAATTATGAATGCCTAGCGGATCCGTAGCGAGGATTCAATGAACGAAGGATTTTCGAGAGCCACGCGATACCTTCGGGCTTCTTTTCACTAATTTCCTCTCGATCCAGGCGCGCTCCTCTCTATCGTTTCGATCACGCTTAATAATTGAACGCGCGTAACCGGGACACGGTGCTTCTACTTTCTAGGACGCCAGTCATGAAATCATTAACGAGTTCCTTTTCATTATTGTGGCTTCCTCGTACGCTGCAAAATGTACCAGGAATTTTTCCATCATTTTTTAAATCGAGAGCTAACGATACACTTATCCATACACCCTCGTGAATGCGTTCGATAAACTTCGGGGGTAGTATGAAAAAATTTTCTACGCTGAAATAGCTTTTTTCCGGAGTTGCAATTATTTAATCTTAAAATTGTACGGGTCGATTTTTAATATAGGTCACGTTTTTTTAACGTTTTATAGATCACACTGGCTACACTTCGTTTTCTTTGCTTTTAATTGAACAATTCGCAACATGTCCGCAGGTTGAAAATATATTTTAGACAAGCGATTCTACTAGTGAAACCTAGCTACATTAATCAAGGGTTGCTTGACCCAAAAATGCAGTACTGGAGTGTAACGTTTCTATAAATAATTGGTTTCCGGATTTGCTGTATTTATAATAACAATAATACCGGTGAAGCAGAAAACAGTAACATCATTAAAAGTTTTGAATGTGTAACAATATTATTTTCAATTAATTGAAAAATCAATGGGCGAAGTGAATTTCCATTAACTCCGTTAGCAAGCAATATGAAAATATTTGTTTCGTGTTAAGATCGCTGGTTTATTCACCATATTTTTTACCAGCAATTACCAAACAGCGAATGAAATTTCATTGATCTAATTATCCTCGGTGTGCGCGCGTTTATTGCGAAATTAATCATTGCAATTCGAAACGGAACAGCGAAGAATATTTTTAAACAGCTGCGAGGCAATATTTCACTCTTTTAAGACAACAGGCAATTCTCTTTTTAAAGCCAGACTAATCGATACATCAAATTCAAACGCGTCGTGTCTATATTTATTAACCTTTGTGGAGTATAAAAAGAATTTTTATATTCGAAAATAGCGATTTAATCGAAAGCTAGTATTGCCCAACAATAACGTTGTACCAGAAATATATGGTAGTTCACAAAAGCATTTCTACACAGGGATAAAATTAAATTTTATTGATTTTCGAGACCTGGTATGGGTAACTGAAGCATACAAATAAGTTTGTCGCTGTAATATTTAAAAATTTTTCCATAAATATTTTTTTCACCGCGCGTAAAAAAAAGCGCATTCATACATAAATCGACACGCTTGCACAGACATTAATAATATTTCGCAATATTGTTACCACCGAAAATAAAATTATAAATCATCGTGTAATATTACTGTCTTTGATTTTTGAACTGAAGAATACTTGTCTAGGTTAATTACAAAATATTCCCGACACATTGATATTTATTACTTTTCTTAATAAATTTAGTTAGTCAAAAATAAATAAAATATTGAGTATCGACAAGATACAAAATTACAATTAATTAATTACAAGAACGTTATATATAAATGGCTTTTGTTTAATTACAATTGGATGTATTTGTAGTGATTCACAATTATACCGTGTACCGTGCAATTACGTATATAGATATATTTATGTTACAATCAAATATGTACAACACTGCTATCAATATAAAATATTTCATAATTAGTTTCTAATTATTTATAATGTATTATTAGTAATTATTAGTAATTTTGTATTATTCATAATAATGCATGGAGGTTGGAATTGTCAGTAAAAATTTAAAAATAAAAATTTATTGCTTAATAGGTGAGATGGCGAAGCTTTTGACACTATTTAAATTAACAATTCACAATTTTGATAAAGTGGGCGAGTTTGATACCGTTTAGGGGATCACAGGCGATCGAGTTAGCAGAGGCAGGCTGCTTTCGAAGACAGCGGGGGTAGAAATTATTACAAGGGGAAAGTTCGGGGGGGTTGGCTTGAAAAGGGGGAGCTTCCCACGAATATTGTCGATCGCTTAATTTCACCGAGGTTTCCCGGACGCGGACCCTTCGAACCCTCGAGTAGTTTAGGGATCTCTCTTTCACCGGGATATCCCTGAAGGGTATCTCGCCTGGATAGAGTAGCGCAGCACCGCTTTATTTATTTTGCTAACATTTTATCCGTTTGCCAGGGGGGTTGGAACGGCAATAGCTCGATCTCGAATTGGGGCGAATCCGTGGCCCTTCGTTCCACGAATTGGCCCCCGGTTCTCAACAACACGATTCCACCCTAAAACCATTCCCTCCACTTATCCTTCTTCCGGCCAATCGAACGTTAACCGTATCCTTTCGAAATTCTTTATTTTTCTTACATCCCAGCGAGCGTATCTAGCGAAGCAAATCTGGCTGGCACAGTCGGGCAAAGCCGCGCTGACGTCCAATTGTTTGGAAAACAGAAACGAACATCCCGATGAAACATGCCGGAACAACTCCGGCCGCGACAATAGCGACGATCGATTTCCTCTTCAACCACTCTTCCTTCTATTTCAGTCTTTCTCTACTTACCAGGTGTATGCAAAAACCTTTTATTTCCGAGGAGAAATTATTTTATATTCAATTATTAACCCATCGTTTTATATTTTCAGATAATTTATACCAACTTTCTCAAACGTCATTTTATGCAGTTTTAACAAAATTGGATAGATGCTATTTGAAACAGTAGAAAGATTAAAAATATACGAAAATATCAATTTCTTTTATGACTTATTCAAATTATTATAGAATGAAGGACGTTCACTTAAACTTTACTTTATCTGACTTCAGTATATTCAAGTCTATGTATACAATACATGTATACGATACAATACATATATACAAACAATATATAAAACACAATAAAATATATATATTTAAAATAAAAGTCATAAGTTGACGACTCCGTTCACAGCCGTTTGAAAAATAGGGGACGTCAATCGTAGTGTGCGGTCCACAACACGCAGAACTCGCAACAGTATAAAATCACAAGGATCACCTCTGCACAGAAAGTGTTTGCGCCGTTTGACGACGAAGCTTGAGAATTCCGTCACAATAAAAATCATCGATTTATTCCATCATGCTTTAAAGCGCCGGCATAAATTGCCGGCGTCGATATCCGTCGCGTTGAAAAGAGAGGAATGAAGTTAGAAAAGGAGGAAAGAAGAGAATAAAGAGAAAGAGAGAGAGAGACTGAGAGGGAGAGAGGGGTGGAGGAAGAAAGTAAATAGGAGTCGAGAGGGTTAACCGCGTGACGCGTAACAGCTGACCCTAGCAGAAGCCAAAGGGGAAGGTGGAATAGAAGGCAGAGGTTTTCGCTGGTACTCGAGTCTGACAGCGGTCGATACTCGCGCTTTCGCAGTCGGTAGTCGGTGTCCGAGCCATCGACGGCTATTTTGGCATCGATGGTCTCCCTCACGGCTCTCGTCGCGAAAAGAACGGAACCGCTGCTGGCCGGATTAAAACGAGAAGGGCAATCGCTTTTTCCTGGCTGGAACGTCGATGCCCGTCGATGCTTCAAACTAATAGCGACCGACGTAGGATACGTGTCCGCGTATCGACAGGCAGCTTGTTATCGGCTTCCCTCGCCGACGGGAAAAAGGAAATTGGTATTTACGCGGGAACGGACCCGAACCAAGCGCGCGCGCGCGATCTATGAAATCGAGGATTTTTTCAGTGATTTTTTTTGTAACCTCCTTCTCTCTCTTGTTTTTTTCAATCGACCGGATAGGTCGCCCAGATCCAACGTTTATCGCACAGGTGATTAAAGGTATAATACGAGCCGAACGGACGCGGACGATGTAAAAATGCCGAGCGAAACTAGAAACACTCGATTGTCCCTCTGGATCGACGCATCGATACCTCGAACCATCATCACGCTGGATCTTTGTGACTTTCAACCGATAGAGGCGACATTATCCGCAGTATCCACGTTTTGATTGGTCCATGTTTTTCGCCAATATCTCCTCAACGAAACTAGCGAGCAGATTTCCGCAAAGGAAAAGATCATTTCAAATGACCCACCTACCCTTTCCAACGGAGCACAACATTCTGGAGTAAACCTTACCCTTAGGGGTGGTCCGATGACCTTGACCTTGACATATGTTGTCGAGGACAACATTTTGAACAACTTTCGTCATCACAACTACACTGTGCACGGTCTTGGTTTCGAAATAATTGCAAAAAACTGCATTGAATACTTGCGCGAATACGGAAAATTCAATTTAATACTAGCAATAGTTTTTTTGCAATTCTCTCGAAAACTAAAACCGAGCACCGGGTAGTTGTAATGACAAAAGTTGTTCAGAATGTTGTCCTTGACAACATATGTCAAGGTCAAGTTGATCGGAACGGCCTCCCCTAAACGTAAGGTTTACCCATTCTGGGATACCCAGTATAGCAATAACGATTATATCCATCACTACCACCTTTAACACGTCCAATGCTATAAGTTGTAGATACCAATTTTTCTCAAAAATAAATAAAATCTATTTGTCACTGCTCAGCCATTTTCGTCCAGAATAAATAACCGTCGAGATGTTTCATCAAGTTAGATCATCACCGTGATTGTCATTAGATAAAACAACGGCTGCATACAGGCGGCACATAAAATATGCATTTTCTTGTTGGAAACGGGAGATTTAGGAAGAGCAAGCCGCAGAAATATAGAGACGACAGGCGGTGGCGGCATGTCGTATCATTTTGTCCGACACTGTATGCACCGCGTCGAAACGGCCGGTGACACCGATCGCGCGGAACAAATGCGCAAATATTGTCGCGTTTCGTAAATCGCAAAAACAACGGCGCTCGTCAAGCGGGGGGATTTATGCATGGTGGTGGTTCCGTCGCAGTGACCAACCGTCGCGTCCCGTCGCGTCGTCCCTGCGTGATCCCCGGTTACCAACCCTTTCCATCCTGTTTCCGCCGTATCCGGTTCCGGTCTCGCGTAGATGCACATGTGCATCTGTGATCCTTCTCTCCCCCACCCTCTTTCTCTCTCTCTCTCCCGGCAATTCGGTTCGTTTCGATCGTTTCGTTTCCTACCGCCAGCTCGTTGATTCCGCGCGGACAGGAGACGTAGGAAGCGGGCATTTCGCGCCGATAAAACAAGCACGGACCTTTATCCTCTAATCATCGATATGCACCCCCTATCACCTCGCCACTGAACCTGCGCCGTCTCCAATCCACGAATCTGCGAGACACAACGGTGAAATTTGTTCATTCGATTTTATATATTTTTTAGTTTCTAATCCCTTAAATATTTTTTGTATGGCTACATTAATTTTTGTACTTAAATATTTGTTGCAAGAGAGTGAATTTTAGCAATAATTTTATTCGGCCTGGGAGTCTGGATTGAGTATCTTGCAAGCATTATCTAGAGTAATGAGCCTCTTATTTCTTGGTCGCAATGCTATCACACTGTTTTTATGCCTAGTTTCGAGGAAATTTGCTTAATCAATATTTGCTCCATTTTTTAAAATTTACTGTTATATTAAATAGTAGCTCGATTTATTAAATGATTGAGATATTCTTGAACTTCGTTCCTGTATGTCTTAAAATAATCTTATTACGAGTTTAAGATCTATAGACACACCGCCAACCAATTAAGATAACGTAGGTGTGTAAATGAATTTATCGTCGCCTTCTCGGGAATCTGCAAATAACTTGCGAACATACATGTCTGCTAATCAAACTATTAATAAGGAAAATTAATTTGCATTTAGATTGTTGCCTGCAGTCGATGGTTAAAAATTTGATTTTGCGTGAATATCCGCAGTCTAGTTATTCGTAGACTATTTTATGCAAATCCCCGACGAAATTGGGTTAGGTGCAATTGAAAACAGTAAAACGTTAAAATTTTTGGTAATTATATAGGAAAGGTCTGCGTATTCTGATTTTGATGAAATTTTAATATGTTATGCAGCAATACATTCTGGACAACTTTTTCCTTTTCCAATATAGGGGGGTTGCTTTTAGTTTTCGAGATATTTGCAAACAACTATCGCGAATACTGTATTGAATGCATGCAGGAATACGAAAAATGCAATACAGTATTAGCGACAGTCTTTTGCAAATATCTCGAACACTAAAAGCGACCCCCCTATATTACAAAAGAAAAAAGTTGTTCAAAATGTCGAAATCTATAACATATTAAAATATCATCAAAATCGGAGTACGCAGATCTTTTCTACATAATTACCTCTGTGTGAAACGCATGAGCTTAAAGGTGTGCTGAACGCAAGGAAACAGGTTTTTGCGAAATCTGTGGCAGGTGTACAGGTCTCTTTTGTTGCTTATCTCGGTAACAAACATATTGAACCTTGATCCCATCCCTACCAGAAACGATCGATACGGTCTCGCGGTCGAGTTAACTCGCCGAGCGTAGGCGAGCGGAGAGCCCGAGAGCGTTGAATAACGAGCGAGATCGCGGGAAGAATGGCCCGATCCGATGGAATCGTTTAAAGTTAATTAATGATACCGGAGCATCGAGGTTGCATCGAGCAATAAAGCGTCTTGCACGAACGAGCAGCACAATGGAGGCATAATGGAAGGCGATCGACAAAAGGCGAGCCGAGCAGAGCCGAGCCCGGTTTATGATCGTTCCATAGACCGGGCCCGTCCGCGCGTGTGTCCATTTCCATTAAGGCTCCTTACAAAGTACTTACAACGAACACCGAAACCCCACCTCTCTCCTCTCCACAATTTGCACAACACGCGGATTACAATAATATTAATTCGTCCACGATTATTCTGCAGTTAACGTAATCACAAAGATGCTTAACGAAAATTGTCGAATAAATCTACATAATTCAGTCTCGTAATTTTTAATCGCACACATCGTCATTCAATATTTACTGCACTATGTCTTTCGGCAGTTTGATTATTTTTCTGAGTTCGAAGATATCCGTCCACGATTATTCTGCAATTTTCGTAACCGCAATGATGCTTAACGAAAATTGTCGAATAAATCTAGATAATTCAGTCCCGTAATTTTTAATCGCACACATCGTCATTCAATAATTACCGCACTATGTCTTCGGGAGTTTGATTATTTTTCTGCGTTCGAAGATAGCCGAAATTCCGTTTAACGCGTGGACAATCGCGCGGGGGTGCAAACGCAGGCGGAGGGGCATAATACGCGCAAAACGGCCGGCCCGCACAAAACGGAGATTAATATCGCCGTAATTCGCTGGCCAAATATTTATTTCGTGTTTAATTAATCGTTAGCTTTTAATGGCTCAGCCATATTTCCCGGCTTGTTTGGCCGTCTGGCTGTGTGGCCCATGGCTCGTGGCCCGTGGACCGCGGCTATTCTATTATAAATTATAGCGGAATACTATTAGGTGCCTCTGGCGTTGGCCGGTTTTATCGGCGACCACGGTGAATTATCGATGCTAACCTTACTGGCGAAATCGAGGCTCGCGAATCGCGTTCGTCTGATAAAAATCGTCGCGATCCCGCGACCTCAATCCTATCCGATCCTCCCGTGTCCTGAACCCCCAGGACACTCCATCTACTGGATATTCTGTACAGATTCTGTAAAATTGTAAATATCAGTAATCAATTCTTTTTCTACATGAACTTTTCTCTCTCTCACTCTATCTTTAGTTATAATTAGTGCAAGTTAGATATAAATGTTATTAATGTCATAAATCGTATGAATGGTAAACCAGGAAAAATGTAAATGATTTCGGCGTAACGGTTCGATCAAATATTAAATTTTCTATATAAAATCAATATTAAAATCAATATAAAAATTAACACTATAAAGGAATTTTTAATCGACTTCAAAAAAGAAGGAGCCTTTTTTCGCTTTTTTTTTACAAATTAATTTGAACTTTGAACGTTTTGATCCGTGCGTGGATCATTTTGAAGAAAGGAGAAAAACCTGCGTCTGATGACGATACAGGATGTCCAGAGAAGCGGGCCAGAGGAGAAAGAGAGGAAATTCGTGGGACGGCGAAGACGAATCGTCCGATTCGAAGAAATCTCGAGGCCCGGTTGCTTCGCAAAAGGAGGTCGAGACAGTATCGTGGCCGAGCTATATTCCCCTGTGGAGTACGCGGACGGCTGCCGGTCCGTAGTCACGCTAGCACTACTAATTGCATGTCCGACCAAAGTATATCACTACCACTGCCACCCCTTATTCCCGGGCAGCGCACCGAATCCGCTCGTTTTGTCTCGCCCGCTCCTCGCAACTCCTCGCCTCGTCTTGTCTTGTCTCTCGCCCACCTCTCTCTCTCTCTCTCTTCTCTTCTATACAGCTCGCTGATCATGTATCTCTCGTCCTGGAACTGCACCGTGCGTTTCGTCGCTCGCGAAACTTCTGCCAAACGGCTGTTTCGATTCATCCTAGTTTCGCGCGGCGCGTCGTTCGAGATCCTCTTTCTGCCTTTCGGCGTTCGACAGATGGTCTGTCGACTCCGATTTGCTATCTGGTTCTGTAAATACAGCTTTCTTTCTTCCTTTTCGGATTTTAGAATATTTTCGGAACGGTGAAATTCGCGTTGGGAGACTCCGGATTATTTTTGCGTTTCGATTCGGAATTGCAAAAGCACGGCTTAAATCTAGGTGCACGGTAGTGCATTGGACAAGTTCTCACACTACTTGCTTTTACACGAAACAACTTAGCCGGTTTTTACAGGCGAAGTAACTACGAACTGGAGGCAGATGGAGAGATGTAATTTCATACACTTATTAAATGCTATCATGTCTCATAGGACCTCAAAAAGTCGCTAAAGGTACATTGGTCCACCATATCAAACCTTCAAAGGAATAATTATCAATGTTTGAAATTTTAAACCTCAAAAAAAAAAATACTAAAAAATGGCTGTATCTCGGGAACAGTGAAAAAATGTTTAGGATTTAATGAATCATGGATAAAAATAATATCTACTTGGTAATTGATAAAATTTCTACAAAAATTGATGAAATCCCTACAAAAACATCCTGTAAACAGGAGCCAAGTTCTCTATGGCCGTAAAAAGTTGTGAGATAAAAAAAAATACGACCAAGTTCGTTAGTTAGTTAGTTACTATTTAATTTTTAAAGAGTTACATGGAGGACTAAATCATTCAAACTTGTCCGTAACTTTTTAAACCAATGACCATGAAATGTGTTAGAATAAAAATTAAAATAAATACATTGCTTCCCAAAACCAACGTCATCGAATTTAGTTCTTAAATTGTTCGATCATTAACACTAAATTCTGAAACCTTCAATTCTCCATCCTTTGAATCCTTGTACTTTTATTCTTGAATCTCTCAACCTATAATTTTAAAGCTTGAATCCTTCAACCTTGTATATCGAATCCGCACCCGTTAATCTCGACCCTCTGAACCACGAAACTTACGAAAATATGGGAGTGGTAAAGTGTTCGGCAATCCGTAAAATAATTCTGTAGCCCCGGACTATAGTTCGCGTGCTCGCGAATTTACTCTACGCGCGCGCGAATATTTATGTAATGTCTCGCGTCCCCGAACGGACTGCGGACATATAATCGGATAACCTGTCAAGTGGTAGTTTACGCGAAATATTTACGAGCCGGCGAACACGCGTGGCGCGTCATCGACCAAAAAACCCATTGCGACTAACGAGCCGCGTTCAAATTTCAAATAACTCTGCCATCGATCTGCCGATGCTCGATTCACCAAGGGTAAATCGTGCGAACATTTGTCAGGATTCAGCGAGCTCGCTGGAACAACTATGCGACAGACCTTGGCTGGCTGCCCCCCTTGTTTATCTCGCTCGGAGAAACAACATGCTCTTTCCAGACGAAATCTTAGAATAATCTTCGGTGATTTTGAAGAGGAAACTAAGATTGTTTAAGATTCACAATTCCCAGCAGAATGCATGGATGATCTTCGTAACTTTGCACGCAAGTTCTGTAATCTGTATTCTGCATATTTAGTGCGACTATTAAAATCATACCGGTTTAGCAACTGTGAAGAACATAAAGGCATTTTTGTGGGAACTCGGTTATACACTCATTACACAATTGAAGTCTCGGTAACTTGATTAGAACGCTATTTATTTTACGAATGAACCATTTAATGCAAAATGGTGTAACTCAATATTTGTCTGGTTTAACACAATGTCGGACTTACTTAAGTAAGATTAAAGTAATCTTAATTAATTTAAGTGTTTAATTATCATTAACGGCACTCGTTTCGATTTTCTTTTTTTTTTGCAATCAGTAAATTTTTATAAATTTACCTATACATTGGGTTGTCTGTTAATGAGCACACACACATACGTACACTACCCGTACTTCAACTGTATTAATTGTTAACTGTTTTGATTCGCACCATATTTTAATTAAACGTCTGAAATAAAATTAATCAAGGTAGCACTGATTCTGTTGGGTTGTCTGTTAAACTGTATTAATTGTTAACTGTTTTGATTCGCACCATTTTTTAATTAAACGTCTGAAATAAAATTAATCAAGGTAGCATTGATCCTGTGTCTGTAATCAATTCGGCGACGATCTACTTTTCTAACCGCAATTAATTTTGCAAAGATCGAACGTCGAGCAAAAATAGCTCACTCGACAACGTGCAATTTTTATTAGCGATCACCGTGTTACACGAAGAGGCCGAGGCGAACACCGGCCGTGCTTATACAAGTCCCATCTACCAAGAGTTTCGCTTTAATTCCGCGAACGAGCTACTTTCGTATTATTTGGCCGCCCGCGCGCGTCGCGATATCCCAGTTCCCCTCGAAATCTCATTACCGTTCTCGGTTTTTATCCCCGGCTCGTTTTCTACATAGTTCCAACTGTAACCGCTCATCGTTCCGTGTTGGTTCGTGATCGCGATCTCGTTTCGACAACGCAAAGAACTGGAGCCTATCGGCGAGAGACAAATCCGCGATTGTTCGTTTCAGTTACCTCCGAAACCGTCATCTCATTGACATCCGTGAAAGCCAGGGTACGTTTCGTTCTTGCCGATCGTTTCATTCGTATCATCGTCGGGACCGATGAATGACGGGTCACGGCTTAGCCCACAAATTCTGCAACAATTTCGCCGTGCATTTTCTTCGTTAGCTTTGTAGATGGGTGCAGTGGCTATTATTGCGGAAACGAACGCGTTAAAATTGAGCTTGCAACAAACAATATTGTAAATGTAAACGTTCTCCGTTATTCACCATAATCTGTAATACTCTGTTGTGTACACAATTTTGTAATAAGTCTCATATATATATTAATGTTCGGTAATTATATAGAAAAGATCTGCGTAATCCAGTTTTGATGAAATTTTAATATGTTATGCAGCAACACATTTTGAACAACCTTTTCCTTTTCCAATATAGGGTGGTCGCTTTTAGTTTTCGAGATATTTGCAAAAGACTATCGCTAATACTATATTGAATTTTTCGTATTCCTGCATGCTCCGCAAAAAATTCAATACAGTATTCGCGATAGTTTTCTGCAAATATCTCGAAAACTAAAAGCGATCCCCCTATATTGGAAAAGGAGAAAGTTGTTCAGAATGTGATGCTGCATAACATATTAAAATTTCATCAAAATCGGAGTACGCAGACCTTTTCTATATAATTACTTTTATTCTTTTTATTATCAAACTTACAAGTTATCGATGAGCATATGATCGTTTTAATTGAAACATTTACGATGGTATTTTTAAATTGTGACGCCTAAACGTCAATAAGAAAAATTGACCTGGTAGTTGACGTGTTAACGAGGACTGCATTAACATAAATGACTATGAATGCTGAAAGATCCAATGGAAGGAGACCAGACCAAGTGGGCACGTAGAATAAGCAACCTCCGTGACGGAAGATTTCGCCGCTTGAATTTCTATAAATCGATTCCCAAATCCATTTATCGTTCGCCTCGTTCCGGATGCACGTCGACCTGCTTTATGTAAGAGCGGAACCGTGTCGAATTCTGTAGAATCTACGGTCCGTCAACGGGAGACACGTCCGATACAGGAAACGTGCTCGCGTGAACCAGTAGATAGCGTGCCTCGTGAAAAAGAGTCTTGAAAATCGGAGTTTCCTGTGGTCCCAAAAATATGGGACTATCCGATGCTCTCCGAGTTCTAAAATATTGAAATATTCCAAACATGGAGAACCATGAGAACGTAGAAAGAGTTTGAACAAATAATATACACCTTTATAATCTTTATAATCTTTATAATCTTTAAATAAAAAGTAGAATTATAATTTTAGCGAAGAGGAAACGGAACGGACAAGACATCGGAATAAGAAAAATATCTTAAAAAAAGGTTGGTGTCTGTGCAGGTGCTGGATAAATAAAAAGGAGAATGTCTCTCCTCTTACGCAACGCTTGCTCGCCGCCGATTACGGGTGTCCCGATGATTTTCTTCCGTGGCAGTTGGTAATTAACAAAGCGGAACGAAGAGAGGGGCATTAATCGGCAATTTGTCGGGTCGACGCTCGCGAGCCGAGTTAAACAGACGGATCGTCGTTCGTTATATTACCAGGCCGGAGAGAAAGAGATAGAGCTAGAAGGAGGGAGAAGTGTGCCATAATAACGAGCAGGCGAAGATGAATACATTAATCGATTGTTCGCGCTCGGCTGCCGGAATAATCGCGATGTATGTCGGCTGAATGAAGCGGCAGAGGGAAGAGAAGGGAGAAAAGGTCGAAACGCGGCTGGAAAGAGATAAACGACCGTCGAGAGAGGAATAGAGGTGCTTGCTAGCCTGGCTGGCTAGACAAGAAGAGGTTAGGAGCCCCCTGTATCCAGTCTCTGTATCCCGAAGCATAGCCCTCTCTCTCTCTCTCGGAGTATATGGATTTGTCGGTGGAAAATTTCAAAGCGGAGGAAGTCATCGTTGGTTGCGGTCGTACAGTTATTCCAACATTTCGGAAGCTCGTTGCATAGTTGCCCCGCGCCGGGAACATCGCGGATAAACAGAGAAAGAGAGCGAGGGAGAGAGAAAGAGGAAACGGATCCGGTGAAATAGGAGAACGAGGATGCCTTTAACGAATTAGTTGTACGAACGATATCATAAATTCGGGGATAACGAAGAGACTGCCAGCCGGAATATAGGGCAAGCCCGTCGGATTAATCGCGAAGAGAAGGCGGCCAAAGGGGAGGAAAGCTGTCGCGCGAGGGCTCCACGACGTTTGGGGGGCAAGGGGGGAACGCGAAGCGCTCGGGAAGATAACGCGTGTCAGCCATCCGGAGGTAAATCGTGACTTCCGCGAAATTCGACGCGAGCCTATTCCGGTACGTGGCTCCGGGAACACGAAAGTACTCGTGGTTTCGGACTAGGAAGAACCCGCCAACGATACTCTGCGGTGCGCAGTCGCCTTTGCCCATAGTTGCCCTATCCTCCAAACCTCGAGGATTCAATCCCTCATCGGAAACTCGACCTTCGCCAGTCGATACCCTAACCGGCCATTTTCCCCTCCATTATCTAGCGCTCGTCTTGTCGAATGTTATCGTTGTAGCTTCATCTCAATTCCATTCTTAACCACCTTTGCTACTTCAGCGTCGCCTATATGTCTCACAGCTGTTTAACTCGGTGGATTATCAATCGGCTGAATTTTATTCAGGTTCCACTGACGTTGTAGAGATGAAATTTGAAATAGTAGATCGCAAGATTTTGGTAAACCTTACGTTTAGGGGAGGCAGCTCTGATGACCTTGATCTTGACATATGTTGTTAAGGACAACATTCTGAACAACTTTTGTCATTACAAATACTCGGTGCTTGGTTTTGGTTTTCGAGATATTTGCAAAAAACTACGCGCACGCTCTGTGGCAACGTAAACCTGCCCCGATGCAGCGTCAGTTTACTGTTTTTGTAAACACGTGTGGAGATGATAGAGAAAACAGGGTCGGTTTCGCTCTATATGCAGTGATACATATATAGGGTAAGCTTTCAATTTTGAAAGACTACGTAAAATTCAATACAGTATTCAATACAGTTTTTTGCAATTATCTTGTAAACTAAGACCGAGCACCGGGTAGTTGTAATGACAAAAGTTGTTCAGAATGTTGTTCTTGACAACGTATCCCAAGGTCAAGGTCATCGGAGTTCAAATGATTCATAGTGAGATGAAATAAATTTGTTAAATAATTCGGTATGCAATCTCAGTATGTAATTAAAAATGTTAGAACCCGTAAAAATGACAAAAATCTAGTTTCAAATTTGAATTCCGGTATATTCTGAGAATATCTCCGATTGTTCGCGACTGTTTACAACGAGTAGAATTCTGGCAGAAATATTACCAAGAAAAACGTGCAGATTCCTCGACAAGCTCCAGCTTGCCGCGGTGCATATCGATAATAAACTCGATATTCATTGACTCGTGGCACGCATTCCCGGGGACACGTTTGTGCGTGAGCGTGCTCTCGAGATCCTCGAACGACGCGATGGTTGGAATCGTGTAGTGGCTGGATCGACGAAAGAACGATCTTCTAGCAAGCTCGATAAAGTATGTACTCGCGTTGATCGGGGTCCATTTTGTACCCTCGGTCTCGGCCTCGACCTCGGCCAGGTGATTTGTGTTTGTGTACCTGACGGTATGCGATGTGTCTATGGATCCAGCTTTCTCTCTGTGTGTGTGCGTGTTCACTGTTCGTGCACCGTTTCACCGGTGTTCTCGCAGAACGATGCACGGTGAACACGTGAGTTAGCTGCGAGTGGGTGCTCGAGAGCGCAACGCTTTATTAATGGTTCGCAAAGGGCCGAGTTACACGAATTTCTCTCCCAAAGTCCGTTATTTCGAGCGGGCTAAAGCCGCTGCGGAGAGCGGAGACGCGGTCGAGCATTAAATAAAAACAGAGAGCCAAGAGAGAGAGAGAAAGAAAGAGAGTAGTGTTAAACTACATCCCGCGGCAGCTATACGTAAATTAGACGGCACAATTATCGCGACGATGCGAATTATTCTGACGCCGATTATAGGGATGCGAGAACTCTGCAAACCAGCCAGACAGCTTCGATATTTAAAGGAATGTTCCCTCAAATGGTAATTCTATTTGTTCATGTTTTCATATATGAGTCCTACAGTTGCAAACAAACAATCAAATTATAAAGAAATTGGTGGAATATGAAAGAATAAAAGACTAGAAAAATATAAGTGTACTGAATGAAATAGATTAAGGTATTCTATTTATTATTTAACTAACAATATATATCTCTACACGTTGTTTAATTGTTCTGTACATTTTAGAACAGTGACGTATTTATTCTGCAGAGGGAGAATATTTTTAATATTTCGAAAAATCTTCTTGCACAAAGGACGAAAATGGAACTAAAAGTCACAACCTCGCTGTAAATACAAAGAAAGAAATTGGAGTAGCTTTTATCCTGCCTCTGATCGATGCTCTCCTATCTTCTATCGTAGCTCCAAGATAAACATATCTTTACAAAGAGAATATTCACGATCACAAATAAATGATTCGCAGCATTTTATTTTCACAGCGAGGTACGAAAATAGGAATTTACATAGAGATCCGCTATCTAACGATTACATTGCGTTAATGTAGATTTGATTACTACATGTAGTAGTCGGGAAATTATACAATCTCGGTCCGGAATGGAATTTACATTGAAGGTACGTAATTTTAATTTTCCACGATTTTCAGGATTCTAAATTCAGTGTTTGATATATCCGAATTCAAGCACAGGTTGTTATCGCAACGTAACAACGCCTGATTGGTAAAAGCGACACAGTGACCGCGGTCTCGTGTCGATTGCATTGATTACATTTGTATCGTGACAGAACGATGGCTGTCGCGTGTCGAGATTAAACTTCATTACAGGGATACGGAAAGATTGCGATCGCGACACGCTGCGGGGAAAAAAGAACATTGGTTGCTGCTGGCTTTTGACACTTACGATCCTCGTTCTCAGCCCTCATTTAAATGCTGAACAGTTTCTACGCCATTCAGCAACACGCTGGCGTCTTTGTAATGATCCGCGAAAGTAGAGCACACACTATATAACATAACACTGCAAATATATAACAGTTAAAATTCACAAAATATTTTAATTATTTGTTTGCTTAACAGTTTGCCTTCGTTTCGTTCCTCGCTGGAATGATAAATGAAAAATCGAAACTTCCCGAGGACATGCTGTGTAGATAAAACTTTTATTTTTCAGCTGAATCTTCCGAAGACAAAGATTCGAAGAATTTTCGAAAGATGAGAAAAGAAAATCGAACTTTTTTATCGGGCATTGCCCCGTAAGAAGATTAGACAGTCGAATGAAAAATGGGGTTATTCTTGGGAACGAAATAAGTCACAGACTTCCCCATGTGGGTTCTTGTGACTTGGTACTTTCGAGATACTTTTTCTTCAAAGTTTGTTCCATTCTACAGAGGAATAGAACCGTGTGAACAAATCGGAACATTCCGGAGGCGTAAGATCTGGATTTTTAGAATGAATTTCTGGAATGGAAGATCGGTACAAGATTATTATAATGTGGGAGCAAGAAGAATCTGTTAAATGGAGCAAGGAGGAGATTAAAAAGATGAAAATCAAAGTTTTAGAAAGCGTGTCTCAATAAACAAGGGTGAATTTCTGGAAAGGAAGATCGGTACAAGATTATTATAATGTGGGAGCAAGAAGAATCTGTTAAATGGAGCAAGGAGGAGATTAAAAATATGAAAATCAATGTTTTAGAAAGCGTGTCTCAATAAACAGAGTGATGGCGAGCGCGACGCATCCGAACGAAACTGTCTGCAAACGGGGATGATTAACTACCCCTGCAGTTCTCGAGCGTGGATTTCCGGGCGACGCGACGGGGCGGCGCGGCGGTAAGCCGAGGCGTAATTTGCTCGGCGACGATTCGACTTCGAAATCTGAGTGGGTCGACCCGACAGCCAGAGTCCTTTCATCGGTTCACCAAACTGTGCTTCAACACCTGCGAGATCGCGGCTCAAAAAACCATAACCGCATTACAAGTTCGGCGTCGACAGGGACTCGGCGTCTCGCTGAACCGTTCGGTGCGGTTAACCTACTGTTGTACGATACAGTTTCGATTTTTCGGATTGTATACCAACCATTTCACTTCGTTTCATACTCTCTGCTCTCGACGATGTTCAAACAAAATAATATCTAACGGCTTCGATCTCTTCTCGTACGATTATTTTCGTGAATATAAAAATTTAATGAATACCATATAAATAAATAATAAAAATCACTATATAACAATGAAATTTATTTTCATTCTATATTGTATGTTGGTAGATTGAAATCTACGTGGCTGAAAGGCTTCATTTAAGAAATATTTAAGAATATGATAATTTAAAGAATACAAGAGCTGCATTATTTATTTTTCATTAGAAATTTAAGTCTATTAAAAATCACCATATAACAATAAAATTTATTTTCATTCTATTTCTATATTTTAAGTTGGGAGATTGAAATCTACGTGGCTTGATGGCTTTATTTAAGAAATAGGGCAGCCTGACTATATTGGTAATTTCTCAATGTCCATCTTCACTGTCACCGTTTATAGAAACTATTTCAAACTGATATTGTTCCAGTTAGAAATTTCACCGATAGTTAAGCATATATCGTATACGAGATATTTTTGACAACATACTGGAAGCATATCCAAAGAATGCTCTAATTAATGACACACTGTGAGTTCCCGTTTAATCCTTCGCAGCACTTCACTGTAAGCCGTTTCCTAAATGGCATATCATTATTAAAAACTCTGTTAAAGTTCGTCTAACGATTATTCTGTGACGGATAGACATCTTGTTCCCTATCGAATTCATCATCTAAATAATTTATCCATCTACTTATAGAGTAGTGTATTGTATACTCGACAATAGAAACGTTTCGGTAAGTGTCCGACACATTAATTAATTAAGGACCACCATCTGGCTTACATTTACGAAAGCAATGCTCTAAAATTGTCTGCTGGATTTTGTCGGAAGATGCACATGGCGCTCGGCCGTCTAAGAATCGCACGATCTGAAGGGATGACGTCATTTTCTCGTTCGGGGTTAATCACCCGTTTCATTCGCGCTGATTCACGGTCCGGCGCGGAATTTCAGGTGTCCATATCTATGCAACGGGCTAAGTGAACGAGAGCAGCAACGACGAGAAGAGAGAGGGAGGGGAGGAACAACAAGAGTGGCGAGGGTGTGAAAGAAGGAGCGAGAGCCAGTGGATTTATTGCGAGGTTACCGAGCCGTGAATGCAGCCGGACGAACGGAGAAAACCGCAGGAAACTCTGTCATTGACCGTCGGTAATTTCTCTTTCTCTCTCTTCCTCCCTCCCAGTACCACCCCCGATTCTCCCTATCTCTCCCTTTCCCTCATTCCAGTTTTCACGATAATTCTCTGTTTTCTCGCTCGTCCCGTGTCCGGCGTTCGCCGATTTCTCTTTCGCTCGCTCGACCACGAAATATTCGCTCTTCGTCTCCTCCTCCGTGGAATTGCGTTCGTTCCGAAACATTATCAACTCGTAGGACAAAGCCGTATGATGGCTCAGCTTTCAGCCGACGTGAATTTCATTCGGCCCTGTCCCTCACATCCCCTCCCTCTCTCTCGCATTTCAGAATAACCGCGGCGCGTTGAAAGTGGTTTATCCGGCTGCTATCTACATCGCGCATGAAATATTCCCTGTGAACGAGTGTCTCCAAAACGACGCGGCGCGGCGGCTAGCTGAAAGAAAATTGAAATCTCGATCTGGCGGGAGGGGGCAAACTCCCGTTCCATTACACTTATCGGCGACCCATCGACGCCCGTTCCCCTAAAATGGCGTACCGATGGCTTCCATGGTGTTCCGGGGAATGTCGAACCTCGTTACCGATGCGCTCGAGCAGCCATACTAACCGGGAGAATGTTAGTCGATCATTGACGGAATTGCACACTGATTTAAATACGACTTTAACTTTGTAAATGTAATCCCAACAAAGGAAAACTGGAAACAGGAGACAAGTTTTCTATGGCTGTAAAAAGTTGTGAGATCAAACGAAATACGGCCAAGTTCGTTAGATTAGAAATACCTCTTGCAATACTGAAAAAAGTGTTTGTAAAAATTAGTTTGAATGAACGCTATTTAATTTTTAAAGAGTTACATGGAGGGCTAAATTATTCAAACTTGCCCACTACCTAACAATTTTATATCAATAAATATTAACCTTAACTTAATGAGTTATATGCCATTTTAAAGCTTGTTTTAAAGTAGCTCTATTTAATTATGATTTTGCTATTTAATTTCTTTTTTATTAAGCATTTCAGATCTCAACTGAGATCTATGTCTGCTGCACAAAGATAAATTTCAATAATACATATTCATAAATATATATAATATAAAATCAAATTAAACTTGTAACTTACAATCTTTTAGGAAATTAAAAATAAGAAAACACGCTTTAATATTGCTATTTAATTTTATTTTATTCAAATTTTTTAAAAATTGTTTGGCTTTTATTTCAGCATGACGAAACGCGATTTTCACATTATTTATGTTCTATGAGTTCAACTAGGCCGAAGTGCCGCTCAAGCGGCTTGGAATATCAACGAAGTATGAGGCGAACGAAGTGTTAACGAATGCACAGTGCAGCGTTGGTATCAGAAGTTTCGCGCTGGTAACTGAAGCCAAATAATTTAATAAAAATTTCAATAAAATTAAACATTAAAAGTTTAATTAAATGGAGCGTAAAACAAGCTTTAAAACGACATATAATTCGTTAAATTAAGGTAAAAATTTATTGGTGTGAAATTGCAATTAAAACATAATTCCTGCATTTCTTTCTTTACAACCTAATAAAATGTAAATGAAATTAACACTCGCAAGTCTCCACGAGAACAATTACTACATTACTATGCTTGTGTCTAAGAAATTGTAAAAATTTGTTTAAGGAGTCTTGGGTTTCGAATGAAACATATTTATTATAATATATTAATGAATGCTTGGTACAGACAATTGTATCCACTGTAAACAACAAAAGCTAGCCCTAATCCCAATAATTTCCAGTGTGCATGATAATTTTCGAAGTGAAGGTGTCCGTTGGAAAATTCAGTAGAATCGCCTTATAATCAGGCTGTTAAGCCAGGGTCGGTAATAGTCGAGTTCCGAACGCGAAATAAGGGACCGTGGCCCGAGTCAAAATTTGATATTCCTCTAATTAACGTCCGGAGAGAACCCGGTCCGGGGTTAGGAGACGGAAAAGGGGATTCTGCTCGGCTAGCCAGTATCACCGAAGCCAGTGGAAATAAGCGGAATATGTAGCAGGAGTCCGTGGCACGTACACGGGCTCTTCTCGGGCTTGGAACTGAAGCGAGGTTAAACAGGATTCTAGCCGGTTCTCTCCCGCGCCGAATCCCGCCACTCCATCGTTCTATAATTGCGCTTTATCACCTCTATTTCGAGTAGTTGCCCCTATCTAATTTTCTACCCCCGTCGTTCGGCAGACTGTGTCTCGGACCTCGGAGTTTGTTCAGTTTTAGAAAGAAAGAGATGGATCATCGACAACCTAGCATGACGTACAAAAGTCGATGTGTCTAGAAATTGTCACAAAAATCATCAGTTGTAAAATAAAATATATTAAAATAATCTGTTTCATTTTTGTCCTATTTTATTATTATTTTGCATCCTTATCGAACACTGTACCAATATATGGGGTGTAACACTGGTGTAGGCGAAGCTTGCCATAAGTCAGACGAATTGTTGAAAGATTTGAGAAATGTGAGAAATCTGTGTACTGAATGGGTCGCATATTTCCTTTTGTCACCGGGATTCGATTCGTTGTATCTCTCTACGATGAAGAATTAAATTGTATTTGGGTTAGATCCTCGTACGCAGCACCAAAAATAGTTTTTCCTATAATGATAATCTTGCATATAATAAGAAAATGAGGTTACTCGTATAAGAATAGAAAGATCCGCAATTCGGTAGGAACCATTCTGATTGTATTTTTGGCATGGATAGAATACCCAAGAGCGAGAGCAACTTTTGACATGCAGGTCACGCGGCCCCATCGTTCCTTCAACTGGACGTAACAGTATCGAGATCGCATGCTATCGAAAAAAGCTCGGATCTCGCCCCAGTTACCGTCTCTCGCCGTGAAAATTGATTCCACGATGACAAAAGCGTCTGCCTTGTCGAGAAAAAGTACAAGCTCCCTGGCTCTTCGCTCGAACTGCCTCAGCTCCGTCAAAGTCACTGACAGACGCGTCTCTTACCGACGAGTCCTTCTACTCCCTTGGGTTCCGGAGTGCCCGTCGATTCCTCGCCGTAGAATACTCGAGATCGTACGTCGCGTTCGCGCGTATTATGTCGGTCAACGGGGATTTCTCACCTTCGCGTCGCAAATCGAACGTTTCGAGTTGCAGTACACAGCAATCTTTGCGATTGTATAGGGCTCCAGAGTTCCGGATTGCAGTATCCAAAGTTCCAAAGTTTAAGGTTCCAAGGTTCTAGGATTTTTATCATTCTAAGGTTACAGGTTACAGGGGTTGAAGGTATAATAATTCAATTATTTTTAGGTTCAGTGTTGAACCCATGCATTCAAGTGATTAAGGACTCAAGGTTCAGACTTCGCTGTTTCAATGATTCAATGGAACAATGGTGTGAAGATTCAATGTACCGAGTCGTCAGGTTCAAGGGTACATGGGTTGAAGGTATAGTAATTCAATTATTTTCAGGTTCAGTGTTGAACCCATGCATGCAAGTGATTAAGGACTCAAGGTTCAGACTTCGCTGTTTCAATGATTCAATGGAACAATGGTGTGAAGACTCAATGTACCGAGTCGTCAGGTTCAAGGGTACATGGGTTGAAGGTATAGTAATACAATTATTTTCAGGTTCACAGAGTGTTGAACCCATGAATTTAACTAAGTACTCAAGATTCAGACTACGCTGTTTTAGTGGTTCAATGGCACAATGATGTAAAGATTCAATGTACCCAGTCTTCAGGTTCAAGGATACAAGGGTTGAAAATGTAATAATTCAATTATTTTAATATTCAAGTCTGGCACTTTCGATATTTAACATTTAAAGGTTCAAATCTTCGCGCACGTCATAATAAATATCTGCCCTCGCAGATATAAAATTCAAAAAGATCCGTGAAGTAGGATTTCGTTAGCCACAGACAACAAGTTACCGAATTCATCCCGTCAAAAGTTGGTCGCACGTGTTTTACCACGATTCTCGCGATTTCACTTGCTAATATTCGTTGTATATTCATCCTGACCACGGAGTAGTCGGTTAGTTCACCTGGGCCAGAGGATAGAGCGGTAACAGGAGAAGCTCCGGTCTCGGTACGCGCTGTAATCAAGCGACACTCGATCTCTCGTAGGTGTATCGCGTCGATCGGCCGGATCGATGGGTGGTTCCGATGTAATTCCGAGATCGAACGGCCTCGGGAGATATTCGATTCCCGGGCACGACTCGGAAACGAAGAAAATCGAGGCGTTCGCGAGTTGTATGATCAATGGACCGGGTGCATTCTTCGGATAGACAGAGAGAGAGAGAACCAGCGCGAGCTCTTTCTCTTTTCATCGTGCACCGTCGTGCTACACCAAGGGATTAGGTTCGCATGTTTTTATTTCCGAAATAAGCACCGTTGCCGGTCGTTCGATGGTAGTTGGTCCAATAGGTCCGAGATATAACGAGGCGTGCGACGCGATAAAAGCGCTCTTTGCTTTCAATTTCCAAGCAGTTTTATTTCGGTCACGCCTCTTACGTATCGAACCGGAGCTGGGCACGGGGTTCCGCTCTCCGTACACGATGCTTTTCAATCCAGTTTCGCTGAGAACGCGACCAGCCGAACGGAGTTATATTAGTCGCCGAGACGAAAAGTGCCGGAAAGAGAGAGAGAGAGAGTAAGACCGCGCGGACCCTCGTGTTTAGCTGCATTTCCCTTCCACGCCACATTCCTTTTTATCTGGTTCCTGCGAGTAAACCACTCTGCTCAATATCCATAGAAAATATCGACTAAATTCACGGTGGTATAGTTTGTACCTTGATTGGTACCAACAGGACAATTCCAAAGACTTTATGAATAGTAGGGTGTAACTACAATTCATATGAATTCAATGACTCGAGGTTAGAAGTTTCAATACTTCATTCATATGAACTCATACGAATTCATTCAATGACTTCATTCATACGAACTCATATGAATTCATTCAATGACTTCATTCATATGAACTCATATGAATTCATTGACTCAAGGTTACAAGTTTCAAGCCTCCAAAGGGGTTAAATATTAAAAAACCAACGGCATCAATCGCTGAAAAATTAATTCACTACACTCGATTTCTAACACTTTCGAAATTCACAGATTCAATAAATGAATAATGATCGACAATCTCCTCCATCTCACCCCGACATCTATCTTTCCACCGAATCGATTCGACTTCGAGGTTCGAAGCTAAGGGACAGCAGTGACGAACGAGGGTTAATAAACAGAAGCAAATGGTAGTGGACAGTCGTTTACGGCTGGCGGAGTATATTACAAGTTCATTTAGGGGGAATCTGTCAGCGTAACGATACAATGGACGACGGGGGTAGCTGGTGGGGAGGGGAAAACGCGACACCGTCGACGAGAACGACGACAACGAAGAGGAGAACGAGAGAAACGCGTCCGAGGAGAGAGAAACGGTAGCTACGAGTTGGTCCACTTTCCTCGGTCTCAGCCCCGGGTCCCTCGTTCGTGGTCGTAGTTTCTTCGACTCGCGGGACTGTGTGTAAACGTCGTGTGTCTCGATCGGTCCGTGAGCCCCGGTTGAATTCTCCGGCCGAGGGGGTTTGCTTTCCATCCCCCCGCCCGGCACCCCCTCTCTCATCCTCTTCCCCGCTCTCCCTACCCAAGCAGTTCCATTCCATCGAAACGGGATCGTCTGATTCTTTCCTTCGGCAAAACGATCGTACCGCGGGCTGAGTCGGCGAAATATATTTCACGGCGATCCGGTAAGACGTGCCTGCGACATCGTTGTTTTTTGACCCGCCACCCCCTCCCTCTCTCCCTCTTCCTCTCGCTCTCTTCTCCTACTTTCTTCCATTTTGCTCCCTACCCCTCTATCCATCGACCGGTGTTTCCCTCCCTTTCTTTTTCTCTTTCTCTTATACCCCACTCCACCACCACCCCCGCGCAGGCCAATTTTATCGCGCACCGCTCAATGTTATTGCGGTGTTAACAGGGTGCTTAAGGAAAATTAACCTTTATTGCACGGACTTTTAATCCGCCAGTGCTCCAGTTGGCCGGTCTTTAAACGGCTTAAGCGGTAATCGACAAAAGGATTGTTTAGGATAATGACCCAGCCCGACGAGTGTTTGGATCGCCTCCGCACGGAATGGTTGGTATAAAGTAAAGTGCTGTTAGGTTAATCCCTTATTATGTATATATTTCTCTCTCGACTTCGAATACTACCCCCTCTCCTCTTCTCTTATTCTCTTCGATGATCCAATTACGGGGGAATCTTCTATAACTCGGTCGCGAGCCGATCGCGAGAACATTATCCAGGGTGCCGGCTACCTGGTATAGTCTGCTAGCTACCAGCACAGGTTACCGGTTAGTCTGCGCCGTAAAGCACAATTCGACCGAGCGGGTAAGTCGATTGGTATCTCGAGCCGATCTCTTTCGACTCTAATCCGCCGTGTACAATCAGCCGCAGCGCGAGGTTACCTGGGAAAAGAGGATACCGAGAATTTCGAGGATGGTTAACCCCTTCGCGCTGAAACAGCGGCACGGAAAGATAGCTGATACATTCTAGTAGAAATATCTTACTGCTAATTTAGAGTAAATATTCCAAGCGGAAAATCATACTGATCTCTGTAAATATTGTACAGCTTCGATCTGATGATGTAACCAGAAAGGGCATTACTCCTCAGGAAGAAGAAGAAGAAGAAATAAAAGATGGAATAAAGTTTGTCCAGACAATACTTCGTATTCGAGGAAATTGGCTGTGAAAGTGCGTCAGGTTTTCGCGCACTACTCTGTACAAGTAGTATTGGCAGATTATGGTCAGACGTATGCCGCTTAAAACGCCACTAGCACAAGCACGAGTCTTTTTAAACTTCCATCTTCAAATCCGTGATGGGTGTAGACATGAAAACGTGTTAGTATCCAGCTAATCATTTTTATCAATTTTAAGCCGGGGTCCAAAATTTGATATTCCTCTAATTAACGGAAAATTATAGTAATCGCTGTAAATATTGTACAGCTTCGATCTGATGGTGTAACCAGAAAGGACATTACTCTTCAGGAAGAAGAAGAAGTAAAAGATTGAATAAAGTTTGTCCAGACAATACTTCGTATTCGAGGAAATTCGCTGTGAGAGAACGTCAGGTTTTCGCCCACTACTCTATACAAGGAGTAGTATTGGCAGATTATGGTCAGACGCATGCCTCTTCAAACTCCGCTAGCCCAAGTAAAAAAATCGTTTATCGACTTTCAAGGAGTCTTTTTAAACTTCAATCTTCAAATCCTTGATGGTTGTAGACATGAAAACACCTCCCCGATTTGTGTCAGTATCCACCCAATCATTTTCATCAATTTTCATCAAGGATTCAAGTGTCCGGTAACGCGCGAACAAGTTCTAATAAAAAAATCTGCATGGCAGATCGATCAGCCTAACTCGGCACCACAAAACAAGGGGTTGAGAACGCCAGAAAAAATTCGTCCTCTGCAGGAAGCGCCACAGGAAAAATTTTCCCATCAAACTGCGAAGAAAACGCGATCGAGGGAGTTAATCGCGGTCGGGGGTTGGAAGGCAGTCGAAGCAAGAGCCGCCTCTGGTAATACACGAGTGGTGTATTGGTACGAGTAAGAATACGCGTGTGGGTTCTCTCGAACGCAGAGCGTCGCGGGCGTCGGGCATTGGGGACGCAACTTTGGTCCTATCTGTCAGTGGCAGGCGAGGCAAGCCCCGAGGACATAAGGAACCAAAAGGGTGGCACTGACTGGGAGGAAGGAGGGTGTGGGCAGACGGGAACCACAGTGAAGAAGGACGGAGACGGGGAAAATTGCCGCTTAAACATGACGCGCGCACCCTGAGAGTCAAACTGCGAGTTTCCCAGCGCGAGGAGGAGCGGAGGCTGGTTCGCCTCATCGAAAGTCCCATGCACACCCTCGGCCCCCTCTTGCTGAACTCGTTCGATAATATTGGATATGGCACCCCCGTACTCGTCCGCCCACATAACCACCGACTCTCTTCTAGACCCCGAGTCGACCAATATGCGGTAGAAGTTATGTGGTGTCGCCTTATCCCTACCACCGAGCCCCATTCGCCTGTACTGGGAAGATGCTGAGTTCTCGAGTTTCTTAACTTTCCTTACTTACTTCCTTCCTATCTATCCTTACTCTCTCTCCTCCGCAGTTCCGTCGTTTCCTTCCTTCCTTCCTTCCTTCCTTCCTTCCTTCCTTGGTTCGTCGTCCTTTCTTCCGGTCGTCGGTGTGCTTTTGCCTATAAAGTCGGTCTCGTCGAGAACTTAATATCTCTAGGCGTGTCCCGGGCAACGTCGGACGGAATTTTATCAGTGAATCTGCGCCCGTTCGATTGCTTCATCGATCACTCTCCCGTAAATTGCCAATAACTCTTCTGCGCCGCCTAGTGTATGTAGTTATGTTTCGCGGTCGTGCCTTGACTACTTTCAGAACTAATTTATCGACGGGACCCGGCGAACAAGCTATGCCTCGACGCCTCCTCCTGTGCTCATCCTTTTCATCCTCGTACTTCTCATACTACGTTGTACCGACGCTATATTTCTCGATTATCCTCTGGCCGGAATTTCTTCTTTGATAAGGAGAGTCCAAAACGTCTCGAAGGTGTCGATCAATGTTCAGCTCGTTCGGAACTTCCTGGATTACCGTTCTCTCCTTCTTTCTTTGGCTATCAGCTGTTTATTATCCATAGGATGATTATTAATTGGCTTATAAATCTCCCTTACGAGAACTAAAATAAATCTTCAACTGTATGTCGTTCGATTTTTAATTCTGCTAGATGCAGCCCATGCAGATCATTTTTATTTCCGACGTAGATGCCAGTCTATTAATGAGAACAGGGTAACTGCACCAGTAAATGAACGCTGTGGGCCAATAATTATTATTAATGAATATCAATAATAATAATTATTACCAATAATTACTAGAATGTAGTGTTCATTGACTGGTATTTTTTATATTTTTTATTTAACGTTTAATAAAGAAAAATAATAATAATCTCATTTTATTTGTGTTCATTTATTTTTGACAAATGAAGTATAGGGAGTCATTTGGCATATATGAGATTCCTTTGATTCACACATTTTTTTTTAAATAAAATATCGTCCTGAACAATTTCTTAAATGTTCATTCACGTCATAAATTATGTCCACTTGCTTATCTTTTACCAAACACCACGGTCAAGAAGAAAACCATCGATATAACGTACGAATTAAGCACGCGGGAATATCTGGCGAAGCACCGTGCCAATAGGATATTTAAGGAAGCCATGGAAAACCAGACAATACCGTGGACCACTTTGTTCAATATTGAAACGGAAGAGAGGGATCTATCCTACACCGGATCGAACATTCGGTGGAAGCTGTACAACTTTGTATATATACGTAGTATATTCGGGATCCGGTCCGCGTTATCGATGCTCTCGGTAGTCGTTGGTTTTCGTGGGGCAATTTTACCGCGTTAAAATTACATATGGAAACGAGATTACTTATAGAGGCTGGGCCGATATGGCGCGGGGCACAGGTTTACATAGACGGCGTTATTGCCGGGGTAATTATCCACGCTGTCCTCTTTTTCCGCTTTACGGCTAGCCCCCATAAAGGGAGCTGACTACGTGCTTTTACCACCTTAGGGGGCGTGTCGCTGGGGACGTTGCTCGTTCGGGCAATAAAAAAGCGCAGCGCCGTGTGATCGAGGCACACACGATCCTACATCAGCCCCGGAGAGTGAGACAGAGAGAAAGAGAGAGAAAGGAGAGAAGGAACAGCTTTAATGCCAGTGAACCGGCCCCGGGTTTTGTCCGCGTACACACACAGACACATACACAGTAACCGCACATAACGCTCGCCGACCGATGACCTATGCGTTTTCTTTGCCCTTTCGAGCCATTCTCCCCTGCTTTCGCAAAGCTTTCGCAACGATTTACCTATGCTTCCGCAACGATTCAGCTACGTGTGCCTTTCGAGCGATCACTCGCTAGCTCGCGAGATTTCTCGCCACCAAGATTACACCCTCGCGATTTCTGAGCCGTTTCTTATGCGACCACCATGTCCGCCATGGTAAACATATTTCTGAATTCATTGGTGCATGTTTCAGTCGGGCAAATAAACGAGAATTGATAAGAAAAATGATTATATGAAATTTAAAATTGTGGAACAATGTTTTTTTTAACTATGACTCGCACAAGGTAAAAATATGGTAATTATATAGAAAAGGTCTGCGTTTTCTATATAATTACCAAAAATATTTAAAAAATTGCGGATGGTGTCAAAGACAATACCGTGTCGTTCAATTAATTTCATCACAGCTAAAAAATCTGAAAAATTCTAGAATATGTGATTCGACGTACCGAATGTGTCAGATATTTTGAGAATCTTTAAAAAACTGAGTTTTGTTTCTTGCTTCCTGTAATTACACTTACGGCCGAGGTATGGGGTTGAAACTTGGTAGAGAGAGAGAGAGGTGGACAGAAAATGATAAGACGATAATTTTCTAGTTGCAATAGGGAATCTTGATTGAGTCCGATCTTCAGGGTGCTCTTCGCTTGCAGCACCCTGAAAAGGTGCTCTTCGAATCCCGATTTCCCGGGCCGGTTTTCTCCCTGCGTGCTCTTCGTGTTCCGGACGATCCTTGAGCGAGTTTCGAGCAGCAATCTCTGTGTGGTACACCTAAATATCAAAGACCCGTAGGACGAGAGCTGGAGCAGCTCTCGTTGATTGGAATCCCGCAAGGAAATACGAGAAGCTGATTAGTTCCATGGCTGAATAAAGGACAATGGTTTAGCTGCGCTATGAATGAGGGGAGAGTTAGAGAGAGAGAGAGAGAGTGGCGTCTCTCGCACAACGAGCACATATAATAGGTTCCACGCCGCTAAAACTCACTGTCGCGTCCCAACCGGCTGCTCCATTGCATCCGATGCATCGTCGACGGATCGCGACGTGTCCATACCCGCTAAACATACCGTTCGTTCTCCCGGTCGTGTTCAATCACCAACGAATCGAAACGCCCTCTTTTCCGCTCGCAAAATGGATCCATTGTTTCGTCGCACAAACGTCCGCGTCAACGGCTAATTATTCAGGAGTCATCGCGGGACAGATCATCACCGATCGGACGATGAATAATGTCTTTCTGTCGACGCCGGGACTCCGCTGGGGAAAATCATTTTTCCGGTCCCGACCGTGCACGGTGACAGGTTCACTGGCGAAAAAAAGTTGTCTTTATTTTAACACTGGTTTTACGGGATTCGTTGAAATCCTGGGTCCAATAGTTCTAAATTACGATTATTTAGACTGTCGAGATTACTTTATTTCTTTGGACGTTTAATATATTCTATATATATTATATTTTCTATTTTGTAATTTCTATATTCTGTTTTGTATGTGGTGTATTTCGTTTTTGTAATTATGTTGAAATAAATCTCATATGAGATATTCTGGAAATTTTCATATGAAAATTGTTCTCATACTTATAACATCAAACAAGTGCATACATTGTTTTAGTTTTAGAGTCATGTATAGCGCCATTTATTTGAATAATTTATAGCAGGTGCAAAACATATTACTTTCGTCCAGGATTTCGACGGAACTTATCACTTTGGGACGCGACATTTCGTTTCGTTTGTTTTCGATATTCGCGCGTTTGTTTCGGCGGACCAGCGTCTCAGGAAATGGAAAACGGTGACTTACGGTCGCACGAGCCACCGTTTTCTCGTAAATTCTATGTTTCCACTGGTTCCCCGTGGCCCGTTCCTCGTCGATATCCGATCCGGCCGAACTTGAGGAATCGATGCTATTTTGTTACGTCTTCGCCAGAGAAATAATTGTGCAAACCTGTAAGGACATCTATCTGTTATGCAGAAACAGTCACTTAACATTTTCACTACAAATATTCCAAACGCCTTTTATATTTGGATTTATTATAGATTTATTATTGTCATCAAAATCGGAGTAGGCAGACCTTTTCTATATAATTACCATAATAAATTGTAAAGAAAGCAACAAATATTTTTTTCCAGCAATTAAAGATTTTTTGATCCACCATAAATCGTCCATTGAAATCTTAAACGTATCTTTCCAAAAGCACCGTAAAAGACGTGGAACTGACGCGTCGGTACTCGTCGATTGAGCTGGAGATCGGGAAATTGGATTTTTCCGATGACCAGGTCAGTTCGAATTCAATTGAACCGTGCAGTTTCCGTTCATAGAAGAGCACGCGATTAGGCAACGCTATTAATAATCATGTCCGAGCGATGTTACGAGCGCGGGGGGTGTACGAGCAGCGAATGTATATCATTTTCGAGCGAATTTACTCGGCGGCCACATGTGATATTGCAATAAATTAAGGAAAGTTATTAATAGCCCCGGTGCCATGACACGCGATCGACGCTCGGGCTCTCTCTCTCTCGTTTTGCGGGTTCGAACACAGCAAAGAGTGTGTGGTTGGTCTGGGTGACTTTCGAACGATACTCTTTCGACTTTTCGGCGGTTCACGTGAGCTCGTCCGCGGAAATATCGTCGATTGGCATTCACGAAAGGCTGGGCCGAAATTCAGCGCGAGCGATCCGACAGAATTTGTCGAGCACGGGCTCGGCCCACGGGTAAAGCCAATGTTCCTGGCACTAACGAAGCGCAAAGACTAATTATCGAATACCAAACGCAAATTACCGTAAATGCCGCGTTAATATGCGTATATATTCGCCAGTGTTCTGGCTGTGCGGGAGTCCCATACACGCAGAGAAACGTATAAACACAAGCGGAAACCGGGAGTCCGCTGTCGATGTTTAATCATCGAATCACCGTAACAAGTTCAAATTCGACTGTAATACGAGTTTATCAGCGAACCGCATCGTCGTCGATAGTTCCTCTGCCCTCTCTCGAAGCCGCGTAAATTCGTTCGATGCGGGCGTGGTATTGCAATGCAAACAACCACCAGTCACCCCCCTACCCCCACCTACCCCCCGGGATAACCGGCAATACTTTGGTTTGCTTCGTTTCAATATTAAAATTGTACGGGCAATCCTCTTACCCTTAAATACACGGGTCACTCGAGCCTCTGAATGAAAACGCGGCTGAGCCGCGCACGCCGCCACCGCTCCATGTTAATGGGATACACCGGAGGACCCCCCTCGACCAATCGATAACAATGGATACGAATAATAAATCAGACATCGAGCATGCTGACCAACGATTCATCCCATTCAAACGGTAAACCCTTCAATGGTTTCGAAATGGTCGGGACTTCCCGCCACTGTTCAGTGTGTCAGGTTTTCTCGACAATTTTGTCTTGAAAAATACAAGCGCTGTAAAAAGATGTTTCCGGTGAAAATCATAGATTTATCACTTAATTATAAGTATATGACTTCCTACAATACTGATGTAGGTACATTCTTATTTAGATGATTACATGCCACGCTCAATATGACCTTCATTCGACCTCCATCATTTTTGTGGTTGTATATCAATCTTTCAATTTAGTCAACCATAATAAATATTCCGTTTTGTCGATCGTACGGATTAATAGAAATTAGTTTATGATATCGGCGCACAGGTTCGATAAACCAAAACAATAAAGCAATTTTTCAATTTATAAAATTTGTTCTCAACATTTCGATCCGATTCTAGATCCTTTTCAAGAGAATTTTGCGGCAGAAAAATACTGAGTGTTGTACTAAATGTTGCAAAAGATCAAAAACAACTATAAATTAAATTTTCATCGTACTTGCTATGTGCAAATTATTAACGTTTTTTCGTGTCACTGTATCCCATGATACAGCACTCGATACTCCAATCGATTCTGCGCCACGCCGATATCATAAATTAATTTCAATTTAATTATAAATTGTAAATATATACTTATGTAAAAAGGGCTTCTGCCCGTCTATAATAAATAATAATAATAATTTAGTGCTTCTTTGATTTTGTATTGCGGTGTACGTACAGGAAAAGGTGAGGAGAGAGTGTTATTTGCGAGATTTGGGGCAGTGAAAGGGTTGGTCCGAGGGTGGAGAATGCGTGGACGCGATTCTGGAGCCGAGGATGCCCGGTATCTAACATCGAGATTCTGGCGCCTAGCCTCCAATACCGATCGTGTCGTTGGGAGCATCGGTGGGCTGACATGTCAACACGTTCTGCCGTTAATGCAGGTTTCGAGCGGGCCCGAGTACACCGGCCTCGATAAGGACGGTTTACATCGAGGGGTTGGTTAAGGAAGAGTTACGAGTACGTGATCCTGAGTATCGAGTATCGAGGGAGTTCGGGTCGATGCCGGGTTCCGCTTCGAAATTAGGAACACGTTCGCGTTTAGCCGTGGTTCGCAGGCTTTTCCCACAACGCATGGTGGGCTCGAAATCTGCTTTGCGTCGGCAAAATTGAATTTTTCAAGATCTATATCTTTAAGCAATTCGAAATGTAATTATTCAGAAATGGGTCCTCCTCAAAGCCATAATTCTGATCAACTTTTCAGTTTTAATGTTTGAATGTTCGCAAATAATATTTTTTTAGTTTTTTGCTTTGATTTTACAAAGCTGAATTCGTTTAAATCTGCTTTGCGTGGGCAAAATTGAATTTCTCAAGATCCATATCTTGAAGCAACTTTTGAAATGTAATTATTCAGAAATGGGTCCTCCTCAAGGCCATACCCCTTATGGATTAATTAATAAATAAAAATAAATAATTAATAATGAATAATAATAATAATAAAATATTTTTTCAGTTTGTTGCTTTGATTTTGCAAAGCTGAATTCGTTTAGGGACTAGAACTTTCTCAGAATGACGACCTGGACAATATATTTCAAGATCATTTAAATTGGTGAGCTCCTTTGTATAAATAATTATGGAAATTTTAACGTAATGTAATATTTGATTTAGAGCCCTGACTTTTCAATTTCCATTCACGAAACAGCAGAAGTCCGTAATTTGTTTATCCGCGCAGCATCATTTCGTTATGTTTCGTCCCAGCTGTACATACATTTCATCCGTAATATTTCATATCCGAAAAATTTGGTAAGCTTCGAGTCCATACAGAAAATTACAAACCCTGCTGCGATATTCATCAAAAATTTTCCCTTCGGTGTCGTATTTGCTTTCTTGCATTATTATTATTTCGCTGAAAAATAATAGCGGCATGTTATAATTTACGTGCAGATTCGCGCGTTTCTCACCATGGCAAAAAATATTTCTGGGAAGGCGGGCGTGTATTGCAGAGTCGGGAAAAATGATATTATTACACGATGGGGAAAAGAGCAAATAAAACATTTAGCACACAAGCGTATACAGAGAAGGAGAGACAAAGAAAGAGACAAAACAGCAAAAGATGGTGAAGCATGTTTATGGAGAACACACGCCATGAATAATCTGAAGATAAACACGATAAATAAAGGATTACGAGTAATGAAAATAAATTACCAGCACAAACAACGGTGAAGGCATTATTACTCTGTATGCAAATCAAAAGCTACGGTGAAGAATACTGTTTGTTCGTAACGTGTCGGATATCATACGGTATTGTGCGCGTTTGACGGGACAAAAAGTAGGATCGGCACTTTGTTATTCGAAATTATAAAAAATAGCGAAAGGTTGGATGAACGACATTGTATTTATTAAAATTTGTTCCTGTCCCCGTGAATAAATATTATATTACATTTGGTAAACACTAGACTGCGGATTTCAATCATTCAGAACAAAGATGAACTGATCAAATATAAAACTAAAAAGACATTAGAAGACTTTGCAATTGACTTGGAAAATTTTTAGTTGCACAAGCATTTGTAATATATCGATGACACGTTTGACTGGATTTATACATGAATTTTCATGCTGTGTGCAAACGAAGCGAAATTAAGATTTGTAGAACGCGGAAGGGTCAAAGCAGACTCCCCTATATTAAATTCGAGCTTTCTAATTACGTTGCCAGACTCGTAACGGGAACGTCGAGTAGAATTAATTAAACATATAAACGTTATTAATTTTCCTTTAAAACCAAAATAAAATTCTATTTCTGTATCTCTGTGTCTCTCAAACGGCACGAAGTAACAGAGGTTCGAAATGTATAAGATTTTTCAAACGAAGTAATTATGTCCCATGGCTTCGAGAATTTAATAATGCTACAATCGATATGGTATTATCACATAATCCTGTGTATTTACATTTTAAAATTTAGTAAAGAATCAATGAAAAAAATCAACACGATTATAAATAGTGCATGATTGTTGCAATAATGCGATTCATTGGATTAATTAATCCATAAGTTGATTTTGCTATAAATGTTTGAAAACAAGTTCTTCTTCTCAATTCACCGATACGTAAAAATTGATTTGCGCAAATAGAGAGGAACAATCAATATGACAATTAATTAAATGAAAAATAAAACTCTGATCGAATACTATTCTTCGAGCAGATAATGTTTCTGAGTTCATTGTCGTTAATATTGTGGGGTAATCATGATCAGATAATGATATTGAATTATTTAGCTTATATGAAGAAAACCTGAGAAATTTATGCTGCACTCTTGAGCAGCATGATTTCGTACTTTTCGGAGACCATATAATTGATGCATATTCAAATAATTGATGCACGATGCAAATCAAATATAGGATGTATAACATAAAAATATTAACACGACGTGTTAAAAAAGATATCCTATAAACGGTCTCTAAACTGAACGATGACTTTCGCCTTGCAACCCTGAAAATCGGATAGTTGCGCGTTGGTGGGCAACGTTCCGCGACTATGGGCGTTATTAATAATAACAATATCAAAGCGCGGGTGAAGCCGATGTTTGCGCGGAATTTGGCCACGTGTCCGAGCGATACTTGGAGTTTCGGAAGCAGCGGAGCAGAGGTAAACGGAGCAAGCAGCCGTCCAAGCAGTCGTTGAACACGTTGTCGAGTATCGGCTAACAGTCCGCGAGGGTAGCGATCATGCTACCACTCGCGTTTATTGTCGTATAAAATTACAATGCGAATCGACGCCTGGCCTCGGTGGTTCTCCGGTTTCCCAATGGGAAACGTTTTTGTCTAACCCTGTCCCTCCACCCCTCACCCATCCCATGCTTGTCAGCAAACCGAACAACACGAGCATTCTTCGATGGAACTTCTCCGGGTTCCATTAACCGCGACAACCATCTCGATTTACGATTACCACGGGAACACGTTGCAACGAACACCGGATCGAATTAACCCTCGTGTACAGTCCTCAGAAATCGACACGCTGGGAGATCTTTGCTGATGTTTCCGCTCGTTCGCGAACGGAATGTGCACCTCGTTTAAATCGAACTCGTCGATTTTAATGAAAATTGCCTGGGGCACATTCCGTCGAAAAATATTTAACGCGTAGTCCATTCAACCGGTGATGATCTTTATTGAAGGAGTGGAAACTACCCTCGCGTCGGGGGTGGGAAACGTTTGTTCAAGTATCTCGGGAACTAGAGGGTGTAGAGTAACGAGACTTTCTTTAAATTATAGGTACCTCAATGGGGAATTTAATAACGTAATGGAAGTTTAGAACAAATTATGTGATTACCGATTTTATTGGATTATGTTTATTAAAATGATACTGTAGATCGATTACTTATTGTCGTTATTGTCGTTTTCGTAATCTTGGTTATTATTATTAATTATAATACTAAATATTTACTATGTTCACTCGGGCCGATGAAATAAATAATTATTTCCAAGCAGAAGTTAACATAGAAGCATGAAATATCGTCTATCCTAGTTCTAGCTCGCAGCAGTTTTATATAGACCGAGACGAGTTGGACTTTCGTTTCCCCAAACGTGTTGCACGACTGCATCGTCGATGCGGTCTAAAAATTCGAACCGTCGCGTCGAGTCGTCGGGCGTCATGACGCGTCCCGTCGCTCAGCGCCGGTTCTCATATTCTGCGATAGAATACCTGATCCTCCAGAGTATCCGACGGTGGAGAAAGGAAACAACGGAATGCCATAAGCACGATTCCACGGCGGCACGATAGCTAGACAACCGAGGGCAAAAGTTTCGATATTTTCTCGATAACCGACGGAGTCTACGAAATAGCTGCGGCTGACTGACAAGTGCCTGAAGAGGGAATAAGCAGGTACTCGCGCGAGAATGTGCCGACGAAGTCGTTCCGCATCGGATCCGAGGTTCCCGTGCATAAGGCCTGGTGCACAGTCCTTTGCACTCGAAATAGTCCTGAGAATGCTTAGAGAGGTGTGTGAGCACCAGTTGGCTCTCGACGATTCTCTGAAAGGGAATTCTCTTCTTCTCTCTTGCTCAGGTTCAGTCTTTGAAAGTCGAGAACTAGACAATGTAGTCACGAATATCTATGCAAAATAAACGTACCAAAATAGAAATGTTATTCTAGCTTTCTAATGACATCAATCAGCTCCAATCAACACATTTTTAAATTCTCTTAACCCGCTCACAGGATTTAATTACGCTTACCCATTTTTTACCGTACCAAAATAGAAATTTTATTCTAGCTTTCGAACGATATCAATCAGCTCGAGTCAACACATTTTTAAATTCTCTTAATCTGTTCACAGGATTTAATTGCGCTTACCCATTTCTTACCCTATCACTCTATTATTCGAAGATTTCCACTATTTTTAATCTGTCCTAACTCACGAAAGAATTTTTCCAAAATTTTCATTGGACATCGGTAGATCAGATGTTAAAGAAACGAAAGTGCTGAACGTCAAGAAGAGCTCGGGAACATTGTTCGGATGATCCGAGAGGGTATAGAATCCTTGGTGGTAGCTACAAAGGGCATCGCGCCGGTAAATCCTTTCCGCGCGTGGATCTGTCTCGTCTGGCGGTTGCCGTGGCGTTTGCTAGTCTATGTATAGGTAATATCGAGTGGGCGCAAAAAGCGTTCGGCAAACTTTCAATCAATCGTCCCGTATTGGAGTAGTAACGGCCCTTGTATGGGCGGACAGGCGGCCCGGTCGAGCTTGCTACACGGTAGCGGCGGGCGCGCAGTAGTCGTGGATTTATTTGGTCAGACAGGAAACAGCGTCGCTTTACCGCAGCGGGGGAGCCAGCGAACCCGAGTCAGACGGAGAGAAGAGAACCGGCAGCTCAACAAGAAAGAGAGCCAACAACTGAATAAGAGTGATAGAGACGGTTAGTGAACTAGATAGAGAAAGGGCGACAAAGAGAGAGGAGGGGGAGAGCTTGCGCGCACGAGCGCGGATTTCATGGATAACGCCTAGGTACCGGCCCAGAGAGAAGCGCCGGTGGATGGAACAAGAGGGCCGGGGGGGACGGTGGGAGGAAGCAAGGACCAAAGGACGAGGACATGCATATTAATAGGGAAACAAGTACCGAAATGTCTGACCACGGTGAACGAGCCGTCGTCGTTGTATCGAACGTTCCATTCCTCCCCCCGACCACTTTACCCACAGCCAGAGTGGGAGGCTTTGAGTGGGTGCGCCCCCCTTTCGTTTCTGTGTAACCTCGTCGATCGCGATTTCTCTCTCCCACTCTTTACGAGCGGTTCCACCGCGTTTCCTGTTTCAATTCCAACATACGGCACCGTGTTGGAGGGGAGGGGGAAGGGGCGACAACTCGCCGCTGATCCTGACGAACGTCACGCCAGCCAAACGCTACCGACCCCGGGATCGATTAAAGCGCAGATCAAATACGTCTACCGTCCACGTTCCCCGTCTGCGCCGGAACGATCCCCGGGTATAATCAGCCAGTTAATTATCGCCCCGTTAATAATGTCGCAGGAGACGTCGATTGGATACCGGTGGCCCTCCGCACGGATCCACGCGGCTCTCCGGGGCCATTTGTGTTCTCATCCCGTGTTCCGAAGCGTTCGGTGTGCTTTGCTTCTGCAAAGTGTCACGATAGTTGGTTACAATTTGCAAACGGAGAAATACTTCATGTTTTATAAAAGTTATAATTGTTTTACGTAATTTTTTTATGCACTTATAATTGTTTGGTGTTAAGTCAGACACTTTCCAAGATCTGGATTTACCCAGCCCGTGCATCGAGGTCTTGAATGATTATTTACTGTTCCGTCATTCGCTTAATTTATCTAGTTTACGCTAGAGTCGAGTGTGCTAGACGTGCACCGAAATTGCACCAAATTTCAATTTAACCCGGCAAGGTCTTGAATTATTATTTACAATTCTGTTTGCATAATTTAACTAATTTGTGGTTGGATTGCGTGAACAACATGCACAGGATGAGTTCGTACGAATTAACATCTAAAATAACTCGTAACCGTCTGTGGTATCAAGGAATTATTTCAACGAATTCTGTTGGATTTCGTGTGATAATTATAAGTGGAAAATCCAGTTTGGTTTACAGAGAAGTGTTATATTTTGACACTCCCACTTCCCGCTGGAGGCTTTCTCATATTGCGATTGAGTCATGATGGTTTTGGACATGATATTATAGGATATTCGCCATGAAATTAGCCGATACGTTATCAAGAAGCGGTATTGCGAGCTACTTTAATGAAAGCAGACGTTGCTTCCCCACCCCCTCCGCCATTACTCGGTTGGCTGGCTTATAAGGGCGATGGTAATAATAATAACGATAATAATAGTAATAATAGTAAAAAAAAAAGTAATAATGATTAGCGGTATTTAGTTTTATTATTAGCCGCGGCTAATAAGGGTAGCTAGTCCGCCGGGTGTTCATTAATTAGAAAGGTACCGCGCGATGCATACAAACGCAGTATGCTCAACCGTGGATGAGAAAGAGCAAGAAAAGTGGTGGAGAGCTCTCTTCGCCGTTTCTTTTCACCCACCACGTTTGAACGGTTTTATTAAAGTACGAGGGTCGGTCGGAATTTAAAAGTAAACCGCCGGGAACCGCCCCTGTTTCAAGACCCGTTCGTACGCGTGCGCGATCGCAAATAATAACAAAATCCCCCTCCACAATGGTTTCGATTCTTCCTCTCTTTCGTCTGGAAATCCGCCTTTTGTTATGTATACCAAAGGTCGCAAGATTTGAATTTTATTTTCAGAACGCCTTCGCCGCGAGATGTTTGTGATTCTTGTTCGGGTCCCGGATCTGACGAGCACTCGAAGCTTTCTTCTTTGCCGTGCAGTCTTTCGATACGCGGAGAGCTCCAGCCCCCACCGAGTTCTGCGTATTCGTGAGTAAGAGAGTCGCGAAATAATGAGAAGGATTTTGTTCATTTTCATAGAAAGATTTTTTAAAATATTACAATATTTTAAACGTATCGAATCTGTCGGAAAAGGAAATTCTTTAAAATTTCCCCAAGCAAAGTTTCTTACTTTCTCAATGACTTCGATCATCTAGAAATAGCACGTTTATTTAATCCTCCTGTTTGTTCAAATTGCATCTACTCACTTTTGCCAGAAATACATAAAATCCATCTTTACAGAACCTGTCTTCGTCAAACTGCATTCGTTTCCCGTAACAACGAGCTTGCCATTTCCAAAATAATATACTTCCTCGTTGTTACACGTTGTACTTATAAATTTAATTATAATAAGAAGGATTCGCCGGAAAATGCGGAACGTTCATTATATTTGTAAATTCTCAATTCACCATGAACCTACGTACGTGTGCTCATTATCAATGGCCATGGTATATTGCGAATAAACAGTTCCTCCGGTGCACAGTGACTGTTAGAATTTCCGATGTGTTCGTATACTGAATTTAGAAGGGAAGTTGTAGACGGTAAATATAAAATATACAGGCTTGTCCGAACATTTCTGTCATAAATTTACACAAAATCCAAAGTCTAGTCTAAACTTTGTCTCGGTACAAAATTTTGGGTAATTTTGATATACTTCATTAAAAAAATGTAATGAAAGAAAAATTATTTTTCGAACAAGTTGCACGAGAATCCCCACCCTAAGGTGAGCACTGGTGGAACGAATTCAGTTAGAAAATATTTTCGGTCGGAATGCCGCACAGTGTCTGCGACTGGCTGCGCGTTTCCCGTTGTCGGTAAGAAAAACAAACCCGGGACCGAAGAAACTTTCGCGAACGTTAACTAGCGTCGCAGCCCAAGCTCTTCTTGTTCCAACGAGGACGAGTAGGACGCAGGGACGTGACACGTAACCAGGAAATAAGGCGCCAGCCTCTTTCAGAAGCGCGGAACTTGCCCGCGGTCTGGAATTTCGTGAAAGCCCGTGGAGAACCGTAGATAGAAAGTGGTATGGGGGGTGTGAGGAACACGAGGATGAGGGGTTGCACGGGGTTCGTTCGGCCGGTCGTTCGACTAGCAGCCGGCGGGTGTCCGTGAGGGAGCGAGAAAGAACTCGCAGAGATAGAGGGAGTAGCCGCCGCATAAATTAGTAGTGAAAAGTTAATTGGAGCGGACAGTGGCTTGCGTTCGCACTGGTACAAGTTACACCCCTACCGCCCACCCACACTCACCCCCGTGCTAGCCGAGCTCTCGCGAGAACCCGTCCGCACACACCCACTAGTCGCAATACACGAAACGCGGAGGACAACGAACGATAATAAATTATTGTATTTAATAACTGGTGTTCTCCGCCGAATCTACTTTCTCGGATAGGACGAAGAGTTTGTACGATTGTGGCGATACATTTCCAGTTGAACAATCGGAGCTCTGTTTCGAAGCTTAATTAATCGAGAGCAACGAAGCCACGCCCACTTCAGTAATTTTCTATGGAAAAACTTAAACAACGATTTTCCTGTTTCTTCCTTTGATGATATTTGTTTTTAAATGTAACTGTATAATTGGCATGAGCACAAGTATTTATGAATCGAGAGCAACGAAGCCACGCCTACTTCAGTAATTTTCCATGGAAAAGCTTAAACAACGACTTTCCCGTTTCTTCCTTTGTAGACATTTGTTTTTAAACGTAATTCTAGAATTGGCATCAGCACAAATTGCCGTACTGCGCACTGCTAGAGCAGTATTTATGAATCTAGAGCAGCGAAGCCACGCCCACTCGAGCCATTTTGCATAGAAAAGCTAAAATAAAAGCTACTTCTCCTGAAACGTGATTTTAGAGTATGTATGAATGCATATTGCCCTGCGTGGCATAGATTTCCCCACGAGCCGTTCCTCTAAGAAACCTTCTCAGCCGAGAGCAGTTTAACCACGCCCACTCTATGCAAATCTACACAGGCAGGCCAACGTAGACCAACTTCTTCCTCTCGAAACAAATACGTCAAAAGAATCGTTCCCGAATAAAAGTGCGGTCCAAGAGCAAAAATCGATCGTGACATCGTTCGATGAAGCTCGAGCCCCGGCAGGAAAGTCGCATCGGGCGATGACGCGATCGAATCGCTCCCCTGACCGCAGTCTGTGGTTCGACGTGTTCCGATTTGACAATAATTACGAATTCGAAATTACAAATTTGCGCGAATCAGCGTGTTTGACCGGACCGATAATTCAGGACACTGCGGCCGATTTTCGGAGGGTATCGGCTTTGGATGTGTCGCGTTGCGCCTCTCGCGGATGTCAATCGGGACAGGCGCGTGCTTCTCTCCCATTTTCGTGCCGCGGTTACACCGCGCCGCACCGGTTCCGCTGGACGAAGCCGATCCATTTTTACCACGAACAGGGTGCTGCCATGCCGGTGTGCTCTCGTTGCACGGTAATTCGTTCAGAAAATTAATGGGGTGTCGAGCGACGATCGAGCACGCTCGAACAATTTCGTCGGCGAGGCCTCTCAGCGTCCGTCAAAGGTGCCGCGACGTTGATCGATCTCCAAAAAGCCAACGACGATGACGACGACGATGTCGACGACAACCGATACCCTCGGTTGCTCGATCGGTTCCTTTCGGGGCTTGCGGGATTCCTGGTATTCCGGTATGCCGCAATAACGACAAATTTCGCAAAGGATTCACCCGGTGGCCAGCTGCTAGTTAATTTAGAATGCTCTGAGCCGCCGACTATTCCGCACGCTATAAAACGCTTCATCCCTTCCTTTTAGCACTGATTCGAGCGATACCTGAAAACTATACCTCGACCAAATGGTTGCGGTGCTGCTGGCTACGACTCTGTTAATCATTATTAGACTGCGGATTTTCCTGGGAATTTAAAACAATCGAGAAATCCGAGGAATCCAAGAACGGCAATTTCTTGAGATCGTTCAATTGAAAATGAAGTTTGAATATTTAATGTTAAATGACATCTAGGAATTTTTTTACAACCCCCACGATCCAATCACGAAAATCCACGATACACGAAGGTACACGGAGATGGTCTCTTTTATAATTAACAGTGATATGGATTCGGTGCAGCTTTTCGCGATTCCGGCCCACAGTGCGCTATTCGATACCGAGCAGAGCGTTGCGGGCTTTTGGGTCGCGGGTGTGTACCATCGACGAGGATCGATCGGTTCGATTGTTGCGCTAACCTCGCTGTGTCCACCCCCTCTACACCCCCCACAGCCCCCCGGAAACCCTTTTGCCAGTCTGGCCAACACTCCCCGGGGGGCTCGGTTACCGCCCTCCGTTGATCCCCATACTTTTCCACCGAACAATGCGATTTTTACGAGTTCCGGAGAACTTTACGTTACGTTACGGCCACCGAACCGGTCTAGTAAAACGCCGCGGTTAATTAAAACCGTGTAATAAGCGGTCGACGCGTCGAATTTATCGCGCCTCCCCCGCTTTTCGACCCCGGTTTTGCGAATACAACCCCCACCAGCCATTACCGAAATAGTGCGCTGCTAATCATCGCGGTATTATCAAACAATATTTCGGAATACACAGCGGATTTTATGCATTTATAATAAAAATTAGTTGGTGTAATTTAATACAGCGAAAACATTAGAAGAACTTAAAAATATTACACATATTGAAGATATTACGATAGTAAGTAAATTTCTGTTTCACTCCAGTTTCTTGCAATTCAATTAATGGTATTCGTTTTTACATAAAAATATTATAAATTACATAAAGATAAACATATTGCAATAGAAAATAAATTCCTGTTTCACTCCAGTTTGTTGCAATTCAAATAAAGATATTCGATTTTAGAATCGACTCTGTATCAATATTGTAAAAGAATTTGGAGGCAGTGCAATATTTCATGTCCCAGAAAATACTATCACAAATCATCATACGATTATAAAATAATCGTCTCCCCTAATATAACCAACATAAACTATCATATACTATTATATGATAACCTACGCTAGCAGTAATAACAGAAAACCATTTTCAGGACACTGTTCCCAGGACGTCTGGCAAATCTCTCGCAATAATTTGTCCGGTGAAAAAGCGGGTAAGTGTATTGCCGACGAGTGGAAAACCAAAAGCGCTAATGGTATGCGCAACGATAAATCCCGATTAAACAAGCGTCGGGCCAAGAACAAAGCGAAGTATAGCCGAGCTATACCAATCTGCCGGGAACTACTGTGTCAATAACAGAGCTCTCTCCTCGTTCGCTCGATCGGGGGATCCGATGGGATCGGATCGTATAGAATTCTATTCAGCAGCTTGGCATTTAGCATTTATCAAGCGGAGCCGCATAAACACGATTCTTTGTCGGTGATGATTAAACTTTCCACGGCCGGCCGGCCGGAACAATGGGCATTTAACGAGGGGGAAATCATGCGGTTCGGTAAAAAACACAAAAAATATTTTCGCAGTGCTACGGCCTTGGTGCAACAGTGGATAACTTTCCGCGGGAAATAATTAGTTGGCCAATAACTTTGATTGCGCGCCGATGCATTTACATTTTAGGCGGGGCCGCGCGCGACTCCGTTATTATTTTCGCGTAATGAATTATGGTGGTGCGATGTCGGATTTTTCATTTTCAATTGATACAGAGCCCTCCCCCCCTTTGGAAAATCGTGCCTTCTCGGTGTCGCCCGGTGACTGAACAAACGACACTGCATGAGCCCGTTATCGCCAGTTTATTTAATTTTCTGCAAGCCCGTTGCACGACACTTGTGCATCCGATTCAAACGACAATGTTTTCGAAAGAGAATGTATCCTGCACCGAAGTTGATGTGCCTATATGATAATGTACGATGATAGCATACACGTTATCATAGTTCATGAATAGCACTTTATCAGCATACGACAAGTATAAAACGTGAAATGCCACTAGAAAATGTTCTTCGCTTTCGAACGGAAATAAAAGAGACGTTTGATAAGCAGTGAAATCTTGCTGCGAAAGATGCCGTTTCAGCTTGATTTCAGTCCGATTATTTTGACTGGCAATAAAAGACAAAGACTTGCACAGTGGAGCGCGTGGCGGTAGGACATAACGAACTGGAGTTTGTCGCCGAGGAGGTGTTTATTCGCGTATTAAAACGAAGACGACGATAAACTGCGAAACGGTCGTTGAAAGTGCAGTTTGCCGGACCGAAGCCGGTTTTGGTTATCTTCGGAGCTTGTAACGTCTCGGACACGGGACGGCACACGGTGGCATTCGTTGCCTGGTTGTTCTGCGGCCGTTGTAAAGAAGCAAGAAAAGGATCGGAGGTTGGGGGAACAAAAGCCAAGCCGGGCGAAGAAAAGAACCGGGATAAAGTTCGTTAACGGGGAGCACGGCGTTGCAGAGGTCCTGCAGGATGAGGAGGACGACGACGACGACGAGGCGCCAAAGAATAGAGGCGAGAAAGCGAGATAAGCGTTTACGAGACGGATGCCTGCTTGGACAACGATTTCAAACAATCGTTCGAGCCCTATCTGCTTCGTTCCGACGCGGAGCCCTTTTCTCTCTGCGGGCCATTCTCTCGGTGCAAGAAAACGCGGAGCTTTCAAATGTTTTGACGATAGCTTGACGCTTCGTCGTTGTGTGATTTCCCTTCCAGAAACAGGACGCTCGAGTGTATCATAAATCAGCCCTTCAAAGATACGATAGTAATACGATATGGTGGTGCCACAGGAGCTTTCATTTGTATTCGGTACTGTAGGAGAGCATAGAACATGATAGTACATAGTTGGTCGTGAAATTGTTCGATAATGAATCAAAGGATCATACACGATCGTAAAATCTACATATCATACACTAGTATGTGGTGTTACATGTTTCCTGCGGTAGTATGTACTATCGTAGACTATCATAGGCTACCATACACTATCATAAAGTATCATATAGTATCATAGAGTATTAACCGGATGCACATGCCATCGGAAACGCAGTACACAACCGTGTAGTTGGCTGGAATGAAAGGAGTAGTCGTATAACAGAACGCGGAACGTATCGAGGCGAGCGTTCTCAACATTCGAGACAACTTGACGCATCGTCGTTGTGTGATTTCCTTTCCAGGAACAGGACAGGATAAATCAGCCCTTCGCCGATATGATAGTGATACGATATAATGGGGCCACAGGAGCTTGTAATTATATTCGGTACTGTACGTGAGCATTGAATGTGATAGCACATAGTTGGCCGTGAAATTGTTCGATAATGAATCAAAGGATCATACACGATCATGAAATCTACATATCATACACTACTATGTTGTGTTACATGTTTCGGCGTTCTATATTGTGGTAGTACGTACTATGGTGGACTATCATAGGCTACCATACGCTATCATAAACTATCATAAAGCATCATACACTACCATAGAGTATTAACCGGTTGAACATGCCATCGGAAACACAGTACACAACCGTGTAGCTGGAATGAAAGGAGTAGTCGTATAACAGGACGCGGAACGTAACGAGGCGAGCGTTCTCAACATTCGAGACGGCGCGGCGTGTTCCATTCGTTTCTCTTTGTTAGTTGTGCACGAGCGAACGACGACGTTACCGGGTGTACTTTGTTCGATTTCTCGGACCGTAATAGACTTTAAATACGTCTACGTTCTTTCTCCGACGATCATTTGATTTCGCCCGACCGTATTTCCTTTCGTTACTCCCTTCCACCGAGCACGTCTCCGATACGAGCCAGCACCGCCCCCGTAAGACGTCCGTTTACGAGCCCGTTACGTACTTCCGTTAACCGAATTATCCTTTCCCTACCTCACTCTTTCTCTATCTTTCTCTCACTGTACGTGTGCGTGTGTGCATGAGAGTCTCTCTCTCTCTCTCCCTATCTATGGAATCGACGCATCCCTCCGCGAAGAGAATACCTGCACGGGGGATAGAGTTCTCCCGATAATTTGACTTTAATCGATATTTATCGCGTCGGATCGGGCCCGCTTCCACTCGTTTCAAAGTGCACTTTCGTTGTCAAGCACCTGCCGATAGCTTGGGAAAAAAGACCGGAAGCTCGTTCGCTGGCAGTTCGAACCGGCGTATCGGTGGGCAGGGAGAGACGGGAAACTTGAAAGGAAATGTCCGATATACTGCGCCGATCCGACTGTTGCGTACCCGCGATCTACGTTATAAGATAACCGAACGCGATTCTGATCGTCCGATAACTGGCTGGCTCGCTATTTATCGCTGTAGACAGATTGGCGGACTGCAGATTGTGGTACGGTTTAATCACTATCCGAAACCGTCAATTGTTCTCACCACTCTACTGTTTCTATTGCGCACGGTACCTCGCCGTTTCCAATTCCTATCGAAACTGAAAATTATCATTGGCCGTGACCGTAACGGCGATTTTACTCACCGCTTGGAATCGGAAACACTTCCTCGACATAATTAAGAAAGAAAATGTAATCAATTTATTATCCTATATATATTATATTATAATTATTCGATCAGGATTAGATCATTTTCACTACTTGTAGAATTACAAGTAGCATTACATCTTTACGGACGAGGATTCTTTGAAATGTTTATGCAAATTTTAAATTTTATTAATCATTTTATAACAACCAATATGAGGAGCAAGTTCAATTTATGAACCAGAACAGATATGTGATTAATGTTTGTTATCATACACATTTTGTGATATTTTAAAATTGTGCACATATACCTAACATTTTTTAAGAAAAGAAATTAATGTCTCAGCATCTTCTGTATCCCAGAATTAACACACAGATAATTTTCATTCTCATTAATGTCTACAGTGATACTACATGTTTCCTAGCTCCGTTTGCGCCGAAAAACAAGAGGCAGAGCTAAATACTCGCGGGAAATATTCACCGTAACCGTTGTCAGGTATGCATTCGGGTATTCGCAGCATCGTTACAAGGCATTACACGGGTCAGACGAATGCGAACGAACGAACGAACGAACGGTCGTGTTTCATCGGCGCAAGATCAAGGCTAGTGAAATATTTGGTTGGTTTAGAACGGTTTGCTGCCGTGCATATTTGCCCCGGTAAACATGTGCCGTACACGTGTGCGGGACTCGCATAACTTCGCCTTAACACTAATAATCGGATATCCGTACACGCCCATAAATCCCGGCATCCCAATCAATTTGAAATATCCGCGGTGCTCGCCTCGCTGTGGATTTAATTGGTCTCTTCGGTCGGGATTGCGCCGATTCGACGAAACTCTCTTTTCTTTCTGCACGAAAAACCTCGTTTCAACGATCCATCTGATAAAAAGATGCTCAATTAAATTGTTCTAACGTCCGTACGATGGCTATTTAAAATTATTATTAGACTGTGGATACTGTGGTGTTTGCATAAAAATGCGAAAGTATCTGAATTTATCATGTATCATACAGTATGATACTCTATCGAGTACAATATTATCATACATTTCCATATATACACTATTGTGTTTAATTGAATAGTTCAGATAATTATATGTTATTGCGGATTATCTAATATTTTAAATGCAATAAATCATTGTACAATACAATTTCGATACGAAGATATTATTTCTCATTGTATCTTATAATTATACTGGGTGCTCTTTTTTGCACAATAATGTATATTCTAGCATATCTATCATGTACATAAGACATTATATGCTATCATACACTATTATAGAGTGTCATATCATGATCATCAGAGCTGTCATACACTTCTATTTGAAATTAAATGCTTTTATACAAATGTGTATGATATGATACAGCATCATATAATATTTTACAATATCATACGCTACCATACATAATCATACAAGTCCTGATACAATTTCACATCTTTCAATTTTACAGTAAAAATCCCTGGGTCGCCAACCGAATGAATAAAAGAGCAGAAAATTATATGAACGATTTAACACAGTTTTCTGGGGCGATTCCGCTGACAATTAGTCGCGTAGTGACAGCGTAAGCATTAAAACGGCCAAAACGAGGACGTAATAGTGGCAGCCCATTCCGAATAAGAGCAACTATGACTCGGTCTATAATTATATTCCCCAAAGCGACGAGTGTCTTACAATTTTGCGACAGTACACGTACTCAACACGTTCAATCCGTGATCCTCGAAACGATAAAGAAAATTTGAACCGGTGAAAGGGTTGAGGCTTGGAAAAGAAGAAAAATAGAGGTTGCCTATTCACGAATTCCGAGAGCGGCGGTGTTCCGGCGCCTTCGGACGCTGGCGAAATATTAATTGATATAAAACAGCGGGAAGAATATTTCGTTTGAATCGATTTCGCCGCGCGAATGAACTTAATTGGATCTCCTGCGCGGATCGGGGGATGAACCGTGCGCCAGGATAAACTCCCGAAAGGACACGGACTCTGGCTCGCGGTGGTGGCCAGTTGTTTTTCCACGAGCTCGAATTCCAGTCGAGCGTATCGCTCTCTCGCCCATGGAAATTCATGATTTCCCGGTGCCCATGCGACAAAACCGAACATGAACCAAACTGGAACCGAACTGGAACCGGTGAAAGAGAGAAAACGAGTGTTTCGTGGACAGAGGGTGGGGGAGGGTGAGAGAAGAAGCCTGTTCGTGCACCGGATACGTTAAATATGTATTTCGGTGGTGGAGGGGTTGTGCAAGACACGGTCGCGGCACAGAGCCTGATTTCGAATTCAGTGGAGCGATCGTTGAAAAAGGACGAAATCTCCTGGCAGACAAACAGAAGATTGCCTATACGGTAACCATCCGGCGTGCACGAACAAGACGCAAACCGGAAAACGAGAAAACGAGCCACCGGTATAACCGTTGCTTCTAATGTCTCGCCGAAACCGACCAATCCGCGCGACAGCTATTCTAACCCTTTGTGGCCTTAGACACGCGTTCACCGTTTCATCGTAGCTGGTTCGCATTCGTTTCACTAGGACAGTTTTGTCTTTTATCTTTAGACAGTCTAGTATCTTAGCAGAATTCTACCGTATTTCGGCGAATACGAAGTCCATTTTTAAGGATGAAAGAGCACGAACGTTTGATAACAGTTACAGAATATACAGGGTGTTTAGACTATTAAAAAATGATAGAGGAAAAAGTAGTACTGTTTTTTATACGCAACAAATGACATATTTATTTTTGTTGTGTTTACATTATTTTGATGGGTACCAAGGTCACCTTGATTTCTATCAAAATAATGTAAACACAACAAAAATGAATATACAATTTGTTGTGTATAACACAACAGTACTACTTTTTCCTAATATTTACAATTTATATATTATATTATACATTAATATATATATTTACATTTTTTTCTAATATTTACTATTTACAAAATAAAGGCTGGCTAGTAATAGACTGAACACCATGTATACGTGCAATAAGAATGTAATAATACTTCCATTCGATAAAAACGAAGTAATGAGTTATATGTTGATATACATGTAAGACTAACTGGAGCGAAACGCAACAACGTAAAGGGTGCGAGTGGAGGTGGACGACGGGGGAAAAAACAAAGAAAAACGAAAACAATTTGTATCGCGGGAAACGAACAAGTAATTGGAACGATCGTTTGATCCCTTTTACAATTTCACGTTGATTCAATTTCCGTTTTACGGGAATATCGGCGCGCATTCGATTAGGTCGACGCGATGCGACGCGTATGAAATATCGTGCCCGCGAATTTTACGATACGTTAACAATATTCGACCGTCGATCGATACAAGCGAATCGCCATAGTCCCGGAGATTATACGTTCCGAGAAGATTACACGCCTTGGTTACCTTCCGTCGGAAAAATAATTAATTTGCCGCGGAAATTTCGCTGATGTCTTACGCCCTGGGAAACTGTTATGGCAGCGATTTCGGGTCTCGGAACGATTATGAGTATATTATACTGAATAAAACTTGTCTGCATGTGCTGCAGGAATCGTTATGCCTTTTTTTCTTGATAAGAAAAAATTAATCTTTTATTTGATTATCCCTGAATTGTATGTTGCATTCAATTGGAATGTAAATTTGTGGCCTTTGTAGAATGATCAATGAGACTTGCAGATTTAGCTGCATCTATAAATAAATGATTATAAAATGATTGCGAGCGTAGAGCTAAATTGCATGGTTATCTGAAATCATACAAAATTTAATGTTCTAAAAGCATATAATGGATGTTTTCATATTGAGCCCTTCCGTTCATCGTATGCTTCTAATATTTCCATTTCATACGAGTTGATTAGCTTTATTCATATGAAATTGGGTGCATTCAATCGTTGCACACTTGTAAAATTTATGTAATCATAGACACATTTAGCAATGCGAGAAGCGATTGAAACATTAAAAATATTAACAACATTTCACAGTAAGTACATTCGGTAAATAACGATATTAGTTTCGACAAATTATTAGGTTGACTTCTTGGAAGCCTTATTAATAATTAAATTAATTGAATAGGTAATTACACAAACGTTCAATTAATTATTCAATTTTTTCATTTTATGACACTTCTAAAAAAGAACTTTTTCTTTGTTTCTCAAATGAAAAAATACACTGTGGGATCTGGTAGATTTAGCATGGAAAATCCTTTACTGTATCATACGAACATCATTCACAGCAATTTGAATAATGACCTGAAATCGTATTAACACTTTTGCATTTGCGTAGCCAGTCTGAATACCTAAATGAAATTTAGCAAAATTTAGGTACGCGATGATCCCATCGCGAATTAGTTGAATAAAGCAAACAACGGAATTGCAAATAATGATGGAAGTGTGAGAGGAAGAGAGAGAGGAGAGAGAGAGAGGGAAGGAGAGCAGGTATTATTCGTCGTAAATCTAGAAGCTCGGTTCATCGAGAGATCACGCGAATGCGAGCGGTCCGACGAGCGTATATGTATACCGTTAGGATCAACGTCGCTTATTACTTTCGCGAACGACACCGCGTCTCACAATCGCGGATCCGAGCTCCCCGGATAAGCGGAGCGGATTCCGGGAACGGGTGAATGCGGCCACCAGAAGAAAAGCATCAATTTCCGTCCGCGGAAAAATCGGAGATCTTTCCGCCGAACCTCCCCGGTGACGAAATGGAAATTGGACGACTATATCGACGAGTTTCGCTTACCCTTTCGTATCCTGGATCCTTTGGATCCTGGGATGAGAAGGAGGGATATATGTCGCGAAACCGTCCCATACGAATACCCGTGAGCCTCTGGCAACGCGTGCTGTAACGTCGACAAGCCCGGAAAGACAGATCGATTTCAATAATGCATTCCTATTCGCTCCGGGAAACCATCATCCGAGCATTTCCACCGTGTTTAAGGCCATCCCGTTCGCAGCTTTGGTTAAACGAATATTTCTCAGAATTTTTCGGTTTTCCAAATTTTCAGCTCCCTCCCGGAGTAAAGTACTCCAAACGTACCCCTAAACTACCTAGATATATCTGCTCTAATTGTTTACTCAAAATTCCGAATTTTATGAAGTATTACAAATTATATTAGTATCACAAAGATGTGTAATTATACTATAGTAGGGGTAAACAATTGATTCAGCATTGATTACCTTAATTTCAGTAATGTTTCCTGGTACATATAGAATTCCTATTAAACATGTATGAGTACCTGTTATCTGTCCCAGGAGATTTTTACTCCTGATTATTCTCGATATATCATATGATATTAGTATCGCAGTTTGATAACAAATTGATACGGTATACATGTTTGGTAATAATAGTTTAAATAGCCCGGGTACATCCATTAGTAAAATTATCCAATTACTATATTGCCAGATCGATTTCATACACATATTTGTATTTGTAATGGAATGTATTTCACGACTCGGATAAGATAACCGAAATTTATAAAAATAAAAAATTCTTAACCCACTACCTATGAAACATTTAAAAACATTTTAAGATACTGTTTTATTATTTTCACCGACGAATATCTCCAAACTTATGGACCTTCAAAATTTATTTATTAAGACTTTGTATTGTTGGATTTATGAAAATTCAAAATTAAATTCTACGCAAGAGTCTGCGAATAATTATGTTCGCAGCATGACATAGTCTTTTGAGAAGCACTTTCCATCGGGAATTCTCGCGTAGCTTCGACCAACCAGGTGCCAACAATTTCCACGTGAGCTTGTACCTCATGCGAACCAATGGACAGTACGCCCAACTGAACGAGAGGATGAGTCAGAGGAAAAGAGATAGAGTGAGAGAGAGCGTGAGGGGGTGAGAAGAAATATGAGATTCGTGGAGAATAAATTTTCCGTTGGAATAAATACCAATGGACACGCCATAAACGTATAAATATTAGCAAACACCGAACTATATGAAGCGCGATACAGCAGCTGCACACCAAATAAAACGATCCGAATAACTTAAACTGGAGCGGCCGGCGTCGAAACTTTCGGCAGCCGGATTAAAATTTGTCGACATTTATCGACCTCGATACACGGACTCTGCTAACTAGATATTAACCCTTAGTTCTAAACGTGACAATACCTTATCGTTTGGAAATGATTCAATGCACAAGGAACTAGACGTACAAATTAATTCGCGGATTTATGATAGAAGAATTAGTTGTAACTGTATATTCGACTCATTCTCTTTTTTTTCGTCATTATAAACACTTATGTAAAAGGGCTTGAGTCGGTCTATAATGAATAATAATAATAATTAACTCGAACAAGAAGCCAGACCCAGATATGGGTGACGTGGTGATCAACGTGTTAAATATTCATTAATAATAATTAGAAATTCTCTAACTCTACCTTTCCCTTCTACGGTGCTATTCTCCTCCGCTTCCCCACTACCCAATCACGTGATAAGTCCCGTCTGTGTCGCGCATGTGGCACAGTATCACGTGACTAACCTAGTACTGGCAGAGAGGGGTAACTCAGTGTAGCCATATTAGGGGAGTCACGGTAAATGATGTGCCCCTTCTCTGATGACGGAGAATGAGTGGGGCCCAGTCGTGGGGCTCCCATTCACCCCACTCCGCGCGACCAGTTTCCGGCTTAGTGGAGGACCGTGGAGTGTGGGCATGCGCACGGTGCTGGAGTGGAAGGGGTAAGTAGGGGAGTACATGAGGTTCGTTTCGACCTCATTCTGGCTTCACTGAGGTAACTGTTCCCCTCGATTCGAATCAGTTCCCCTTATCACTACCCCTTGGCGTAAGAAAGAAGAGGATCGTTTCGCCTTGCCTTGGGCGAACAACGCAAAATTCTCGATTCGCAAACAATCGGTGGAAAATTAAGCGGGGCCGTCCGGTGTTGAATAAAATTACAGGAAATTCTCGGGCGGCAGCCGTCGCCAGGAGACAGATACGGTCGCGGTATCCGTTTTAATGCGATTTAATATGTGGCCCGCTCCGCGGAGCACAGTTAATTGCGATTTGTTCGTCGAACGTGAGATACTCGTCCAACTAATTTCAACTTCTCCGCATTAAACGCGCGCGGTGTGTGCTACTCCCGGTGCGTCGCTCTCTGTCTCTGTATACCACGCCTGTCCCTGTTAATTTTTACCTTTTACCGTTTCCCGGTTATTCGCGCAAACCATCTGCCATTGTTCCTCGAGGCTGCATTGTTTCTTCGACGATTTGTCGCCGATAACTCGCCGCGCGATCTGTCCAGACGGGATAGCCTCGATTGACTCTCTCGCTCTCTCTCTCGTACCGAGATACCGATCGGCAAACTTTTATTCAGGACAGCAGCCGATAATTCGAGCGAATCCGATAGCCGTTCATATTCTACGAAACGGACAGAGACGGATCGAATTTCAATTCGCAGCCAGGGAGTTTGCGAAATGGACGGTAATCCCCCTGCCGACGGGACGCGAAGCGGCGAGAGGCGACGCATCCCGAAACGAAAGCCGAAACAAAAATCAAGTAATCGAATCCTTTGGTTGGAAATCAATCGAGTTCTTCCGCTACGGTATGCGCTCGCCAATCCGGAACGATATGGAAGCGCAGAAAGCTGACTGCGACTATTCTCGTTTAGTCCGCGAAATTTTCGACTGTTAGGAAGAGGATCAAGAATCATGAGAAGCTCGCGTTTCTTTCGTTAGAGATAAAGATTTTCTCCGATTTTCCCTTATTTTTCCTAAAATTTTAGCAAATCTTGTATGTCTATCATAGCCTATGATATCTTATGATTAATCTTTTAATAACATCCAGAATGTAATGTGTTGGTGGATTATCGATCGTAATTGTATAATATACTAGGGAGATGATATCGGCGCAAAGGTTCGATCGGTGTTACTCTAAAGCAATCGTGCTAGTTTGTTAAAACTTTCAACGTTTCGATCCCAATATGGATCCTTTTCAAGAAAGGTGAAACAACTGCGTTTGTTAATTTTTAAAAGAGTTTTCAATATTCCAGAATAATCCACAATAATCCAGAATGTACTTGAGCATGTATGCTAAATTTCTCGATCTAATTAGTGGTTCAAATTTGGCTGTCCTCTAAGTAATAATTCTAAATAATATTTTTGAAAACGGTTATTCCGTTCAAATATAATTCAACATAAAATTTTACGGAGACACCAGGAATATAAATTTTCAGACCTTTTAAATGTTAAAATTATCGTCGATCTTCTCTTTCCTTCTAAATAGAATAACCTTTGCTTTCACGGATGCCCTAATAAATAATACAATCCCGAGCAAAGGATGAATAATTATCTGCGAAAACGGGATTATGCGCGTAAGTGTCTTGCGCCGTCTAATAATAATAATAATGAGACTGTGGTATATGGGTTATAAGCAGATTTAAAGGGACCGGAATTAAACAGAGCCCCATCTCCTTGGATTTTAGCAGAGCGAAGCTAAAATAAGACAGTACCAGTTTCCATAATAATTCCTAGTCTCTCGGAAATTTTTATGAGCTTCGAATTCGTAAAGGTCGACCCGGGTTAATAATGAAAACGGCTCATCTATATGAAAGTAGAATAAGGTTAAATTCGCTGCGTTTTATCCGATTGCAGTGTCGTTGTGGAAGTAGGAGGAAATTGTGAAAGTCGAGTGCAAGCGGAATAATTCGTACGTAAGGCAAACCTAATTTTTAGCGAAATCGGACTTCGAATAGAATGCAGAATTTTACTCTCCACCCCCCCTAAAAGCATACCACGGAACGAACAAAAAATAGGTTTGTACGTTACGGACGAATTACTTTACTTTCGCGGAAACTTTCACAATTTTCCTAGTGTTTTCAGGGTCTATGTACTCATTAGCTGACACACGTCTTCTTGCGCCGACGAACTCGAATCAAAGTTCCGTTATTAATTCTATCATTAAAACATGGACTGAATACCCATTATTCTTTTATGCATTCTGCGCCAGCCACAGATCGCCGGTCGTTATGCATTTATTGCTGGTAAAACTTTGCAATGGCTCTCAAGAGTTGACTAAGAGGTATTACAACATTTTATACAGTGTTATGCCAGTCTCGATGCACCTCGACCCAAGAACCGAAGCTCAGTTTAATTCCCGCAGACCTGTCTATGATAATTAATTTCTGTAAGCATCTGTCACTTAACAGCTTATAAAACTTGCTCCGAAACTTCGTGACTCGCGTTGCTTTTATAGTTCACCTTGTTTCGGGATTTCGGAAGAATTTGTTCGATATACACGCCAATGAATCGCCGAGATTACGATGGATATATTTTCTATAATTTTATTTCGAATTCGAAGGAAGAATTCTGTCTCGATATCGTACAGTTAATACTCCATAACAATTTTTACAGAGCTTGTTCGACATCACTACCAAAAAATCGACTCGTTCCGTTACATCCAGAATTATAGACCGTTTGTCTCAATTGTTTTTCGATAAAACAGTCGCGTCCGCGGTGATCACGACGCAGTTGAAATTACACGACGTTCCGGTCAGCGTAAAACAGAGTTAATGCGGGACCATAATTTTTATATTAAGAGTCGAGTGTGGGAGCGTGGAGGAGGGCGAAGACATCGGAACCGTCACACGTAAAAACTTTACAAGCAAATAAACCGGCTGGCCTCGCGGCATTTAAAGTTTACGATAACGGAAATATGTGCATCCGATCAAGTATTCGAGAGGGGGCGTCGCGTCGCTTGTGCTAATAAAACCACCGTGGCAGTTTAAGACGCGCTTATGAACCGACGAACGGACTATCCGGCGATGGGTCGGCTGCGATACGGGCGTAAGTGGCCTCTCCTAGTGCCTTGAAAAATAATGCTTCGACCAAGCTGCGAAAGCTCGTCGTATATCGAGTTACCGGGCTTATTCTGTCCAGTTTTACGTCGTCCCGGCGCCGGCTCTCGTAGCTTAGCCCGAAATTTCTTTCCCGCTTTATCCGAGCTTAATTTATCGCTTCTAGCGACGTCTTTGTAGTCGTGCAAACAGAGGCAAACACATGTATATACTTCAGAGTATCGGTATGAATTATCATCGAAAGCATAATTTCCATTACCGGGTCTCCTGTGAGAGAGTATAATAGCATAATGATATCCTAGATACCCTATGATATCGTATGATAGTATATGATAGCCTGTATCTGATAGTGTATCACATTCTATGATTCTTTATGATAATATATGGTGTACAAGAAAATGTATCATATAGAATTAAATGATATTGTATAATGCCTTACGACTGGATATGGTAATGTATTATAGTTAGATTATACTCTATGGTATCGTATGATACTATATGATAGCCTGTATCTGATGGTGTATCACATTCTATGATTCTTTATGATGATATATGAAGTATATGAAAATGTATCATGTAGCATTAAATGATAATGTACGCTGGAGAGTTGTTTAAATGTTGTTATCTTTTATGAACTATCTAACTATAATACATTATTATTATAGTATTATAATTCGATAGTTCATAAATGATAACGACGTTTAAACAACTCTCCAGCGTATATAATAGGATCTTTAACACTCTATAATACAGTATGATAAAATATGATAATCCAGACGATTATTTAGAGTAGACAATTAAAGTAGACACGTATACTAACGAGCAGAATAAATTTCTCAGCTTCGCAGCGTCTAGAAATTGATATGGATTTGATGATGGACACGATCGATATGGATTGCCGGTACATCTTGGACAAACCTCAATTAATTCAGTGTCACCATACCCTGAGAAGAGGGTGGTTGACACGGTTTCCAAACGACGGATTAATTTCCGGGGTACAGGCACCGAGATCTTGATTATTTCGCCGGAAGTTTATTCATCGGCAAACACTCCGTGTCGAGATCCACGCGACCGGACGATTCTCTCTCTCTCTATCTATCTCCCTCTGTTACTCTACCTCGTTGGGGGTCTCTTCGCGCGGTTCGAGATGCCCTTCTGTTTTCCAGCACTTTACCGCGCGTCCCTCTCGCTTCTAATCCCACTTCCGTTTCGATCGCGTCGAGTGGTCTTTGTATTTACTCTCGTTGTCGGAACGACGTTGTTACCTGTCTCGAAGGTACTCCAATTATTTGAAGTCGTCGCACAAAAACTCCGAGACCAGCGCTAGAGGAGGGGGAGTTTCGGCGGTCATTGATTCTTTGCTGTCTTGTTCCGGTATCTTCTCGATACGTTTCGAGAGAGAGGAGAAGGGTCCCTCCAACCGACCAAGCTCACTCTCTCGCAGTTTTTGTTCGTTGCCCCTCGCGAAGTTTCCGCATTCTTCGGATATCGAAGCGGAGTCTCGGCCTCGGTCTAAGAAACTCTTCCAGAGGCCATTCCGGACCAGTTTAGTGGCTCGTTTTTCCCGATCTGGTAACAATGCCGCCGGCGGAGATTCATGGCCTGCCCCGGGGAAAACGGTATAAAGACTGGCCCGACTAGGCCAGCAAGGACCGCCCGTCACACCAACGACGAAGCGCGACGTATTCGTCTCTTTCGGCTACCGATCGATCCCCTACAACCAACGGCCGCCCTTGATATCGTTAACCCCTTCACGACCAAAGACCAGGTCCCACGTGGAAAATATCCGCCAGCTCCTGCACAACGATTTCTGACAAACCGAGATATTGAATTTACAGTATCGAATACAGAATTTTTTTTATTCTTCGAAAATTGTTGATATTCTAACTGTGAAAAAAAACTTGGTCTCGTGTAATATATACAATATGATACCATATTATTACCAGTATTATAAATCATCATACGCTATCGGGTTCCAAGGAAATTACCGACACAAATTTCCTTGACACGGTTTTCACTGACATTTCACCGACACCAGATTTGACCGACAACGCCTTTAACCATTTTGACCGACAACGATTTTAGATTCGTTGTTTCTACTTTATTCAAAGTAGTTGTCAGTCAAATCTGTAGTCGGTGAAAACCGTGTCAGCGAAATTTGTGTCGGTGATTTCCATGGGACCCTACGTTATCATAGTCCATTACTATCATACTCGATAATTTCAAGTATCAGTCTCTAATAAACTTTCTGACACATAATGCTCGTATCACGTAGCGTTCGCAAACAATCATCAACGAAGTATCTGTTACGTAAAAAGATTGTCGTTGATTGATGTAGAAGCGACGAAAATTACGATTCGGCGTAACGACTAGGCGGATCCGCGCAATATTTGCGCAGCGTCCTCGAAACGTTAGTGTACCGGCAATATCGAGCGATAATAAATTAGCAATGAAATTATTGCGTCGCGGCTGCAAGTATTTGCGCTGGCTACTATTTACCATAACAGAAAATTATAAATTCATGAGAATAAAGTGGTGCATTAATTATGGCTGTCAGTTACAGCGATCGGGGGCGAGCGCGGTGCGGTGGTCCGAGCTGCGAACGGTCTCTATCCGCGAGCCATATTTCCCCGAAACCCTGGGGATTTCCTGGATTCCTCTGGCGGGCATCGATCGGTACGCGATGTCGATCGCGATCGGAAATTGCTTTCGACTCGCCGCCCACGCCAGATGGACGAACATATTTAATCGAGTAAGACGGAGAGAGGAGACTCAGTCGGAAAGACAGAAAGAGAGTAATATAGATAAAGAAAAAGAAAATCGTAGCCCTAGGACCAGCGACTGATTGCGGCGCTGAGAGGAAAGATATAGAATGAAGCTTGGAGACGCGGAGCGCGAGAGAATTAACGAGGGATTCCGAACTAGAGGAACGAAATTACAAAGGCCTTCCAACAACACCAGTTCCTGGGGAATAAACCGCTGGTCCCTTTCCCGGCACCAATTTTTGATATTCTGATAGCCTCGCCGGGACTGTTCATTGATCTTTGTTCTTTCGCTAGACCCAACTCTCTGTCATTTTTAACACGTTTTTATTAGCTCGCTTTCTTGTCTGTTTGTCCGTTTGGTAAAAATCTTGCAATTGATTTTAAACTAACTTCCAGATGAGCTAGAGACTGTAATTGTGGATGCCAATGCAATATTAAAAATTAAAAAAAAAACAACTTCTTTATCAGAGTATATGGTAAGCAATGGTGCTTTTTGATAGTGTAAGTACATTTATACTACTGTATGATAATATATCATCATCATACATATATGAGCAGTTTTGTCAAAATTCTAGCACTATTATTATAATTTATGCATTTATAACAAAATGGATACATACAATTTAATAAAAGCCGTGGACATGTTAAAAATATTTAAGGTCATCGATGTATTAATTTCACCTTAGTAGGATAATTGAATATGATACTATATAATTTTCATAAATTACTGTAAATATTATTACACATCCTATATATGATAATAAAAACCTGAGGTATAATAGCTTATGATGGCTGAACATATTTAGTCGAGTAAAGGGGAAGAAAGAAATAAGAAAAGCGATTGAGAAAGAGAGAAGGATAGATGGGGAAAAAGAAAATCGTAGCTCTGAGGACCGGCGACTGATTGCGGCGTTGAAAGGGAAGATATAGAAAGAAGGCTGGAGTGACGCGAGCGGGGGAGAGAAGCAACGAGGGAATACGAGCCGGAGGAACGAAATTACGAGAGCCTTCGAAAAGCAACAGTTCCCGGGAAGTAAACCGCTGGATGGTCCATTCCTGGGACTCTTTTTGATATTCGACAATAAAACCGGCCACGCCTCACCGAGGCTGCTAATTGAGCTTTGTCCTTTGACGGGAGCCGCATCTCCGTTCATTGTTCCTTGAAGAAGGTCCCCGGAAAACAAAACGTCGCGTGCCTCCTCATGAAAATTGGCTGATGCACACCGACGCTCGAAACTCGGCGACCAAACGCGACCCTCCTCTTTCTATATTTTTTTTTCTTTATGTCGTTGCTTTGACCAGAAAGCGAGCCCCTTCCCCGTTACAGTAATTGATAGCTGCGGGAGAAGAATGTATCCTGTATAAATTGCGCTCGTTCCATTGTTCTCGCAAGAAATTAAGTGGCGGAACATCGTGTGCCCGAGAGCCGTGCTACGAAGTTTTTCCAGGAACAGTGAGAGAGAGGGAGAGGGCGATTGTCAATATCTCTTAGCTGTGTTCTCCCTTTGCTCGCGTTGCGCGGCTGGTAATTGATATTTAATATAGTTCCGGTGAACTTTGCTTTCAGAAGATTTAAAAAAGTTTCCGCCAAGTTTCCCGCAGGCCCCCAGGAATGCACGCTGCAACGCGTCGCATAAATCTCCGGCCGGTCTATTACCGCTCCACGTTCCAGCTCGAACGTGCGGATTAAATACCCGCGAATTCGCGACGGTTCCGCAAGAGACGATCTGTTGCGACGCGATTTCGCCAGCGTGGAAACACGTTTATTGCGGGGGCTGGCTTTAGCTTGGCGAAATGACGGATTGCGCCGCTTTTTTCGCCGGTTCTCAACGTGGAAAACCGTTTTCTCCTACTTCTTTTTTATCTTCGTTTCGGGATCGATGGAAACAAGATTCTACCGTTTTCTCAATTTCTATGCAAAATGTTTGTTTGTGATTTTGTGTCGTTTCTATGTGGAAGCGCTGCTTCAATTATTAAACGAAATTAAAATACCATATGTGTTGAACGCCACAATATCATACAGAATGCAACGTTTCATTAAACATTTTTTTGAAGAATGGATATGCAAACCTTATGGCACAGCCTAACGAAGAAATGTGGCATTTCATTATCGACCAGATGAAGCATCGAAGACTGACAAAATTAATAGACATTTTAAACAAAAATTTAGTTCAGCATTTGAATAAAATATCAATTTCAAAGACTTTCGCGTTCCCTATTGTGTACTTATACCGCAATAGCGATACCAATAACTTTTTTTTATTGAAGCTCTTTTGGGTTGGGTCTATTGAAGCTCTAGTTGGACCCATTTCGCTTTACTATTTCTTTTTACAAAGTTGCAATAGATTGCAAATTACAAAGTTACAATAATACAGGATTTATTGTGTGGACCTACTTAACCTCGCGAGACAGCTGGCTTCAACACTCGGCCGTAGCACATCACACAGAGTCACCCTACTATTTTGCATACACGCGTAATCGCGTCGAGTGGGTCCTAATTCAGCCTCTAAATGAATTCCGAGTAATTAGGACGAAGCGTCGATCTAGACGTCGAGTAAAAAACGATTTAATCGTGAGAGGGAGAGAGAAGATGCGTAGGAGTTTTCACGGGACGCCGGTTGATGAAAAGTCAATCGAATCGGAAGAGCGGCCGACGACAAAGTAAGTCGCGATTTTCCAGAGGAAATTGGGTATCAGAAAGAGGCGAGCGTCGACCAATGGCGATAGCCATCGGGCAACTAGCCCGCGGACGATATATCAAAGTCAAACGTAACAGTCCCGAATGCGGGACGAAAGAATACGAAAAGTTCCGAAGGTCTGTAGAATCGAAGGATTTCTATCGTCTAATGGACGACAGCTCGTGGAAATAATAACGGTGTCCGGTGAATGTGACAGTGGCGTCCGATCAAAATTCATACCGATATATCCGCGTATATATTTCTGTTTGCATTCACCGCCGCGGACAGCGATAAATCTAGTTCGGACAAACGTGGAAAAAAAATTCGGAATAAGCTACAACACTATCATAAAGCATCATAGTCTATCATAGGCTATCATACGTCATCAGAGCGCAACAGACAACAGCTACGTGAGGTGCCACGAATGTTGACAATGTCACATTGATGATTGACGTTCTATAATACGCTGTCATTAGACAACGGATCTATATGTAAAACAAAAATTATCTACCTGAATTGCAACAATCTGGAGTGAAGTAGGTATTTCAGGTACTTATGAATTAATGATTTCGGTTCTCGTTTGAACCTTTATTGAAAGTAAATTGCGTCTAAAAAGCCAAAGAAAATGTATATATTGAAAGGTATGTAATGTAAATGGATTGAAACAGAAGAAAATATTAATACATGCTATTAAATGAGATAGGTATTTATTGTCTTTCTTAATATGTTTAACAGATTGAAAATGATGCAACAGTATTTTAAAATTCTCCTGATGTTTTACTGTTTTAAATGACACCTACTCATTTTTGTCATATATATGCACACACACATCACAATAAGATGTATGTAAAATCCGCTGTGTAGCTATCATACATCATCATAAGCTATCATAAATTATCATAAGGTATTCATAGGGAAAATTATACACCAACATAAACTATCATAACATCTACAGTACATTTTAGTTTTCGATCAAGTGGCTGATTTTGATAAAGTAGCTGATACACTATGATTATATAGCACCTTCCAGCAAATGGAATGGTATCGTACCGTGACGTCGCGTCGCGTCGGCGCTTCGAAAAAGCAGTGCCCCTCGAGGGAGCCGTTCGAAACTTTCAATCGTGGTGCAGGACTCGTTAATCGACGGGCATAACTTCGATTTCGTCGAGTGTACCGATGCCCAGCCACGGATTTCCTCGGGTACCTCATCGAACCAAGAACTACTTGGCGTTCGTCGAGGCTCGGCCTGTGAACTTTTCCCGTGCCGTCGAACTCGCACACGGGGCACACGTAATATAACGTATTGATTCCTTAAGCGGGGGGTTCGAGGGGTCGAGAGAGGTAAAGAGGGCTCTGGTATCGATATCGCGACCAAGATTGTAAAAAGGGGGTGGTTCATATTTATACGTGGCCGGTCGAATTTTCTAATTGGGGACCGAGAGGCTCGGCCAAGTCCCGGCGAAGGCCGAAACTTTTCCCATCGTGCTACTTTCCGCGGAAGTCGATGCAGATTGTATCGATGCGGGGACGACGACGGTTTGCGGGGAGAGAAAGAAAGAAGGAAAGAGAAAGAGGGAGAGAGGGGCTCGTTTTTAAGGGAGATTCGTACTCGCTCGAACTTTATTCCGCTGCGGTTCGCGCAACCTCCATCCCGGCGGAATCGCGTCCCGCTTATTTTCCGCGAGTCTCGCATTCACCGCTTCCTTTTTGCCGGGCAACCAAGGGATCGGACAAGAGGAAAAAAAGAGCAGAAAAGAAACAGAAAGAAAAAGGGAGAAGCAAGCGAGAGAAAGAGAGAGAGGGAACACCGGCGGAAGGTAACGGAAGCAGGATCGTCTCTCGCTCGGAGGGAAACGACCGAATCTATATTGCTCCTTCTCTGGAACTCTCCGGGAGAACGATTTTTCTATTCCTTTCGCCTGCAAGTTTTCCCTATTTTTTGCCTGGCCGTTTCCTTCCCTGATCCGCGTTACGAAACCTCCAAGAGCTGCGAATCTGCGAGCGAGCTTCGCGCCAAGCACGTCGGAAATTTTCGAACCGAACGCGCCGCCCTCCATGCATTTCCTCGCCTCTGCCCATTATGCGAATCTTACCGAGGGACGGTACCGTGATTCGACTGCGGAAGAGGCCTCTTATTTATTACTTGATCAGGAATTCGTTGATATATTAATTGCCGAATAACCAGCCTAAATAATCCTATAAAATGGAGACTACTAGGGGTGTGCGGGTACCCGAAATTTCGGGTTCGGGTCGGGATCCCGAAAGTTTTCAATATTCGGGTACCCGAAGTTAAAGTTGGGGCAAGCCTGCAGTCAAATCATCGGTTATAATAACAAATTATTTCTTTTCCTCGCGAAATTCGAGAACCGATTACACGGGAAATAAAAAAATCATTCTGAACCTGCCAGTGAAAATAAAAGATTGAACTGTAAAATCATAAAACAGTATTATACTTACATATATAAATAAAACTTTGACTTCGAGTACCCGAAGTTTATAAACTTTCGGGATCCCGACCCGACCCGATCATTGCCCGACGTGACCCCAGGCTCGGGTACCCGCACACACCTAGAGACTACCTCTTGAACTATTCTAGATCTTACTTCCGTTCAAGCATCTATGTTAAGCGCGACATTAATTTTGTAAGATAGGCGAAGAACGGTGAACTGCAGGAAAATCGGAATTTCGAGACGTCAGCTCACGGGCATCCTTTCCCGTTGTTCGATGGAAATAATCCTGGTCACAGTGGCCGATCGGACCGGGACACTCTACAGCTCGCGACATATTCGTAAACCGGCGAATACGAACGGAGGAAAACGGAGGCGGGCTATGAATACGTCGTTTCATAGGTGCGAATTATTCATGATGCGTAAGGCACACACCGTTTTCGATGGATCGATGTTGACGGTGCCGCGTGACGAAAGCCAACGTAATATGAATCTGGTAATATTGGAGCGGCGGTTGCCATCCGATCGGAACATGGCACCGGCGTTTTCGTACTTTGCCGCTGTGCGACTCCGACCGCATCCCGCTGGATTGATGTTATAGAGAGACTGTAATATCGGTAATCGTGCCGAGGTTTAATATCATACGTAGACTGGTAACGAACAAGCGAAATGTGTGTGTGTGCGACGGGCGCACGTCGAAAATGCCACATTAGAAACCTTCCACCGGAAAGGGAAAACAATTCGCATCAACTGCAAGACTGCGAGACCCGAACATTGTATCTGCGATTAACAGTGACGATTTTACTTTGACGTGTTGATATTTCGCTACTTTCTATATATATATTTTTGTAATTATGTTACAAAGTATATTACAAAGTATATTACAAAATATATTACAAATTATATTACAAGACTAAAAGTATTATTTTGTACACTAAGCAAACGCAATTTATATTTTCTGGAAAATGGTCCCAAGACGGACCGAAACGTCGAAATAAAGCAATATAAATTTGTAATATAGCTTGGTTAGTAACTTAGGATCGAACCTGTGCGCCGTAATCTATTTCAACTTTATTCAAAATTGGCGATCGTGAACAAATAAAGCAGTTATATAGGAAAGGTCTGCGTACTTCGATTTTGATGAAATTTTAATATGAGACCTTCTTTTAATATTTGCAGAATTTCTTTAGATCTACGGAGCACTGAAAATAACTATTTCATTTTATTTTTATCATATATTCAAGGAAATTAATTTAATTTTATAGAATATATGGATTTACTGGTATGATTCAGTAAAACATTTCTTAACATTAGATGAAGATATCTTCCTATCATATTGACATCATAACATTTTCTTGTATAATAAATTCTGAATTTAGACCATTTGATGAACGGGTTGTCACAATAAATTTAAGTGAAAGATTCAGAAATAGATTGCCGAAGGAAATAAAAAGACTTCGAATCAAGTGAAGAAAAAAAAGGTAGATTGAAGTGAAAATCCATTAGTAACGTACTCGCGGAAACTGATTGATAATCCTATCGATACTTGCGCTATATTAAGTAGAAGTATATTGAAATTCGGTTACGTCTGTGACAGCGGCACGCTCGACCACAATTAAATTGTTATTGTTATTGATTAATTCATTAAGTAATCCTAGATCTCGATAATAGATTTTTACACTTTATTAAATAACTTCCGGTAATAGAATTAATTGGCTCTGTCGTGTTTCAGTATTGGAAGACTCATTTATTTGTCCAGATATGAAAATAGAAACATGAGAAATTATTCAACAACTCTTCTTTGGACATGTAGTATAAAATGGATATATAAATACAAAATAATTTATTAGTCTTTAAACTGAGCGTTAAAGCATTAAGGATGTGAATAAAATAGATGTAAACAACCTAACCATTTTTGATCTAATAAATCGTCTAAAATTGACTATTCTAAATGGGAATGACGTCTGGAGAAGTTTCATTAAAGAAAGGAGGACTAATTTAGCTGGGAAATGGGGTCGGCCAGGGTTCAAGCAGCCAGGAAGGGAGATGATGATCCCGAGTCGCAGTTGTGACTTGTAGGATGAAGGAGGAGGAGGAGGAGGTACGGTGTATCCGTGGATTTTCGCATGACAATGCTTGGAATATAACGCATTGTGTAAACAGGCAGCGAGGCAATCTGCGAGGCACACGATGCGTGAATCCTGGACATTCGGCGACGACGAGTCGGCGTCAGGGACGCGACGCGTCGCGGCGTCGTCCACATCGTAATCGTCATCCTCCGGATTCAAGTTGGTTGACGCCGCCTAACCATGGACAATAGGACTACGGCCAGTACGACACCATTATCCGCCTCTCGCGTCTATGACAACCCCATGAATTATGCAGCGTAGCGTAGACGGATACGCGAGTCGACCCTCCTCTGCACGCTCACGCGCCGCGAATGTTGTTCCATTACCGAACCTACCGCTGCTTTCAGCCGCACGATTTACCCCCGTAACCTCGAGAGCCCTTCCCCTCGATTTATGCTTGTTTACCGATCGAGACACCCTACGGCATCCTACATCCTATTCTTAACCGTTCCCGCTCATTCCCCGGAGAATCCCTTGACTTTATCCTAACAGGAAATACTTCGAGGAACGTGATTATTCAACGGTAGTCTCGTCGCTAAGCTTCGTATCACGAAGGGTGGCTTTATCGAAAAGCACGGGAAATCTTTCAGCACGTTTTAATATCTGCACTCTTATGTTTACTGTTCTTCAATTCTACTTCATTCATCATCATAAAATCAATTTTAGCAGTCTCACACTGTCTATCATACTCTATCATCGATTATCATAGAGTATCATAGACTCATAAGATCAATTTAGGAAATCTCACACTGTCTATCATACTCTGTCATCGATTATCATATAGTACCATAGGCTAGCATACACTCATCATTGTCTATCATAGGCAAACATACACTCGCCATCGTTTATCACACATTATCATCGGATATCATACTGCAGAAGGTGTACGAAAAGTAATGGTTTTAGTATAAACAATTTATCGACTAGTTTCTTTAGTGAATGTCCGCCGACCCAAAGGTGCAGATTCATCCCTTGGACGGATGACCATTAATAATTACGAGGGTGCAACAAATGTTCTGATGCGTACAATGAATATAATAGATCATGATACAGATAATTGGACTACTTTTCCCCGCAACACCTTCAATGAACGCGTTCAAATCGCCGGCAGGTGGTCCGCAAAAGCTCTCCGAGCATAGTCTACTAATCCACGTTCTGCGACTGCGTACAGATCCGCAGTGCAATTGCCATGTTCAGGAAAATATCAATTTTCAAAGTCTAGAGGCGTAAATCTCGAAGGAGATGGCGTGGCGATTCGATCGCACGGGAATTCGCGTTTATTAATACGTCGAGCGCCGATTCGTCAGGGACGATAGGGGGTGCTGTGTTCAAGTGATCGTCTTAATGGCGGGGTTCTCATGAGTTACGAGCGGGCAGGTGAGTCGGAGGGTATCGGGGCCGGTCACGAATCATCGCGTTTCTTTCCGCGACCGATCTTTGCTCGGGTGGGCCTCTGTAATCGGAACGCGACGGTCGAGCGGTTTGTCTCGGATGGTTATCGCAGGGGTTCCAGGTGGCCGGAATGAGCGTCGGGGGTTGCTAATTTTTGAGTTACTCGTTCCAAGCATGGCAGCTAGAAAGAGACCGTCGTCATCGTTCTCACGTGTCCCCTGGCCCCGCCGTTTTTCCCCGGGTCCCGGTTCGCTTTTCGCCCACCCCTTAATCGGCACGCGTTATCGCGCGTGTTCCCCGACGATTAACACGTGTTTTTTTTCTCTCGAGCTCTTGGCCCGGCTTGGGCTAGCAAGAGAGAGAGAAAGGGTCGTGTAATCTTCGCCTCGATATCGATCCCAGTACGGGCTGACTTGGCCGACGACCCTCGCTGCTCCCGACGCGGAACGCACGGCCCGAGATATCTGATTACATCGCGGAATAGTCACGAACCGAAGCTACGAGTCCGAAGACGTAGCACGAATTCCAACGACTTCATATCTCCGCGCTGTGAATAGCAGCGAGGCAGGGTGAGGCGAGGCTTGATTCGGTGCAGCGAGGCTTCGTGGCGCGTGCACGCTTCTCTTATCTAGCTTAATAAGTTGATTGCGACGTCTTGTGAGAAGACCAACGATCGTCGAAACGGGCTTCTCGCGACGATCTTGATCCTCGCTGGTGGTAATCGTGGCGATTTACGCGCGGAACGATTAAGGGGGACGTAAATGTTTTCGGTAGATTAGGCGAGACCAACCCGCCTCGCCTCGGCCCACAGACCAATTCGCAATTACGGAAAGGTTTCCTCTCCCTCTCTCAAGCGCGTGCGCGAGCTCTTTCTCTCGTTAGAACGGGCCGATGACCTACGGATAATAATGAAAAATGATACTGAGAGTCGCGTAATAGGCAGTCATTGCTCCCGGCGATAACAGGACGGATACAGTGTAACGTTTGAGTCGATATATCCCCGCAGGATTCTTGCGTGCCTGTTCAACAACGCTGGTTCCAACGGTCATCCATTTGCCGAATAGATGACTCCTTAGGGACTGATGCTTTTGCCGATCCCTGTTACCCCCCCTGGATGCGACGGCAACCGACCCGCTAACGATTTCGACGTTTCGTTAGCTAATTTCCTGATTTCTAGCTTTTATTGCCGGGAACGCCACCGATTAACGACAACGGTAAACGACGATTGCTGTCTCCGACGCTCGGTCTCCGTCAGGAAACCAACGTGAGGCGAACGATACTAAAGTAGGTTTAATAGGTGCATGATACGTCCACTGGACGATAGTGCACGCGGAAATTGTGCTCCTTTATTTGACCGTTCATTTGTGCGTGACCAACTACACGTCTTTTTCGTCGTCTTAATGTCTCATATCTTATTAGACGATATCATAAAATATCTTAGAATATCGTATGATATTACAGGATATTATAGTCTAATATACAATATTGTAATCGATCATACTCTATCATAAGCAGTCGTAGAGTATCATAGACTACCTCATCGCTATCATAGACATAATCGCTAAACATCCTAGAACGTCATAGGATATCATGGACTATCATAAAATATCTATTATAGCCTACCATAAATTATTCAGATGTTTACCCATCGTACCCTTTCGCGGATCGTGTAATTTCCATTTTGAATTTGCCTTTCGAGACACCATCGCTAAACATATTATAATCGATCATACTCTATCATAAGCAAACGTAGAGTATCATAGCCTACGAGACACCATCGCTGAACATCGTAGGATGTCATAGTATATCATGGAGTACCATAAAATATCTATCATATCTATCATAAATTATTCAGATGTTTACCTCTATGTGGATCATGTTCGATATTACCGACTTTTTGTCGCAAAATAATATACAGTGGTTGGACCTACCAACTATTTGAACGAGATGAAATTAATAATTGCACAAAATCCACAGGCTGGTCGTTACCATAGATTGTCTTTGCAGGGTACCCATCGCGTGTAGTCGCGACCCAGCAATTTGTATCCATCGTAGTCTTTCGCGGATCGTGTAATTTCCATTTCGAATTTGCCGCAGCGTTCGAGAGGGCGTGGATTACCGGTGTGCTTCCGATCCGTGACAGCCGAGGGAAAAAAAGCAGCAACGTTCTCTCCTGTCTCTGTCCCTTGTCGGCCCTTTCACCGTGTCCCTTTTTGTCGAGCTTGCGTTTCTCTCCCCCGCTTGTCCACCAGCCACGCTATTTATCTCGCGGACACTTGGCGTCCGCTGTCATATCACTTCGGCCCGTTAATACGGTATTTTTCATCTTGCTCTCGCGCTACGAATCCCATCGACTCCGACGCTGATTTCCGCGCGACCGTTCCCCTCTTCTTTTTCTCTTTTATCCGGCAACGCGCTCGCGAGACTCGCCGCTGCCATCCGCGCGACGGGGTTTCGAAAAACGTCCCCGCGTTTTCATCGACCGTTTTCCCGCCGGAAAAAGGTAGCCGCCGCGCAAAGAACCAGCGATGAAAAATTTCCACGAGCGTCGTCAAACGTTCTCTCCCACCCCCTGTACCCGCGTCGGCGATCTCTAAAGCGACCAGCGCGAACTTATTCCCCGTGATCCGAGTTTTCCCCCATTTAATGGGACACCTCCATAGAAAAACCTGACCAGGAGACTGCGAAAAGCGACGCTACGACCCTATTTCCAAAGGTTTCAGGATTCTTAACAAATTTTTAGCACCGAAGCTCCTGCTCGTTAAAGTGAGCTTGCGATTTTATTGATAACACCATTTGGTAAGATTTAATTGAATCAGAAAGTAAGATTTAATAAAATAGATTGCTTCGTGTATGTTAGTACGGATCAGTTTTAGTCATTGTTAAGTAGATGTAGATAGCTTGTCGTGCTATCATATATTTCGGTAAAGGGAGACAAAGGTTTCAACAATGACTACGAGCAATTCAATGAGAATACCGGAACGGAACGTGTTAGTAAAATCGATCAACACTATGTAAACTCACGAGAAACAGGTTCTTGGAGTTGTAGGTACAATTGTAGCCCGAGATCAACGACACCGTTTAGCTCAAATTGTTTCGAATCTTGTAGACAGAGAACAAAAGAGGATGGAATTCGTCTTGTTGCGCGAAAAGAGGGCGGCGACGACGACGCTTTGAAAGAGAGCCGTCTGCCGATAATTCGAGTAGAATCGCGAGACGGGTATCGACTCGGTATCGTTCTTGTAGGCAGGCAGACATTTATTTACCGGTCTGGATTTCGCGATACGCGAGGGGTAGGGAGGGGATTATTTCATAAAAGCGAATATAGACTTTATTGAAGCGCGCGCCGACTTGTATCGGATATCGCGCGCAACCGAGGGACAAAAAGAGAGTACCCCTGTAGTACAGTGGAAGGAGAAGAAGAAGAAGTAGGAGGAGGATGAGGAGAAGCGTGCTCTTAGCCGAGAGTAAATTCGTATCCCGGCAGATCTGCCGGTGCGAGATCGGGGGCCACTAGCTTATATTCCCCCTCTCTGTTCATCCCCTTGCTGCATCCTCCTTTTTCAACGCCGATGCGAGACGGGGTGAGGCAAGGTGAGGCGAGGCGGAGAGAATCGGTGATAGGAAATAACCTGAAATCGCTCGGCGAGACAACGCCGGAAGCGAAATCGGTTCTGTCGACAAGATTCAATTCCGCACCCGCGTCAACTCCCGCTGCGAGATCCTTACTACCCCGAGATTGCATGTGTCGACAATACGATCCTCGAACTGTCCGAGGCGCCCCGAACCGATGCTGCAACGGGGTTTCAAGGACGACGACGTGATTCTCGAGCACCTCCAATTAATCGTCCAAGGGGACACACGATCGATCGATCGCGCGCCGAGTCACGCCGCGGATATCTCTCCAAGGGCGATCGAGAGGCTCGCACCACCGGCCGACCCTTCGAGAGGAGCGTGTCCGCGAGATCCCCAACCCGCTGACAGTTATAGGACGCCTCGTTTGTAACTGTCGACGCGACAGGATCGAGCTTAAGCCCTTGAGATGCGTGCTGCGATAATCAACCGGTCAAACCGACGACGGATTCCAAAGAAAATATTGGATTTCAACGCCTCCCAAGAGCGCAACGACAAATACTCGCCGAAGGAAAAACTGAACGAATGGTTTCTCTGAGATGAACGAACCACACTCTATACATATAGATTAGCATACACTATCAGTCACTCATCATAGACGATCTCAATTTATCATAGCCCATCGTGTGCTATAAGAGGCAATCATACGTCACCATAGGCAACTATCATATTCTATCATAAGTTATTATAGTCTACCATACAAAATGATACTTCATCGTACTATTCAACGCCTCCCAAGAGCGCAATGATAAATAATCACCGAAGGAAAAACTTAACGAATGGTTTCTTTGAGATAAACGAACCACACTCTGTACATACAGATTAGCATACACTATCATTCACTCATAATAGACGATCACACTTTATCATTGCTTATCATGTGCTATCATAGGCTATCATACGTCACCATAGGCAAGTATCATATTCTATCATAAGTTATCATAGTCTACCATACAAAATGATACTTCATCGTACAAAGTCTAATAATTTTGCATTTTTCTTTTCTTTTTTGCAATTCAAGCCATAGTGAGACACTCAAAGTGCCTCGGAAACTCGCAGCAATAAGAATTTTACCTTGCCTACAGGCCGGTTCTACTGCAATACAAAAGTTACTTAATTTCAAGGGGAGTATTTTGAGGTGAATGTAGTCGTTTAGGTGAGATTGATTCGAGGCAGCGAAAAAGAGGATCGCCGGTCGTCTTTCGCCTCGGAGCCGCGCGCGTCTTATTTATCGACGCAGAACAATCTGCCACCGGAACAGAAAGAGAAACACAGCGAAAACGAGAGAGTAGGGGTAGCGCGTAGGAAGACAGCAGAAACAAGGGAGTATTATTGGCAGGAAGAGAGTAGCTCAGGGTGAAGGAAAAAGCGAGGGTCCAACGAACGAGTGGCTCGAGTAAATTAAGAAATGGAATAACCGGGGAGAAGTCGGCGCTAGGAAACAGGTTGCGCGAAAGCATGGGCCGTTGAAGAAACCTAGCGAAAAGAAGAGAAGAGAGGAAGAAGAACGGTGAACGGACGGAGGGAGTAGTGCCGGCGAAAAAACCAGAGAGCGAAACGAACAAGTCCGTGCACAGAAAGGAAACTGTGGCGGATCGGTTCGTTAAACCTTCCCGGAGAAAGAAAAGTCGACGAGCTCTCGATACGCTGGCGTGCCGGGGTCCTCTTCACCCCTGAAGGTTGAAGGTGGGCTGTGTGCCTCCTCCCTTTCTCCTCCTCTTCTTCTTCGTTCCCAGGTGCGCGCCCCTTACGAAGGGAGAAGACTCGTGCGGCCGTCTCTACGTGCTTTCGCGCGCGACAATTTCCGCGGGCCCTCGTTCCCTCAACGAACAAAGAAAAACAAGACCGCACACCGCACCCCTCTGCCATCGTGGCGCACGTTGCTTTCAAATGCGGTTCTAGATGAGCAAAAGCAAACAGATGAAGTATTTGCGAACGTCGTGTTCTCAGACAAAGATACCCCTTACGAAGAATTCATTTCTGGATTATTAAATACAGTCTACCCCTATTGCTCGTTATCCTACAGTCGTTCGACAGTCGATACAATCAACAGTCAACACTTTATTTTTTTAACTAAATTCTTTTAGTTTTGTACAAATACAATTTTTTTTGTACCCGTTCTGTACAACAAATCCCGCTTGTACAAAAATAAATACAAATACAATAAAGACTTTCAAAGGAAAGAATTATAAAGTCGTCCAATTTAGTGCTACAGAAGCTAGGTTACCTCTCGGTAGGAAAATGTTAATAATACAGGGAAAATTTATAAATGTGTGTACAGAATGGAGTACATACATACGCATAAGATTATGAAGTGTCTGACGGATGGAGTACCTACTATGTTTGCTCCAGCATGCGTGTATAACATTTATAAAAGCATCCTTGCTGTACTATTTAGTTTTCATCGTACTTTGATGAACATATTAATTGAATTTAAGCAAAACTTGTGCCGTTTCTGCTGGCAACGGTATTATCGATTTTACACAGACCGTTAGTCATATTTCAAAGAAACAATTTATAGCATGGAGCCTGTATAAAGCCATCAAAAAAGTATTATTCGTATTATTCGTACATACATTTTAAACAATCTTTTTATACTAGTTGTTCAGAATGTAGACTTTGACAACATATTTCAACATAAAAATACTGTTATTAAATATTATTAAATCTTATTATCAGCCTAATGGACATGTTGTGAAAGAAAATAAATTTCTAGTTAGTTGCAATTACGGTAGAAAATTTGTATTTTGCAAAAAGATTCGTCCAGGCGTAAGAAGACTGTAATTTATTCCTTGCCCTGTAGGTATAAATTATTTTTGGCCAGGAATTCGGCGAAACTTGCTACCGTGAGGCTCTTGCACCGGTCGAGCGCTATCAAAAGGAGGGAAATAGAGAGAAAGAGAGGGGGGGAGAAAAAATCAAGAGAGTGGGCTCGGCCAAAGGTGGCGGTAAGGGGCCCGCGAAACCAGGGAAAACCGAGACGCGGGGGTGTGGCGAAAGCCACGAAACTTGCGGCGCGGCTGACTCTAATTTGCGGTAACACGATTTCGTTGGAGGGAACGCGATTAATTCTCACTCCGGTAAACAGCGTATCTCTGACGCGGTGCGGAGAGCAAAGCGAAGCGTGGATGTGCGTGTGCGTGCGCAGGCCTACGTCGCCAATGGGAAACGAACCGCCCCCGCTAATGAAAGGACTTCATTATTCCCGCGGATAACTTTATCGATGACACTTCTCGCATCGGTATTTATCCGAGCGGGAACGACGGTGCAGAGAGAACAAGAGAGGAGAGGGGGCGAGAGAGGAAACCCGACGAACACGCGCAATAATAAACGATGCCGTCGATAATTGTTGCGTTACAGGAATATATTTACCGTGCATCGCGCGAGGAACGCCACTCTTTCTCACTCTCTCTCTCGGAGCATCTCTCTCGCTCTCTCGGCCTCCCGTCGCCACGTATATCCTCCACGCGATCATATTTTCGACCATTATTACCGCGTCGAGTTATTGCCGCGGTATCAATAATTAATAACGAGCTCGATCCGTCGGTACCGGGCGTCCTGGCGCGGCGAGAGGCGAGAAACGCGGCGCCGCTGCGCGATGCACCGATGCACCGATCCTGCTGGGAGTGTATCGCGCCGCAATTCCACTCCCGGAAGGAGCTCGGTCCTCCACAAAATTAAAAACCTCTCCTTATCCATCGTTTTCTAACAAATACGTCTCTACTTCCTACGATGATTTCTAGACTCTCGATCTTCTTGCGAAATAAAAATTGTTCGCGTCAACTGCAACAAGGAAGTGCCAAAGGGTCTAGCGGACTAAGAATGGTGAATCGGCCCCACCCTGGATATTTTTTATTGCAATTGTGTAGAAAACATTGGTTTTAGTTTGAAAATAACCCCCCAAAATTCAAGGATTATATGAGGGTAAATACCCTTAACTATTTCATTTTTTTCTCGGTTGTTAATTAAGATAGTCTGCTTCATTTATGAAATATATTTTTTTCACAGTTGTGATCAAATTATTAAGGGTAGAAAAAAATTGTTTAATTTTTTAGGTTTCCTTCGAGTGACCACTTTCAAAAAATTCAACAACAATGTTCTGTTACCTATCTAATACGTACAAAAGTTGCAAGATGGTTGCAGTGGTGGAACACAGTTAAATATTGAAAAACATATAAAGGCGTAATTTCATTTGTTTCGTAAGATGCAATTTGTCTACTGTTTTCAAGTGCAACTCCTTATTTCAGGCATAAATGCATACTACGACGAATTTCTTATTCTGTTAAATTGTTTTAGTAAATATTTCATAAAGGAGGTACGTCGGATTTAATAAAACACTTTAACAAAGAAGGTATGCAACGGAACAAATACTGGTGTAGACAACGTGTTCAGCTTGCAAGCTTGTAATCTGTTAGAGTATTTACAGACTTAAGAGAGGAAGTCTTTCTCTTCTTCAAATTGTTGTTAAATATTTAATGATTTTAAAGCAAAACAAATTTGCATGAAAATCTGGATCCTCTATGTATAATGATCTGGCTAGGCTGATTTTAGAGATTAAAGGATCTACTTTCGTTCCCTTACATTTTTATTTGAAATATTCTTTTTCCTTGGTAACGGGAAAGTAATAGAAAACCGAAGATGATCTTTTATACGTTCAAACATCTCTGCGGAACATCAAAAATTTTTCTCGCTACCGAAACCACAGGTGGTGTTGAAGATTGAGTCTCCGCTTTTGCAACGACACCATAATATTTGATGTACGATTTTTTCTCGACGTTTTATTACACTGCGAACGAACCACCACTGTAGTAACTCGTGATTGGACTTTTACACTGTTCGATGGATTCTAACTCGTATTCTTGGAGAAATCAACTATAAAACATTTGCTATGAAAAGGAGACTTCGTTTTTTAAATACACGGTGATCCGCGAGAAATATTTTCCGCACCCGCAGAGAGATTTAAATGTATTACATTCGCTTTTCATCTCATTTTCTAAAGCCCGGAAATATCCTCGAAAAAAGCGAAAGCAGAAAACCATTAATTCGTAAAGCGAGCACAGCTAAATTACCGTTCAAATTTTTTCAAGAACAGGTTAAACAGCGTCAGCTTGTCCGAGAATATGCGATTATCTCCGGCAACTCGTTTCGAAACAGTCGTAATTTTTTTATACCTAAAAAACCAAAATAGAAACGTCGTTGTCTACGAGCAGAAAGTGGAGAAACACGAGACAGCGAACGACGTGAAGATCTTAGATTGCATATCAAGAAATTTATATAACAGCAAAATTCTTCTCGATCAAAAACGAAATATATAATAAAAACGTTGAAATGAATGTTTAAATAATTACAAAATTGCTATTTTCTTCAAATTTATATAACTGTGGATCATTATAGCACGTGCAAATTTATAAAATGACGGATAAACCAATTTCTATTTTATTTCTATTAAATACAAATTGAATTTAAATAATATTAAAGTTAAGATATTTATTCATGGATTTATTCAATAATATATTTCTCATGCTATTATTTTTGCCTTTTATTTGTTTATTTCAATTATAACAGTGTACTCAATTATATATTCATGTGCAGTAAGTTCAATATCATCGATACTGCAATAAATGCCTAACATGCACAGTCTAATAATGGCTAACCAAACGAATGACGATAGAGCCAGCCGGCATGAGGGCACAGCAGTTGCATCGGATTGCGTTAAATTGGATCGACGCTTCAGTTTCCGAGGAAAATGGAGATTCCGATGGTCGCGAGAGGGAAAGGCTCGCGGCGTCCAAGATAGTCGGCGGATCGGCCGCAATCAAACTCGCGTCACCTGTCCTTTGACCCTCGCGCATTGTCTTCGACGCCGAAGTTCTCCGACTTGCAGCGGGTCCGTTGAACAGCGCCGGGAATTCGATTAAGCGCCGTGTCCCGTGGCTCCGGAGGTGTTTGCCTCGATCCGCCCGTTCCCGAAATCGCGCAATCGCATTCCGTCGTTACCGCATCGCATGAAAATCCGTTTCCGATTGACCAAAAATCAAAACGAGCCATCCGACAATACATGCTTGTGTTCCGGTCAAAATACTCGGAATAATTCACTTCTACGTTATCATTGAACCTACCAAAACTCATTCGAATGTTTACCGTACGATACTGACGAAGCTGTATTTATTTCGATTTTGTGAAATTTCTATTATGTGTGTTTGAATAAATTTTCAAACTTTGTGATTTCAATATTTTCATTCAAATTTGTGATATAATTAATCAAACACCTATTTCGGCATTTTAAAAAATTCACCCCCTAAAGGGGTTGATGAAATGCAACCGCGGTCATTTGACTCTAGTAGCTTTGGTGTAAATTAACAATCTTAAGATGGATGGAATGAACAATGGCATGAGATAATTTTATTTGCAAAACTAAGTAAAACAGAGTGTGTAAAATTTTTTCAGTTCTCGCTTCGTTTCGGAGAAAATCGAGTTCGAACATACGCGTGCTGTTGAATAGAAATCGTCTGATGCGTCTGATCACGGTCGACCTATTCTACTTCGTGCGTACACTACATCGCGCGAGGACGTCGAATTTTGCGAGTTCGACTTTCTCGAATATGAAGCAACAACCGAGAAAATGGAAAACATTTTATTAAACATTAAGTTTCGAGCTGCTGATTTTGGCTAAATAGAACGACAAGTAAAACGAGGCTGTGAAAATAATTTAGCTAAGCTGCGGCGTTAAACCGCTCGGGCCTAATTCGGGCCGGGCCTCTTCGAAGATGCTGTTTAGCCTCTGCTTGATCTCCGACTCATCCAAAGTCGACTGCGAGAAGAATATGGGGGGGCTAGGAAAAGTTGCTTCCCGCTCGATCTCGCGCTGAGTTTCCGAAGTTGGTGGATTCGAGCGCGAGTTTGGGGAGGCATGGAGCCCGTTTATCGAGAAGTTGCGACGCGTCCTACAATCGCATAGGTGCTCGTGAGCATCATCGCCGGGCCAGGGACATTACCGACGCGACGCTTCTCAGAGAGAGAGAGCCTCGTGTGCTCCTGCAACTTGATCTCGGAGACGACGAACAATTATTGCGTCCCTATCGATGTTCCTTGGCGCAACGTGCTCTAGAAACATCTCATTCTTCATTCAAAATTTTGGTTTCTCATATTTCTCTTCATTTATATGTGAACAATTTTCATTTATATGTGAATTTTATAGAATATTTCCATTCTCTATGATTTTGTTCACTTTATGAATATGAATAATTTATACAATACCTCATACAATATTTTAATTTTTCGTAATTGCTTAATTACTGACATATCTAATAATGTATACAATATTTTAAATAATAGTACAGCAAGTTTTAGTGATAATACAATTATTAGCACTTTGTCTACGATTTAATTTACGCATTTCAGTGATTAAAACTTTTTTGTAGATCGTAATTTTTTAAAACAGGAAAACATTTATGTTTGTTCTCAAATAGTTGCAAATTAACAAAACCAAATAGGAATTTTATTTCGGTTTATAGGACAATTAATAACACGATATTGTAGACCAAGGGGTTAATAGAAATTTTGTATTTGTAGATAGCAGATCTTTATGCAAAATAAAAATTCTTTGATGAAAAAGAAATTTAATTTCTTTCTCGATATGTTTAATAAATTGAAAATAATATTTTCATCATTTTAAATTGCACCTACTCATTTTTCCCATAAATGCATAAAATCCCCAGTCTAATACTAACCTTCTGTTAATAAAAGCTTAATAAAGACGTTTTAGCAAGATTCGTAAAAAATCGGCAGTAGGGAATAACGTGAAGCAGAGTCTAGCAACTGCTATTAATTTCGGTGATTCATTGGTCGTGATTAAATGCCATCTGGATCGTCAGTCGTCCATCCAGGGATCGCGAGGAACGTTGGCAACGTCTCCGAGGTTTGCAGGCACCGTCGTAACGCGAACGATGCGTCGCACGGTGAAATCAATGTCTAACCGGGGTGGTGGAAAATTCAAATCCTACGTATCCGTCAAATTTGATTACACCTAGCTCTGCACTCGACGTCGCCGGGATGTGTACGAACCGTCTTGGGAGTACAGGCGATACAAGCGAGAGAGAACGAGACCGCGTCTCCTGCATGTATTCGGTACATTATATAATGCCAGGGGAATACGTGTCGTCCTTTCTTCGTACGGACCGAGTCGACAGTCAGACGTCGGTGTCAGTGAGCGCGTAAATCGGTTGCATCGCTGCAGAACGATGCATTACGTACCAATACGCTGCAGCACACTGCAATCCCCGGCGATGAATTTTTTCAATCGATTTCGGTGAAACGTTCGTAGAAAATTCTATTCGTATTAATTTAATAATCTCGGGATACAAATGAAAATGGGAAGCAGAAGTAAAACAAAAATTGAGTTTATCCCCTAATGTTACATTACAAACAAAATTACAATGTTCTTAAATTTTTGTAATGTTTTACTGTTTTATATTTCATCCGACCAATTTTTTTTTCACAGATGCATAGTGATCCATAGCATATTTATTAAAATTCTGATTGGGGATGACAAATTTTGTGGCTAATCCCAGTAATATATCATCAATGGTGGAGAAATAACTGTGGGTAAATAATTAACAATTTTTTAGCAGCTTTTCATCACGTACAGATTGCCACCGAAAGCGTAGATAACATTGTTGACACTAAATTATTTAAAGAGGTACAAGCGCAATATATAAACCGATGGAGATCCACATTATTAACGACTAGACTGCGGATATTTATGCAAATTTCATGGAGCTGTTTGTTTAAAAGTTGTTACCGTGGTTTTACGGCGTGCGGCTTCCAATAGAATTTACTTTAATCGGATAATAATTTCGACGGAGTGAAAGTGGAACAACATTCGATTTTATATCTCTTCGTTCTTCGATTTTTACAATCTATGAATGCATAAAAATGCCCAGTTTTCAATAAATGCATTCTGTAAGAAAACCTAGAAAAGAAAATGTAATATGACGATATTTTAAACGAGGTTTCGTTAACCAGAAAACCGAAATTGAAAATTATTGGTAAAGCAACCATGTCTGTCTTATGGCTGACCCTATCTACTTCTCGAGAGAACTCGGGCATCTGTGTACGGAAATATTCGAAGCCTTGCATGAAAATGTGTTGCATTCGTTTTTTGCAATTAATTAAAAGTCGGTACGCAAAGAGAAGATAATATTGTTGGCACAACCTAAATTATTCGAACATTATTTATACAAGCGTAATACATTTTATGAGCAAACTTTATGCGATTCAACAGAGTTTAATTTTCTTGACCAAAAAGTTCCGTGAAAGTTTACTGAATTTCATAAATTCTTTCGTCATCAGTGTTTTAAAAATTTCCATTCTTCTGCTTTTTTTAATAAATCAATTTTAAGAAGTGAATAGAAAATTATAGATAAAATAACCGCGTCAAATATAAATAAGTGATATATAATAAATTTTGATTGTTGTATTCTTTTAATTTTTTAATTTGAGATGAAGGTTTAAATAATTGCAAATTTGCTGTTTTCTATAATTGATCGAACTGTGCGTCAAAACCACAAAATTATATATTACATTTTCGATCGAGAAGAATTTTATTTTATAAATAGAGTGAAAATGAAATAAGGCACTTAATTTTATAATATCCTCCATCCATCAAATTAAAATTATTGATAATTTCGCAGGGAGAATTATCGGTACGCTAACCGTGTCTGTCTACGGCAGACCCAATCCACTTCGGACGCTCGCGTACACGCGTGTTTCGAGCCGATTTTCTGGAGAATGCAGTTCCCGTATGAAAAAAAACATTGTTCCATGTTTTCGGATTATTTTTTCCCCGTAGAATTGCTCCGTTCTCGGTTGTACCGTGAATGCAGCAGGTCGGCTTTGCGTTTGAACGCACGTGGTTCCGATTCGTCGATTTATTACGTACGTACACCTTGCCGAAAAACTGCAACGGTCGCCTGGGGCGAATCTGCGTCCTACATACCGACGAGCGTGGTGAATAAAACCGGGGAAATTGTAACGCGGAAATGGTCCGCCGCGATTTTTCCCAGATTTTTCACAGACGGACATTCGACGACGAGAAATTACTATGATCGTTTACGGGGATATTCTCTCTAACTAAAAATCTAAACTCTAGACGGGACAATTTTTCTTGCGTTCGCTCGAACTGTACAAATTAATTTCTACTCCTCACAATTCTCAATTTAATTGATACAGAAATTCGTTACTCATAAATCATTTGTAAGACGAACGTATAGAGAAACTGTAGTTTTCAAAACTTGAATGGATTTTGCTCGTTTATAAACGCACAATAAATCCTCGAAGAAAGAGCTACACATTAATTCGTAATGTATTTTGCTTGTTTGTAAACGAACAATACATCCACGAAGAAAGAGCCGTCAACGAATTCGTACACCTATTAAAATTGCACTCGGAGTTATACACAGTTGGTCACATAATTAATGGCACACATTATAATGAGAATAACTTTTTACTGAACAACGTTCCCGGGTGAGCTGGATTAGTTCACTGAACGATATGTAATGCATATTTTAGAGAAATTACATTTAGTCTATATTACAAAAAATATATTTAAAAAATTGCTTTGAACAACTATTTTATCTGCCCTTGTAACGAGATAATATACATCTCTAAAAGATTTATCAAAATTGAGTAAGTGGTCAGTGAGTTACAGAAAATTGTGTTTCCTTGAGATTATTCTGATTTAATGCGTGTGCCATCAATTCCGAGACAGTGCATATTTTCAAAAATGTCCCTAATTGTCAGCGCCATTGCTGCTGTCAGCTCAATTATCTCCAGTTAAATTGTTATCCGCAAAAACCAGCAACTCGGTTGCGAAAGAACTAGTTCCCTCGCCCACTCATTTCCTTCCAACGAATCTCCACCCATTCCCAGCACACTTCCGGTCCCACCGCGATGTTGACAAACTTTCTGATCCGGGCGCAGCAACTTCAGCATCCGAGAAAAAGGTCGGACGCGTATATTTCGCCGTTGCAACAGGAGTTGGAACTAGAATCTAGCAAAGAGGATCAACAGAATAAGACTCACCAGACTTTTCGTCGACGGCGCTGGCGATCCCGGCGACGTAGGAAACAGCTTTCGTTAGTACAACGAACACCAACACTAGTACACTCCACATTTTCACTGGTTATTCCTGGTCAGTTTCGGCGAATATCCACGAGCCTAATGCGAGCCTAGGGCGATCCTCACAGCGAGACTAAGACAATACTTACGGCGAGCGTGAGGCAAGCCTGAGACAATCCTTGCAGAAAGCCTAAGGCGAGGCAATAGCAAGTCTGAGGCGAGACTGAAATTCGTCAGGGGTCCGAATCCTCTTGAGATCCCAGCTTGTTACAGTCCTCAGCTCTCGGATCGGCTCGCGTTGAGTGAGTTTAGCGCGGTGCAGGGATGGTTCGCGATCTTTCGCGCTGTAGGCTCGCTCTGTCTCTTGTCATCGGCGGCCTATCTCGGCATGGCTGGCGCGCCGTGCTCGTTTTGAGAACGGCAGGAACGTCCATAGGCTCGTGTCCCTCTGGGTGACGCGCAGAAAGCCGAGATCCAAGCGCTCAGCACCACGTTCAGCAATTGCAAACGCGTTGGCCTTCGTTCCGGGCTGATCCTTTAGCCCTCCACAGTATCCCGTGGGTCTCACTCTGTGCTGAGTCGCAGCTACCTAGGTCTTAACTCAACTAGGTTTTAAATTCTCTGGGTCTACCCAACTCACCTAGGTCTCAACTCACCTAGGTGTCTATTTACCTAGGTCTCAATTCACAGATGTCTCAATTCACCTAGGTCCCAATTCACCTAGGTCTCAATTCACCTAGGTCTCTATTTACCTAGGTCTCAATTCACCAAGATCACAACTCACCTAGTTCCCCCTACCTAGGTCTCAATTCACCTAGGTCTCCCTACTTAGGTCTCAGTTTGTGATGGGTGTCACTCACCTAGGTCTCACTTTGTGCTGGATATCCCTCACCCAGGTCTGAAGTCCTCTATCTCTCAACACTTTTAGGTCCCACCTCACCTAGGTATCTACTCACCTGGGTCTCACTCCCCTAGGTCTCGTCCTTTGTTAGGTCTGACTCAGCCAAATCCCAACTCATTCACTAAGGTCGCACACCCGGGTCCCACGTTCAGCTGTTAGTGTTTCCCCTGGTTAAGTACTAATTGCAACAGGACAGTTAATGCGACGCCACGGCACGCCGCGAAGTGGACACGATAGGATGTATCCTCGTTGCGCGCGCGGTCCGCTTGCTTCTTTTTTCCGCCTGCCTTTCATCCACTCTACGCCCGTTATTAAAGCGTCGGACACGCGTAGTAGCCTCCGGCCCGCTAGAAAACCTGGCGCACTTTCGATCTAACCGCGCGCCGCTGCTGCAGCCAATAACCTGCAACGACGAACATGATACCCGCAATCACCGGTGACCATGGTATGTCCACCGAGGCCGCAGAATTTACCGCACCAACGGCCACCGTCTCGTTCAGAAAATAACCCCCGGTCCGAACCCCGTCGCGATACACTGGGACACCGTTGCTGGATCGTTTGACGTTCGTCAGTTCTCGATCTGGGACCAGCAAATCAGAATTAACGATTGATACGCTTCCTTTGGCTTCTACTGCTTTCGAGATGTTGACAGATCAGGGGATAGAAAGTCCCATGTGAATAGGTTGGCTTGATGTCGGGTTAGACTTTGTCATTTCAATGGTGTTTATATTGGTCAGCGAGTTGAAAGGTTAATGGTGGTAGAAAAAATGTCGAGTAGATTGACAGGACTCTTTACACGATTGTTCCTTAATGTTGATTAGCAATCGGCGAGGATTCGATTAGAAGTAGTTGGTCAAGTATAGAGGATATGGATCTATTCTTCATTTACTCCGATACAGGTGCAGTGAATAGCGAGTGATTGTAGAAACGTCGAATCAATTTCTCAAACCTTCACGATTTTCCTTATCGTGTGGCTCAAGCAAAGTTGACACAACCGTCTCGAAGGAATCAAAGTCTCCTACGATCGATGAACGAACTTCTTATCCCAAGATATACGATCAAATATCCCTTTCCATAGATCTAACAGAGTATCTCTTTACATCTGATCTGTGATCGATATATGCTATTCGTCGACTTCCTAAATTGTATGTACTTCCTCACAGTATTTAATTAAAATATTCAAAGGTCGGGTAGTTGAGGAATGAAGGGACGACTTCAATGGACGCAGTCCTGTGATCGATTTTATCATCGAGTACTCGTTGTCTTCTTTCTGTTGAACGTTTCATCAGGATGTCACATATTGTAGTCGCAGCATTCAGTGAAATAGAGCAGCTCTTCAGGTTAGCCTAAGGGTAGAGATACGCAGCAATGATTGATTGGTCTTCAGGATCGATTTATTCTCTAATTCCTGATGTCTACTTTAACATGTCTGCGATGTCACAAATTGTATGTCCTCTATGATCCTCACATATTCCTGTTGTATTTAGCGAAAATGGGTTCATCAAGTGGCGAGTTGTCTATCTAGATTAGCCGGAGGGTGAGTAGACGTTGCAGGAATAGGTCAACTATGCTCAGGATCGATTTATCCTCGAGTCTTCTTCGGCTTAACGCATACCTTTCTGTAGTCCCGTTCAATCAGAACATCACGTATTCCGGTTGAGTTCAGCGGAATAGGTCCGCCTTGCAATTCCCTCTGTAGATTTGGTGAGTGGTGTTTGATGAATAGACCGACGACACTGAGGCAACAATAATTGTCTCGAACGTGTATTGTTCGCTGTTCAACGTCTAATTAAATCAGCCGTACATTCCGAATCAACTGTAACAAGAGATCTATCCACTTTGCAACCCTCTCTGTTCGAATGATCCAACGGTGAATTCAGGAACAGATGAACGACTGTGCATCCATAACATACTGGTTACGCATATGCTCGCGACACTCTTCTTCACCAAGGGGTCCTCGTTGCAACAGCAAAAAAGACAAAGAGAGCAAAAGGTTCGTGCGATTAATCAGCGTAGGTAGCTCTCGGCCTATCGGCTGGCTTGAAAAACGAGTCTCGCTGCGGAGATCTTCGATCACGCCGGATCACCGCAGATTTCCGGCTCGTCTGGATCGGGTCCAAGGGAGGAAACGTGTGCAATCACGCTATACCCTCTCCCTACCCCTAACGTTTCCCGAACACTGGCGAAATCGATCCACGGGAAAATCGAGGGAACACCGTCACTGGATCATCACACACAGATCTTGAAAATCCGAAATCGCGTGCGTGACACTAACCCCGAGGTAGCTTCGTCGACGGTGCGAATATTTTGCCGCGCTTTCCCGGACGCGCGCGTGCGAACGTGCCAGCTCTCGATCTGAACGATCGCGAAGAAGCACTGAGATCGAAGAACTTTCACGGCCGAGGTTTCCCGAAGAAGATCGTCACGTGCGCGCGACGAGAGCTGCAACGCACTGTTCTTTTCTCTCGGGATTTGAAAAGAGAGAATGCCATAGAGGGCTGGTAAATGTGAGGCAAATATTTGCAGTGAGGCAGTGTCTGTTCTCGCACCGGTTCAACGGGGTTTCTCGCGAATGGGCAACACGAGGCCTGGGTACGCGGATATGCGCGTGACGACGGACCCTGACGGCGCACGTCGACACCACGCAAGCACACGTGGTCCTCGACCGACGGCGGACGGCACACTGACGGAGAAGACGATCCAACGGCGCGGCGACGGACGCGCAGCCTGCAAAACCTCCCGAGGAGGCGGTGGTATCGGAGGAAAAGCACCGAGTGGGGAACGTAGAGGGGACCACTGGGTGCTACAGGGTGTTAGAGGGGGTTAGAGGGTGCCAGAAGGGGTGAGAGGGGCTGCTAGACGGCCGAACCGAGTGAACGCCGTGCACTCTGTGCGTCCCTGCACTCTTCCGTCCCTCTGCAACCCCCCTCGGCAGAGGATGCGCTGCGATATACATCGGCCCAAGTCGGGAGATGTTTGCCCTCTACGGGGAACGCGTTCGAATAACACTCGTCGCCGGGTAAACAACGACGAAACCGATGCGTAATCGAACACGCACATACGTTCACGGGTACCACCCACGAGCCTCGCCCAGCCCCCCCTCTTGTTACGGCTTTCGATGATACTGACTCGATGGTGGAGAGACCACAGCCAATTTAATTAGGTCCGTCGAGGGCGGAACATTCAATGTGTACAGGGTGTATAAAAATTATATGTCGCGAACACCATAAGGTAATTCTACAACTCGGTGAAGATCTGTTAAAAAAAACTTTCGGATATCACTTTCGGATTAATGCGGTTACCATTATAAGAGAACAATATGAATTTTGTAGTGAATAAAATAGTTAAAGAATAATTGTTTAAACAGTTTGAAAATATCGTTATTTGCAAGAACTGATTGATGATTTAAAGATGGAAAAATCATAAGGGATACTTTAGGCTTTTGAGGGGTTGAAACAACGAAACTATGTCCATTTTGTGACATTTTGCCTGACATACAATTGTTCAGAGTCCCAACAGGTACAGGGTGTATAAAAATTATATGTCACATATGTGTTAAAAAAACTTCCCGCAAAATTTTACTTGACTGACTTCTTTAAGGTTTTGAAGGTCAAATTTTTTATCGTTGCATCGTGTTCTACTCATCGAGAAGATAAAGAGTGCCAAAGAAACCACAGGTTCGTCATAACAAAAATTTGACCTTCGAAACCTTAAAAAGATCAGTCAAGGACAATTTTGCTGGAAGTTTTTTTAACAGATTTTTCTTCACCGATCACGAGGTGTATAATCACGCTACGGTGGTCGTGACATATAATTTTTATACACCCTGTACAACAAGCACATTTATTGTGCAGGCGCATTACTGTACTTCACAAACAATTTGTGTTTCGATGAGGAGTTCCATTTGAATTGAATTTTATGAAATTCTGATTGAATTAGTTTCGAAAAGTGAAATTAAATGATATTTGCTGCTTGAAATGACTTTTTGTGTACCCATAACATAATAAAAAGCAAACGAACAGGGGTGGACAAATAACAGAGATGATTCCTTTTGTATTGTTTTTAGCAAGCAGAGTATTATCCTTTTTATCCATTGTTGGTAAACAATTTACGCTCGACCGTATCGAACTTTTCCAATAGAATTCAATTCTATCCCACTGATATGACAGTAGAAACCACTGTGCCGTGTGCTACAGTGGAACACGTAATGCATTTCGGAAACGGAAAGTATTTCATCTTCGCTCAACCAGTACTGACAATGGGTCACTTGTGGTTCATTAAAAATTTTGTTTAATATCACCCTTTCCATATACATATGGATATACATATTTTTTTTTATTAATCGAACTTGTAAATTAGCACGCTGACGTTCATATCACTGATACTTGGGCAACGTAGTTAATTATGTTTGTTGCTAATAAATTTTTTATTTCAACCCCTAACGAGCCTCCAAAGACGTTTCGTTGACGTACCATTTTTCATTTAACACATAAAAGTTGATAATCTAACGGTAGTAAAATAAACGCTGGCCGATAGAGACTGGACGAAGTAGTATAAAGTATGATACATGAAACGGTAGTAAACTAGCTAAGAAACGTAAGAGAGCGATATAAAAGTTGAAGAAACGAATACATAAATCGAAAGTGTCCATAATAGAACAATTTATACAATCTTGATCCCTATAATAGGAAAATATTATTCCATTTCTCTTCACCAGGAAAGTTGTGTCATTTTACACAGTGTAGTAACATACTTCAAAAATATGTTTTAAAAGAACGATGACGCAGTGGTCATAAAACATCACGAATTGTATAGTTATAAAAATGATATATAGTCAAATGGATTATGAAAGCTTGAAATTTAATTTTCATCCACAAACATTCGCGTGACTCAGTCGAGATTCGATTCGCCGGGATAAATCGAAGCCACGACGAAAATAACGCGGAGCGGATAGTACACACTACACACGCGTATCTCCGGTAGCGTTCCAGCTAGTTTGTACTGTTCGTTTGTACAGCTCCGTCGCCGGTTTCCTTTCCGGGCGGAATATTTTCTCGATTCGCGTTACACTGGCGCGCACCTCTGCGCAAATATTCCGGAAGACATTTCGCGGGGGATGCGATTGAATTCGGTGTGCCATGTAGAAAATTCGAAAACCCGATCCGTGACTTCGGAAAAGAATCGGGGACCTCCGCAATAATAAACCCCGTGTAATATTGTATAACGAAGTTTGCAAAAATCTACATTCGATTCGTAGAAAACTCACATTTCGCTATTAGAATACAGTCCTTCAAAGGGGTGACTATTCAGGTCATTTGCAGTAACCATTTCCTTTGCGAAAATATTCACTGCGGCTTCGTTAAAAAGTTATTAACGAAAAACACTGACCAATCAGAACGACTAGCATGGTCGTCTATGACCTGTGCTCTCATTGGTCGTTTTTTCGCTAATAACTCCTGAACGAAGTCGTGGCGAACATTTTATGAAATGGAAAGGGGTAATTATATAGAAAATGTCTGCGTACTCCGATTTTGATTAAATTTTGATATGTTATAGATTTAGATATTTTGAACAACTTTTCCCTTTTCCAATATAGGGGGGTCGCTTTTAGTTTTCGAGATATTTGCAAAAGACTATCGCTAATACTGTAGCATGCAAGAATGCGAAAAATTCAATACAGTATTCGCGATAGTTTTTTGCAAATATCTCAAAAACTAAAAGCGACCCCCCTATATTAGAACAGGAAAAAGTTGTTCAAAATGTCGAAATCTATAACATATTAAAATTTCATCAAAATCGGAGTACGCAGATCTATATAATTACCATTTTCTTTTTTAATTTTTCTCGTCAGAAATTATGAACACAGAAAAGGGGATTCTACTCACTTAAACGATAAAATAAATCATAATCCAGGGGTATGATGTAGAATGTAAGGACATACAATTGGTATAGCACATTTTCTTTCTTTCCCAAGAAATTACGAACGAAAAAGAAGTTCTATCCAGTGTAATCACAAAATAAATCATAGTACAAGGGATTGATATGGTGAATTTTCCTCAAGAGCCTGAGGGTAGGGAGCAAAATGGAAAATCGAGTGGTGGAAAAAAGCGAAGGACGAAGAACGTTGGTCCAAATCGAACATAGCTCTCGACAGTCGCGTTTGGGTGGTCCGCGGACAAGTGCTTGCTTTCTGTCGGGCGTCGAAGACGGTTTATAGTGTTCGGGTAAAGGGGGATGGGAATTCGAAGGGCTGCAAGGCAACGGCGAGGAGATCGAAATAGGGTGAGAGAGGGAGGACGAGGACGAAACAGCCGTACGGGGAACCAGATGCTCCCTGATTCCAGCGTGTCACGGATCATGGTCATCTTAAAAGCCCCTGAAAGGCAGCAGTGACTTCTCAAAGCTATCTCTTCTATCCTGATGGGGTGGTTCCACTCGATGCTTGAATCGCGCGTTTCCTCGATTATGTTTATGCAAAAACGCGAAAGGATTTCTCTCCTCTCGCTGGTTAATTGCGTTTCTCATTACTAGACCGGGTTTTATATATGAGAAAAAATGAACAGAAATTCGAAACAGTGAAAATATTAAATTTCGAAACGTCGTTACGTTATGTTTCACTTATTAAGATGACTAAAAACAACAAATAAATATACCTCCTATATTTTGCAACGAATGCGGACAATTTGGATTTTGCATAAAACTCCGTAGTCTACTCCTTACTGTGGATTTGTATTCAAAATCCATGTTTTTCGCATCGACTGTAGAATACATTAGTCATTTAGAGGATTCGTACGGGTTTTGGTACTTTTAAAAAGTTGAATCGCATTTACCCGTCGTCTTTATAAAAACGTAAAATCTGCAGCGCAATCATTACTAGCCTGCTAATGATTATGCAAAATAATAATTGCCCAAGTCAAAACAGAAGCTGTTTTAACGAGTCTCATAACTCAGCAACATTATAAACTCCGTCTGCATACTGGATCGTTTAAACTGACGACTAATTTCTTTTTGAAATTGTTCTAATGTTTGAAGCATTAATGGGAACAAAATATTACCCACGGACAGTTAATACAAGTAAATAAAATTAATAAGTATCAATATTACGTACGACAGGTTTGAAACGATTTACGATTAGTGTTTAATCGAATGTTAATAATTCCAACAATTTACAAACAACATTTATTTCCCTTACAAAGTTCCTAGCCGTTTCTTGACGAACTTATTAATTATTTATAAAGCTTATCTGTTCGGCGAGGGGGTGGTTTCAGCCGATGTTTGAATCACGGGTGTCCTCAATTACGCGAGAAGTGTAATTACAAAATTTCGAAGGTATTCGCGTTACTCGTTATCGGCGACGCGTTTGCTCGATAAAGGTGGCCACGACAAATTAATAACCGAATTCCAACCATCTAGTACGAGGACTGGCCTCGATCTCTCGTTCGATACATTCGTTTCATTCAGGACAGTTCCTGTATCGTCGGAATTAAATCTGCAGCTTGACGTTGCAATACCTTCGGCTACCAAATGCGATAAACGACCGCGACCGGCTCGTTACTTTATCGATCCGGATCTTTCCTGTTATCCCACAGAGACTGTTCTGCCGGTTTCAAACTAGCCTGACCTTTACTGTTATCTGTTCGCTAGTGTTTGCTGAATTTAGACGGCTTTTGACAGCAGGTACCTGTCAATTTCATTTTTAACACAATCTGTTTGCTCCGACTATTTTTCGTACTATTTTAAGTAGATAATTGTAATCGCGTTGATTAACTTGTCATCTCAATTATTAATATATACTCGCAAAAATGAATCCGCGTTTGTGGTCATTTGCCCATGTTTGCACATCGCTACCTTGCGCCAAATTGCATCATAAATTATAAATCAATAAAATAAATCATCAATTATTAATATATACTGGTAAAAATGAATCCACGTTTGTGGTCGTTTGCCCATGTTTGTACAACGTTACCTCGCGCCAAATTGCATCATAAATTATAAATCACAAAAATAAATCATCAATTATTAATATGTACTGGTAAAAATTAATCAGCGTTTGTGCTCGTTTGCCCATGTTTGTATAACGTTATCTTGCACCAAATCGCATCATACTGTAACGATAATACGGCATTCTTTACTACACGAACAAAAATATTGTGTAAACTAAAGAATTTTTATTTATACAGGTGTAAGCTTGTTATTTAGTTTGTTCGACGTCGAATTATGCAAATGCACTGAAGTACTCTGTCGGAAAGTGGCCAAACAAACGCGAACTAGCTGGAACAAAACGGCAAAAGTTGCTGGGACCGCGAAGGGTTGAACGTTCCGATTCGTTGCGATCGGGGCACGCGATTAAAGCGCAGTTTCCTTCACGCGACGCCGTTTACCCGATCTTCGTAAAAAGCTCGCACGAACGCGGCAATTTCCGAAAATGACCGACCACTTTCCGAGGACTTGCAGTCGCCGTCGTGTTACGACCGAAAATCATTGTCCAGAATGTCCGCCATGAGCATCGACGCCGAACATTTACTAATTCAATGTTATTTCATCGATCCGCCGTGTTAGAAAGTTCCGAGATTGAATTTTTTCTCGGACGTAGAAGTTGCGTGATCTTTATTTTGCTGGCTGAAGGGGGTAGCGTGAACCTTTTCTATCGTACATATTAATTTTATCGAGATTCGCCGAGGCGTTCGTGAGTATTACTGTTCGGAGCTTAATATGCCTTTTACCGAACAATGCTTGAAACGGAGGAAAGGGATTTCCTGGTTCGAGTAGAATGAAAACTGCCGTAATGTAGATGTAGAGTGACTTGATAGCATGGTCTGCCATTTGAACACTTCTTTGTGTCCCCTAAGCTCAGGGTAGATAGAGAATTAATAATGCAAAATGGATTTTTGTAAGACTATTGAAAGATTTACTTTTATATTATTAAATTTTTAAGCATTTTCTCTTGAGGTAAGTTTAGTGTAATAAATAAATCCTTAAACATGAAAAATTAAAAAGTTTCGAGATTCATAACAATAAAAAATGTACCCGAATTCTGATGCAACAGAAACATATATAAAATAGGTATTATTAACTTGTGAAAATTTCATTAAATATTTCTACCATGTTCGGTCGAATAACTTTGGTTGAAACGATGAATAATTGAGAATTCTAGTTTTTTATTTTTGTTTTATTTATTTTTTGCTCGTTGTACCGTCAGAGACGACAAAGTGTTCAACAAGTTTCCTCGATCGACCACGAGTGGCAGTAGGTACCGATCACTACTGGTTTCCCACGTTATCGACAGATCTTCATCCATCGATCCATCGTAGATCTCGCGCTCTCTCGACCTCCTTTCTTCAAATAAAAATTCAATACACAAATATCTTTACCTTCTTTTTATATCTTTTTCTTTCAAAACCTTCTAGCGAAGTATATGTCATAATTTGATTAAAACAAACATTCAAAGCAATTAATGTAATCTTGTAAACTTAGTCATTCAAAGTACGAGTTAATGTATCACTATTTCTGGCACTACTCGTTCTATTTTCAGTGACGGGTTATTGACCTTGTCCGTTGTGTTAATCGCTACCAAAACAAGCAAAAAACTCCATTATTATTTCAGGAAAAACATAAAGGTTAAAAGTGAACGCTTAAATAGATTTCTATATCTCAAGGTTTCAGAATATATCGTACATAGCATCGACGAGTGTAGATGAAAAAGTACGAAATCGTTTGAATAAAAACACAGCTACTTTTATAGTTTGATTACAGTTGCTATTGAAACATTTAGAAAGAACAGAACAAACATAAAATTTAAAAAAAATGTCAGAAAAAATAGATTGGAATTAATTAGGAAAATTGTGAAAGGACATTGAGAACGCTGGGATGGAACATCAATTTTTCCAGTTTGAATAAAAGTTGCTATTGAAACATTTAGAACGAACAGAACAAACATGAAATTTAAAAAATGTCAGAAAAAAGAGATTGAAATTAATTAGGAAAATTGTGAAAGGACATTGAGAACGCTGGGATGGAACATCAATTTTTCCAGTTTGAATAAAAGTTGCTATTGAAACACTTAGAACGAACAGAACAAACGTAAAATTTAAAAAATGTTTCAAAAAAGAGATTGAAATTAATTAGGAAAATTGTGGAAGGACATTGAGAACGCTGGGATGGAACAGGTCGAGAAATCGAGGCTGGCGTGGGTGTAGAAAAAGTTTTATTAACAATTAACATAACGGGTGACTATGCTACATACTGATTAAGCTCGAGGGTAAAGCAGGCTACCGGGAAGCAGCTCTGTTCGCGATAGTCGAGTTTCGCGAAGGCTCTCTTCCACGGCAACGAGGACATAGTTTGTACAAAGGGATCGCGCAGGAGAGACGCAGCTTCGTGAATTCCTGGATCCATGTAGGTTTGTAACCTTCTCCAGGAAGAAATACCAGCTCTCTCCTCTCCTCTCCCTCTCAGTTCGTGATCTTCGCGGGGACTTCGAAGCAGGCGATCGTGCTGTTGGCGTCCTTCATCGCGTAATGTATCGTCAAGGAGAGCTGCGGACAAAAATGAATTTCACCGTGTATTAAGGACATTTGTGTATAACTTTTGTACCGTTCGAGATATTGACATGAGGTTTAAATTAAAATATATTATAAAATAATTTCCTTCGAATAATACATGTTAGAATATATTTTTTGTTTAATTTGTTAGTTAGTTATTTTTATAAATTTTTATGTGGTTGTTGAATCCGTTGCTTTCCTTATTAAAACCATTGTATAATAATATTGTATGATAATATTCCAGGAGAGTATATGAAATCTCTTTCTAACCACTCTTTATTACGATGAAGAAATTTTGATTCAATGCAACGTTTTTAATTCAGAATACCGTTTGTTTAAACTGTGCTTTAGTTTGTTAAAATATTAAATATTTTTTTATATCATAGTAACTAAAATATTTATTCAATTTCATTAATATCTTCATTTTCGAGGTCCATAGACGCTTACAAAGCAATACAAATTCATTAGTTTTCAATTTCGAAGAGTCTACTTTTTGGTCGAATGTCCCTACATTTTTCGATACGGACCACTGTGTGAGAGATCGATAGATGTTTCCCAAACACATTAATTATATGCGTATAAAGAATGTGGCACGTGTAACCATCGTTCACGATAGTGCGCGGCGGCGACAGCCAGTTTTTGTTGACCCAAGAATTGCGACACTTGCTCGGTCTATTACTTTCGATAAACTTTCTGTTATCGAGTTGATAAACCGGCGTGTGCTTCCCTCAGAGACCCACGTGTACCCGGGATAGGACGAATTCGAGTAGGGCATACCCATTTTTCATTTCTGCAATTTTTTGTAAAATACTTGCAAACATAATGATGAATGAACCATGCAGAATTAGACTGTCTATTCGAACGTAATCTAGAAATTTTTAAAACGAATATGTTTCAGTTCGAAATACACGTGTCGATTGGAGAAACAGATATGAGCGTAAGCGAAACGATTCTGAACTAGAATACTTTGCAGATAATGTCAGTCTTGAAATATTGCTGATCTTGCAATACTACACGCGTTCAGATAATTTCAGCAACGTTTGCTGTATATTGGTTCTGGCTACTACTTGTGAAATTATGGTGAAATATTACGTTTTCTTATCTTCGTTTGTACGACTGAATTTCGTAGGGAAATCTTTCCTCAAGAATACTGTATGGAGACATTCTTCCAAAAATTGTCAGCAAACAGTAATCTAACAACTCGAACTACTCATTCGAATATAATATAGTAAATGAAATTCTTGTCGATCGAAAATGTAATATAAAATAAATTTTTGATTTCGTCGCACCGTTCGATCATTAGTAACAACAAGTTTGCAAATTAATTTAACTCAACGTTTCGATCCCTGTTCTTGTTGTCGATCCCAAAGTTCGAGATATTGACATGAGGTTTGAACTAAAATATATTATAAAATAATCTCTTTCAAATAATACATGTTAGAATATATTTTTTGTTCAATTTGTTACTTAGTTATTTTTATAAATTATTTTTATAAAAACCATTAATTTGCAAACTTGCTGTTGTTACTAATGATCGAACCGTGCGCCGAAACCACAAATTTATTTAATATAATATAGTCTTTTTTTGCGTGGATCTTTATACAAGTTTCCCCAGATGTTCAACTGAATGTTAAAACTTCACAATGAAAGAGACAATGCGGAGTCATCCCGGTGTTCCATGTGCCGAAAAAGGGGTTAATGAGCGACCTAGAGGAGGTTTATGGGTTTCTGCGACGACGACTATGAGTGACTTAAAGTTCTCACCGTAGGGTAGATGGGCAAGATGGCGAATTCGCGTTTGTAGACGTACTGGGTGCCGGCCTTGAGCGTGCACGAATCGGGGTGTGTGCCATCTTCGTTGAAAATGTTCTCGCATGCGCTGGTACCGTCAACGCCGATGAAAGGCAATGGCACGTTGAGTATCTTGGCGTACACGGAGTTCTTCACATCACTGGCGTCGTGGTCGACCACAAACTTCTCCTCCACCGTAGCTCTAGTCCCGCGTTTCAGCTTGCACGGCGGCTTGTCGCAGCCGGATATCTTAATCAGATTGGTATCTGGTATCGGCTCTCCTACAAAAACAATCATCATTCTTATTTCTGACAAGTCGAACAACAACAATTCGTCGCAATAACAAAACAATCTTCAGAAGATTATATTTTTGTAAAATTTCGTTTTTGTCAAAAGGTGCAATGAAGTTTATAACATTAATGTCTACTGTTCCAATAGATTTAGAAAAAAAAATATATAAAAAATCTTTTTAAAAATCACGCTTACATTAAAATGGAGAAAATAATTTTTTTTAGATATTAGTGACTTTAAATGAAAGCGTGGAGCGCTAAATTATATTACATACATTTCTCCATTTTAGTGCATTTTAATTTTAAGTAAGTTTTTCAAATGCTTTTTTATATATTTATTTATTTTCAGTGAAGTTTAACAACGTTTACTTTTTTAACAGGTTTGGAAATTAATCTTTATTGTAACATAATCGGGAAAATTAATTTTTATCAGTACCGAAAGATGCAGAATAAACCCCACTATGTTTTCTTGTAAATAATTAATAAGTTGACGAAGAGAGTACCGGATATTGTAAATTAAAATAAAGATTGTAAAATCGTAAATTTTTTTGTATAAATTGTCAAACAGCTGAAAGTGTCCGATCTGCGAACAAATGACGCACCAGGTTAGGTCAGAAAGAGAGAGGACAATGACCGAGCTATTGGCGGACTTTCGCTATTGATGACTCGAAACCGAAGTCGAAACTGCAGCGTTTTTACTCTCGAATCGCTGTGTGCATTCTATTAAATACACGCTCTCTTGAATCTGTTCCCACCTGTTGCAGAACATCTTGTCTACAGTATACACGTTGCATAATTGGGATCACTTTCAATGGATCACCTTGAGATCAACCCCAATTTATCTTTGATAAATCGTTCAGTTAACCCTTGCACGGGAATTGATTCAATTTGTCTTAAAAGTTGAATCACATGTTTGTTCTCCTTTGTGATTAATAGCAGAACCACTGTGTGTCCATTGCAACTGATTTGTACTGCGTTGTCAAAATGACAGGTCTGCGTTTCTCTGCAGGTATCTTTGTAAATTTTTTTATAAACCATCAATATTGCTTTTAAAATGAGACATAAAGTAAAGTTTCAATCGAATGGAAGAACCACGAATTAACGTTTCAACGTAATACATTTTCAAACCGAAATGCAAATGTTTACTAAAATTCGATCGTATAAATCGAGTGAACTGCATTCACTCTACAAATTTCATATATATATGCAACGGAAAATTACTCGTGCACAACAGTGTTCGAAATTGAATCAATTTAACTTCCATCGTTCATTTAATAACAATGTTCCACTCAGTTACACTTTCCAGCCAACAAAACTCGCTGATTAAGAGCTTCACATCAACACCGAACCGAAACACCCACACCATCTACTGAAAACAATTTTACGAAATTCCTTACAACCGTTCTACAAAAGCATTCAACGAATCGACGTGCATGAATTTATGTAATCGAACCACAAATCAGTCTCTATAGCTAGCAATTTCTACAAACGTTTAAAGAAATCCGTCAGTCATCGAATAAAATGATCAAAATTTCTTGTATATACCTAGAGCATGTTCGTCATTATTAGACTGCAAATTTTTATGATAAATGTGTAAACAAGATTTTACAGATTAACATTTTATACAAAATTGTTTTTATACGAAATTAAATAAAAATGTACTTTGAATAATTTCAATAACCTGCAAAAAATATTGTAAAAATGCTCTGCCTAAATTAGCACAGCTAACAGGTTAATACATTTGCAATTAATATAATTATACTTAATTCTTACGAACACTTTCGTCGCAGGCTGTCTACAGTTTAATTGGAACCGCGTGGAAGATCGAGCACGGAGATAAGTGAAATCGTTTCCTGCGGATATCTCGTCACTTGTAGTTTTAGCGAACCTGTACCTACGACTATCATGATCGTAGCATAATCGAGAGGACGTTTTTTCTAGCGGCGTGGCGGGTCGAAGGTTGTTCCGCCTCCTCGATTCTACGGACTTCATTCAACAGCCGTCGAAAGTAAAACAGGGCCTCCGTTTCAACGAGACTCGCGTTCCATTTAATTGGCCCGTAATTAATAAACATTCGCGTAATCGCACGGGAAACATCTAAGCCTTGGGCGAGCATTACTTCGACATTAAAGTAGTAATTGAAACGGCGCGTGTCGCTGATTTCAGTTTATCATCAACCCGATTGCATAAAAGTGTTTATCGAGAATTATTCAATCGGAGTTTCTTACGCGGCTGTGATTCTCCGTGGATCGACAAGTTAAAGTAGAACTTTCAGCAGCGGTGTATATTACAGGAAAAATATTAATAATTTAGACCGTGAAAATATCAATGCCTGGAATCAATCCATGAAAACAATGAAAAGTTAAAATTAATTTGTAAAATTGATTTACAGTGTATATTTAATCGAACCGTTGCGCCAAAATCATTAATATTTTTCCTGTTTTAACGATCATACGATCGATAACACTAACAACATTTACAGTGTAATTACGATTAAAATCGAGCGAGGTCTTGACAAACTCAGTTTCGTAATCTTTACAAAATTACATAAAGAGCTCGCGTTCGCGATAAGAATTGAATAAAGCCTAAAAAGAATAAACTACAGCTCCATTGTTTATGTAAACTACAGTAGAAATGAGTCACATTCGAAGTAAAAACTGTGCAAAGTCTAAACGGATATAACAGTGTCGTGCTGCCGTGCGAGTACAACAAAAATTGTAAATAGATACAGTCTTGTTATTTTCATGGATATAAAACAGACACCTTTCTGCTGTGCCTTGTAATTCACAAAACAAGGTAGAAAAAAGCGTTCTCTTTGTAACCGAGTAAAACGTTCTCCGTAAAGAAAGTCCTCTCTATTAATTTTCAATATCCTTTACAAAAATAAAGCAGAAGAAAATTTGCAATATTTAATAACCCCGTGACACGATTAATTCTATCAACTTAGAAAAATAAAATAGCAGAATATTTGCAAGTATCAATGACCCAATCGTTGTAAATATAAACTGTCTTGTTATTTTCATAAATATAAAACAGACACCTTTCTGCTCTGCTCTGTAATCGAAAGAAAGAGTCCTTTCTCTATTAATTTTCAATATTCCTCACAAATATAAAGTAGTAGAAAATTTGCAATATTTAATGACCCCGTGTCACGATTAATTCTATCAATTTACAAAAATAAAATAGCAGGAAATTTGCAAGTATCAATGACCCAATCGTTTAAATAGGTACACTCTTGTTATTTTCAAAGATATAAAATAGACACCTTTCTGCTCTGCTCTGTAATTGATAGAAAGAGTCCTTTCTCTATTAATTTTCAACATTCTTCACAAAACATAAAGCAGAAGAAAATTTACAATATTTAATGACCCTACGATTGATTCTATCAACCTAGAAAAATAAAATAGTAGAAAATTTGCAAGTATCAATGACCTAAACAATTCTGCACATTTGAAATAAAAAAAATTCGGGATTCTTAAGGAATCGTGCAATGAGATTTTCGAGCGATCACAGGTTAATGAATTTAACGATGGTTTACGCACCACTCCCGCACTCGTAGACTTGCGTGGCGCAGGCGACCGCGACCAGAACCGCGAAAACAAGAATCGTTTCCCTCAGCATGGCGATATCTGTCAGTGAAAGTCTGTCGATTGCGGTGTTGTCCTCGGAGAAGATTCTGTGGGCGATGAGCTCTCCTGTCTGTGTCCTCGCTCGCTCCAATCAGCTCCAAGCAGCTCCAAGCCGGACTTTCGACTGCTAGCCACCGCGGGACGCAACGTTATGGCTGGCCATTCGTCAAAGTTCGCTTTAAATGGAGCCCCTGCCAAGGCAAGACTGGCAACAAGGTGGGGATGAGGGGCAAACTGTCTACCTTGGTGGAAAGGGAATCTGTAAATTCATAAAACATACAGGCCGACACACGCTCGACTATTTTCCTAAGGCATTCGCTATGTTAATTGATAGAACGTAAACGGCGCGAATGTTGCCACCTGAAATGTTGCAGGAAGCAAGTGTGTGTTGCGATCTTCTAAAATGATTGTAGAGGATCTTACTCTTAAATAATTTTTCACTTAGCACTTAGTTGGTTTTCGTTTTTCTTTTGTTTTTAACACGGTAGTAAACTTGAACTATATAATTTACATTGTTTAATTTTTACAGACGTAATTGTATATTTCTTGATGATGGTCTTAAACTAGACCGAAACGTTGAAAAAATTATAATAATTTAGTTATTGTAGAGGATGTTCCATTTTTTAAAGATACGTGAACGGTTTTTGGTTGCTGATCTTATTTATCCACGCGAAAAGATGCTACACACCTTCGCGTTGATTTATTTATTAATTTTTTTTATCATGATTGGAGATTAACTGGGCAATCATTTTATTCGAAATACTGGGTCAAGATGGACACGATGAAACCAGAACCGGTCCAAGGATATTGGTACCGCGTGGGATATTTATTTTCTTCAATATTACAGAGATGATTGTACTTGGTTTCTGTTCTGCTATTTATCAACTTTATATCCGTTGTAACTCAAACATCAGCCTTTTCTTTCGTACTCTAGAAATTTTACAATTTTTAAGTGTTCAATAAATTTTAAGAAAATTTCTCAGTTTTCGTAATATTAAATTTGTATAAAAAATGAAGTCTCGTGTACATTGTGCTATAAATGATAAGAATTTAATTAAAAAAGAAACTTGTGCTTCAAGACCAAAAGTTATTTCGCAAAAAAAATTCTTAAAGATCAGTTGTTTTCACTGTCGCTACATGTGAAGCCCCCACCCTCGATCAACAGGAAACTGAAACCATACATTTATCTCCAAAGGCTAATCACAGGTGTAATCCTATAAGGATACACTGTATCAAACACGTTACTGTCATCGCGAATTTATTGCACTGATTGGCGAGTGCGTTCGAAATTCCATCTAATCAGTTCGCCACCCCTCGCAACAGACATGCACTCTTTCTTTCGGCGCGCATCTGTTGACATACATCATAATTATTGCAGCCAGGGCAAGTGTACCGGTATCAATTTTCACAAAAGTACGACCGCACCGAGTGCACTCGAACAGCGGAATCGTCGCGTGCAAAAAGATAAGGTTCTATCGGTCATTCCTAATGGATCGCACGCACCAGGAAGAGAGAAACAGGTCTGGCTCTTTTATTCGAAGCTGACGAGGCCGTCTCCTCTCGATTCCAATAACGATTGTTTTAATTTCGATGTTCGCCTGCTCGCACAGCGATGGCCGCCGCGGCGGCTCGTATGTCCAAACGGAAATGAAACGGACCGCGGGGAACAAAGACCAGGAAATTAACAACGCTATCATCTCGAGCCTTCCCGCAAATGAACTTTCTCTTTTTTGTCTTGCCGCTGTGACCCCTGAGCACTCTGTCGAACACCTACTCCATAACCTGCGCACGATTCGAAATCTGCTTCTCCACGTTACCTTCGCTACGATCTGGGAATCGAATTTCTTCGGTTTGCAAATTTGTTGCGCTGAAACCGCTAGAGTTAGGCGAATTTTTCTTACGTAGAAAAATTTTATAGACTCTGCAGAATAAAACAGTATTCTTTTGTTGTTGTTGCATTTTATATAATTTAATAATCTCTGCGTGAAAAGCGAAAAGTTTTTTGTTCGTGAATTTATTTCGGTAAGAGAGCAACCATTTTTGATTAGGAATTTCGCCGAACAGATTTTGTTTCCGTTTGGGGAAATGGTATATGTGGCTGGCACGATTCTCGGCTTCAGCGATCGGCTTTTATCTTATCCCGGTTTGCACCGAATATTAGTCAGAATTTGAGTGCAAATGAGTGCAAATTTATGCGATATTATCACTGGTATTTCTTTTACATTTTGCGCTTCGTGTACCTGCAGTCGCAAAAGTATTTATGGGTATCGCGTGCGAACGTGCTTAATGCGTTTTTGGAACGAAAACTTACTTTTCTAAAATTAGAAGAAAGGCGGAGGAGCTTGGTTCTATTTTGGCCCAGTTTTGCAAAAGCGTTATACAATTTTTCAGCACTTGATGGAAAGTGTTGCTAAAAGATTATTGAAATGAGAACCCATGTTTAAATTAAACTGTAGGTCCCGTCGCGAAATAATTCTCATAGAAGAATTCAAAAAGCGACGTTAAATAAGGTAAAAAAAAATTAGGACAGATTTGTTGACTGTTTATTGTGGAACAAATTTAATAAGGAAAATGGGGAAGCGAGTAGGTCGTTTATTTTTTATCACAGTGTAATTATTTGCAAAATGTGTTTGCTCAGAGGACGCGGGTAAGCCGAACCGAAAACTAGTCATCCCTAAAGTTATTGTGCTCACGCTATCGTTTCCACAGGAACGGTAAATACATGCACGACCTTCGTTCCGCTAGACCCATGCTAATAGAGTTACGAAATTTCTCTGAAATCACATAACCGTGACTACGGATATAAACACAGAGCAAAGGTATATGAGCAATGCGTGATACCACGACAGACTGACTTACACCAACATTATTGTTTAGGCTACTGTCGCGCTCCAAAGGTGATATTCTTATCTATCCAGTTATTTAAATGCTTCTGATTAGAATATACGCTACGAAATTCGAACGTTTAATACGTTCGGAGATACATGTGAAAAGATTTCACAAAGTCAAAGTAAATTAGTTAGTGAGAGCGATGACTAAAAGTTGGACACTGTGATAGATACTTTTACTGAACCGTACATCTTTATACAAAATAAACATTTTCTGCATCAATCTCAACTATCGAGAACGGAACAACAATTCTTTTTTAAATAATGTCAATAAGCTGCCAACAAATATTCTCATTTTTACCATTAATTCATAAAAACGTTATTTCTAATAAGAATGCTATATAATTATACATAGAGATAAGTTGAAATAAGTTACTGTCATTTTGTATTGTTAATCATATGCAGAATATTTACATTGCATAAAACGAGTGCTAAAAATTTCGCAAAAATTCGACACAGATTTATTTCACTTGGAATCGAGAGGAACCTCGAACGAAAGTAATTTCTGCGAGTTTCTCGATGAATATATAAATTCGCATAAATATTCGCAGGTCAGGTGATACGATATCAAAGACGAAACGTGATCACCGATGAACGTCCCCAAGCGGCACGTTTCGCGCGCGATAACGGCAAAACACACGTGGTCGAGGAACTCGAAACGCGTCGCATGAAATAAGAAGTCGTCTAGAATACAAACGAGGGATTGTCAGTGACAGTAACCTTGTGGCGGAGAGGAGGAATTCCTTGCGAGTCAATGACGATGCTCGGTGTCTTTCTCGCTCTTGTTTCTCCATCATCAAATCATGTACGAGAGGTCGAGAATCCAAAGGGCGAATAAAACCGAATTTATTTTAATGACGTTCCGAGAACAATGGAAGAACATAAGAAGAAGTACCTCGAGTAATTTTTTAACGATTGTACAATGACGTTGAAAGAGGATTTTGCGACAATAATCTTAATTTAATTTTGCGACATTTTGTTCAAAGAATTTGAAACAAAATTGACCTTGAGACAAATCTAGGAGAAGACAACATTAAAAACGTCCTCTTCTTTTTCCAATCCATCGATTTATATAAACTATTATAAATTCACTTTTGTATAAAACAATTTTGATTGTAAATTATGTGGTCAGAAATAAATAAACAATAAATAAAATTCAAAGAATAGGCACTTCATCATGTTTTTAACAATTGTCCAAAATTATCGAAAGATTTACAATTCTACAATCCATAAGTTGACAAACCAGTTTCCAAAAATGATGGAAGATTTACGCTTGCAACTTCTCTAACTAAACGATTTAGCATAAATTCAGGTTCCTGCGTGAATCGCTTTAATAGAATGTAAAGAATGACTGTCCTAAGCAATTTTTAAATAATTTACAAGAACGATGTTGTTACCAGTAAACTGATGTGTCGGCGTTCAACCAGTCATTTGGATTCCAACAACGAGTTCTCGTCGATATAGCACGGCTCAGAGAAATGATTCGACTGATCATCCAAAAATTGATGTCACCTTTCTCTGATAAGCAGCAAAGGACGTTTGCAGGAATTTTTCTGCCTCGTTAGACAAGGTTCAGGTCTCTACAGCTATTTACAAAATTTGCTGACTATGTACTAGTTAAAGAGAGGTCTGTTGACAAGTCGAACGCCGCAGGTTTCCGTTAACGCCGGATGATGATGCTGAAATTTAATTGCAGGCCGCCGATTATTCGACTGGCGATCAACAAGTTAATCGAATGATTGCGCCGGTCCTGGATCGAATTAAAAATGCGTCGCAAGCCTCTCGGACGAAGCCAATTTAAGGGCAATTTAAACAAAATTCAGACGGCGCGGCGCACTATCGGGCAAACGGAACAATTCTGTATCAAAATCAAAGAACTTTCGATGGAAATGAGATGAGAATATGAAATAATTATAGAGATTGTGGTACGAACACTGTTTGACCCTGAAAAAATTCGTTAAACTTGCACAAGTTTAAGAAAATTGTAGTTTTTTAAATACCACGTGCGGAAAACATTTTTTTGGAAAATGCTATCCATCATTTCCCGTAGATTTTTTCACGCTGATTTCAAGTCCGGTCTCAAAATTTGTCTACGACCTCCGAATTTTGCAAAAAAATCGAATTATTGTTAAAAAATTTTAATTTTAATTTTTTCAAGGTCAAAAACCGTTCGTACCATAAACTTCATAATTATCCCATATTCCGGAAAGTTTCATCTTTAATTTTAAAAACATTTCATCGCTCTATCTCTTCTTCCGTTTGCCACATAGTGCGGCGTGACGGTAGATGCTGCAACTGGGACTTCTGCTGCAACTGCATCCGCGAGAGTCCGGCTTTTGTTGTGTACATAAGAATCAGGGTCTGACGAACCTTTCTTGGAATCGCGCCGGCAACAGAAAAAAAAACGCGGCTGATCATGAATATAATTATTCATCCAGCTCACGAAACGAGACGACCGTTTTGCTAGTCTGAGCGCGTACCATATCTCTCGGCGAGAAGTAATTCCGCAGTCGATTTCCTTGACGCTACACTTCCGTACGCGATCTCTTCTTCTACTTTTCCGTTCAACGTAATTACACACGCGACATCTTGTCCCGGTACATCGAACGCGACGAGTAAATGAAAAAAAGGTCAGACACTCCTCTCGAACGCGTGACATGCCTCACGGCTATTATTCGCTCGCTAGGTATTATCGAGATGCATAATTGACGCGACCGTAATTCTACAGTGTCGTCGATTGTTCTTCGAAATGGCCAAGATTGCAGTGATTCACGTATTTATCTAGCGGAGTTTGTTTTATTTTATCGGCTTCGAACTGTTCGAGGAAAATGGAGAACCTTTGAACTGCGTAGGCAGTAAACATTATTTACTGAAAGAATGTTCGAATGAAATATAAAATGTAGAAATATTTCCAATAAATTGCGCATAACGAAATAATAAAAAAGAAAATTGTCTGTTGAAATGAACCGAACAAAATGATATATTGAAGTTCTTCTCGATTAATTTGCAAACTGGCAAACACAAAATTTAATAAAATGATATATTATTTTATTTATTATTTTTCAAATAGTTTGTAAGATTAATAGTCTGGTATGTAAAAGAATTTGACAGATTCAACGAGTGAATTCTTATAAATAGTATGCCTCGTCACTTTGAAGCGATTACGTATGTTGAGCGTTTTTGCGCTCATAAATCTGGCATTGCTACAGTGGGAGAATGTTAAACATTGGTGAATAATAGAACGTCTTTACAAAAAAAAACTGGATTCTCTCCGATGATCCAGCAGGTTTCCTGGATCTCGGTTAAGAATCGATCGGTTCGTCGTTGATCACACGAAGAATGCACAACCGGATCCTGCAAGGTCTCTCTTTCTCCGTGCAGCATCGCTGAAGCCAATTATCTCATCCAGACTAATTAGAACACTGTCTACTAGTATAACTCGATTCGAACGGCGAAGCAACTGCGTCTTAATTTTCCGCGAAACTTTGATCTCTCCTCGAAGAAGCGTCTTCTTTCGATAGGTGAGAAAACGACGGATGGAAAGCGAGTCTTCAGCGAGCGAACTCGTTTAAACGAAGTTTTTCGCAAACTCCGGTCGAGTTATCAAACGAACGAGAGACGTGTTTGAACACGGCAACCGTGTTATTTTCACGTTATGCTTGCTGATAGAATATCGGTTTCGTTACAATAGTAAAATAACAATAAAAACAAAAATGTTTCTATACAACTGTTGGATGGATCTAATACAGTTTTTGGTGCTGATTCCGAATCTGACCTTAATTTTTCTCCTACACGCGCAGTTTTTGAGAAATTTGAATTTGAAAGAAAGATGTATTTTTCGACTTTGAAAAAATTTTATGATTTTATCATATAAGATATTGTAACAAACGTTTAATCATGTTTAAACAGTCATTAAAGACGGAGAGACACCACTTTTGCACACATTTTTGAGGATATTTTTCAGTTTATCTTAAAAAATAAGGGTCCAGCGGAACATCGAATTACACCACGCGATAGAGCAGATTTTTATATTGAGAAACCACCCTGTAATACCATCACAATATTTGTTCAAAGTCGAAAAATACGTCTCATTTCAAATTCAAGTTTCTCAAAAACTGTGCGTGTATGAGAAAAATTAAGACCAGATTCGGAATCAGCGCGAAAAACTCTATAAGATCCACAGTTATATGGAAACATGAAAAAAGTTGAAATTTGTTGAGCAGTGTAATTTGTTGGTCAGCTAGTAACCTACATGATCACCGACGAACGGTTAGTTGGTGATACTTCGTCGGTGGTCATGTACCGACGAGATACTATTAAAGACTGCCAAAGCCTGTGCTATTCATCGATACAGGCAAATGTAAAAAGTGTAAGAAAACTCCGAATTATCCAAGTAACACGACCTCCCGTAAGGCTGATTGATAATATCGTCGGTAGCCAAGGTAGAAAATGCTACGTCTGTAAGGTAGAAAGTGACTCTAAAATGCAAGGAAATTTTTGTTTCGAGTAGCTAAAGATCCATTAAGAATCCCTTAATCTGAAAAACATATTTTTAACGCAATTTGATTTGACCGACTCTCGGAAGTTTACCCGCATAGACTTACTCTCCGAAGGTATCGTTTCTGTTCCAGTTTGAGCGGTTTACCACTCGGAAGACTGGCGCTAAACTCCGATATCTCGAAGCAAATAAATCTTGCCAAAATTTACATAGTACTCTAGGACAAAAGAGGAACGAATCATTCGCACCAAATTTATATCCTACTTTTTCGATATAAATTCATGAAAACGTCTTTGTCCTTTATTTTGCCAAAATGCTGCTTCAATTTCGAATATATTCAAGTATCAATTCTTTTATATACGACTTATTTTTATGTTCCGGAACTATCGATTTGTTGAAATGCTCTTCCTTAACAAATAACTGTTGAATTTCAAGAGATGGTGCTACATGTCCCGCTATTGTGAACCGGTCATCGAAATAACATTTATTCAAATTATCATCGCTTAGATTACAATGTTTTATTATTAATTTCACAAGGTCATGAATTTTAAATAGCGTGAATATTTCGATACTCTCTCCATTAATTTTGTATCAATTTCCATCAAGTTGTGTGTGTAAATCATCTTCAAAACTCGAGGCCACAAGCTCCGCGTTTTGTCCAATAGAACAAAGGATAATTATATTTATTTTCGTACATGAAAGATTGTAATTTCAATTATCAAGTCTGATATTCGATTGACAGAAATTTCTCTTGGAAAATAATTCTCCCAAAACAATAATATAATCGACAGAGATCGAAATACAGGTGTTCGAAACAAAATTCGCAAGAAGAAGCATTCCCACGTTTCCCAACGCTTGCGCGCACGTGCTAAGATCAATCTTAAAACGTATGTTCACCAGTGAATAATAAAAGAAAGCTCGCTCACAAGTTTCGATTTTAGTCCCGCGTCAGTCCCGGAGCTTTTCGAACGAGTCCGTGCACATTGTTCACAAAATCGTCGTAAATCCCGCGAGGCTTAATGCCTCGCGACACAATTTCTCCGTAGCAGAGTGGTCCATCCTCGTCGACAGCCGGAAACGTGCATCCGACACCAAAAAGGTATCTAGGCCGCGCCAGTATCAGCGGATCCGTAGCAAAGAAAAAATCCTTCGCTCTAAAAGCTTTTTAAGAACTCTCTGACGCACGTCAACGGTGGAAACACGTAAACGTAAGAAACGCGGAGATCTTGGCGGAAAAAAGACTGTACAGATCTCTCGTGATCAGGCTACCGCGATGAATCCTCGAACTATATCTTGATCTATGAGCCACGCTCTTGAGATCACTGTAGCACTCGAAATTCTCAATCTTTGGGTCACAATCTTGTGGTCACGGTTTAGGTTTCAGATTCCAGATCACAGGATTAGAATATTGCGGTCATAATAGGAATTCAGGTCTCTAAATTGCGATCTTGTGGTCACCGAAGGATTCCAGATCTTCTGATGATGGTGAATCTCCAAACTGGAGATTTCTTGAATCCGAAAGAGATGTCCTAAATCTACAGATCATCGGATCACAACCTTATGATTAAGGTGAAATCTCAGAATCAAAAAACCAAGCTGACGATTCTGTGGTCACGATAGAATTTCAGATTCTTCGATTACTATGTTCAGCTGACGGTGAGATCTCGGACTGAAGATTTCTGGATCGTGAGCTCAGTAGGATATCAAACTTCAAAGGCTTTTTGCGGACCCCGCGAAAAAAGCCTGTACAGATATTTCGTGATCAGGCTACTGCAATGAGTTCTCTAACTATATCTTGATCTGTGAGCCACGATCTTGAGGTCACAGTAGCATTCGAAATTCTCAATCTTCGGGTCGCAATCTTGCGGTCACGTTTTGGGTTTCAGATTGCAGATCAGAGGATTACAATATTGCGGTCATAATAGGAATTCAGGTCTCTAAATTGCTATCTTGCGGTCACCGAAGGATTCCAGATTTCTGGAATCTCCAAACTGAAGATTTCCTAAATCTGCAGATCAACGGATCACAACCTTATGATTAAGGTGAAATCTCAGAATCGAAAAACTAAGCTGACGATTCCGTGGTCACGATAGAATTTCAGATTCTTCGATTACTGTGTTCAGCTGACGATGAGATCTCGGACTGCAGATTTCTGGATCGTGGGCTTCAGTAGGATATCAAACTTCAATCCTTCGGATCGCAATCTTGCGGTCAGAGATCCCGAAGCTCGAAGAACGTTCGCTTCTCGAGCGGATCGTTTCAATCAAAGGCAAAAGCAATTTCGGATCGATGAAAAGTGCATCGGCTGGCATCGTGTCGCTTTCATCGGGCGAGATGATCCATTACATCGTCGAAGCTGCGGAGCGATGCGAGGCGATCCGAACCGACCAAACTGTCCAAGTATTCGGCAAGCGTCGAACGATTCGCGGTTTGCAGTTGTAGCAGCGGGCCGAGATCTATTTTCGAACAGGATGTATTTATAACGAACCTTACCTTTCGAGGGTCGGAACCACGTGCCGGCACTCGCGTAAATGGAATTGCGAGACCGTCGTCGTCGTCTCGACTCAACCTCTTTCCGAACCGATAACCGGGGATCCAAGACGAATAATGTGCATCCACTAAATCCAACGGAACGGACATAAATTTCACGGAATCGCCTCGAAGTCGACAAAGCGCCGATTTCTTCTCGGTTCATCGAGGAATGCGGCTTGATGTCCGTATCTTGGGAAATCGATCGCCGTTATCCTTTATCTGTATGGGCCACGGGAAACTTTCGAACTTAAGGACTTCCACCTATGGATGGATTTTAGAAGGTTTTAAACATTGTTTTCGAGGAAAGAATCGCTGCTTGTCACTGAAACTGACGTATTGTCTCGAACTACGTTACACCAACTTCTGAAAGATATTCCCCTTTTAAATTTATGCTGTGCACATGGTTCACGTGTATTATTAGTACCCTGCTGATGCATTTATGCTGCCAAAACGTTTTCAATAAATGCTGAAATACAAAATACTACAGCATTTACTGTATAATACTGAGGAAATCTCTAAGTTGTACTGTTACTTTAATTTCTACAGAATTCAAAAGATATTTTTAAAATAGGCACACTACTTTACATTCATCGAAACGAATAGTTTATGACTCATTCATGTTTGTGCCGTTTCGACTTCCGTTTCAGTATGGACTTACATTTAGATTTTGATTCACAGTCCACTAATAATTCTTCCTTCAGCTCCGTTCCAACAAACCGTAATAATCGAGAACGTTGAAAAGCAGTGATAAAAGGGACGCGAAAACAACCACGCAATAATTTCAGAAAACTTATTAAGAACGCGAGTAATGGAGATTGCGATCCGGTTTAAATCTCTTCGGCCGTGTCGCGAGACTTTTTCCCGAAGCGGGGGAATAAATGAATTTCTGAACAGTTTCTGTATTATCAACGATTGCACCGCCGGCACTTCGGGCTTTTTCACGCGGACAAGTGCACTCGAAACCGCGGAAAACTCGCGTCGTAAATAGCAATACGCGTGATTTAGTTTTATCTCGGACCGGGGGTCCGCGACATAGCTCATTCTAATAGCCGCGACCCGCGATTCGCAGTTCGACGACATAAATTCACCGAATCCACTCTGGACGCTTTAACTCGCGGTTAATATTTACGCGGTCGACTTCGCCGGACCGCTTTACGAGCCTGTGCTCTCGTTGATCACGCTTATTATCGAGCGATGCGTGAAAGCTCTCCTCGAGCCGGTCTATCGCACACCTTTCTACCACCAAATTATATCGTACCTTACAAGAACCTTCCAAAAAATATGGATTAACCCTTTGAGTGGAGAATAATGATTTACCGTCGTATTTTATTTTGTTCTTGTTCAAAAGAAATTGGTAAACCTTACGTTTGGGGGTGGCAGCTCTGATGACCTTGACATATGTTGTCAAGGACAACATTCTAAACAACTTTTGTCATTACAACTACTAGGTGATCGGTTTTAGTTGTAGAGATAATTGCAAAAAACTATTGCTAGTGCTAAATTGAATTTTCCGTATTCGCGCATGCTCCGTGGCAACGTAAGGCTGCCATAGTTTCGAATGAGCTACACCTTAGATAAATAAACATAGCAAGAACCCATATATTAAAATGTGATCCATGTGCGATCCAGTGCGGATCAGTAGCGATCAGTGTATACGTCAGTGGGTTGGTTGCAAGTCTCGTGATTTAATAGTACTAGCAATAGTTTTTTGCAATTATCTCGAAAACTAAAACCAAGCACTAGTAATTATAATGACAAAAGTTGTTCAGAATATTGTCCTTGACAACATATGTCAAGGTCATCGAAGCTGCCTCCCCTAAACGTAAGGTTTACCAAGAAATTTTTCCATCTTGCCCAAATAATTAAATCACAGCTAACCCCTTGGTTTTTCAGTGATTAGAACATTTTTGTAGGTCGTAATTTCCTAAAAAAAGGAGAATGTACATTAACAAAATCAAAATAGTATTTTATTTCGTTTATAGAAAATTATTGACATACATTTTTATTACTATTTCCTGTTCAGGCAAAGGATTAAATAAAAGTGTACTTCTCCTGATAATCTGAGAATATTATTAAAACTTTCTGATGCTTTTACTGTTTTGTTTTTCGTTTAACCACGTCTGGATAAAACCAGCGGTCGCTGTCAAAAACGTTCGTCTCGGCCGATCGATATAACATTCCCGCTTCTCACTGTAGAAGAACCAGCTCAATTCGAAAGTTGAAAAATGGGACTTTTGGCAACGGAATGCTTTCAAGAGAGCCCACAAGCAACGATGTCGCAAGGCGTCAGCCGTTTCTTTTTCTCGGCGTAGATGCAAAAAGCTCGTAAATAAACGCGCTTCAGCTTCGCTCCTCGACGAGACGCGATATCGACGAGGAAATCCAAGGGTGGGGAAGCTAATTCGCCGGAACCGGGTTCGAATTCCTGTCCCGCAAAAAACTGGACCACCGTCTAGCTGGCCGCGCTGGCACCATGGGAAAATTGAATTTCGATAGGCGCGAGACAGGGAAATTAAACGGGACGCTAATGAGCGAGCGTGCGGAGGACGAGTCTTCTGTCGGTCTCGCGGTTTATACGAAAGGAGCCCCGTGGGAAAATTGGGAAAATGTCACACGGATTCCTGCTGAATCGACCGGGAATAATTTTCGAATTAGAAAGTAAACGGTTGAGACCTGACGGTTTTCTTCCTAAACTGGCGTCGGAATTTATTTATATTATTAATTATTATTAATACTAGCTGACCCGACAGACTTTGTCCTGTCCAAATTTCAATAAATTTTATTTATTTATTTATATCCATGGTTCGAATGGAGAAATTATAGTTTTTGGTTCATACAAAAATCCCATAGAAAAAAGCATTTCCACTTTTTCCCGAATTTTCCATTTTTCCGGGCAACTTTTCAAATCGGTCCAGCCGTTCTCAAGTGATTTTTATATTACATAACATTACAACGTGATGGAGTTGTATAAAGTAGACGTCTCGAAAAATATGCCGAAGAAAGTTGAATTTTTCAATGAAAATAGTCTCCCAAGACAATGTAGAAGAAGGATTCCAGCGATTTTTCAAATGGCTCGCCGCGTGGTGGGTCGGAAAAGGCTTCTTTGACCCTGTGTCCAGCCGGCATTAAATCATATACGGCGTTTTCAGCGTGGTCTGACGGAAATAGCGTTATGGCCTACGCAAGAAGAAACGTTGCGGGATGGGGGATGATAGGGAGGAGCTCTTTAGAGAAGCAAAGCCAGTGGATACAGAATACAGAGGAGAACCGGCCACGGGCGTGAGAAGAGAAGGGTATCCTCGCGGAGAAGAGGAATCGGTCGAGAAAAAAGAAATTCCTTGCCAGAGGGAAAAGTAACACGAGGAAAAACGGGCGAGACGAACGAAAAGCGCCGAGGAAACCGACTAAGGGTGCGATCCCACTAAATTCGATTTTCTATAGAAATTACACAGACGTTACAATTCCTTACGTTCACTTTGGAACACAATTTCGACGAATTTTAAGATATTCAGGAGCATGATGTTTCGTCAGATTTGGTGGCCTGTATCTTGGTAAGGTAAAAAATTCAAGCTGCATTAAATGCACTAATATATACAAAATAATTTATTAATACTAATATATTAAAATAATATATACAAAATTATGTATAATATTATGTATAATATTATGTGTATAATATTATGTATAATATTATGTATTATATTATAAACTAATATATACAAAACACACCACTGCGCTTCTAAACCAGTGCGTCACGGCAAAAATGCATTAAGAACACGTTGAGACATGAGTAACTAGGAAAATTCAAGGTGCATTAATTGCACAAATATATGCACAATAAATTTGCTTAGATAGCAATCATTGATAATTTTTTTGGAGTGGTTCTAGAGAAAACACACCACCGTGCTTCTAATCCAATACGTTGCGACGAAAATGGTTCGGATGCAGTTAAAACGCATTGGAACAAGCAATGGCGAACAGCGCGAGTCTCGCGCGATCGGAAACTGCAGTCTGCAGAACTGTAGCATAAAGCTCGCAGTCGGAACGAACGGATCGGTGAGAGGTGCGGCAGGAAAGTGGCGAACCGGGAGGATCGCGAGACTCCGAGAGCATCGGGGAGGGTTGCTCCTTTTCTAACGGGACAGGTGCATGCCTCTATTTCGGCGAACCCGATGGGAAATGTTTTGTCCGACCTGGAATAAAATCGCGGCATTCCTCCGCTGCGGTCCGCTTCTGTTCAGCCCTCAACCTGCTCCTTTTAGTCTGTTCGGATCCCTGTTTAGCTCGGCAGCAAGCGGGAACTGCGGCTCGCGAATATCAGCCTGCAACCGAGGAGCAAAGCTCGCCTCTCCCTTCTTCCTCGAACAACGATGCAATTGCATAATATTTCCTTTTGATATCTTCACCGTCTCCTTTCTCTGAATGCTCCCAGTTCCGTGTCTACCCGACGATAACGATTCCGCAACTATGCCACTCGCGATTCTTTTACATTCCTGACGTTGTTTCAATCACTCGAGCCATTAGCGACGCCCCATACAAACGCTTTCATCCTACGAGAAAGCGTGGTTCTATTGTATTCGATTGTTGCATATGAAATGATAATTGACAGTGACTTCCAACAGCTTTTTTACTAAACAGTAAAAATTAAAATTTCCGGTTGTTCACGCTCTACATTTACCAAACTCTCTTTACTTTTATTCATTTTTATTAGAAATGTGTACAATCGATATCTTTTCCCGACTTCTTAAATTAAAATTAATTAACTTATAAGATATGCTTCCTGCGAAACTAATATTTTTTACTTGAACTTCAATAAACTGCAGTACAATGAATTTTCTTTTTTTTTCTTTTTTAATATTTCTAATAGACTGGAAGTAATACAACATTTTTTTAAATTCTTCTGATGACTTCACTGTTTTTATATATGTGTATAATATTGTTGTTAAACATTCCCCAATTGTTCCTGTTAAGGTCAAGCTGGTTATTCGGTATTTCATCATTTCTCATATATTTTCGTTAGACACTGGAAAGATTTATATTTGTCAGAACTTAACGAGGTAGAGGCAATGGAAGGCAATTTTCGCGATTCTCCTTTTCCTGTTCGCAATTTTTTCACGCCGTTATTAAATATTCCATAGCACCATGTTCCCGGATCGTAGAAAGATGGTCCCTGTTAGGCTCGAGGCTGCTTATTAATTCTGCTTCGCCCGGCGAGGACTCGGTTCGTCGCGGACGATAATGAATTCCTCGCCGATGCGTTCAATTTAGCGACGGTGACGAGACACGTAGCTAGAACGCGAAAAGAATGCCAATATCTTCTCGTAAAAACTCGAAGAATTCGGGAACGCCGAATTCTTGGCGCCTGCACGTCCGACGGAGAACACCGCGTCCCGGCATTCGTGCTATGCTCTCTCTCTTTCTCTTCTATTTTTTCCTCTTTTATCTTCTACTCTCTTTCATTTTCTTGTCTTCCGTTTGTCGTTTCGCCTTCGTTTCTAGTTTCCGCGCAAACGTTTCTAGTCGCGCGGAAACGCGAGCGTAATTATCAACTTTTTAGTTGAATATCACGAGTTCAGAAAGAATGGACAAATTACCCTGCTGACATTTGACAGCACCATAGCAATTATATATTTTTAGAAAAATTGTTGAATACACTTCCAAAAATCAAGGAAAAAGATTCACAAACATTTACATCTTAGTTTAAGTTAATGGGGTATAAGTATTCAATATTAATGACAAAAAATTCGGATCACTTACAAGATAATTCGTAGCTTAGAATTTCTGAAATACTTGAACGTCTTGAAAGTCTTCATAGTCTCGAAAAACTTGAAAGCCTTAATCCTGGAAGGGTTGTAAGAATTGGAACTCTTGAAATATTACATCTATCACTAAACAATAATTACGTCATGTCAGCATAGGGCTGAGTAACAGTATGAACGTACCAATAGTATAAAAAGTATAAAATTTATTAAGATTATCAAGACTTTAAAAATGTTTAAGACTTCAAGTCTTGCAAGAGTTTCAAGAATTTCTGATTTCGAATTGATTAGAACCTCTGTGGTGATTAATCTCTTCGAAAACTTTGCAAAGACATAAATTTTACAATAAAATATTAAATTTATATAGAGTATTGAATGCCTATTATTAGATATAAGATCCAGAAAAGTTACTGTAATTTTATCAATTACCAATATTTTTTAATAAAAAAAAATGGCCAACTACTCTTTCAGGTACAACAAGGTTCATCGTAAAAGGTTCACACGCTTCGCAATGAAAAATTCATTCAGTACAACTTTGTAAGATTCTTTGACAACAGAGAAATATTGTTTCTGCAGAGACTGCGGGATGTCTACTATATCTTGAGCAATCTGCAGCATCTTGTAATAAAAAAATTAGCAAGGGAGCATCAAAACACAGCCTCCCACACGCAAAAAGATTTACCGCTCAAACATCGCAAGTTCCGCAAAGAAAAATACACGGACCACGGAAAAATCCGTTTCCTGACGTACTGTAAGCAGGACAGGAGCGCGTAACGCCGTTCGAATGTAATCTATTCGAACGCTGCGAGCGTCCCTAGCGAAACAAATGGAACAGCGGCAGCCAAGGGTTCCCGGGATAATCTCGGAAAAGCGGGATAAATAACCAGACGGCCCGTAGACCGAACAGTTTACACGTTTATATTTGGCTACCGATGCATTCTGCGATATTCCCGCGGGTTTTGCGAGACAGAGAGAGAAAGTGCGTGTGTCTTCGAGAAGATGCGTCATCAGTTCGCTTTATCAACGCGTGCCACAAGCGGAAGTTCGCGAGGACGTTTTTCCGAGTTCTGGCTAGTGGCACACTAACGAAAATTTAGCCGGGTTGTAGCGACGCTCTACAAGGCCGCTATTACGCGAAATTCCGAGCTACGACCTTCGCACGATCACTGTGGTGTAGGTCCAACTGCTTCCAAGAACGGGTCGACAACTGTCAACCCAGATACTAAGCATTCGCGAAAACCGTCTCGAATTTTGTGAGTCCGCTCGCCAGAAAACAGGAATCGCCGAGGAAATGATTAGTTTGCTTAAGCACAGTTGTTCTTTGATGCTGGCTCCAACAAAAAATTGATATTTGTTCTAATAATACTGTCTAATAAATTACAACTTTTTTCATGTTTCCACCCAACAGTTATACAACATAAACATTTTCGTTGTTGGACAGTTTAATTGGTGAACATCTGTTCAAGGGAGAACAGAATTGAATAAAAGCCATTGGAATGTAAAAGGTCCGTCGCGAAGTAACCTTAGCAAAAGAGTTGAGAGCGACGTAAAATAAATAAATAAAAAAATATATATAGAAGGTAAGTATACTGACGAAGAGGGTAATATTATTATGATAATGGGCCTCGAGCTTCCTGGCTCGACGTTCTTCGTTTTTGGCTCTTGAACGGGGACAAAGCACAAGCGGAGACGAAGCATTCCCATGGGGCTCGGTCATGTGAGGTTTTTAAAGTGTTCGGAGTCGTCTCTCCGTCAAACGAAAGCTTATCATACAGCGATGTTTTGTAAAGGCCAAACATATTGCTCTATTTAGATAATCCTGTTAACGAACGTGCAGTTGCGTAAACAAGATCGTCATGTTGAAAGCGAGACTAATTATTTTAATTATTCATTTCACCGTTGGCAGCGTTCCTTTACAAAAGAAAGTTTGAACGAGCTTATTTTGTGTTGCGGTACAGCTTTCGCTTCTGCTCTCTATAGTGTTTACTACCCTGAGCCTGTAAAGATAATTGTTTGAAACGTTCGTGCGTTTTAACGTAGGCTGGCATTGTCAAAATGAAGAAGAATAATTTTTTAAAACATCGGCCGAAAGAATTGAAAAGTTTTCATATGATGGATTTGATTAGTAGATAATGAGCAAAAGAAAACTTTGAGTAATTGCAATTGGAAGCACAGAGTAAATATTGAAGTTGGGCCTGCGTGACAAATTTTAAAAATATATCAAATTGTATTATAGAAAAGGTCTGCGTACTCTGATTTTGATGAAATTTTAATATGTTATGCAGCAACACATTCTGAACAACTTTTTCCTTTTCCAATATAAAGGGGTTGTCTTTAGTTTTTGAGATATTTGCAAAAAACGTTGCCGCGGAGCATGCAGGAATACGAAAAATTCAATACAGTATTAGCGATAGTCTTTTGCAAATATCTCGAAAACTAAAAGCGACCCCCTTATATTGGAAAAGGAAAAGTTGTTCAAAATGTCGAAATCACAGACCTGTTCTATATAATTACCATATATTTTTTAAAAATCATCGTCAACTATGTCTAGCTCACCGAAGCGTTTCACCAATTTTTATTGTAATTGTTACCTCAGATCCGACCAATTGCAATTTTCCCAAAATTTGATTTAGTCATAATTCTGGCTCCTAAACAAATTTCAAGTCGCCCGGGCTAATTCTGAAAAAGTTATTCTCGAAGGGTTGATCACAGTGGGTCGCGCTAACTAATACAGTGATTGCTCTGCCAAAGACTATAACGCTTTTCTGTGCAGAGTTTCGAACGGTCCAGGCTTCATCGGAGCGGGGCAAAATCAATTTTGGCCTTGTGCAGCTTCGGGCTGGCTGCGTATGAATTTCGAAAGCGCTTAAATAAAGAAGGCACCGCTCGCGACGATAAACGGAGGCGGCGATGAATAAAACAGAACCGTTCTCCGACGAACACTTTGTTCGAGAGGTTGTCGCAGCGGCTTCGCGGTTCTTAATGCATCGATAAATCTCGAATGCCGCCGGTTCGTTCGTTCATTCGTTTGTTGGTCTCGCCGTGGTGAACACGTGTGCACAAGTCGCTCGATCCCGTCACACGTTTCTCGCTCGCTTAGGCTGCAGACGCCTAAGCACCGCGCCACTGTGAACACACATACTACTCGTCGCTGAAATTAGAATCGTCTTTTCATCGATTTCATTCCACGGAAATATCCTTCGTGCAATTCAGCCATCTGCTAGATAACTTTTTCCGATTTATTTTTCGATACTCTAACATTTTTAGAAGTTCTTCGAACCGATACACCGAAAATTTGTAATTTTTTAAATTAAATTTTAATATTTAATGAAGATAAGATTTAAAAGTAAATTTAATTAATTAATAAAATTAAAATTCCTAGTCTTCAATCAAATTATAATTGTCTTGTCATCGGTTTCCTTTTACAGAAATATTTTTCGTGCAATTTAAGCATTTGCTTGATAAGTTCTTTTGATTTTCGTCTTTGATACAGCAACGTTTTTAAATTTTCTTTGTACCAATGCACCGTAGCAATTAATCCTCACGGCCTAGTTGTTATTGAAGTTAAATTTGTCTTTTCATCGATTTATTTTTACAGATATCATTTTCGTGCAATTTTAGCATAATCTTGATAATTTCTTTTGATACAAGAACATTATAAAATTTTCTTTGAACCACTATTGGTTCAAATTATTAATGGTTATTAATTAAATTGGTCAAAATTAATAAGTGCATTAATGCACCGTAGTACTTAACCCTTACAGAAGGCAAGAGATACATAAATTTAATTATTTAAACGGTTAAATTGTATCGATGACGACGGGTATATTCTCCTCTCCAGAAGAACAAGTTGCTGACTAAATTTCCGGGTAGGGTTAATACGGAAACGTCAACGGTTTGATGAAGAGATTCTGTTGGGCAACTTCGTTCAGGATGTCTACTCAACTTTCAAGGCAAAACGAACCCACCGTGGGACGACTGTCGAGCAATCTAGCTGTTTTTCTTCGGGCAGCTCTCTGTCAGCGGACGGTATCGGTCCGAAATGGTATCGCGTGACACGAATCTGTCAATCTAGACACGAGAGTGACTCGTCTGAGAAGCAAAAGTTTTCGTCGTCCGGCACGCTCCGCAAGAAAATCAAGAAATATTGCCTGGGTAATCGACGAGGATTCTCGGTGGGATTGAACTATCTGAGATGAACACGAAACTTGGAAAATGCAATTCTGGCGACGAGATAAAATGCAAATATTAGGTTATCGCATAAGTCTGTTTCTTATCGCACGTCCCACCCGTTCTGTTTTGTTTAGGCAATCGTCTCACGGAATCCTCCCGTCAGTCTAAAAATGTACATTCAAAATATTTCAAACGACATTTCGCATTTAAGAAAAATCACAGACTGAGCTCCTAGAACATTTCTTGTGTATGCTTCATGAATTTCGAAAAGGTAAGAAATCAAGAGACGATGTCACATTAATAAATAGATTTTAAATTTTAGTTAATTCTTCTGTCTTATTATAATTTGTATAATAATTGGATTTAATGAGGGATATATAATGAATTTGTGGTTTCGGCGCACAGTTCGATTAATTATAGAAAGCAGCTTGAGATGGAGGTTTAAATAATTGCAAAATTGCTGCTTTCTATAATTGAACGAACTGTGCGCAGAAACCACAAATTTATTATATATTAAATTTTCGATCCGGAAGAATTTTACTTTAATGAGGGATATTTCTCATTGTTTCATTATAATATTTTCGTGTTTCGTTCATTCCTGAAAATTATTTTTCTTTTATTTCCTTTTACTTGATTGAATTTACTTACTTAATTTACTTACTTAAATGAATCAGATTTGAGGGGAAAATATGCTGGAATGCTACGTGACCCTTTACGATGCTCGAGATTTTCATTTCGGGAGAGCGACAATTTGTTCGTAGACGAAGCGGCTAACTATTCGTCGGTCACGGCTGCGAAAGCTCCAACCCCTGTCCGGTTTCGGGACCGCGAGGTCTCTAGGGTGTTAACAAATGTTTCCTATTAAACGAAACCACACGGACCGCTTGCAATAATTAGCAGCGGCGGACTGTATGATTCCATATGGGGCATCGTTCTGGGATTTCTGACGAATCATAGAGAGAGATAGAGATACAGAGAAAGGGAGGAGGGGTGGGCGCCGCCTAACCCAGAGAGACCTCGAATGCTCGAAGGGTGCCGGAAAAGCCTCGGTTCTTGTGAATCATGGTGGCCACGCGAAAACACCATAAAAATAATATGGTTGTGTCACGATAGCCCAAGCGTGACTCATCCTCCCACACGGCTGGAACAGTCGATCTTACTTCTCGAGACTCGATCGATAAGCCATGGGGGCCACGGACTAGGGTGCCCCATGGACTGGGGTGCGCCTACCAATCACTCACGTGGAACGCGCATAGCTCAGGATGCTAACATTTCTCGGTATTGGGAGATGACTGTTCAGATTACTAAGCGCTGGAGATCCATAAAAAAAATTGTTTATTGTTAAAGTTAGACAAACGTAAAATTATTTACTAGTCGAGTTACTAGCAAAATTGTCGTGTACGACAACCATTCTGTATAACCATTACCATTACCAAAAATACAGGAGCACAATAGACATTTATGTCTTTTGGGTCCAAAATCATCAGAGATGTGCCATGAAATGGCCACTTTCAGTGGTCCATAAATCCAGCATCAACAATTACCAAAAATACAGGAGCACAATAAGCATGAATGTATTTTGCCTTGTAGAAAATGATCGAGGAAGACAAAAAGGTCCAAAATCATCAGAGACGTACCATAAAATGACCACTTTCAGTGGTCCATAAATGCAGCATCAACAATTACCAAAAATATAGGAGCACAATAATCATGAATGTATTTTGCCTTGTAAAAAATGATCGAGGAAGACAAAAAGGTCCAAAATCATCAGAGACGTACCATAAAATGACCATTTTCAATGGTCCATAAATCCAACATCAACATTAACAAAAATACAGGAGCACAATAAACGTAAATGTCTCTTGGCTTGTAGAAAATTCTTGAGGGTGGAGAAAGGTTCTAAAATCATCGAAGACGTTAAGAAAGTGGTATCGCGAGGGAGTGAACACTCTTCGTTCTTCTTCGAGGGTTGGATATCTCTCGTTGTATCTCGAATTAATGGTCCCATAGCGAAAACTGAGATCGATATCTCGGGCATCCCCGTTCGAACGAAGTGTGTCAGGCTCAGCCATCGCGGGCATAAATAATAGAATTACAGAGCAGAAGCAATTGTCGTGAATTACCGCGAAATTTATGGTGGCTGGTGGGTGGTCCTTAAATGGCACTATCGTGGTCCCGCGACTACCGCCCGCTGCGGGAGGAGAGAGACGGAAAGGGAGAGCGTGTTCCTTCTCTTTTCGTCTCGATCAATTCGAGAAATGAAGTTATTATCAAAATTGTCGAGAGAGAGAGAGAGGGAGGAGGGAGAGGGTGGTTCGTGGCGACACGTGGACAGGATGCGTCAGCGTTTAACCGCCAAGCCGAAATAAATCCTACGTCCTGTCCGACCGGTGTCATAACACTCTACTCCTCCGCTGACAAATACGAGCCTCTATATATTTTTTAATTAACACCGGCGATCGTTAACCGGCCGGCCGAGTTTACTGCGAGCGGGTTGCCCATTTCTCGATTTCCTGCGAGATAAATTGTCCACATGCGGGCAACGAATGCGACGCTTCCGGTCGTGGACCACCAGCTCTCTCTCTCTCGACTATCCTCTCTTAGCAGTCTGATCTCTTATCCCAACCTTGTCTCGGATCGAATCAAAATTTCGAGTGGCTCGCGCGGTTAACGACATAGCAGCTAATTCCAATCGAGATGTTCAGCTCGCGTTTACCGTCTTCGAGCAGCAGACTCCAAATGAGCGGTCGGGCTGATTGCCCCTTACGCTGTTTGCTACCAAACGCTGCCAATCTTACCGAATTTTCTCCTTCAATGCCGCAAACACGGTACTCGCCCTTCGACCGCTGTTCGTCGAAATAGAACTTCTCCTCTGATTCTTCTTCTTTTCCTTCGTCTAGGCTGAGCTTCAGCAAGCTGAAGTCGTTTGGTTGCTTCTCTATCCGAAAGGACAATCTCAAACACATCTACACAGTGGTGGTTCCTCCTTTTACAGTGAAATAATTTTTTATTCGGATCTTCGGAGACAATATCCTTTCTAATTTATTCTTGTGGGTTACTGCAGAAACAATTTAGAGCGAAAGACCATTTGTAATAACATGAAGGGTTCAACTACCACCTGTGAATGGATTAAATCTTTTAATTCAAGTTTTAATTAAGTATGTTGAATGAACCACAAAAATGACCTTGAACGGCCTTAGAGGACCAACATATGAGCATTGATCACGCTATGGTTTGGGTTAGGTTTATTATTCATGGAAGGTCCTGTAAGCCTATCTGAATAAATACATACAATAAAACAAAACGTATAACAATGCAAAATCATGCACTTTTTATAACAGTATTGATTTTTTCATTGAATCCTTGCAAAATTTTAAAATCCGTCTACGCAGGGTTATATAATGATGCCGATCGATTGTACCAGTATTATTTTCTTTTTTTTATTCTTATTAGATATGTTATTTTTTTTTATTCTTATTAGATAAGTAGTCTTGTGTATCTTTCTCTTTTTTTATTTGTAAATACTTATGTAAAAAGGACTTCTGCCTGTCTATAATAAATAATAATAATAAAAATACAATCACTATAATGAACAGGTTAGTAGGTCCTGTAAAAAAAACAAAAACAAGTTAGTGGACTCGAATCGCAACGAATTACTCATCGTTTTACCTCGAGTCTCCGACTGTCCAGAAGCAGTTAGAGACGTCCACTTATTAGTGACTCAGTCGGACAATACGTATTACGTCCTCGCTCTGAGAGCGAGAGAGAGAGAGAGAGAAGGTACGTTCAAACACGGAACGCGTGGCGGTGACTAACGAGAATCGAAACGAATCGATATTAATCTGAATGCAGCGATACGTAACGGCCCGGAGGCTCGGTGTCCAGAGCCATTAATATTTATATACAAAATCGCTCTGATATCTCTCGATCGCCACTCTAGTTTCCTGTGGCACATTCACTTTTTACTGCTCGGAAATCATTGCTGGAAAATGTTCAAAATTATAGCCGTTGATACCTGCCGCGGTAACTAATTGCTGATCAAATTCGCCTAGTCCGTGTTAATCATAATTTTTAATATTTTTGTATATTTTGTATATTTTTTTATATTTTGTATATTTTTTTATATTTTGTATATTTTGTATATTTTGTATATTTTGTATATTTTGTATATTTTGTATATTTTGTATATTTTGTATATTTTGTATATTTTGTATATTTTGTATATTATGTATATTTTGTATATTTTGTATATTTTGTATATTTTGTATATTTTGTATATTTTGTATATTTTGTATATTTTGTATATTGTGTATATTTTGTATATTTTGTATATTTTGTATATTTTGAACCATTACCTTATATCGAAAGTGAACTGTACGATGTCAACAATGGTGTCTACTTTGATCGATATCGTCTTTATGGAAAAAGTTGTGTTAGTTTAACGATCATTTGGCAGTCGGACAGTTAACCCTTAGGAGAGTGACGTTTTTGGAAATACATAAATAAATTTATATCCTAACCTAATCTAATCTCTGCAAATATTCAATGTACTATTTATTCAATAGCACTCCAACTTAAGTTGTGTTGGTTCTACGGTCATTTCATATGCAACAATATAATAACAGGATATCAATAGGTTGTTTCCTTCCGCACAGTCTGAGGACCGCATTCAGTTCAGCCCTTTTCCGCGATGTTGGTCGTATGGGAAACGACGGCAGAGTCGATCGGCCGTAATTCGATTCCGTTCTCGATTCGATCCGATCCGATTCGTTTCGTGCAGAGGGCGCGATTCAATTAGCCACCGGCCGACCCGAAAACGGTCGATCCTAAGGGACTACGTGGACAAAAAAATGTCCGCGCCACGTGTTTCTTATCACACGAGTCCATTGACGGGATTTCGAATCGCACCGCGTCTCTCTATCGAACGAAATTTTACAGTCGATTCTCGAGCGTGCTCGTCGCAGCTGCCATTAAACGAGCCCCACCGTCATCGAACCACCAATCGCTTCGTCTCTTCGAGTCTGCCGGACCTGCACCCACTGCCCACGCAACTCTGTTCCTATTTCTCTGTCTCCTCTCAATGTGTGGGTGATAGCAACGTTAACTCACTGGCCTCTACACTCTTGCTTTATTTATTTTAAGCCGGACGCCGTGGAGACATTTATAAATATATTCGATTCCGTTCAGATTTAATCGAAATACAGTCTTTGGGATTTGTAACTTATGAGTAGACTGCTCATCTTCAAAATAAAAACTGTCTGCATCGATTGCAAGAAACTAAATTCAATGTTATTTAATACAGATTAAATCGTACATCGACATTTTCGGTTTTCTAAATTTTACAACAATATTTAATTTCATAAAATATGCATGAACCAGTTAATGAAATGCTTCACTTCTGTTTGGAAATAATGGTGATAGAATTTTTTAAAATTGGGTGGGAAATTTTTTTTATAGTTAATTAGATAAATATGTTTTGATATAATGATATAATAACATCTAATTATGAGCTTTTAGAAAGTTTAGTTTACAAAAATCGGTGATACAACATTCAAGACATATGTTCCCGAATGATAAATAATAAAACCATCGATTTTGAAAAGTTCTTTTCGGTGAACTTGGCAATGTGTCGTTCAAAGCTCGATAAAACAACTACAAAAAATGTGTAAAAATCGGGGTTTCGTTGGAAAGGGGAAGTTTCAATATACAAATCCATGGTAATTTTCAAACGAATTTTTTATTGACAATCGAGGAAAAAATTGTGAAACTTCGTGAAACCGTTATCCATCAGACCGTGGAATCGAATAAATAAAAACAATTTGCTTCTGTCCAAGGTACAAAAAAAATGATAACGAAAAATCATACATCGATATTGAACAGTTCGTTATAAAGGGCTTTCAATCTTCTAACCAGAGAGATCCAAACACATGTGTGGTAAACGTAATGGTAATTTTTAGTATCCGTGTATTTCTGTTTCAGGGGTACACGTGGCACGCGAAACGTGTTAAGAATCTGCGAAAACGGATCCACGAAGGCAGATCCGCATAGACGTATGCGTTTATATTTTTCGATCGAATTCTTTTCGACGTGAGCATTGATTCCACAGAAATTGTTTAAATTCCACGCAATCTTTCGAATTTATAAAAAATCATTGAATCAAAATCTAAGCTCACCTTGCTGCTCATATGCTACCGCGGAAGTATTCGTTATAAAACTAAATAACAGGGGCTCGTAGCTTTAAAACGAGTCGAGATTTATCGTGGTACGATCCTTTTTTTTTTGCAAAATTACAACGGTATAAATATCGCGAATTTCGCGTTCAAATACTTTATGGAAACAGCGTGTCATTTTCTAAAAAAAAGAATGTGATTTACGAATTTCCCGCAATATTTTATTGCGGGATTCGAAATATCCTACTATATTTTACGGGCGTTTCGAACAATCGCGACCCGGCGTGAATGCAGATGATCTGCAGCGTGGAGAACATCACCGGCGAGGTTTCTGTAGCTTGCTTAGAGAAAGAGGAAGAAAAAGAAAAATTCGCGAACCCTGATCCGTTCGCGTGGGTGCGCGGTCGGTCGGTCAGAAAGAGGGTGTCGGTATCTGACGAGGGAAACGCGGCGTTACCGAAAATAGATCCTCCGCGAACCGTACAACCACATTAGAGATGCCGCGCGCCGTGCGTATAGTGCTTCTCTGTGAACCTCGATAACATAGCGCGAACCTCGCGCACTCGAGATCCCCGAGAATTCCTCGGAGCCGTAAACCTTGCCCCATACATATTCTAACAGCTTCGCAGCCAATATTCGTTAAATTTGTTCCTATGAATCTAGTTGCGCATGGAAGGAGATCTAACGAGACGTAAATTAGCACAGCGTCTTCCTAAATTCAAGTAATTGGTCCTTTCAAAGTAATGGCCTCCGGGGAAGTGGTTGTATCTACGGAAATTATTAATGTTTGTTATCGACAAACTTGTGATACATGCTTTAAAATATATTCCCTATCAGATGCAAAAAGATTTATTGAATTAACTTCGCTCGTTCAACAATGAAAAATTTAAAAAGTTATTCTAGCTACCAGCACTGGTTCCAAAAAAGGACCTGTACACTATTAGGCTATACTATTGAGAGAATCTATATAAATAAAAATTAAATGCTCCAAAAAGGGACCTCTAGGATGGCGGCTACACTACTGTAAGAATTTATGTAAATAAAAATTAAATGCTGTTCGATTTGGCTATTTAAAAAAAAATGTTCGTCTTAATTCGTATAAGGTTTCAAGATTTTATTTGTGCATCACAAACAAATTTATTGAAAGGACAGGACAACGTCTGTCGGGTCAGGTAGTTATAAATATTTTTTAATGAAAAAGTTAGGTGAGGTTCTTGAAAACACAGCATTTTTGCTTAGATGTAAAAAGTGTGCACATTTTTTAATGAAAAATTGGCGAATTTTTACAAATTTCAAAAAATGAAGAAAGATAGTTAAAATCATATCCTTTCACACGCAGTGAGTTTCATTCTGAAAACTTGACAGACTTGTATTAAATAAATTTGCAAACATGGCGTAACAGCACCTGGCCAACCAAGCCGAACAGGTGACAGCGTGAAAAGGGACACAGAAATATATGCAGCGGCAAGTAGGAAAGTGTTACGAGGATAATTAATAGAAACTCAGGATCGGTACTCGTTCGTCCGGCTGACATGGTCTGCTGCGTAACCATCGAGCGATCCATCAAACCGTTGCGCAGCTATTGGACCGACACGTTTGTCCTTTCAGGGCGCATTTCTGACCCTCGTGGCCCTGGTGCCCGACTCCACCCTCGACAACCATGTAGCATTTCTGGCCCCCACCCCGTCCCCCATGCGCTCGCGTAATCGTCTGTACGATGATACGCCAGGAACTCGGCTCGCGTTATTCCACCGAGGCGCACACCGAACCCGGCTCCCATCCCCCTTTTCGAATTGAACAGAGGGTGCACACTACGCACGCTGATGCGTAACGTTCCCATTCTGACGAGAAGTCCTGCGTACAAGCACCCTTCGCCAGTTTGCCTCCAAGTCAATGGGTGTCTTATCGAATTTTCTGACACACAGACACCCCTCGCAACACACAAATCCTCGCAAATTGATTCTGAGCTGATCCAACAGCCGCAAATTTCAGACGTTCAATGTTTACACGGCGGCGACGACAGTAATCAAGCTATTATTTTTCAAAGATTAAAATTTGTGACGATGGATACAATAACGTTAAAATTTATTTATATGTACTCTATTTTGTGATGTGAGCAATAATTTCAAAATATTAAATATAATAATATAATTTCTTTAAATAATATAATTTTGTAATGTTAAAGCGACTTTATTCTGAGCGATTTTATTCTGAGATGTTAACACACATTTCTTGTGAATTTATTTATAAAGGAATAAATTTGAAGTTTTTAAAAGTAAGAGAGTACAATACATCTTCACTTTTCTATTCTTATATTATTAAATAATCTGATCTTTTGTTGCTTCCACTTCCACTTTTACGTTTCTTTTACGTTTTTATGTTTCCATGTTTAGTGTGACTGAAGATTTCGTTTGAACAAATTTTATATGTAGTTCCAAGAATGTTTCTCGTGATATAATATTATTATTATAATTATATATAGTTCAGTAGTGTATGTATAACTGTTCAAAGAATTTCCACGAAATCATAAAGATTCGTTTAAAGCGGCAAGAACGGAGGAGCCAAGATTTATCATAGCAATCATTTTTGTCACATTCTCTGCCTCTCGTAGACTCCAACGAAGTGTGAAATTGTTCTTTTGATTCAATTCAATTCATGTGAAAGGTTATGTCATCCTTATGAGTAATGTATGACGTGGCAGTCGGACAGAGCTAACCCTTAGCAGAGTGACGTTCTTGGAAATTCCGTAAAGGCCATTACTATTACGAATCCATTCAGACCGTTGCTATCAACGGACTGCAGATTCGATGCATTTACAACCAAACTGACCATGATAATTTTCTTATCAAACTCAAAAAGGAACATATAAAATAATTACCGCAACCTATATTCTGGTCATCAATATTCCACGAGTTCTCAATAATAAAGTTGAGGTTTGGTTTTCGATCGGAAAGTAAATACGTAGCTATGATTTCGGCGCAAGGTTCGATCAATTTTACTAAATAATCTTTGTTCTCAATAATCCTTGCAAATGTTCAATGTACTATTTATTGAATAGTAATCCAACTTAAATAATTGTTACAATTTGATTTATATTCAGAATTAGTTACGTAACAGGTATGTAAATAATTTGGAGCTACATGGTCAAATACGAACAAGCTGTTGTCCTTTAAAAACTATTTCAATATTATTTCTTATTATTTCTTAATAATTATATTAATTAATCCAATGAATCGCATTATTGCAAAATCATGCACTATTTATAACAGTATTGATTTTTTCATTGAATCTTTGCAAAATTTTAAAATGCAACTACCAAGGATTATATAATAATACTTATTCATTGTACCAGTATTATTTTTATATATATATATATATATATATATATATATAGTTTTTTTTTACATTTTTAGATAGGTAGTCTTGTACCTTTCTCTTTTTTCTTTTTATTTTGTAAATACTTATGTAAATAGGGCTTCTGCCCGTCCATAATAATAAATAATAAAATAAATAAATTTGTAGTTAATTAGAAGAGGCTCGTAAGAAAATCCCCGAATTAATTTCGTGCAATATTTCTAACCGCTAATAGTAAAATCATATACCAACGAGCATACGCGGGACGCCACAACGTAAACAAATAAAAATGGTCATTAGCTCCATCCACGGTCCACTAAAAGCGCAACCATTCAATTAACAGGCAATTTCCAGAGTTTCCGGGAATCCCTTCACCTAGATCCAAGCGCGGTGCATCGTTAGCGCGGATGCACAACGGTGCATCTCTACGGGACGCGTTTTACGGGAGCGTCCAGTAGCATTTCGAACCAGGGCCGTCGTTAAACGAGTGCGGGTGCGTAAACGGGGAATGGGTGCCAGTCCATATGTATACACACACATACATATATCTATAAACGACTCCATGGAACGTTGTGTGCGTAACCGCGTGTTCTCGAAGCCGAAGCGTGCGTGTTCCGTTTGAGAAGGGTGCTGGCCTAGTGGGGGCAAACTACACGCGTGTCTTCGGTTTTGGTTTTAGTTCCGTGGCAGTCGCTGCCGACGACGACTATCTCGAACGCGACGGTCCCATGGCTCTCATAATCGCGGACCTTAATCCAATCCTCCTCTCAACCATCAGCTAACTCGTCGAAAGTCATCCTAATCAATCTCGAAACTCTGGACGCCTTTTCAATTAAAAATAAAAAAATAACAGTTTTACAATTATCCACAAAATATTATAAATTTCTCGCCGATTCGACAGCTGCAACCGAAGTGCATAAAGTGCAAGAACCTGCGGGGAAGTGTATCGAAGTGGGAGCCACCTAATTGTCTCGAAATTCGAGAATAGGAATAACATACCAAACGAAAAGGAGAGAAAAGAGTTTTCCGGAGATCGACGTTGAAATTGTCCGAGAGAGGATCCGCGAGACAATCGCGTGGATGCAAAGAAATTTTGACAAAGCGAAAAATATTTAAGAGGTTGCCCGAAGAAAGCCGGGTCGACTGAAAGGGGGGCGACAAAGCCGGGTCCGAGTGTCGCTTAGACAGGGAAAAAAACGCGGAGTCGGCTCGTTTTGTTAATCAAAGGACGTCGTTTCGGCTCCGCGGTTTGACTAATAACGAGCATGTGTGCTGTCCCCGAGGAGAAAAAGTCGGGAGGAAGTTTATAGAAAACGGAGTCTGGCCGACGACAGTCGAGAGATCCTCGTTGAACGTTTTAGAGGACAGACTCGTTGACGATGAGGAGAACTTGGCGCTGATCGGAATTGTTGAATGACTTTTTCAGTGACTGAAAACAGAATGGTTTCGTTGGTTGATTGCGTCGTAGAAGTGATTGCGAGGAACCGCGATTTAAAATATTGTGGGATCCATTGAACGAGGATTCTGTGGATCTTCGGTTATCCTGGGAAATTCTGCATGGTCCTGAAGGATCCCGGAGGGTTTGGATGCAGCCTATTGGCCGAGTTTCACGCGTCAGCTCGAACACCTGATTCTCGCCTGCTGCTCCGAGATGCGGTGCACGTCGGGACACGTGTTTCTGACAAGTTTGCTGATACTACTTCGAGCGCGGCGAGCTAACGCGGCTACCGAGGACTCGCCTGAATTCCAGAACAAAGGTAAGTCGATTACCGTAACGATTTTAGGCTCGTATAGAGGATTTAGATCGACGGTCTTCCTGAACGAGCCGCGATCTCTCGCCCGTGTTGCGAAACTCGCGGAAACTGAACGTTTACTGGTCGTTCTGTTGTTTGTTCGCTGAGAATACAGTTGTTTTTGCGGAATTCATCCCGGGAAAGTTGGTCACGATAGAGGAGAGGAATATGAGAAGCTCGGTTTATTTTTTAAACAATAAATTCTCAAAGTAAATACGAATGGAAAAATCGAACATAGAAATTTAAAGAATTTTATGTGGAACGAGCTGTGTAAACGTAAATCGAATCTCACAGAGCTTTTAATTTTTTCAAAAAAATTAATTAAGAAATTATGACAGTCTCGTTGACCCATTGCGAGAAAGGAGAAACGATCTTCTAGTCAGAAGCTTATTTCGACGCGAACGAGCACAGTGACCTCGGCCCGATTTAAATAAGTTCGAAGTTAGGTTGCCTATCGAACAACGACCGGAAGGATTCAAATAGATCCCGACACCCTCACACATCGTCCAACAAAAGTTTTCAGAGGTCGGTCCGATTTTTAAACACCTGACATCACCGATTCGAGGACATTGTACAGGGTGTATAAAAATGTCACGACCACCATAGCGAAGATCTGTTAAAAAAACTTCCCGCAAAATTGTCCTTGACTGACTCTTTTAAGGTTTTGAAGGTCAAATTTTTTATGATTGCATTGTGTTCTACTCATCGAGAGGATAAAACGTGTTTGAGTTCCGACCTGTGGTTCCTTTGACACTTTTTACCCTCTCGATGCAATCATCAAAAAATTTGACCTTCATAACCTTCAAAAAGTCAGTCAAGAACAATTTCCTGGATCATTTTTTTAACAGATCTTCACCGATCATGAGGTGCAGAATTTTTATACACCCTATACAGAGTATATATTTCTTGATAATGGTATTAATTATAACAAAATTGCTTAGTTAATAACATAGGATCGAATCTTTGAGCCGAAAACATCAATTTAGTTAATTGTACATAGTTTCCGAAAAATGTATTTCGTTGAATAGAGGTAATTCCCAAGGTCATTTGAAGGCACCTGAAGGAACGGGGAATCACCCCTGCGAAGGAAGCACAGCATTTTTGGGACACCCCGTATTTCCTGGTTCTATTAATTCTCCCGGACAAGAAATACAGCAAGGACTCGTCTTCTCGGCTAGGCTCGGGTTTAGGTTCTCGGTTAGGCTCTGGTTTAAGTTCGCGATTAATATTCGCCGTGGGAGAGGCTCGATCGGTGGTCGATCGTTCGCCGATCCGTTCAAAAGAGAACGACGGAAATAGATTGCGATCGCGTGGCGTCGTTAGTATACACGTTGCTCCGATTTGCCAGGATTAGGTGCGCTCGCGAGCCTAGATAATTGCGTTATCAATCTTCGACGCCTCGTTTACCTCGCGACTGACGTGCGTCAAAGACCGTCAACGACCCAAGTATGCGAACGTATAGTCCGCGAACGAGTTCCACGAACGGGGCTCCACGAATTCGCCTAAACCGAGAGAAAGAGACGGATCTACCAGGAGATTTTTCAGTATTACGTTGAAGAGCCTTTTCATACGAAATCGATTACTCATGTTTGAAAATTTATGGAAAATATAAGTTGCCTTTATTAATCTGTTCGTGTGCCTCAAACATTAACTTTCTAACATTATTATTTATCCTAGATAATGTAATACAATCTGATTTTATTATAACATCTTTGACTGTTATAATTTTCAGACGCAGTTTTTCTCCTTTTAATTTATGCCTTTCTTTTATTTTTTTACTTTACTTTACTTTACACTATAATTAATACATTATAATAAAAAAGAAAGAAAAAAGTAAAATTGCTTTATAGATATGACATTGATATTTTTCCTGGATTAACAATTCGGATTTAACATTTTTCAGTGTGAGAACTCTGCCCGGCTAATTATGGCACTCGAACCACTGCGCGACGATTACCGATTTAGCTGCCTTCCGTAACTATACATTGGCTACCGACCAAAACTATCGGACCTGTTTACACGGATTTAAAAATCAGTTCGATCTGCAAGCAACTGCGAGTTAGGAACTGTAATTTGTTGACTCTTCCTGCTCGGTTTATGTTGTTACTGGGGCTTGTTGCTTTAATAGGCTCGCAGATGATGTAGAAGACCATGTCAGTAAGAATCACATTGGAGATCTTTGTGCAAATTGCTGTTCAATTAAAAGTATCTTGTTTAACGGTGTAAATGCGTAAATCAATACCCATATAATATCAGTTTAAATGAAAGGCAATTCGTTTCCCAATAAAAAGATTTTTCCAATGGCACGTCTCAATCCCGATATGAAGTTTCCAAAGTAGACTTCTTGCGATTTAAATGAAATAATAAATGCATGAAGATCCACAGTCCGACTGGATAGAGGGGAAGTATTATTCGTTGAATTAAAGATGAAACGAAAAGTTACGTCGAAAGTATTAGGTCATTCCGCAAGTCGCGTCTTTTCCGACGTTTCAGTCGTGAAATTCTTACGGTTTAAGCTTGCAATTAGTTGGAATCACTTATGTATTAACCAGCGTTTCTTGACGCGTTATATTGAGAAAATGCTGTCTCGTTAAAAGCGTTGAAACAACTTTTTATTGGTTTAATATTGAACGTTTGCTATGACTCATTGATCGAATATTGTGTTCCGGAAAATATTTTTCTCCATTTTTGTAGTCCAAACACATTTTCTATGTATGAACAATCAAGCTTTAAATGTGTCGTTCTTTTTAAATTCGCGCAGAATTCGATGCTGAAAGTGAATTTTTTAATGCCGCGACCATTTTCAAATGGAAAATATCTTTTCGAATCTTTTGAATAAAATTGTTAAACTAACGGGAGGATTTTCAATATTAGAAAATTTGTTAAAGTGGAATATTGAAGATATGTTATTTTTGTTACATTAAAATATAAATTTTTATTTGGTTCATGTGTCTTGCGATTGATGCAAAAACCTTTTATTTTAAAATTCACCGCAGATATCTGGTTAGCTGGCGGAGGCTGGTCGGGTTTCCAGGCGAAAGAATTCGCGCGTGCGACTTATTTTTGGCCTTGTAAAAAGGCGCCGCTTCATTTTGATCCCGTTGGCCTATCAGTCACTGCTCTCGTTTTCCGTGGCGCAGCCAATTTCCGAAATATATGAAAACGGGGTGAAGTGCGAGGGTGGCTGCACTTGCTATGCATCTCCCAGCGCAGTCGGATCCCAGCGGCCCGCTAAGAAGGATTTAGTGACGCTACTTGATGCAACCAGCCGTAAACTACATCCGAATGGAATTTTTACTGCTGAAACATTGCTAAATAATCGCCTTGTGCTCGTTCGACCAATTCTTTCACAATCCTATATATTTAACCACTGTTAAATGACATCTAAAATGATTTGCCGAATGCTCCACTTGAATTCAAATACTCACATCGTTGCTTACACATGTGGTTATTCATTTTTAAAATTTAACCAGTACATTTTTACAATTGATTACTATCAAGTAATTTTGATGAGACGGCCAACTTCTTCTTTTAAAAATTCTCGATTGTGGTAGCTAACAGGGGTAGCAGGGATAAAATATTGTTTATTTATTTTTATTAAATAAAATGTTTTGCCTTAACCGTGAGTATCATTGCTGGTTGATAGTCTCTGATTTGTTTCTTATTTATTTGCAAACATTCTCAGTATATTTTGTATTTTATATTTTCGTTGCTATTATTTCTTAAAACAATAGAAAACACCTTCCTCTACAACTTCGCTCATACCACCGACGTACGTCGATTGTGCAGTCGACTCCATAAAGCAGAGAACACACTACTATTTGATCTAAAATTGCTGGAATACCGACGAATACTAATATTAATTTAGGAAGTATTAATACCGAAGCCAAGTATTAATAACGAAAGATGATTTTCGGGGGAACGTTGAGGAAATTATTGCATCGGAAAGATCGCCGAAAGTTCTCGTGCGAAAAGGAATGCGCCTCTGAGGCTCTTCAGGGGCTTCTAAGCGAGTGGATTCAAGAAAGAGAGCGAGTGAGAGCGAGGGAGAGATAAAGAGAGGACTTTGAGGAGGTATTCGAAGAGGCTCTCCGGCGCAGCCCGAATTCCGGCTTCCGTCGAAAATATAAATATGTTGGCTGTCGTCGGTGCGCATAGATCCACGGACGATTCCTTTATTCCCGCGAAAATATTTAGAGTGGGAAACGTAAATACGGGGGCGGGCCTCCAATTGACGATCCATCATCGCGCCTGTAGGTATTGCCCCAGGAATCCTTACATGTTTGTTTAACGATGAACGTCGGCTCAAACGCCTTCGCGAAAGCAACACTTTCCGCGAAACGAAAGCACATAAAGCGCGCCGCTCTTCCTCCACCCCCTTAATTGATTCGCTGCTTTATCACGCGTTTTAACGTCCTCAGCGGATAACCATATTCTAACCATCTTTTTAAGCGCGAGCATCGAATAATCCTAATATGTTCATTCCGGTCAAATTTTTTTAAAAACAGATCTAGGACACCACTCCAAAGCTGATATTCAATGCATTTCGTTTTTCAAATTTTACAATATTTTATAATAACGTCGGGACTTCGGGCTCTTCTTTCTACTTTTTGCCAACTGTGTATCTCAACTCCTAAACTTAGAATTTCATTAAAAAATTTCAGATTAACAGTCCAAAGTTAATATTCAAAGCCTTTCATTTTTCAAATTTTACAATATTTTATAATAACTTCGGGACTTCGGGCTCTTCTTTCTACTTTCTGCCAACTGTGTTTTTTAAACCCTAAACTTCCAATTTCAATGAGTACCATAATACAATCAAGAAACCTGTAAAACAGGTCCATTCAATTAAATTGCAATGTATTTCGTAATTGCAATGGAGTCCAATTATAAAATACATTGTAATTAGATTGTATTGTAATTTATAATTCAGATCTACATCCAATTATATTACAATGTAATTAAATAATGTAAGAACCTAATATTTTCCTTCGGCGATTTTTAAGTACGTCGGCACCCTGCAAAGTGCTTTAATCTCGAAAACCTTGCGTTCGGTAGATCGAGGGTTGCGTATCGCGCTAAATTCGATAAAGCCCGCATAATATTCGAGCGATGACCGAGGGCTTTTTGAAATTGGATGCACGCGGCAAGTTCCGCTGCGGCTCAAAGAATCCGGCGAACTAGAAAGGAGTGTTGTGGATGTATACGGAGAGAGAACGAGAGAGCCGGTACGAAACTATTCGGAACGCCGCAAACAGCCGGCCCCATAAAGCGGGCGAACTTTCAACACAGCGAAAACGGACGAGCAGCGGGGGGTTCCCCGAGCCGTAGAAAGCACCGATGGAATTACCATACAAAGTGATCAGACGGGAGACGTTCGTCTCTCAAACTACCCCTACAGGCAGAGACAAGACGAGGGATCGCCGCGATCATCTTTAATCTCGCGCATAATTCCCACTATGGATCGGCCCCTGGATCGACCAACTGGCTATCTAAATAATTACCGCTGCTCCGGTATCGCGTGATCTCACTCCCTCAACTTCCAAACGGCGTCGTACTACGTCAAAACGTAATTTCTCTTCATTTGAATTGTCTGTTATTACTGGCATTCTGGGTTTCGAAGTTCTCTACGCACGACTATGAATTTAATGAATTTATAATTCGCGTTGCTGATAAAGTAAAGTACAATATAGAATGAAGCAACTATCCACCATAGTTAAAATCATTCATTAAGAGGGATGGTGTTCCAACTAATTTGAGCGAATGCCTTAACGACCATAAGACCATCAAAAATGTTCTCATCTTCCTCAAAAATAAAATCTAATTATATTTACTCTAATGACCTCGATGTTAATGCGACCTTTATAAATAAATAAATAAAAAGAAGGAAGGATGCGAATGACTTTATACGCTTAATGAAATTAAATGAAATACAGTATAAAATTAAACGATTTTTTTAAATAGTTCAACTGAGTCATTGTGAGAGCCATGGGTTAATTTGTATGTCTAATTAATTGTCAAGCATCGCCGAGTAAAACAAGCGGCAAAACCTGTCGACGAAAATTTTTTGACGTTCCCGTGATTGGTCAGAGTGGCATTGCGTTCGAAATTTGACAATTTTACTAACTCGGCTAAATTAAAGATAATTAAACCCGTCCGGGGCCAATTTATTCACCAGCGTTCCAACACATTTGTACGTTGGTGGGGCATTTATTCTTGTGTCATAATAGCACGGTGGTACCGCAAACAAAAGCAAGAAGACCGAGAGCAATAATTACTGGCCCGGATATTCCAGCGGGCGCGGATGAAATTTATTGATCACGTTAGGCGACTCGCCGCGCATACATTGCCGTGCCGGGCCCGGGGTAACGCTTCCGTTCGACGCGATAAAACATAAAACCGAATGGAATAATGCCGGGGCGGTATAACGACGATACGTCAACATCCGAAAAGTTTTCTCGGTTCTCTTTCTCTCTCTCTCTCTTCCCCAGCAATTCTCGTAAAACTCGGGGCGTTTAACGGCGCCAGGCGCCAATGATCGTCGAGCGATGGAAACGCCAAAGAAACGGGAACAAGCATCCCAGTCGAAACGCGTAGGTGGTGACAGTTGGAATTTTATTGGAAACCCGAACTTCTTCTGGATAGGAGAGCAACAGGTGTTGCCGGCGCGGCCCGCTGGAATTACGCTAGAACCGAATTGACTGAAACCAAGCTCGACTCAAGGTAGATTAGAACGAGACACAGGACTGTCTCGATAGTTGTCCCAAGGCCCGGACCGTGTCGCGACTGCTAACGACGATTAAAATTGTGTGTATTTGAACTGCAATTTTTGTAATATTTATTTCAGTGATTACTCAATCCTTTGTAGTGTGTTTTCAATATTGTTCGTTTTTAAATATTACACATATTATACTATTATGATATTATACATATTATAATATTATACATATTATTATGATATTATAATATTATACATAATAATTAATTTTGGTTCTCGATCGCCATTTATCTAAAGATAGTAAATATTTATTTGATGCGTATTTGACGAAACACCTCCTTCCTTTCTTTTCCATTTGTTGTATATGATCGAACTAAATACGCATCAAATAAATATTTATTATACATAATATTATACATATTATTATGATATTATAATATTATACATATTATTATGATATTATAATATTATACATAATATTATAGATAATATTATACATAATATTATAGATAATATTATATATATAATATTATAGATAATATTATACATAATATTGTTTTACAAATGAAATTGTTAACCTCGCAATCCACCATTTAAACACTTTCAGAAAATCGTTTAATTTTATACTGTACTTAATTTCATTTTGTTAGGTGTACAAATTAATACGTTGCTCTCCCACATTTGTAATAATCTTTTTTTTTAACTGTATGAGAAATAATTGTCCGAAACAATATTTTTTTGGGAATATTACGGACGAACAATGAATAATTCACGAAGAAATGATATTTCATGGTGCCGGTAGCTAATGCGTTAATTGATCCCGGGAATTTTATACGCACGGCAAAACAGTATAACTACAAAACAAATGAGACTGGAATCGAATAAACCCGTTCCGCACATATTGCATTCCAAAACGTCGCAAAGCGCCTTGCACGTTCGAATGCATATTCATGAAGCTAACTCAGGAATAATATCGACAAACGAGACAAAAATTGCGCTGTATTACCTTCCACCTAGCATCATCTCCATTATGCAAAAAACAAGCCGAAAGACATCGACGACACTGTTACGACAAAAGCGCGCGAACCCTCTCGGTCATTTCGTACGACTAAGGTTAATTAGACCGGAGAATTTTATGCATTCCACCGGCGAAAGCATCAAGAAAAAACATCGTATAAATTAACGAGTATTGTTACGGCTTACCATTTTTACTTTCGCCATGCCGGAATTATTAACGGAACAAAGATTTCCGTGGCAGTCATTATAAAAGATAATCACACTTTCCATCCGTTTGATAAAAAAATATTTGAAATTTTCTATTTTGCATACAGAGAGAAAATTGATCCACGTGGTACACAATATGGCAAAAAAAATAAATTTCTTTTGTAATTTTCACTTAGAATCAAGCTTTTTACAATCATCGGCGTGTATTTACGTTTAACTTTTCCAAATGGTCGCAGGCAATTTTTGCTGAAAAATCGGGACGCTAATGGCGGACACTAATCGAAGCCGCGTCACAGACGGCAGACAAAGCTCGCTCAAAGCGGAATTAATTCACCGATTTTTATCGGCGCCAATCTATTTTAGCGCGTCGATCGCGTCTCGCGCGCTGTCGCGCAATTTCCTGCCCTTTGTTTCGCTCGTCGCGACGAACATGTTCGCGCCTCGCCTAACCGGAGGCGTCACTGTGTTGCTATGGACCGGATCTATGACATTCCTCCGATAGTTTCCGTTCCCGGGCGCGGCTATAGTGAGTTCTTAACCCAGGCCCATTGCCCTGTAAAATGGTACATGGTACAGACACTGTTAAACTGAGAACACATTTCTTCTCCACAATACCACCAATACAAACATTAAAAAATTCGATTATTTACTATTGTACGATTTAAGTCGTTAATAGAATAACACGTCCTTAAACAAAAACAATTTAACATTTAATTTTAAATGTAACGGATACAATCAATAAAATTATCTTGTCTAAATTTCCATCTGAGATCAAACACATCTTTACATTTTTATACGTCGTACTAGAATAATATAAAATTGCATATTACAAATCTGAAGAACGCAATCGATAATTATAATAACAAACATCGAATCGTCACGTCGTTACAGTTATTGATTCCATCAGAGTTGTGCAGAATTACAATTGAATTACTCCAGAATTATAATTACATACGAAGTAATTGAATTACATCGTAATTCAGTTATATGGTAATTTATGATTCAGATCTTCATTCAACTAAATTACAATGTAATTCGATGGTAATTGTAATGGAGTACAATTATAAAATACATTGTAATTGAATTATGGAAAATGAAGTAATAGGCAAGAAGAGGTTGAAAAATCCATGTGGAAGTTTCAAACAGAAGGAATTTATTATTATTTTTGTATTAATTATCAATTATATTGTATTTTAATTATATTGCATTACAATTATACATGGTATTTCAATTATATTGCATTTCATTTATACATTGTATTTCAATTATATTGTATTTCAATTACACATCTGATTATAATACTTAGTGATTGCATTACATTGTATTGCAATTAACTACATCGCAAATGAATTACTATATAATTGAAATACAATGTAATTGAATTAGCACAACTGTGTTCCCTACACTACTTTCAATTTAGCATTCCCGAAAATGTAACTATGCGTTTATGAAGAATTATTTAACAAATTTATTACTTAAAAAATGGCAAATAATTTGGACAGACACATTCTCGTTATATTTACAGAGTAATGTAAAATATGCACTCTTCGTCCTCCGTAAACCTAGCGGAAGTAACGATAAAAAATGCGAGGTTAGGTGACCCGTTGCTAAAACCCGCGAAAAACCGCGACGTCGTTGACGTGGCAGGGGCGGCGTTTCCGAGGTTGGTCGGTGTGTCCACTTTGTCGAGGTTTTCGATTTTCCATCCGGTACAGCTTTTTCGTGTTCTTCGGGGCGTAACGCGTCGCTGAAAGGCGAACGACCGAAACCAGTTTGTCTTCTCGACAGAGCGTTTCGTCGCTGCGTTACACGCTCGTGCTCCGATCTCGGAGCCACCGATCCCTCGTACACAAACATCCGCGCTGTATCCACAGCTCACGAACACACTGGGCACTGGGTCCATTACGCAATCACACCGCGCGTCGTGTGTTGCTTCCTCTAAATTACTCGCAGCTAATTGACTTTCTGTGCGCGCGGCGCTAGCGAAAGGTTTATTACGATTTTTGAGGAACCGCACAGGGGCTGCTAATTTTATCCCCTGTCCAAACAATCGTTCCACCACCAGGTCGAATCTGAGAATAGAATTCCGATAGAATCGGCAGATTCGAAGAAAGAATATGCAGGTTCAGTATAGCCTAGCGTTATGTAAATAATGCTCGAGGGTAAGGCTTGTTATTTTTGTATCGCGCGGCTTGGGAAACCGCGCTTCCGCTGGGCGCCGTCTATTTTCGTGAACCCTGTTCCTGTCCCCCTTTTTCGCTTTCTCTCCCCATATTTTTTTCCTCCGGTTTTCTATGGTCCGCATTTACTTCCCCTCTATGTAATACAGAACACCGTATACGTCTTTCGCGAATCGAATCCGCGGACATCCGAAAACACCCATTAAAGTAATTTACGAGCCACGACTATGACGAGCGGAATAACGTGGAAATATGAGCACGGCTCCGCGTTTCGTGCTTCATGCTTCGCACTCGATTCGTAAAAACGCGAACGAATTTCGTGTAACTAGACTGCGCGCCGCATGTGCTACGAACGAATTTAGACTGCACACGTGAAGCGGATTTGTTGCGTTTAATTATAATTTGAGATAATTAAATTGTTGCACGAATGTACACGGTTCATTGATCACAACGGTGCTTACTTTATTTAGCAAATTGTTGCGTTTGCAACGGGCGCGTCGAAAGTTAGCCTCGATTTGGAACACTAGAGAAATTCGAGTAATTCAAGAGTTTTCGTACACGGGAACTCGGAGAAATAAACTTTCGCGAAATGAGTTATGGATACGGGAATGTGCGCAAGGATTCACAAGTCTATTCATTACAAACGGAGCTGTTTTAACGACCGTCGAGTTTGTTTCTGGTAAATTTTACCTGGAACAGTTTTTTTCATATTTTTACAGCGTGAATTTTTCGCGAGAATGCGCGCAGCGAAATTCGTGAATGAATATCTTTTGGTAGCGTTCATCCGGGAGAGACGAGTGTCTACATAATGAATTATACCGCGAATACATATTGTCACTTGATAGGACAATCAAAATTTAACTAGCTCGACGACCAAATATAATGGATCGCCAGATCTATAATGGAAATTTTGTAGGTTTGTAGTTTAAATAGTTAGTTTAAATCCCATTTAATTTATGAAAACGAGCCAGTGCGCGGCGTCGCTAAAAATAATTTTGGATACGTACGATTAGGGGATGGTTGCACTCAGTTCGACACCTGGCGCCATCAAGAGGGCGTCCGACGCCGCATGATTCGCGACTTTTCCGGGCGCATGATCCACGTGGTAAACTTAGCATCGTCTGCGGGAGGAAAATAGCCTCGATATGCCTGGTGCGTGGGAACCGGTGTTAACGCACACCGCGGTATGCCATTGATAAAAGTCGGCCATTATATCTTGGCAACGGCTCGCATATCCGGTCCGGTCAAATCCTCGAGAGGATCTATAGATCGTGGCTAACAGTGTTCTCTTCGGATCTGCAGAGTCACGGTTCTAGAAGAGATACTACATTCCTCGAACGTGAATCCCAAACATGGGACTCGCGCTTGAAATATTAACAGTTACGGTGGAGATGTTTTTCACAGTTACAGGGAGAACACTGTATAGGTATATCCAGCGTTGAGCAGCGTGGCAACGAGCTATTCATTTGTCCAATTAACAGCGGGGGACTTTAATCGGAATGCGCGCAACGGCCGATCGTGTAACGAGCATAATAGCGAGCCAAGAGACGGTGCAATGGTGCAACGATGCAACGATGCAACTGTTCAGAGCCGCAGAGCTATAGTTACGGCTGCAAGGGAACCGCTTCATTAGCGGCACTTTCTCCTGTGTTCCGTGTCACCCTTAACGAGCCACCGAGCAGTCGAAAAGGGCTGACACCCCCGCAGTTAGAGAGTACCTTAGCCCTTAGGTTAACCGCGGTCGTTCGGTGAAAAAATTGTTAGCACGCAACCAAACCCCCCTTTTAAACGCGTGTTCATCATTCTCTTTGTGTGTGTTCCAGCGCCGACTAGGCTCGTGTGGGCTAGCGAGGGCGAGGACGTCGAATTACCCTGCGACATCACTCCACCCACGCCAAGTGATTCTGTCAACATGGTGCTCTGGTTCAAGGATTCCGACGGAATACCTCTGTATAGGTAATCATACGCTTTCACACTTACATGCATTAATCATTTAATTATTTAATCATTGATCATTTTAATAGTACATTAAAACATAGACTTGATTATTAGTTGCTGCTACTTTCATCTCGGTAATAATTGACTATATTGAATTCTACGTGTTTCAGAACAATTGTTATTATTCAATTATATTTGGGATTGTTTATTATTAATATTCATTACATATGAAGTCTATTACTCCACATTGAGGCCAATATTAAAACCAATGTTAACCCTCGTCTATTCCTCATTTCACGACGTGAATCTGTCACTCGGTGTCAAATTGACACAGTGACAGAAAATAAAAAAAATTTCAATGTTTTTTTTAGTTAAATTGATAAGTTAACTTCTTGAGTTTTTGATTGTATTCCGCATTAAAAAAATAAAAGTCACATAAAGTTTCAGGAAAATTTACTTACAAATAACAGAACAGTGTAACTTATTTCGGGGAAAACTGTGTCGAATTGACTCTTATCTCAAGTCCAACATTAAACCCAATGTTAAGTCTCGTGTTAAGTCCAATCAATAAAAAAACTTTCCAATATATATTATTTCCAATATATTTGAAAAGCACACATCATTCGAAACGAAAAGGAACACAGGAACCGAAAAATAACAATGACCTCTCGGAACTTACTCTGAGCTTATTCGCCTGTCTACAAGAACAACGGAATGATAGCATACCTTGTGTACAATGGAGAATACTAGAACGAACTAATTAGTACTGGAACTTCATTCGTTATAGCGGCTGTTCGTTCTGGGGTACACCGAAATACTTGTACTTAGGCGAAATCCGTTCCAGTTCCACAAGCCAGGCTCTAGATTTTAGACCAGCGTCAATTTGCCATTTTCAACCGGAAAGTTCTAATAGAAAATGATAAATCCAAGCGCGAAACTCATATATAGAACGCATTCCCACGTTCAGATGTCACATTAAATATAAATCTAGTCATGATCTAGATTCTGAAACAAACTTGCCAGCCAAATCGAATTCAGCGATCTGAACATTCAAAAGGATCGAAAAATAATGTTCACGTTTATCCTTGTCATGCATTGTTCAGAAACTTCGGACATTTATACTGAATCATAATTGATATTCAATCTTGTGAAAAATTGCAATTAAATCAATAATTAAAATTATAATAAAATCCTGAGGGTCAGAGAAGGGGGAAACATCCTCTTCGACTTCTCTCAAATTTATTTATTTATTTCTTCAGAAACTTCGGACATTTATACTGAATCAATTGATATTCAATCTTGTGAAAAATTGCAATCGAATCAACAATTAAAATTATAATTAAAGCTTAAGGATCAGAGAAAGGGGAAACATCTTCTTCGACTTCTTGCAAATCCATTGTACAGAAACTTCGGACATTTATATTGAATCAATTGATATTCAATCTTGCGAAAAATTGCAATTGAATCAACAATTAAAATTATAATTAAATCCTGAGGATCAAAGAAAGGGGAAACATCCTCTTCGACTTCTTGCAAGTCCATTGTTCATAAACTTCGGACATTTATACTGAATCATAAATGATATTCAATCTTGTGAAAAATTGCAATTGAGTCAATAAGAAAAATTATAATTAAAGCCTGAGGATCGGAGAAGGGGGAACTCCACGCATCCCCTTCGACTTCTCGAAATTATTCCGCGCGCGGATCTGTTTCGCACCGATTCCGAAAGAAGAATGTTCCGGGGTCTCGGGATATCTCGGTCACGCTTAATATTCGTGGATGCCATTGTTCTGAGATCGCATCTAGAAATATCTCGACCCAAGTGCCACCGGAATAGGGTCTGCACTCTCTCTCCTGTATTGTGCACCTTTAAACGCATTGCGGTCGCTTACCGAGAATACTAGCACCCGAAATCTGGGCAACGTCCTCTCCCTCTTCTATGTCCCCATCTCCCTCCCGAGCACACTGAATCCTGAAACCGGAATTACTATATCCGGATTCGAAACTCTTCGGAGCCCGCCTCCGAGACTCGAGCAGAGTGCGCGCGATTAATCGCGCGTCTCGCACCACCCAGAGAGATATATATCGAGAGTCAGGGATAAACAAACAAGCGGCTATCCTTTCCGAGTTTCGCCGGTGTTTGCCGTTTCGACGGCGAAATTTCTGAATGACGACACGCCACGGGACGCACGCGGAACTAGGATCAACCGATCGAAATTTGCTGCTGACAAATCCAAGCGCGTCGTCCAGTTCGTTTATTTACGAATACCGGGGCGAAAGCGACTTCGATCGTAAAACCAGCTCTGATGTATTCCCGTGATGCATTGAGACGCCTAGATATTGCATCCACTCGATTGGAAATTTGGCGGATAATTTAGAGTGAGAGAGAAGGAAAGGAGCGTTTGTGTAGTGGGAAAGGTATTTACTATTTGGGTAATTATATAGAAAAGGTCTACTCCGATTTTAATGAAATTTTAATATGTTGTGCAGCAACATATTTTGAATAACTTTCCCTTGTGCAATATAGCGGGGTCGCTTTTAGTTTTTGAGATATTTGCAAAAAACTATCGCGAATACTGTATCGAATTTTTCGTATTCCTGCATGCTACAGTATTAGCGAGAGTCTTTTGCAAATATCTCGAAAGCTAAAAGCGACCCACCTATATTGTAACAGGAAAAAGTTGTTCAAAATGTCGAAATGTATAACATATTAAAATTTCATCAAAATCAGGCAGCGGATTTTTGTGGGAATATAAAAATGTTTCGAGTTGCAACAAACTGGAGTGAAATCTTATCAATGTAATATTTGTAACTACACTAACGTTTATGTTGAATAATAATTTCTAGCAAGACATTATTATAAAACAAGAGCTAAGTTTAGAAAATTATATGGTAGATTCGATTCTGTGATAATTTTTTTATGGAGTCTTACGTGACGGTGTTTGTTGGTTAAAGCGCGAACAGAGAATGTCTCGGAGCGTTTTGATAGAAGGTTTCATTGCTTCCGGATTCAAAGAGGTTTGTTTCCCGTCCGGAGAAAGCTTAGGGTAAACACCGGTTGGCCGGTTTCGGTGACTAACTCTAGCACGCGAGTTCTATTCGCGGCGGGAAAAAGGCTACTTGGCAAGCGTGCGGTCAGCGAATTTAGATTCGCGAACCGTTGACCGTTACGCAATGTTGAGGAGGAAATCGTGATGCCGACCGACCACGACGACGAGGCAGCGAAAGAACGAATTCATTGTTCAAATTTTCAAAACAGACATTTTTTGGTATTTGAAATGTTAACATGTTTAAACACTTTTTAATATAACCTTCAATAGCAACAGCAATTTTCATTATGAACTAACAAGTCACCCTCAATAACATCATCTTATAGTTTCATTTAAGATTGCAATGTAAAAGAAAATTTCTATGCTTTCTTTTGGTATAGCATAATTATTGAAAATCCTGTTAATAGACTTTCGGTAGGCAATATGTTAATAATAAATAATTTAAGTAAAATAGAGGTAGTTTATCCACTCATTTTTTCAAATGTTGTCTATCTCGAATAGTTTCGACCACCATGAGTTCCCTCTTCTCGCTCCACGTCGGGTTCCCATGGTTTTTTCCTTGCAGCGGTTATGGGGACGCATTCGGCGTAAATAACCAAACCCGTAAAGTCTCCGAGGAGCCACCTGCTTAGCGTTCGTCTCGCATGTCGCTCGTTTTCTCCGTTGTATCTTTTTACGAGCATTCTTTGACAGGGAGCGTGCAGAGGCTGAGCGAATGTCTTCTCGCGTTTCGGACCCACGTGTTTTCCACCCTTTTTTTTCGAAGAAACGCTTTCTTATTCGAGCGTAGTGACGAGCTGTGATCCAGAAACCCGGAAATGGTAACGGAATTCCGAATGGGGCTCCACGTTCTTTAATAATTCCATTCCACTGTCCGTAAAGTTGTCACAAGATAAATCCTAATTTTTGTCCTAGATGCAAAAACCCAGAATCTAACTATAATTGGATTATAATTGGATTAATCTTACTCCAATTTTAGGTTAACAAAGACAGTAGTAAAAATATACAAGATCATTCAACACACTGTTGTCAAACTGCAATCGTTAATTTAGCAGCAATAAATAATTTTATAAAACATTTTTAACAATAGAAATCATGTTAAGGATTTTTCAACCCTCATTCATCTCCTATTTTCCCATCTTGATAATAAGACATCAATGTAATGGAAGTATAAATCGTATAAATTAACAATCGTTAATTTAGCAGCAATAAATAATCTTATAAAACATTTTTCAACAATAGAAATCATATTAAGGATTTTTAAACCCTCATTCATCCCCCATTTTACCATCTTGATTGATCTCCCTCACTATAAAATGAATACGATAATAAGACATCAGTGCAATGGAAGTATAAATGATTAACTCGAGAAATTCCTTCTCCGAGGATGCGAGAGATTCACAATAAAAATATTGAAAGGAAGGATAAATGAATTTCCTCGGAAAAATAGGAGAAGCTTCGGCGAATCGTGTGTCAAATTGACGCGGAGAACGAATGAGGTTTAATGGACCGTGGGTTTCTTGTTCGGGGGTTGAATTTTCACCGTTGATATATCTTCGTTTTGATCGATGAACTGCAACACCGGGTGCATTGACGACGTTTTACAGTTTGGACGCGAGGAGCGGCGAGATCTCTTCAGCGATTCACTGGGCAGTCAGCAACGATCTGGGCAAGAGAACCTTCTTCCAGATCGGCGACGGGCAAAGGGCGAAGCTGAAGATCACCAAAGTGACCTTCGAGGACCAGGGGATCTTCCGATGCCGTGTAGATTTCATCGATTCGCCGACAAGGAACTTCATGGTGAATCTTACCCTCGTCGGTGAGTAACAGACACGCTTATTCTCTACATCGTAACCGGACGGTTCCGAAGTGGACCGTTATCTTTCACGGAATATCGTAGAGGGGCGAAAAAAGTTTTCGCATGAAAGTTACTACAGAGGCTACCGGTGGGACAGCGAATTTTTTGGCACGAACGAAATTTTCCGCTATTAATCCGAGAGATTAATTCGAGCTTCTTCCTCCTTACCGAGGAACATTGTACGACCTGTAATTTCGCCCCGGAACTTTGTTTGCGAAAGAGCCGGAAATAGGGGACACCCTTTTTTTATGAGACCGAGCTTAGGGGGTGAAATCGCTGAAAATTGCAACCCACGGTATCTTCGGGACCGTTATAGATTAGGGCAGAATTTGCCGAAGTTGCGCGATGCTTTGTAATAATGGGAGCAAGATAATTATCTAGGAAATTAGGGATGATAGAGAAACGGATGGACTTACTCAAATTGCACTTTTAAATTTATTTCCATAAAGTACGGTATCTCTCAGCATAGAAATTAATTTTTAAGTTTCGAGATATAATTTATTCGGCTAATAATACGGATAACGTGAAAGTGAGCGTGTTGAACACGTTGTTCACTTGATCTATCATTTCGAGACGCAGTTCGTGAGACGACGGGGCGGTCCATTTACGCTCGAATTATTCCAGAATTATTCAGCTAGAGTACAGGAAAGTATAATAACTATTAAATACACTGTTCAGTGAGTCTATCATTTTGGGACACGGTTTAAGAGCGACGACGGTCCATTTACACTGGCATTATTCTAGAATTATTCTACTAGAATACAGGCAAGAGTAATGGCAGTTAAACACGTGGTGTTTAAAGATATGACGGTCCATTTACATTTGAATTATTCTGGACACATTCTACTAGAATACAGGCAAGAGTAGTATTAAATACTTCGCGTTTAAAGACAGGACGCGGTACATTTACGGTTGGATTATTACGGAATTATACTACTAAGACCCGAACGAGTGTAATTAAACAGTGGATTTCTAATTTTTAGACAGATTTCAATAGTTCACTCACAAATGTTATTCCAGTTATCGATCGTAAGATTGTTGAAAACAAAAGATATATTAATGTTCTAGGTGCAAAAGTTCGATTAAGAAAATACATTACATCAATTTTGATAGTTTAATTAAACTTTTTCAACGTTTCTCAAGTTCACTCACACTTTCGAACCATTTTAGAATTAATCTAGTGACGTATGATGAAAACTAGCAGCTATTAAACTGATTTTATTAATATATTAATAAATATAAATATAATAATAAATATCAGTAAATATATTAATAATATTATTAATATATTAAACTTATTCTACTATATTCTCGTAGATCATAGTATATTCTAGTATATTATAGTATATTCTAGCATAGTTCAAAAGATAAAAGTGCACTCACACGAAATTTCCTACACACAGCAAATACCCGATGGATCAAAGACAGCAACAAAACTGTGACTCTTTTGCAGACAAGCCATCCAAGCCAGTGATATACGACGCACAAGGGCGCGAAGTGACAGGAGTAGCTGGACCCTTTCTCGAGGGCTACAACCTAGCATTAATCTGCCAGGTGTCCGGAGGTAAATAAATTTTTCTTCCCAACGTAACAGCAGCTTATATTCGAAAATGATTTCCACGTTTCTATGAAACAAATCGCTGCATTTCAGGAACACCAAAGCCGGCGGTGACGTGGTGGAAGGACGGCGAGCTGTTGGACAGCGTGGTGGACAACATGTCGATCGGTTCGCCGCGAAAGTTCACGTCGAACCACCTTTTTATCGGCAAAGTGACGCGGTCGTTGCGGGGCGCCAAGCTGGTCTGCAAGGCGCAATCGGCTCCTATGGCTGAGCCGATCGTAAGGGAGGTTCCTTTGGACATTTATTGTAAGTACCACAATCAAAATAAGTATGACCTACGACATATACACTACTCTGCAAAAGAAGGAATTACCCAGTATAATTATATGATATAAAGACTGTAGATGATTAATTTATTGCATTTAAAGAATCAGATAATCCGCAATAACAAAAATTCTCAGAACTATTCAAGGTAACTATATAGAAAAGGTCTACGTACTTCTATTTTGATGAAATTTTAATATGTTATGCAGCAACTCATTCTGCACAACTTTTTCCTTTACAATATAGGGGGATCGCTTTTAGTTTTCGAGATATTTGCAAAAAACTATCGTTGCCGCGGAGCATGCAGGAATATGAAAAATTCAATACAGTATTAGCGATAGTCTTTTGCAAATATCTCGAAAACTAAAAGCGACCCCCCTACATTGGAAAAAAGAAAAAAATTGTTTAAAATGTCGAAATCTATGACATATTAAAATTTCATCAAAATCGGAGTACGCAAAACTTACTCTGTTCTTATTTGATTTTTTACGATTATCTCTTCAATATGGCCGGCTGCTTTCTTTCCATTGCAGAGTAGTGTATAATAGCAAGTCTCTTTCAGAGCTGATTTCCTAGTAAATATTCTTTTATCGGAAAAGCATCTCCCTGCACGAAAAGAGTCGTTTTAACTCTAGGTTGGCAGATACGATCATTATAACACAATTTAACCGCATCATCGGGTAACTTTACCATTTTTTACGAGCGTTTTGCGGCGCCGAGCGACGACGCGTTTGAAAAAAAGCGAGCCACGACCGATCGCAAGTCGCAACATCTGTTCGAAATAAAATAGAACGAGTGCGCGCGCTGCTCAAGGTCGCTTCTTTGAATTTTAACGCGTGCTAAAAGTGATCGCGAACTACGAGTTAAGGAACGAGCGGTACGATTCGACGCGCGCACGTGCTACGCTCTCGTTTTATTGCCGTTCTGCCGATAGCCACTGCGCGAATGCCAGTGGAAGAGTTTGCGATGCGAGTTGGACAGTTACGCAAGGCTATTATCTGTCAGTGGTAGCACTGTCTTTCGTCGATTCTTCCGGTATGCCATAAAACCATCTCATCGGATCCCTAAAAGAATGAAACGTCCTAAAGGAAGGAACCATCGCTCTTCATCCTGACGTGTCCTGTAACGTTGCAAAAGCGTCCGACTCGCGAGAAAGAAATTTAAATATAGCCGAAGCGAGTGACCCGCGGCGGAAGCCAGATGAATTCCAACGATTTTGCGTGGACCTCCTTAACTCCTTTGACGGTCGGATTTCGTGGAATCGTCGTCGAAAGTAAAAATACGCGGCTCCCTCGGCAACTCGTTATTTTCGCCACGCTGCGAACTGTGCGCGATTACGAGACCCAAACTGCAAGCAGATCTTTTCGCATTGGATCCTGAAATGTGGAGCAATCGGCACCGGAGAATCAAATTTTATCGTTCAATATGAATATCTAGTAGGGAGCAGGGCCAAGCCTTCCCACCCCCAAGAAAAAGAAGCAAAACCTTGGAAAATTAGCTAAACTGTAGAACTTCCTCTCCGATTTCGATGATTTTTGGATATGTTATATGTAAAACTAAACATATTGAACAACTTTTCAAAAACAGATACTGTTCAACAAAAAAACTGCTGATACTATACACGGAATTAAATTCTGCCTATTGTTGTGCGTCTGTGGCCGTGTACGTGTCAATATTGGTGCTCCCGCGGTCGATTTTTTTCTGTTTACAAACAATAGTGCTCTATCATCGGCAGTTTTTTGTATCTTGGCTATGATCGCAATTCGGTTATACGTCGCTAAAAAAAAGGTCATTTTGTTCAACTCTTTGCGCCACTGCAAACCTTGATGCAAAAATTTAGACAAAAAAACAATCAATAATATATAAAACTACATACAACTTCAAATAGAATTTTTAAAAAAATGTACATTTGTAAAAATGAAGCTTGCACGTCTTTGATTGACTTCCAGTGAAGCCGGCTGTGGTGAAGATCATTCTAAACGACGATCAGATCTTCGCAGGCCGGCCATTCGCAGCTCGCTGCGAGACCTGGGGCAGTTCCCCAGCGGCCAGGATCATTTGGAGGTTAGGTGAGCAGGTGATAGGTGAGCCCAACGTGTCCACGACGCAGAGGAGTAATTCCACGGTCAGCAAGCTAGCTCTAGTCCTGAACAAGGACGACGACGGCAGGGAATTAACCTGCAGAGCCGAAAATCCCAGATTCCCCGGCGGAAGCCTCGAGCAAACTAGAGCTCTGAACGTCGCCTGTGAGTACACTCTGCACATATTCGAAGTGATGTTCTTCATCGTTCCGATTAGGGGAGAGAGGCAGAGAGAAAGAGGATGAAGTACATTGTCTGTCTTTCGATTGTTCCGTGCAGATATCCCGGTTGTCGCCGTTCATCTAGCTACTGGCTACGCTTTGGAGTCTTTAAGGGAAGCCGATGATCTGAAGTTGGTCTGCGACGTGCAAAGTAACCCACTCCCGACCAAAGTCATCTGGTATCATAATGTGAGTAAAACCGTATTTGGGAGAGTAACTGAAGTTCAAAGTTTGGTAGTTTAGTATATGGGGAGAATGGGTATGTTCGGTTGAGTGATAAGTAAACTTTGTTTTATCCATTTATGAAGAAAATGGATCAGAGGAACACGCGACGGTACACATTTTTTCAAATTTAGAGCTATCGATACATTGTCTTCAACATATTGAATACATGACCTTGAATGACTTTCATAATAGGTTATTATATTTCTTTCGAAACGTACTGTCACAATGTATATAAAACAGAGTGGGTCTCCTTCAAGTCTCCTCGACAGCTCTGCCTATTAAAAAATCAATAACATTGAATCATGGAATTAAAAATTGGTTGCCAAAAATGATTATTCTGCTCGAATACCACTGAATGCTTTCGACGTGAACAATGCACAAAGAGCTAATACTGAACGGGAAGCTGAAAGAGAAACATCTCTAGACAGATCTTGATTTGGTATGTTTATCCGATGCAATCAAAATAAGCAGTGGTTTCAGATAACACTGCGGTGAACCTGCTACACTCAATCTACTGTATTTTCACTATCCATCTTGAATGACGTCCATCTTAAATAACGTTCATTTTAAATGAAGTAAATCTTGAACGGTGTTCATCTTAAATGATGTCTATCTTAAATCAGTTAGTGCTGAGAAAATAAATGAACAGTCACAGTAATCGGTATTTCCTCGGAACGTTTGCTTTCGATTATTTAGAACGCTTTCGTTTAACACAGAGTTTTGATAGGATTCGATGGACATAGTAGAATAAGGATTCTTACAGATTATGGTTTCTGTTCCAGGATAAGCGATTGGAACATGACGTGGCCGGCGGAACGTTGATTGCTTCGAACGCGTTGACTCTGAGGGTGTTGACTTTGGCTCATGGGGGCGATTACTCCTGCGAAGCGGTCAATTCTGTGGGGATTGGTCGCAGTCGGCCCCTCTTCGTTCACATGAAATGTGAGTTCCTTTGCTTAACACACCTATAGCTGCTAATAAGGAACATTTTCAAACTTGAAAATTATTATTTCCGTCGTTTCTCAGTAAAAATTCGAATATAAGATTAACACGATAAGTTGAACATGGCCAAAAGTCATAGAACACAATGGAAAACATTATTGATTGCATCTCTTAATTTTATCTTTGAGTTTTAGATTAAAAACGCAACTTGGTAATTATATAGAAAAGGTCTGCGAACTCCGATTTTGATGAAATTTTAATATGTTATAGAATTTGACATTTCGAACAACTTTTTCCTTTTCTAATATAGGGGGTCGCTTTTAGTTCTCGAGATATTTGCAAAAGACTATCGCTAATACTGTGCAGGAATACGAAAATTCAATACCGTATTCGCGATATTTTTTTGCAAATATCTCAAAAACTAAAAGCGATCCCCCTATATTGGAAAAGGAAAAAGTTGTTCAGAATGTGTTGCCGCATAACATATTAAAATTTCATCAAAATCGGAGTACGCCTTTTCTATATAATTACCCTTAACTTTCGTTCGAATCCAATATTTCGAATCGACGAGCGAAGTGACGTCGAGACTGCGGATTTCAAGGATTTATAATTGTTTGAAATGTGACGGATCAAAATTAGTATTTCGTATAAAAATCCGCAGTTGAACGACGTCGGTTAGAGTAGTATCCGTGGTCCTGACGAAGTGTCCTGTTCTTTCGCAAGACGCGCCGAGGTGCAGAGTGGGTTACGAGCGTCGGGAGATCACAGCGGGTCGTCGGGAGACGGTGTTTTTACGTTGCGAGGTCGACGCGATCCCGACGGATGACGTCAGGTTCTCGTGGACGTACAACGCGACGCGCGGCGACGTGTTGCCGGTGCAGAACTCCAGAGCGCAGAATAACGGGCTCGTTAGCGTTCTCGAGTACACTCCTACCGCTGACACCGACTTCGGGACACTCGCTTGCTGGGCAAGCAACAGCGTCGGCAGACAAAGGACTCCTTGTATATTCAACGTCGTGCCGGGCAGTACGTATCTTTCGAATCTGGAAACTAGAACGAGAGAGAACCCCCAACCGTGTACCTTAACACATGTTCAACCCCTGTCTCGCTATCGTGTGTGGTTCCTCGAACCTCGACAAATATTGGAGACTGCTTGTTGCTGGCCAAGGTCGCGCGAATGTCACTCGATCGGATTCCATATGGCATAACGATCGTAGTTGAACCTCGATCAATTTTAGTTCTATTCACATTTTCGGTTCACTCATACTGTCATTTTTCTAGAAAACTTCAACATTCCCTTGTGGCGGCACTCAACCCTCATTCATCCCTCATTTCACGAACTGAATCTGTCTCTCGGTGGCAAATTGACACAGTGATAAAAAAATAGATAAAATAACAAATGAAACAGTTACTTATCAATGTTTTTTTCCTCCCCTCTTTAATATTTATTTATCTTCCCACACCCTACTTAAACTAGTTATTCTATTTCTACAAAAACCTTTGAGTTGCTCGGTCCACTCTTAGAAAAGCTAGTTAATTTGAAAGAGGAAGTATTTCTCGAACTGTAGGGACCTCGGCAGAATTGTCCCTTAATCGGAGAAACGTCTGAATTTTCGCAGAGACACCGCAGCCGCCGTTCGACTGTTCTCTGCAGAACGAGACCAGCTCATTGCAAGTGAATTGTGTCCCCGGCGCGGACGGTGGTTCGCCGCAGTACTTTTTGTTGGAAGTTCGAGGCGGTCCGACTGTGGTGCAGGTGAGCACAGCGACCTTGCTCGCGCCTCAAAGCGACCAGGGCACTGTCGGCGAGGTGCCGGCCCTGTACCAAGAGAAGAACATGCGACCCAATTTCCAACTCCACGATCTCGAACCCGGATTCGACTATACTCTGTACGTGTACGCTGTGAACGGCCGTGGACGAAGCGAACCGGCACTGTTGAGACACGTCAGGGTGTCCGATTCAATCGGAGGAAAATTGGAGAGGACTGGGGTCTTTCTTGACGACTTGAAGAAGGCGCTGCCCAGTGCCAGCTCCGAGAACCTGATCATCGTGATCGCCTTGGCGGGTACAGGTAATTGACTATCCTCTTGCTCCTGAACTCCCTCTCTCGTCTGCTGATGTCGACGCTACCAGGGAAAATCGGGTCTGAGGGATTTGGGAGTTCTTTTTTTGTGATTTTGATAGGAGAATTGGATCAGTGTCTCTTACGATAAAAATTTTTTAACTTCCAGATTTATAGGGAAGATTTTTAGATTATTTGCAGCAAAATGTTTGTATGTGTGTGCGTATGTATGTCTGTGTGTATGTTATCAAATTTCTCGTTAACGTTTCCTGAAAAAGTAACAACGCGATCAGAATAATGAATGATGCAATCTATGTGCCCCGCTGTAACTTACAGCTGATTGGATTTTCGTACAAATTGGTCCAGTAGTTTTTTTAGATTTTTCATATAAGTTGATTGAATAATGCAATAGGACGTAAATGTTCCTCCAAAGAAACAAACGTATTTATATATATAAATATACAGTATGAGACATTTATCCTGGCTACCTGGAATAAAAAATGTTTCAAATAAAATGTTTAAATCAAGGAGGGGCCGATGCAACAGTCATATCCGTCTTAAATTTTCATTTGTAGACCCTGTGCAATGGTTTGTGAAAAGATCGTTTTTAATTAAAGGTGCGGTGGCGTTGATCCTGATCGGCATCGGCGTGGTGATAGGACTATCAGTGTGCAGGCGGAGGAACACGACTCCTGCGAAGGATGGTCCCGACGATTTTACAATCCCGTCTTACGTTTCTGCACAGAGGATCGAGCCGAGGATCAGATACTCCGGCGACAGCGCCAGGCGATCTCAAAGGACGAGTTTATACGTCGAGGAGAATCGCAACGGTAAAACACTTGCATATTTCAACATTTTACTTGCTGGTTACATTTTAACATGACCTTGAGATTCTACGTAGTCATCAACATTTTCTATAATTATTGTTTCACAACATTTTACTGGCTGGTTATAATTTTGATATAAAAAATCTGTCTGCGTACTCCGATTTTGATGAAATTTTAATACGTTATAGATTTCGACATTTTGAACAACTTTTTCCTTTTTCAATATAGGGCGGTCGCTTTTAGTTTTCGACATATTTACAAAAAATCGCTAATACTGTAGCATGCAGGAATACGAAAAATTCAATACAGTATTCCCTATAGTTTTTTTCAAATATCTCAAAAACTAAAAGCGACCCCCCTATATTGTAAAAGGAAAAAGTTGTTCAGAATGTGGTGCTGCATAACATATTAAAATTTCATGAAAATCAGAGTACACAGACCTTTTCTATATAATTACCAAAAAAAGGCGAAGATTGGCATTTCGATATCAAAAAGTCGTTTTCCAGATCACTATGCAAAGCGCATTATGCGTGCCCCGGCGGAAGTCGAGTCGAAATTACAGGGTCGTCGATACGTTGTTGTTTCAGAACCGGATTTGCTGCAGCGGGTGGAGATCGACGTGCACGACTAACGTTACACACGGGAGGATGTTGAATTTTGTACAGCCAGGTGGAACACGCTTCGACATAGACGTTCGCCGTGATGTATTATACACGCTTCCCCGGACGTCCTGTCTGTAGATACAAACCCGGCCGGAAGTGCCTATTTTTGTAGAAGGGTAAGACGTGTGGCTTGATAAGCCGTGGCAAGAACCAGAAAACCGAAAGCGAAAGAACGAGAGAGAATGAGAGTGAGATAGAGAGCGAGCATGAGAAAGAGTGAGAGAAAGCTAGTGCATTATTGCGCCCGAGATATCCGGTGATCTAACACTATTTCCAGAATACCTGTACCTGTGCTTTGCGATCGTGCTCGCGACAGTTTCCGTGAAAAGCGTCCCGTCCCACGCGACTGGCTTTAAAGCTTTATTTATTACATCTCGCGCTTTGTACTGCACGCGCGCGCGCACACGCCCGTTTCTCGAATCGCGCGACAGTCGAGAGAGGACGTCCAAGTATTATAATCGAGGGACCGTGAGCCCTTTTTTCCCTTAGCAGGCTTCCTCCTCGCACAGGAAGCTTTGTCTCCTTCTTGTAAGTGTAGTCGATAATTGAACGCGCAAAGTGTACAGATATTTTTACAGTCCCACCCCTTCGTAAAAGTAAGTCTCGATTCCTGTGTACCATTAGACATGGGCGTTGTTTAAATATTTAGAAAATTTAACAAAAATCCTAGAAATAGAAAAGGGAATTATTTATCCAGATCAAAAAATTAATTTTGCGCATTGACTACGAAATACTAAAACGTCAAATATGAAAAATGTCATCATTTCGCCATGTATGATTTTTTTCACATTTTTCTTTCGTTACATTATTATTCATCAATATCTTAATAATTACCATTCGCATCATTTGTATCCATATCAGTTAATTTTCGATCAAGCTTAAATATTTACGAACCCCCAATTAACAACTAATTTCATCCTCCACACCTGAATATTTACTGGTAATAAATGTATTGTAAAATTGTATAGAAAAACAGCAATACATTTTAATGTATTAATTTGTATTTCTTTAACACGTCGAATGCCACCGATGATCAGAGCTATGGAATGATTGACACAACATTGATACCGCTGAATATCAATTTATTATAATAATGCCGAGATTAATTAGATTATAACGCGTACGGTTCGAGCTTCGTTATCAAGTAACTAACAATTGTCATTAATGACGTTGATCGCTTCCATAAATAAAGTAGCTAATTGTTGTAGGACCCACACCAAGTGAGCGTGGAATTCGACGTGTTAAATTCAATTAATTTTATAAAATTAATGTTGAAAATGTTTCAAAAACAACACAGTACTAAAAGATTATAAGACTGCGCATTTTTATGCAAAATAAAAATTGTTTGCATTGTATCAAAGAATTTTAAAAGTAACCAGATTCTTTTACAACTTAGATTCTCTTAATATTTATTACTGCTTTAAATTGCAACCGTTCGTTTTTGTTATAAATACGTAAAATCCGCAGTCTGCTAATGGCGAATAATATTCTTACCTTAAGTCGTCGGCTGGTTACAAATAGTATAAGCCCATGTCTGACCACAACGGTACGCTCCACTGGCGCCACAGAGGATCCTCGCGACAGAGGATTCTCTCGAAACCGAAACGCTTATCAAACTCTGTACATATAAATTACTGTAGAAATTACGTGCAATTGTATTATTGGCGAACGGCCGAATAAACATACGTTCAACAGACATGCCCGGATCGTTTTACTGTGTGCGTGTGTGTGTTTTATGCCTAGCAATTCGCGGCCGTGACAGCTAGAAACAATCGGTGGCCGCGGTGTTTTACGACGTTCAACGATTTCGAGCAGGCCAATTTTCCTGATAAAATTCCGCATGTTTAACCGTGGTACGTGGATATTCCTGTCCGGCCGCGCACACCGACACGTTATTCGCTTTATCGTCGTGAAATGTATAGCGGATGCTTCAATGGCAGCTGCTACAAACAATTTTGGAAAACGCGCGTACTCTCTCTCTCTTCCGTGACTCCTGCCCGCGGTCGTTTAGATTCGACCGGGAACACGAGATTTTTGTCGCTCGATTACACCGATATAAATAACGAACAACGGGACTCGACAACATCCGGTATTCGTAAACCACGCGATGCCACCGCCTGCCAAAGTCGACCTCTCTACCGTTTGAAACAACGGTACTCGAACCAACCCCCATGGAGGCGGAGGCCATCTTTTGCGTTGGAGGATGACCGTTTGACGGGAAAAACGAAATTCAATATATGTTTGTATTCACTATTGAGAGGATCGTGGCAAGTATCAGTCTGCAAAAGGGAGCAACGACATTCGTAAAATTGGGGACAAAAACTGCCGGCTTTAACTTTTTTCGAGATTGCAAAAATGGATGTACGCTGAGCGATGGCTGCTTCGTTGCACCGTTAATGAAGGTAAATCTGGAGAAGCGGGTGTTTTTCACTTCTGTGTGATTCGTAGCAAATGGAGGCAGTGGTTTTTATGATTTTCAGAATTTCTAACAATTTTTTGAGTCAGTACCGAGAGAAATGGATTTTGAGCCTAGGTCAAGGGATGATGTCGAGGCGACCCTTAACCCTTTGCATTTCAAATTTTACGTTTTTCTTTCTTTTCGTAAAGTCACTCATTGGTCCACTCGCTCTTGTATACAGAGAATGAGAAAATATTATCAGTGTGTTCTAGACTGTTACTTTTGAAAAACATAAAGATGAACGAATAATTAGGAAGAAATTATGTGACTTGACGAAAATATTCTTCATTAATACCGAGCGTATATGCTGCGGTGTGTGCAAACGGTTCCCGATACAACGAGAGTAGCTTGTTCGGTTTGAACTGTATTCGAGGATCGGAATCGCGGTTCGCCGCAGCACCTCCTGTCGGAGGCTCGCGGTTCCCTCAGGAATTTCGGGTTCGTACAGGCCATTCCGGAGGAAACCTCAAGGCGCCTCGAAGTGACCAACGAGAACTGGTGTCGGCAAGCCGCGGCGTATCGCGGCTAGGCGTCGCACAGTGGGCCGGATCGAAAAATTTAGGGACATTCGACCAAAAAGTCGACTTTTCGAAATTGCAAACTAATGAATTTGTATTGCTTTGTAAGGATCTATGGACCTCGAAAATGAAGAAATTAATGAAATTGAATAAATATTTTAGTTGCAATGATTATTTAAAGTTGAGCGTTTGGAAAGTAGCATTATTCACCAGGCACAATTGCTCAAGTTCTTTGCGATGTCCTCATCGTTTCGTCCCATATTTTCTCTCAGTTTTTTTATATGATATAGAGCATCTCTTCCCAATAAGAAATCATATATTTTTTTAGTAATAACTAATAATAATATATTTAAAAAATAATGCTGAGCAATACATGACAGATTAAAAAAATGTTGCATATTTGTTAAAGGATATCTTTTTTTCCCAAAACTTCCCAGGCTCTAACAAAGAGGAATATTTTCGGTAAAACTTTCTTTAAATAACCGTACAAGAATCATTTCCGACGACGTCCGACGAACAATAATATAGTTGTTTAAAGCGGACAATGTTTTGGCGAGTACGGTCGCCGCACGTTGGCGTTGTGAAGCGGCGAGGCAACCTAAGAACTCTTAAGATCGTAAAAAATTGTTTCTTTTCTTAAGGAAAGCAACTGATTCAACAACTACATAAAAATTTATAAAAATAACTAACTAACAAATTAAACAAAAAATATATTCTAACACGTATTATTCGAAACAGATTATTTTATAATATTTTTTAGTTCAAACCTCATTTCAATATCTCAAACGGTTCAAAAGTTATGCACCAATGTCCCTAAATTTTTCGATCCGGCCCACTGTGCGTCGCCATCGATGTCTAAGATGTCTGCTTCCATAGATTCGCGTCTGAAGACACAAGTTTCCAATTATTACAACTCTTTGCCTCCACTCTTCAACACTTCTACAAGGTCCTATTTTCGGTAATTATATAGAAAAGGTTTGCGTACACTGATTTTGATGCAATTTTAATATGTTATGCAGCAACACATTCTGAACAACTTTTTTCTTTTCCAATATAGGGGGGTCGCTTTTAGTTTGTGAGATATTTGCAAAAAACTATCGTTGCCGCGGAGCATGCAGGAATACGAAAAATTCAATACAGTATTAGTGATAGTCTTTTGCAAATATCTCGGAAACTAAAAGCAAACCCCTATATTGGAAAAGGAAAAAGTTGTTCAAAATGTCGAAATCTATAACATGCATCGATACATCAGAAGAATGAAAATTCAAACAAAAATAGGGACGAATCCAAAAAATCAGGATATCGGCTGTCGATTGTTATTAATCATTTATTCGTGGTTATGGGAACTTATTTCGAGAAATACACGACGATAACATGGTGCATCGAAGATTTACAAGTTCTGTTGGATAGTTTCTCCGAGCGATTCCCATCGCAAAACAGTCGTCACGATGAAAACGCGAGATAGACACCGTGGAAACGCACGCAAAGTGGGACGAAGCGGGGTCAAGAGGGCGGAAAATTTACGGGGAAATAAATTCGGAGCAATTTTCTTTTCTGATCGGGGGAACCCGGGGGAAACCCGAGTGTATCTTATCAAGGCGAATATCAGGGGCCCGGGAAACTCTATCCCCCAAATAAGGTTCGACCCGAGTCAAATGAACTTTTCGTGCGGAAGGGTTTCAGCTCGCAGCTCGCAGCTGGTGCAATCTCACCACGTCTCTATCTATCCCTCTCTCTCCTTCTCTACGCTTTCTCTTTCTCTCGATAGTGCTCGAAGACACGGAAGAGACGCTGCCGTAGGAAGGCAAGTTGGCTCAAGTCGCAATATTTGAGGAATTCGACTCGATTCCGGGTCGAATGTATTTCGTTAAGGGCATGAATTAAGACCCGCAGGAACCTTGATATGCGTTCACTTCATGACATACTGGGTGCTCTTACAGTTCCTAGTGTACCATTTACGAATACATATCTTTGTTCATTTGATAGCGAAAAATTTCTATGTTCCCAACAATAAATATCTGTTCGAAGCAATCAGTGAAAACAATATGTCATTCGCAATGAAAATGTAAATTCAAGAATTTCAATAAAATACAATAACAAAACTGTTGTTCGGCATGTCAGTCTCAATATTTCACTCATCGACGCAGAGGTTAATTTACGAATCTCAAATGGTATATTACACAACATATATATATATATATATTTTTCAATGTATGTATGTAAGGGAGTTTTGATATATCTAATAAATGATACATATTTTTACTACAATTGTTGTTCGGAATTATACTTTGATATTTGCAGAAACCTTCTGAATAAGCATTTTATGTATAAAATAAAATTAAAAGAGTGATTTGAGTAATTTTACAAGATATTGTAAAAGTACAATTTAGATCAGCTATTTCCTAGATCGTACTATTGTATTTCCAAAATCGTACTTATTTATTTGGTAATAAATTTCGTTTTCAAAGTATAATTTATAATAATTAATACTTTTTTATTATATTGAAATACAAAAGGTATAAGTTTTTTTAAAGGTATAAATTTCTTTTTATTTAAATAATCTGAATTTGAATTTAAAATTCGGACATACTAATGACTTCCATTGAAGGTACACCTTCTGAAAACCGAATGACCAGTGCTTACTCACTGTCACCCGGCGATAGACCCGCGGAAATAGATAGTCTAGCAAAAACGACTGAAAAAAAGTGCAAAATAAAATAAAAATAACGTCCAATCGTACGGGAGTTTTTCGCAGGATAGATCGTCGGGGAGAGATGAATGTTTTCGCGAGTTGTCAAGTCGGTTTTCACATAGAAAAAAAGATGGGAAGGGATGAGAAGGGGGTTTTGTGTCGAATAGAATTTCGCGCGTCGTCAAACTTTTATTTCGCGTCTTCCCGCGACGAGTGCATTTCATTACCGTTGTCCAAATGCAGCCGTTATCGGGGGCCATAACCGAGAACTATAAATACCGGTAGGTGGATGCAAGAAAGAGCTAGAGAAAGTAAAGGGGGTGGGGAAAATATCGATTCGCGTTTCGAGGACAACGCACTGCGTGGTATTTCGCTCATTCAGGGGAATTAAATTCTTAATATTATGTTAAAAGATATAAGAAAGTTGCAAACATAGTCTTACATAAATATAATTAAAGTTTAATAAAACTATATACACTAGAAAGGATTTACTATCACTAAAATAAATACAGTAACAATTAAGGATCGAATAAACGCACTTTTATCGGCATAAAGGAACACTGACAAATTAACGAAGTTTTATTATGTGTATAGGCAGACGAGTTTATTTAAGGTTTATTTTTATTATCTGAATACCATGAAAAATTTTAAAAAATAGTGATTCTGTGTTACGAAGGTATTTTATTTTCAATTTCAAAGAAAGGGTACATACGGAATTTTTCAAAAATTTCAAATTTCGGAATTATACTCTCCTAAATGATCGAAATATCACACTGTGCGACGGCTGCGATTCGCTGGGAACGATAGTGGCATTCATTTGATGTCATTCGGCGGAGCGTGCGAACCACGGGACCGGAGAATTAATTAAATTATTTTCGAGCGATTTGGGACGGGACGCGATTTGCCCGGTGCCTACGGTAAACAGATTCCGATGGCCACGGTTCGATTAAATTTCAGCCGAATTAATTGGTGAAAGGGTGCTACGGGCGCCCTTATCCACCGTCATCAACGCCTTTCGACACCTTTCGACGCTTTTCGCCGATCCTGCACCGGTTGTCGAGGAGCCTCGAGGGGACTCGAACCGACTCGCAAATTCAATTCTCTTATCGTGTCGCGGAAAAAACTTGCAAAGAGTAGACCCGACGTTTTCCATGTCTCCGGGATGAGTTTCTGCAATTTCCAAATATTCGCTCTTTCCCCTTTGTTCGAGGGTCCGCCGTCAAATCGTGGAAACACGCGATCACGCTTCTACCAAACTGCTTGTAGCATACGTTGAGACAGTCACAGCTCGGTGGAATTCCACAGAATGATAGATGAAAGTATGGAGAAACGAGTCGCGATGCCATTTTAGAGATGCAAATTTTTTCTAGCTCCAACCATTGCTCTTTACTCGACAATGCTTATCAACCAATTTTGAACGGAAATGGCTCGTTCGATAGCTTCGCAAGAAAGAATTCTTTCTACCAAGTAATAAACAAAATTCCACTTTCTGTCCCATTTTCCCTATCTTTTTTATTATTATTATTTATTATAGACGGGTAGAAGCCTTTTGTATATGTAAATATAAATATAAAAATAAATATATTAGTTATTATTAATTATAGGTTTTGGTATATATACATATAAATTTACTTAACATATAATTTAACGTATCTTCTTTCAGGATTAATTATTTCTTTCAGGTATTCATTTTCCTTTTTCGATTTTCCTTTCACACTTTTCTATATCTAGGGAAGAAGTTGACCCTGATTTATAGTATCTGCAGAGACACGTATCGGAAATTGAACAAAAAGGTATTATTAAAGTATTATTATACCGAATGGAACTATATAAACCGGCCTTTACACGTCTCATCGAACGTGTTAATGAAAATTAAGTCTCTCCGCTTTGACGGTCACGCGCCCGTTTCCGATCAAATATTAACAAACGGCGCGGGTTCTTTGTGGCGTTGTCTACATCGGCGGCGCGAATTCATCTGTGCATCGGGCCGTGGAGTTTTTTAATCTCGCGAAAACAGTGCGGAAACGCGCTTTCTAATTTGAAGGAGAGCAGGTTGCGCCGAGAGGGTTCCCGCGTACGTTTTCGGACGCAGACGATAACGGTCCGATTCAACGTGTCTGTTTGCCCGTGGCGGATGCAATCGCAGCGAGGATTTTTCCAGGAATCGGCGCCAACGGAAATATAGCGGTTAATCAAAGTAATGGCAGTTTTTCAAGTCATCCGCTTTAATGGCATCGCGGGCGCGTTGTATCGAGCGCGTCGGCTCGGAATTCGGTCCGCGACACGGCCCCGAAAATTGGAAATCGCACTCCCCTTGATTACCGGGACTAATAATTGACGATCTACGCAGGAAACCGCCAACCCGGTTCGAATCGTCCGTTCGGCACCCGTTCGTTCGAACCAGTTTAATTCGTCAGTTGGAATTTCGTTGTTCCCGCGGTCCGTTTACCCATCCGCGAAAAACCGTCCGAAAGAAATCATCGATCCGCTCGCGTTTAAGGCTAATTTACACTTTTCGATGTGAATAGAAATTGCAGTTGAATTCTCCACAATAAATGTAAATAATAAAGAATCAATGATCGAGTTGAATTTAATTTTATAAAACTTACGCAATGAACTCGGCACATTTGATACTGAATTTTCTCTGAATATCGAAAAGGACCCCGCACTAAACCATGTGATCCAGTAAATGGATCCTCGGCGAAAATGGCTGAATTTGAAATATGTTGTACCTTTTAGGTCACTGATCTATGTCAAGCAAAATATAAAAAAATATATAGTTTCGTTGTTTCAACCCTTGAAAAGACTGAGGTCAGCAAAGGTCATCACTTTCGGATCAATGCGGTTACCATTATAAGGGAACAATATGAATTTTGTAGTGAACAAAATTGTTAAAGAATAATTGTTTAAATGTTTAAAGTAGGAAAAATCATAATGGATATCTCAGGCTTTTAAGGGGTTGAAATACAATTGTTCAGTGACCCTAAAGGTACAGGGTGTATAAAAATTGTATGTCACGATCACCATAGCGTGATTCTACACCTCTGATCGGTGAAGATCTGTTAAAAATACTTCCCGCAAAATTGACCTTGACTGAATTTTTTAAGGTCTAATTTTTTGATGATTAAAAAAAATGTTTGATAAAAAGTGTTTGAGTTCCGACCTGTGGTTCCTTTGACACTTTTTATGAGGATGCAATCATAAAAAAATTTGACCTTCAAAACCTTAAAAAATTCAGTCAAGGACAATTTTACGGAAATTTTTTTAACAGACATTCACCGATCATGAGGTGTATAATCACACTATGGTGGTCGTGACATACAATTTTGATACATCCTGTACAACATATTTCAAATTCTGCCATTTTCGCCAAGGACCCATTTCGCGTGGTTTAGTGCGGGATTTTTTTAATATTGCACGAAACACCAGATTTTTCTACAGTCCATCACGTTTCTAGGTAGACATCAGCCAGAGAGGTACCGTCGTCAGGCCAATAAGCGTCAGTTTGTTAGTCGAGATCACGCCCGGCTACGTAGTACCAATTAATGGACTGGTGGCCACGCATTTCGTGTAATTACCAGCCAAAGGCTGGCCCATCGGCCTCGTACTTTGTGCGCGTCCCGCGTTGCGCATTGTCGCCGGTTAACGCGTTGTTAATTTGCATTCAATGGTCTTGTAAACGACAGTCTCCCATCGATAACGAACTTGGACTTCTATTTGATCGGATCTCTCGGTGAATTCGTCGGTGTCGGCTGAATAGCCGGCCACCGCGGACAATCGCGTCAGAAATAGCGAACGAATCACCACGAACCCGACTGACCCGAGAGCATTATCATCGATGCGACGCGTCACGGTATATCGAATCGATTCCCGGGGTCGATACATTGAAACGCGACGGTCCAGCGCTGGATAATCTAATTACCGGACGATATAAAAGGGATTAACATAACGCCCGGAAGCGTTGAAATTATCGAGAGACAGGGACGGAAAAGGGAAACAGGCTTGTAAAAGCGAATTTTCACTTTTCACTGTTTGAACCTCGTCCACGAGAGGAGCTGTAAAGTTTGTTTTTGCCCGCGGCTCGAAATGATCACTCGGAGGGAGTCGTAGATCTTTATGCACAATAAAAATTGTCTACGTAAATCTTGAGAGTCGTTTCTCCTTCTCTCAATAATTTTATCCCTCCGCGTGCAATTCGGATGTTTATGTCCAGAGCGAAATTTATTGAATATCTTCCCTCCCAACATTTATTTTTCCCATCAATGTTTCGAACAATTCACTCTTCTACTAATATTAAATTTTGTGTTTTGCAAATTAATTTAACTCAACGTTTCGATCCCTGTATGGATGATCTTCAAGAGAGACAAGATGATCCATACAGGGATCGAAACATTGAGTTAAATTAATTTGCAAACTTGCTAATGATAATTGACAAGTAATTTATCACTCTACCACGTTCGCGCAAAGAACTACACGATCTAAGAAACAGCACGGTCCCGACGGATTTTCTACGATCAGGACTTTACCGTACTAATTCTTACTAGAAATATATCAAATTCCACAGTCTGTTAAAACAGTTAAAAAATTTATTGCGCCATTTCATGCAACAACGTCAACGAATTAAATCGAGAAAGAAAAATTCCCGTTTCCGGGAACAGTTTCTGGATAGGTCCGGAGCGTTGTGCGTCGAATAATAATAATATTTTTTTCATGGCATCTGTTCACGGTCCGCTGGTTGGCCATATCGATACCATCGTTCACAGTTCGGCCCGTTGTTCGTTTCGCAACAGAAACGGTGTTGCGTGTACACAACGAAACGACGCTTGTGTTCCACTGGACCGTCAATGTTGCTCGGAACTGTGTCGAGTGGCAGAGTCGTCGCGATTGTTACCGAAGAGTGGATGGCAGCAAACAAAAAAAAAAGACAGAGAGAAAGAGAGCGAGAGAGAAACTGGGGTGTACGAAAGCATTTACGGCGGCATAGTTTCAAGTGCCTCGGCAGATATTGGTAACGAGGGACCAACAATGGTTATAATGTTTTACGAGGCTCTCTGCGTCCATGCCCGAAGTCCCTACGACTCGATGAATGGATCTGGATAGCGTTAGATAAGCGAACCGTGCACGGGGAAATGGTTTGCGCGAGGAGAGACGTACCCCTAAGCACGGTGGAACGACCGAACTCCCCTCGTGCCTCCGCACTGGTGAACACACGAGTGCGTATCTGTGTGAGCATTACGTCTCGATAGTATAATATTAGGCACTTTCTTAAACCATTTGCTCTTATCTCGATTTTTCATGTCACCAGCATTTTTTTTTTAATATTTTTTTGATCACACTTAACCTTCGCAAGATAATGTGTGCTCTCAAGGACCTCAGCTTCAGATTTTGTTTTAAATTTCATAGCAATAAAATTAAATCTGTTTGTTTACTTTTTATCCAGTGTTGAAACTTTTAAATTATATAAATTTTTTAAAATGCACACATAGCGCGTGGTCAAGATTGCGATCAAACAATAATTATGCCTGTAGCTGGTTTTTCTCAGAATTCTTGTAAGAAATTATTATAGGTATTTTGACGAGAGTCAATGGAATTTTAGAAAAATATTTTGTTCATCGCAGTTATACTAGAATCTCCACTTAAATAGCGCGTTCTCTGCGTGCAATTAATTCGTCTCTGCTTCGAACTAATTTCCGGCAGCCGTCGGAGTAAAAGGAAGGATGGCAAATCTTTTTTCTGGTTGGCAGTGTCAGAGAGGAGGGGTTATCGATGCCCTGGTCTGAGGAGGATCGAGAAGAACGAGAGAACCGTGTCGCGTAGAAAGTCTGCGTGTCGTCTAGGCGTCGAAGCGGTTCCTCCGAAAGATTGAGAGAGTGCATTTTATGTGTCGCTTCGATTCCCGGAGAGAAGAAGCCACCGATGAAAAACTCCGTAGTAAAAAGGACGAGAGGGGCAAGCAAGAGAGAAAGAGAGGGGGTGAGGGGGAGCAGAGAGAGAATTGATTTGATCCTACCGGAGCCGGCAAACCGTGACGCGACGAGCCGAGCCTGAGTCGACGATCGGAAAGGTTTTCTGTGACACGACGACAACGACGACGACGAGCTTCGACGATTCTTTGTTCCCCGATGACATCGAGTCCCATCTAGAATCGCCCGCAATACTCTTAAACGTTCTATATACCACGGGACACCGTAAGTCCGACAGCGGCGATCCCTGGAATCCCGCAGACTCAAAGTCAACGATTGCCCCAGCTCCGTTTGCTCATCGTTCGCTGGAATTCTAACGACTTCTACGCTCATCGACAAAAATATTGCACACCCTTTATTAGATTCTCGACGATTCAAAATTGTCCATGCTCTACGGCCCCCACCCTCTCCACAAAATTGAAAATCAATTATACAGTTTTTTATCCATAACTGTCCCAAAAGTCTGACCTGTAAATGTCCCAGATCCATCCCCACTACTTGAGGATTTCCAACTTCTCTATTTTCCATTATTTTTTGATGGGACTAGAATGGCCATATTTCTGGCATTTTTCTAATAACAATCATACCAAATATGATATAATTCCGATGATAATTACTTGTGTAATAGATAATTAAAGTTTCGAGCGCAAGGAAAGATGTTATACGTTATCCTTCATCGCGCCCGAAACTTTAATTATCTATTACACAAGTAAATATCATCGGAATTATATATCATATTGGGTATGATTTGAATTAGAAAAATGCCACAAATATGGTCATCGAAGTCCCATCAATAAATAATGAAAAACAATGAAGTTGGAAATTTGGATTAACTATGTTCACAGAATATTGTCCCTGCCACATAAGTGTCCCTCGGCAGACCCGTACTAAGGACTTGTATAAAATACTGTATTTTCATCGTTCTGCGTGGTTTCAATCAAATCTTTCAGATTGGACGTAGGTTCATGGTATTTCAAGATTTTCTTTAATTAATATATTAATAAATTAATGTAAACAGCGCACATCGATTTTCAATTTTTTCGTCAATCAAATGTTTCGCCGGAATATTTATCTCGACTTTAATGAAATTTTGTCGAATCAAGAGCCCGTTTCAGTGGAAATTCGCTGGCCCAAAAAAGAGTAATGTTTCGTTCCGCTAATTACCAGTAGCGCCTTATGAAATTTAGATATCGCGTATTGAAGAGAAGCAATGACTCGGCAGGTCGCGAACGAAATTCCAGGTCACCGAAGGGGTTGTCAGTGGTTAGCTAGTGTTGTTAGTCGCGCGAAAGTGTCGCCGCATTTAATTCTCTGTTTCCGGGTCTCCGGTCGTCTCATTGACTTCCACTTCACGTCCACGCGTCACATGCCAAACGACTACGCGCAGTCATTTGCGGTTTTTGGGTCAACATTGAAATCCACTTCTCTCGGCCCGGAGAACTCCGGGCGCAATGTATCCTCGAACTAGAGGCGTCGTCGCACCTCCCCCGCCGCCTTCTACCCCATCCGATGCCGTAATTACCGTAATTCGTTAGCGAGTCGAAGAAAATGCCGGGATCGATTCACAGTTGCAACTCGGACGGGCCAGCGAGCTCCAAACGGATCGCGTTCATTATTTTACTATTATATTTTGCTGAGCTCTCCTCCATAGAAATATCTCTCTCGCCGTTACTCCTTCATTTAAGAAATAATTGTAGAAAGAAATTGTTTCTCTCTTCATTGAGTAACATTTTCATCGGAAAATTATTTTGAAAATTTGAATATTATACAGAATGTCCCAAAACTGTTTGGAGTACAACATTTATGGAACACCCTGTATTATAGTAATATACAAATATACTCATTTATACAGGGTGTCCCAACATTCTTGAGATCATTTGAAGTAACATTTTCCTTTGTATAAATGGCGCTCGCGGCTTTGTTAATGAGTTATTAACGAAAAACACGGACCAACCAACACGCGTCTAGGTCGCGCTCTGATTGGTCCGAGTTTTTCGTTAATAACTCATTAACGAAGCCGCGGACGTCATTTTCGCAAAGGAAAATGTTGCTTCAAATGAACTCAAGAACCAATTTCCGGATGTTGAAGGAATTTTGGGACACCCTGCATATTATAGTGAATCTCTCAGGGTGCTGAATTTAATATTTTAGGAATCTAACTAAATTTCTATAAAATTGCTGTGCGAACAGCTGGTATTCGAAATGGTGTTCGAAAAATAATTCCGAACGGAATTGTAACCTGAATCCTCGACAACGAAAACCGAATGTACGCTGTTCCAATGGCGGAGTACAGATAGACGAAGTTTCACTGTAATTGAATTGTGGATTGTTCGTATTTATGGTCAAAATCTGTACGCGAAACGTAGAACAATCGAAACTTCCGAAGAATGTGCAACTACTGTTACATCCCCCTCGAGTTTCAATAGAATTTCGTTTATCCGCAGCAGGTTTATGCGAGCAAGTTCTTGTTATATGAACTCATAACTGAGCCTCTACTATCTGAACTTCCAGCGTAGTTTCTGTTGTACGAGCATAAGTGTAGATAGACTGACTTTCCGTAAACAATTGAATGTTTAGGTCGAAATTGGTGCTCAACCTTAGTTATCGAAGCGTTAACTCTTCGAACTAGTAAGAGGGTTGGGGTAACTAATGAGCCCCTGTTATTCGGACGGTCTTGTACCCTAAGAGATTTGGATAAACCAAATTCATAAACTGGTAGTAACAATATAATATCGATAGTGAACGATTAGCGGAAATTTAATTTAAACAATTGTATTATAAACTAAAAACAATTTAAGTTTATAATACAATTCTACATATTCCCTTATAAAAACGACAAGATTGATTTTATTTTTATTAATCAATTCTTATAAAATCGTTTTTATTATTTCAATAATTGTAAAATAATAAATCTGGAACCGTTCAATTTTCACCGGTAGTGGTAGGTTTACTGTTGATAAAATAATTAAAAGAAGAAAGAAATTTATAATTATTTCTAATTATAAGAATCTAAAGTTACTTGAAAATTTATTTTCTTGAAAAGTGAAAAATATTCTAATAATGTCTTGAAATGTCTTTTCTGTTTTATCGAAACCCTGAACAAATTATTTTGTCCATCTATTTCTAGTGTCAGGCGGACCACTGTGCGCTGATTAGAACATTGTTTGCAACGATCGAGAGTGTCGTGAATATTCCTCAAAGTTTTTACGACTCGAGCGGGCATATCTGGTCTGTCTTCTGGCGGATAGGACGGTCGCGAAATTGAACGAGACTGCTGAATCGTGCCGGATGCTTGGGCCCCGAGCTAGAATCGAGGGATTCGCAAATTCACCGTAAAATCTTCTGCAAACGGGGGTAACGGTAACTCATTTCCGTTTCATCGGGAGTTCCCCGTTCGAATTAAAAGTGCTCGGTGGGTCGGCAAACGAAGACCGAACGGATGGCAGGTATGGGGTGGGGGTGAGAGGCAGGATGGCAAGGGGGTGAAAAAGGATGGTGGATTAATTAACGTGAGGTAAGGTAACGTAACGTAATTACGTTCTCGCATTGTGAGAATCGGCCGGCGGCGTCGCGTCACGTCGCTTCGAGGCCGAATTGAACCTCGGGAAACTTGATACTGGAGACTTGAGACACACCGAGTGAATGGACCCCGATGACTGGCAGCCAGGACGTGCTTTTCTATTTCCAGGACCCTGCGCGTCGAACGTCCTCAGGAATAATTACTCGTCTTTCGACTGCGCGGTATTTTTTGAAGTGAAACTTCTTTGTTTTTCTTGTGTATATTTTTTTGTATTGCTTGTTCCTGATTTTGTTTTTTTTTTTATTAGTTGCTCCGAATATTGTTTTTTTTTTGTATTGATTGTTCCTGATCTTGTTATTTTTTTAACATTTCCAATCTTAATAAGCTTCTAAACATTACTAGACTGCAAGAAGTTTCACTTCTACCGCCCATGATTTTCCACGTGTTTTTTTTGTGCACAGCACACTATCTGAAAGTTTCGAATACCAACGACGAAAAGAACGTTCTGTGCTCTCGGACCGTCGAAGATACTGTTCTCTCCAAGAAATTATTTCAGTGTCTCACTGTTTTCTTTATACTGGTTCTCCTAAAAATGTACTTCCTCGGAAGGGTAGATCCTTGGGGTGATTTCAAGCAACTTCTCCCTTTACGAAAATGTCCTCCGAGATCTTCTTAAGAAGACATTAACGAAAATGTGGGCGGATTCCGAATCCGCGCGCAGATTGAACCGTGTTTGTCGCAGAAAACATTATTCCGTAAAGAGAAAAGTTACTTCCAATGACCTCAAGAAACACCCCTTTAAAGGAAGAGATTTTTAGGACACTCTTAATATATATATCTTCTCTACAATATACGTCTAGGTATATTCTCTATATACCTTTTAAGGATTGCGAACAGAGGGTAGAAATGTTACAGCTGGCGAAGATCGTTTCCATCTCATTCTCAGGTATCTACCGAGTCATAGTACTTTACGACGGTTCCTTAGTCGTTGTCGGATCGATGACTCGATGATCGTCACCCCTCGTGTTAATTTGATCCGGTAAATTTCGGATCGGATCGCTCGAAATTTCGAGGAAAGGGAATCGAGAGTTGGTGACGTGCGCGCTCTCGCACGATCCTCTCGGGGAAAATTTCAATTTCCAAGTGATCGTTCTTACGGCTCCCTCGGGCTCGATCCATCCCCTTTTCCATTCCCTTTTTCCAACTCGGAAATCACTGTAAACTGCGCACGTAGAGCGGCAATTAATGATTGCCCCGATGAAACTTGGTCGCGGTAGAGCGACAGAGAGGAAACCACCTCTTCTCTTTCGTGTTCCCTGGCTTCTTTTTCTACCGGAGCCGAACCGGCCTGATTTCGAAGAGGCTTTGACGGGCTATCGAATCGTTTTGCTCCTCTTCTCTCTCTCTCTCTTCCTTTTCCGCGAGACTCGCGTGGAAATGATTGCTTCGCCGATATATACACCGCGTGCGCGAAACATGAACACGCGAGACGCGCGCACCGAAAGCCGACTCTGTGATCTTTCCATTAAAATTTCGATTAAGCCCGAGACGGAGAGCATCGACGCGAGTAGTATCGAAACTCCGAGATTCCTGGCCTCTTCGGTATCGATAGCACGCAGCCCAGCCACCGATGAAAAATTCTCCTTGGCGATATCTATCTCGCATAAATTGCCTCGTTCAACGGGAGAGCCGTGCCGCCCCGGATAGAAGAACAATTTCAAACTTCGGCCTGATCGGTATGCTAAATTGAATCGAGGTTTTCGGTACAGCCCGACACGGATCTCTGCTTTATAACATCCGACACTATTTTATCTCGCTGTCCTTAACTCGGATTAATTACAAATTTCTTTTTGTAATGCCGACATTTCTTACATAGCTATTATTATTATTTATTATAGACGAGCAGAAGCCCTTTTTACATAAGTATTTACAAAGAACTATTTTAAGACAAATTTCAATTAAATACTATAATTGATCGATACCTTTTGTGTGTTTTTTTAAGTATATTTAAAATACTAGTTTTCTAGTATGTTTATGATATAATTTATATCATTTTTTATGTTAGGAAAATAATATTTCTATCAGTTCGCTTAGGTTCCTAAATCGTGCCGCAATTGAAACTCTTAAATCGTAGCAGTACAATTTAAGAAATCGCACTGAAATTTTTTTATCTAGGATTTAATTCACTAAAACTGCTCTCAAATCACTCTTTTAATTTCATTGTATACGTAGAATTTGTATCCAGAAGTTTTCTGCAAAAATCAAAGTATAATTGCGAATAACAATTTATGTAAAAATGTGTATATTGTCTATTAGATATATAAAAAATCCCTTAGGTAGTACAATTTTGGCAATTTTCCTCCTAAACATTATTTTTGAACATTAACTTTGTCTTAGTTTTATTGCAATTGGTATAAAATTTTCCTCTGAAAAGAATCGTATTTTTTACAGGAAACGTTTGGCGAGTTTTAACTTTTTTCAGATTTGATTTTGATCGGAGGGTCTCCAGTGATGACGTCCTCGTTACCAAACAAGATCCTGTAACGCGTTACATCGTTTCAATCCGTTGCCGGCGGATATATTCGCGCGAATCGTTCGTTTCGCGATGGTCTTGCGAGAGGAACGGACCAGACTGCTAATGGGGAGGGAAAAAGGGGAGAAACCGGGACAGAACGGAGCTGACAGCGAGTTGCGGGGGTGGTCCGTTCGTAAAACAAGCTGTCGCTGCGCGAAGTGGATGCTTTTAGCCGACGCGATGCAACGCGCCGTAAACCGGCAGGATTGGATTTCTTGCGGCTACGTCCGTTTTCGTTCCGCTGGCTGGCCGGTGACAAAAGCGGAATTTAAAACTGACCCAAACAGAGTACAGCGGAACGGAGGTGAGCGAAACGGTGCACAATAGGGCCGAACCGGCCTAAACGCGACAAAAACTCAACTTCACCGACGTGTCCCGATAAAAATAATATTGTAGATGCCAAGCTCAATACTCCAATGAAACTAAATTTGATCATTGATTTTTATTTTGACATTGTGCTCGATAGTCGTGTTGTTCACATGTACTGTCTAGTCATTAAAATTGTATCAATTTTCATTTTGATATCTCCAACATCTTTCGGCTCGTACTAAATTAAAAATTATTAACAATTTGTGATATTTATATTGAATACACAGTACTAGAGGCAACGATTGCGTGATTAAATTGAACACAAATAAATAGGACGCAAGCAGCTTGTTTGCATTGCAAGCAAGTGAAGGACTAACATCGATTCGTAATATCGAGATTGAAATTTAGAATAGGGTCCAGCTCAATGATTTTAATGAACTTGAAATATGTTGTGATGATCGTCATTCTTAACATTCTTTCGAATAACAACTGTTTCCTTTATCTCTTACGATCTAAAATAATAAAAATCCTTAATATATAATTGCGTGTGTAAAAATTAAACCATTGTAAATTATATAGTTCCAGTTAACTTCCCTGTTAAAAAAACAAAAAGGAAAGAAAAACTAAAAACAACGGTTCTATTGAGTAAACTTACTTGCCAAGTGAAAAATTATTTAAGAGTTAGTATTATAAACACGTGCTGGCTACATGCCGGCATAATACAGAGCATAATTCTTTCGAACGGTTAGTTCGGCCATTTCAAACGAATATTGTATGACGTTTCAAACGTCGTTTGCGCGTTGTCGCGTAAAACGGGAGGCTCGAACAATTTCCATTAGGATGATCGACTCGGCTTGACGGGTTCGAGAGTTCCGAGGGGGGTCCCGTCGCTCCTCGGGCTTGTCCCCGGAGCTGTCTCGAGCTCGGCCGCGTACGCCTCGGAAAAGTTTGAATTACAGTCGCCATAGGTGTTTGCGGCCTGTGCGATGGAGCCAGAATTTCAAATCAGTCCATTCCGAGTCCTCTGTCCCCGGGGTGTATCGAGCTCGTAGTGCGCCTGCCCGCGGCAAAGTTGAAAACCGTGTCCGTCCTCAGTATAACTAGTTTCCCTTTCGGAGATTGGATCGTTTCCCGCGACCGGCCCAGCAGCGACCCGGCGCCGATCATTTTTCACCCGGGGCCGAATATACTTTCCTCGTAGGATCCTCTCTGGAAACGCAGTTTTACCGACCTGGATTCAATCGGCACCGCGTCGGTCTTACAAATATTTGCCGTTTCCGGACGGCTTCCGGCGGCCAGAACTGCCTCGACAGCACTCATCTTGCTAAGAGGCTCGTTCGTTTCATCGGCCACCAGCCGAATCCGGAGAGATTGCTCGATAGACAGCGCGTGCAACATGCTACCGAGTCAACGGAGGTCCGATCGCTACCATAGATTGCTGCTCTGTGTCAAATTACATATAGCGATCGACCCTTGTACAATAACTAGTCGGACTAGTGGTAAGTAGTGATGGGATTCTGAATTACTTTAAATCGCTTCGTTTCAATATTTACGACAGAAAATTCGAAGCTTAGAACTCTTGAAACTCTTGGATGTCTTGAAAGTTTTCAAACTTTGGAAGATTTGTAAGAATTGGAACTCTTGAAATGTTACATCTATGAGTAATAGTATGAACGTGCCAATATAATAAAAAGTTTATTATTAATTTATAAAATTCAAGAGTTTTCAGAATTATCTATTATTATTATTATTTCGAATAAATATCGAATCGATTCGAAACTCTGTGAAGATTGATTTGGTAATTATACAGAGAAGGTCTGCGTACTCCGATTTTGATGAAATTTTAATATGTTATAGATTTCGACATTTTGAACAACTTTTTCCTATTCCAATATAGGGGGGTCGCTTTTAGATTTCGAGATATTTGCAAAAGACTATCGCTAATACTGTATTGAATTTTTAGTATTCCTGCATGGTCCGCAGCAACGATAGTTTTTTGCAAATATTTCAAAAACTAAAAGCGATCCTCTATATTGGAAAAGGAAAAAGTTGTTCAGAATGTGTTACTGCATAACATATTAAAATTTCATCAAAATCGGAGAACGCAAACCTTTTCTATATAACTACCATTGATTTGTTCGAAAACTTGCAAGAGAAAGTATTGTATGCCCATCACTAGTGTTGAGGATCTACTAAATATGAATATAGCAACTTTCTTTCAGAGCAAAATGTCCTTTTTACAGGTAGAGTCATCAGGAACATATAAGGTCGATTCTGCTTTTCTATATGTAATAAAAAAACATAAAAAAAACTTTTTAAAACCCTTATATTAGAATGCACTAAAAAGGAGAAAATAAAAGATTTGAGTGCTAAACTATATTAACGTAATCTTCATGGACGTTCAAAGTTACTCAAAGACAATAGGAATAGAAAATAAATTGTTGTTATAAATTCACAGTATTGTCCAAGCCGAATGCTGAAATTCTCCTGGTACGTCCGTGAACCAGCGGCGCGGCGGCGACCTTGCGATTCAATTGAAAACCGTGTTCGCGTTAAGAGAATTCTTCGAAGCGGAAAAAGGGGTCGCGGAAGAATCGCGGAAATTCCAGTTGCCAGCTATGAATGACAACGCGTTTGTTGCAAGAACGCTGTCAGCGCCGCGTCTCGTCAAGCAGCGTGCTTCTTTCCTGCGGTTATTTCCCGCGGTGTTTGCAAGCTTGGGTTGGTTCTTCGCGCGGAGGAAAAACAATTTCGCACGCGATGGTCAAAAAATGTTGCCGCGACGAAACGTTGCGCCGCGTGCCAGTCCGTTGCACACTGAACATACTGCACACGCATCTGCACGCCGGTCTGCTCGCGCAAATTGCATTCGTCAACCGCGAAAATTTGCGGCCGAGTTATTACGTTTGAGCGAGGTGGTCCCAAATCAGGATTTAATTCAGAATCACCGCAATTATTGGATCGTTCGATATTGTTCTAGTGTTACAAACTAAATCCGAAATAAATGTACATCTTACAATCATGCACTATTTATAATCGTATTGATTTTTTTATTAAATCTTTACAAAATATACTATTATACACCATTATTATATTATTATATTTTTTCTTTCTTTTTGTGCATGTACCTTCTTTGTTATTAGACGAGCAGTCTAATACAAGGGCTTCAGTTCGTCTACAATATATAATAATAATAATTAGCGATATTTATAAATTTTCTCGTCTCGTAAAGGTGGGTGAAAAATTTCTAATAAAATATAAATAGTAAGGTGAGGTCTCTTAGACCCCGACAAATGAATTTCATAAATATCCTTGTTTTTAATTAAGTTTGGATAAAGAATTCCACAGGATAAAAAAAAAACAAACAAAACAGATTTAATTTTCTTCATATAAACGCCAGCTTTTTCCGTGGTATAATGTTCTCGAAGTACTCGCTGTTTATTCAGTAGAAAAATATTTTAAACTACTGTGTCCAAGTTAGACGAGGTGTCCAAATTGAAGCTGGTTCCTCGACACAAAAACATCATCGGTGCGTCGTCTCCTCTCGAAGTTATTCCGAATCGACGTATCGATCGCGTCGCTCCATCGCCTTGAAATCGTTCTCGGAGGATCAGCCAGGCAGGTGGCTGACCGGAAAGGCGGGGGAAAGCTGAGGAGCAGACAAAAGTGAAAGAAAAGGACAGAGAGAGACGGGGAAAGGGAGAGAAGAAGAAACAGAAAGAGGGGAAGATCGGGGAAATAAAGATAGACGGCGGGGATTGGTAAGAAGGAAAAGCGTTCTTAGCCCCCGGGGGACTATTATGCAAAGTGGGAAACAGATGCACGGCTCTCAGGAGCCGCGATGCTCTTATTTTTCGGGAGCCGGGCAGCAAACGTTTCTCTTCCTTTTCGGCCAGGGACACACCGGAGAGAAAAAAATTCCGGCCTGTTCTCTCTCCACCCCTCTGCGGAGGTGTCTGGTGTTCTCCCGTGAAATGCTACTTTCTCTCTTTCTCTTTGAACCTCTGCGGAACGCGACAGGAACGTAGGTTTCCTCGCGGAAGTCGCAAAGTCTACCCCCGGACGTTCAGAAACATTCGGACTTCTAACGCTGCCGCATAAACCAGACCACGACTACCCTTTGCAACTGCTGGGATGCTTGCTATACCGTCTCTCTGCCTCTTTCTCTGTCCTCTTCGGTGACGCTTTCCCTTTAATCCTCCGGCTCCCTGTTCGCTTGCAATTGCTACCCTATCTCTCTTTGAAACGGACGAGTACTCCGAGCGGAATACAAACGAGCACCACGCATCCGGCAAAAATATTCGAACAGTTTCGGTTGTACGCGTCTTCCGGATGCGGAGCTGTTGCATCCGGAATTATAGATTGCTCATACGGCAATTTTTTTCGCGAAGTAGGGTAACTGCACCGGTGAATGAACATTTAAGAAATTGTTCAGGAAGATATTTTATTTAAAAAAAAAAGTGAATTAAAGGAATCTCATATATGCCCTATACTTCATTTGTCAAAAATAAATGAACACAAATAAAATGAAATTATTATTGTCTCTTTACTAAACGTTAAATAAAATTTTTTAAAAATACCAGTTAATGAACACTACATTCTAGTAATTATTGAAATTTGTTAAAATATACAAAAGCGTTCATTTACTGGTGCAGGTACCATAGTTACAAGGAAGAGCAATCAATTTTTTAAACTAACACTTTATCTACTATTCGAGACTTTAAGCTCGTATTACGTTGCAAGAGTACGTCAGACTTTTTTACGAGCTGAATTCGGTCCGGAGGTCGTCAGCCATCATGTCACCCCAGCGTCGACCTTCGAGTACCATTCTGAAATATTCATAGACCCCGATCGTCCTTGCTAATTGATACCCCCTCGCGTCGGGATCTCACGGTGCCAACAGGTGTTCGTCCCTGTATCCAACTCTATTCGCCGGAAACTGGCGAAGATCGCAGAGATTGTTCACTAAATCGCCTTGGAATCGCTCGCAATTTATGCGAACCATAGTTAAATTAGAATCAGTAGGCTCGGGAACCTTATGCACAATAAAAAGTGCCTACATTGATTGCAAGACAAGAGCTAGAATAAATATAATTTACTAGGGTAATTGCACCAGAGTGAATGAAGATATTTTATTTTAAAAAAATATGTGAATTAAAGGAATCTCATAGATGCCAAATGGCTCCCTATACTTCATTTGTCAAAGATAAATGAACACGAATAAAATGAAATTATTATCATTTTTCTTTGTTAAACGTTAAATAAAAAATATAAAAAATACCAGTCAATGAACACTACATTCTAGTAATTATTGGTAATAATAATTATTAATAAATATTATTATTAATAACTATAAAGCGTTCATTTACTGGTGCCCGTTTATTCACTGGTGCAGTTACCCTATATCATAATTCTATTCTATTTCGTTTGAATAAATTTCGTGGAGCAATGCAATAATAGATCAAGATTCGACTATCGCTTATTTCGCCGACAGATAAGATCGACATGCTGAAACGGAAATAGTTTATTACTGTCCTTAATATTTCATCGTTCGAGTGTAATGGATATCTTTTTCGTGGCGACAGCTGGAACAAGATCCCGTGCATCATCCGCAGGCTCTTCCTTTTCACCGTCGTTCAACTATTTCCCGAATGTACGGAATCGATCGGATTAATCGGAGCCTCTTTTCCCCAGACTCTTTCTCTCCCTCTCTCTCGTTTCCTCTCTTTTTTGCTCTTTCCAGCTCAACGTGTTCCTATTTGCATTTCACGCGCTTCATCCTTCTAATTGCAGCTCTCAATTTTTCGCGAGCCACGTCGAATCCTTTCCGCCGTGTCGGGCTTTCTTTAATCAAATAGACGCTCCGAGTTTTTAATCCGAATTTCAAATATTCGACAATATTTCACCCGGTTGAACCGTAAAATTCGGGTAATCCCTGCGCAATCGGCTGTGCTGAATGCCCCCGGTGTTCGAAAACGCGCGCCGACGCGAGCTTGCTGTTCCGGAAGTTGCGGAACGAAAGAAACGGTCTTCGTTAAATCGTAATAATCGTTCGCCTGGAACGGTCCGTTTTACGGCCACCGTTTTCCACCAACTATGGTCCCGGCGATATCCTATGATTTTCGCGTTAAATAAACAGCCAACGCAAGACTGACCCCATTTTCACCGAGATATACACACGCGCGCGTGCACGATTCACCGAAGTGAACGGCTCCTCCATTAAGCCTCTGTGATCCCAGATTTTTTTCGAAATATTCCTCTAGGAAATTTGCGTCGTGCATCAAAGTCTTACATAGTTGCAAGAAAGCATCGGGTCACAGTCAAGCAGCTAATTTTGAAAGTGTATAACTTGTGTACCTGTGATCTCCGGCCACTCAAATTTACATTGTTGCCATTTTCTCGTCGAAAGCTTCTGGGTTGTGTAAAAGGAGATGAAAATTTTGATCCTCCAAAGTGAAGTTCGACTTACTACTACGTTC
>CM052324.1:8835898-8852939 GCA_028455615.1 Lasioglossum zephyrum | reverse complement strand
ATATTGCCCTTTGCCCCTCGTCGCGCGACACTCGGTAGTACATCATCGCGTGCAGCGATCCCCACTCCGCGCGCTCCCTACTCCACTATGCGTCCCCACTCCGACTCCGACCCCGCTCCACTGGCCTACTTCGCACCGAAGGAGCTCAGTGTACTTACTGGGTTGGTTTGGATTAGGTTCTGGCGACGAGGACCGACGATTCTGCTCGGTAAGCGGGTCTTACTAAATTACGCTCTGTAGTAAAGGCTAAAAAGTAGAACATAAAAAAAAATATATAAAAACCACGCTTATATTAGAATGCACTAAAAAGGAGAAAATAATATTTTTAGATATTAGTGACTATAAATAAAAGCGTGGAGCACCAAACTATATTAGCCAGCACTAATGTAACTATAAAACTAAACTATTATTACCCAGCACTATCCCACCAGTGTTCCGATTACAATCAAAGTTTTTTGCGCATGCGCGGCAATTTCAGCCTCAGTAACATAATCTTTCCGATGAAATCGGTTGCGGGAATGTACGATAAAGCAGCGGTTTCTTTGAATTGGCATAAAACACCAGAAATCGGTGGATAGGCACGTTTCGACCAAAACAGCGGAAAGAATATTGACCAGCGGGGCCGTATGAAACGTTTGACTGCGCCGCGAAAGAGAGAGAAAGGCGAGAGGAAAAAGTTATCGTGTCGCAACGACTTGTACCGGATTCTTTTCGCTGCAGCCGCGGAAGTATATGGGAATAAAGTCACTCGTAAAACCGCGCGCGGTTTCCGTATCTCCGGCAGGCAGGCAGGCAGGCAGGCAGCGTGGCAGGTTCGCTTAACGCGTTTTCACATATTTGTCGAGCAACGACGCCGATAATTCGCAAAAACGTGGAAACATCCTCGTCGTTATTTCGCCGTTCTCGAGGTCGCGTGCACGCCTCCCGCACAAAGACAGTATAGCGATTCCAAAAACGACCGTAACCGCGATCCAGGCGAGCGACGGCTCTTCCGCCAGTGCCACGATAAGCGAATCACGGACTACAAACGCTACAATTCTCCGCTGCACTTTTCGCAAATAAACGGGCCAACTATTTTTCGAATGTAACCTACAGAAAAAAGAAAGACTGCGCGGTACAACGTTTCAAAAGATGCGATTAAACACGTACCATACCATTAATATTTCGTGCATGTGTTTACATTTCATGTGAGCACAATGTCGAGCCATTTTAGTCGGTTTTTAAAAAACAATTGCTTTTTCAATTGCGTTTTCAGTTACTGTAAACGTCACGTAGATGGAGAATGTAAAGCGAGAGACAAGTGTTAATCTGACGACAAGCAAGAATAGCTGTGAAATAAGAGACAGTGGTGTTAGGGGTAATAATTCGCTGTTTGGCGGATTTGTCTCGTCGAATTTTGCTTGGTATAATCACGGACGGCAATAAGACGTCCGCAGGAGACATCCGACAAGTTTCATGCCAGCCGGATGATTGGTTTCCGAGATACCGTAACAACCAATCCGACTAACGTCGTTTTGAGAAGAGCACATTTAAAGTTTCAAGCTCTGTCGTAAAGTATACGAGAGGCCCGAGCTCTCTGCTCCGAAGCCAACGGGGACACGGATACTTCCAATTTGTCTATAATTCTCCGGGATTATATTTTCCCGATAACGAAACAGTGAAAAGTTTCGATTTTCGAAACCTTTCGAATTGCGAGGCTGGCCGGCCACGGCCGGGAAAGAATAGGCAGGGGTGCAGATTAATTAAAAACTGCACGGACTTCCTCGATATTGCGCAACCGTAATTTTTGTCATGCGTCGACTGCCGGGGAAATTGTCGCAAACAAGGGAAAAGGTAGAAGAATGGGAGAGGGGGGTTGGAGTAGCGCAGTGTACACCCGTGGCAGCCGGCGAAATTCGCAGAGGCACGGCGACAAGCCGCATTTTCTGGAAGGGCGTGGTGCGTCGGTGATTGCATATGAGAGGCAACCGCAAAATGCAGGCTACGCGGCCCGTTCTGTACGCGCCATCGCCTTTCGCCGTTCCGCAGATTTCCGACGCTCTACCGCCGCGCCGTTTCGCAGCCCCGCTATTTGCATAAAGAATACCGAACAAATTCGGGATCATAATTTTTCCCAGCCCGAAAATCTCACTGGCACATACGAGACGAGCAAAAAAATCAGTCGGAATCGTACGCTGCAATTCGGGAACGTCAGTTTTAGCGGTGGGCAATTATGTATAATACAATACATAATTCAATGCATAATATGCATGTATAATGCGATGCATAATAGAAACGTGTAATACAATGCATAATATACATTGGGTATACATATATAATATATAATGTATATTCTGTAAACGATACCGTTACGAGCCGAGAGTTAGGCAACCTATGGGTGTTCGAGAGGATTGGTTGGTTTTACATGTAAGTGACTGTTACAACACCGGATGGTAAGCTGGATCGAGAAAATTGATGACGTTTTACCATAACTTTTGAACCATAAGAAATATCCACATGAAATTTGATTAATGTTCATTAAAAAATTATTTGGTAATTATATAGAATAGGTCTGCGCACTCCGATTTTGATGAAATTTTAATATGTTATAGATTTTGATATTTTGAACAACTTTTTCCTTTTCCAATGTAGGGGTATCGCTTTTAGTTTTCGAGATATTTGCAAAAAACTATCGCTAATGCTGTATTGAATTTTTCGTATTCCTACATGCTCCGCAGCAACGTAAACCTATTTACGTAAATCCATTAGCGATAATCTTTTGCAAATATCTCGAAAACTAAAAGCAACCCCCCTATATTGGAAAGGAAAAAGTTTTTAGTTTTTAATTTTCGAGATATTTGCAAAAGACTATCGCTAATACTGTATCGAATTTTTCGTATTCCTGCATTCTAATATATATTTTTACGCGAGATGTTTTTTGGATCAATGATTTTGGTGTTCCCAAATTTTTCATAAAATCAAAAGTGTTCCCCGACTTAAAAAAGATTAAGAACGAAGGTGTAGAGACACAATCGGAAACGTCTACATACGTAACAATCCAATGCATAATATACACTGTGTATATACAATGCATTATATAGACACATTGCGTATTATGTACAATGTACTGTATTGTCTACATACAATGTAATATACATTGTATACACATTACATTGTAAGCTAATGTGGAAGCTCATTAAACTGAAATTGAGAAAGCATATGTTCTTCCAGTACCATATACAGCATTTTCAGAGAATTCCTCTATTTCCAAGAGCATTGTTCACAGCATCCCGTTTGATTGATCCCAGAAAATAATTTCGTGCATCTGCTCCTTGGAAATACTGTTCCCCGTGCACCGCTCGAGCCAATAACAATCGGGAAGCCGGTCGTGAATAAAATTCGCCGCGACCGCGATTATTTATATCTCGATTCAGTCTCGAGAACGAAAAGTACGAGTGGCAATCGAAGTTGAAGCGTGCTCTCCCTCGAAGTGCGCGTCGCAATTATTTTCAACGACGCGACCGAGAAATGGAGACCGAAACGGACGGACGGATCCGGGAAAAATGGCCTCGTAAACTTTTCCGGAGAACCGTTTACCGATCACGATATTAGTTCCACCGAAATCGCTATTCAAATAATCTATTTAATACCTTATTTAGTTGGTTCGTAGCTGAACTTATAGATTGTTATACATCCACGAGATTGCAAATATACGGCCGACGTATAAAAAATAGACGATTTTACTAAGAAAATTTTCAAATCCGTCCAATAAACCAGCAGAAGAATGGCACTAATAAACTTTAATATATTAAATTTAAGGAGAAAATGTTTCAACGAAACCATCAAGATCATTCGAATTTTTGGTAATTATATAGAAAAGGTCTGCGTACTCCAATTTTGATGAAATTTTAATATGTTATGCAGCAACACATTCTGAACAACTTTTTCCTTTTCCAATATAGGGAGGTTGCTTTTAGTTTTTGAGATATTTGCAAAAAACTATTGCGAATACTATTGCCGCGGAGCATGCATACGAAAAATTCAATACAGTGCTAGCGATAGTCTTTTGCAAATATCTCGAAAACTAAAAGCTACCCACCTATATTGTAAAAGTAAATACTTGTTCAAAATGTGGAAATCTATAACACATTAAAATTTCATCATAATTGGAGTACGCAGACCTTTTCTATATAATTACTGAATTTTTAAGTATACTCACGAAGCTGACATTAAAACGAATCCAACGATCTACCATATTGTGGCGTTGATCCTATAAAGGACTCCAGTAGAGTTTTTCTCGTCATAAATGCACGAGGACTCGGCTCATCATTCCTGCTTTTGTAGATCGAGGATTCGGTGCATCGTCAGACGAGACGAGAACTTCGCGAGTTAAGATTCCTGAGGGTGTCGTTCTCGTTGCGGTTCAGCTCTCGGGCCATTTGCCATTCAGCTGTTCGCCATGGCATCGCGTCGTCGTGCAATCGCCACTGAAACGACTCTGCGCTTTGGTTCGAAGGCCTATCGTAAACCGCGACGCAACGGTTCCTAGAATCCCGAACAATGCTCGAGGAAAGAAGAATGACGGGGGGAGAAGCAAAGTAGATCCGCGGATCTACGCGTATCGCGGAACTATAGTGAGCCAGACGGTGATGGCTGGTTTGGAAATGGCGACGATATCGTACCGGCCCCGTTGCCTTGCGCTCTCTTAAAAGTGGCGAGACTTGCTCTTTCTTGTTTCCTGTACAATCGTTGAATATGAATGAGCCACGAACAGCACACAGTCACAGAACAAAGGCTTAGCGTCTCTGTCAATACACCAGCTGTGCACAGTTTGCAGAAATTTTGGAAAAACTGCACAGCTCTCGAGCGAAATATGTTTGCCATTTTTATGCATCTTCGATACTTTGAATAGCAAATCAGAACAAAATTGAGAAGTTTAAATGTACGATATCGAGAAATTTGGTCTGGCGAATATATTATTCTTAAAAATTCATTTTCAATTTTGGGAAAATCATTTTGACACCCATGTATATATTCTGGCACTAAAAGTATTTTTTCTGATGTTTTCAAATTTTTATTTTAATTTGATCATAGTCAGAAGCTTGCTAATTGGCACACACTTGGATTTTATGATTTCAGAGCTATTGGATTACGAAATTATGGCAGATTCCTCGAAAGAGAAGACTCAGCAACTCGCCGATACTTTTCTCGGTTTCTTCGAGTTCTTCTTAGTTTGTCAGTCCCCTCCTTTCTTTCTCCACGTTGAACTAGTACTCCGCTCGTAGGAGAGCCGTTAATCCGGTCTTAACGTCCGAATAGGTTACTAATGGCGACGCTGTATTTTTCCAAGGCCATCGAACCTTTGTGCGAGGATAATTAAGCGAGCTTTATCCTGCTAACGAGCGGACCGGACAACAATATTAATTAAACGAAACGTGTAAGGGAAGAGTAGAGAACGAGCCCCGTTTGTAGCTCACGCCTCTTTTCCCGTCCCCGAGGTTGCCGTTATGTGTATTTAACATGCTTTCAACCATTCTATTTACCCCGTTCTCCATATTTATCCTTTTGGTTCGCTCGAACCGGTCGGACGGGGGATGTTTTTAGAAATCCAAGCGAGAGCGCATGCTGTGGTTGCCACCGAAACGAACATCCTTCGCGGAAAATTGAATATTCAATATCCGAGTGCTGGCTGGCTGGCCTCGATTACCAATTCGCTCGAATTTCGAAGTCTCCGAGATACTCGCCAATTTTCAGCCGCTTTGAAAATTCGCGGACGCCCTTGCTCGAATCCGCTCGCCTTCATCGACGCAACACTAAACGATCAGGATCTGGAAAATGTGCGAAAGAGAACGAAATTCAAAGGGATCCTCCGTCTCTCTTTTTAAAACTGCGAGTTTTTATTAATAAACGTTCTCTCGTCTCTCTAGCTTTAAATCTCTATTTCGACATTTTTCAAATGCTACGCGAACGTTGAGCGCCTACAACCACGTCGCACTCGTCCGGTAACTCGTAAGGTACACAATTCCGTAAGTTTAGCTTTCCCGCAAACATGTTTCCCGGATTGTCATCGCTGATAAATTACTGCACGTTTGAAGAATGTCTGTAGCACCGTGTGCTTGGTGGAAAAGAGCGAAATAATGTAACAGTTGTCGTTTATATACAGTCTACTGTTTTTAGAAACAGAGTGGTAAAAATACAGGGTGGTTTCTTGTGAGCCTAATGGTTCCAATTCGTTCAAAATTTTAATAATAGCATGTGGTTGCAAATAGATATTCGTTTATAACTTTCGATCAAAAATTAAATGTATATATGTCTAATTTATATTTATGTATCATTTTCTGCAACAGACCAAGTGACCGATTTAAACAGTCGTCGTTTATAGAAACAGAGTCGTGAAAATGCAGGGTGGTTTCTTGTGCGTCCAATGATTCCAATTCGTATGAAATTTTAATCGTAGCATTTGGTTGCAAGTAAATATTCGTTAATAACTTTCGATCAAAAATTAAATGTCTATATATCTAATTTATATTTATGTATAATTTTAAGCAACAGACCTAGATTTAATATAAAAGCACGAGCAGTCCGTTTTCAACGAAATTGATGACAGCAGTACACTTTATAGGACCGTATTTTCTAAACAAACTCGAACCCAGTAAAACGAAGCTTCAAACCCCATCCACAATTACACAAAGCGAACTTCCAACGATCGAAAAATCATAAATACCGTAGCACCCGGCCGAGCCCCCAACTTATTCGAATTTAGTTCGACCGGGAACGAGCCCCGAGAATGACACCTAATGCACTCCGGTAATTTGTTCCGTGACCTAATTCTGGCCGGCAGCCACTCGAAGATTTAGTGCGATTTAATCCACCTGTTGGCGAAATAAATCTATCCAGAGGTCCGATTCGATTCCACGGTCCTGCAGCCGTTTCTAACTTTTTGAATTTCGTCCACCGAGTAAAAACCTCGGAGACGGTAAATCTTCGACTACGACGTTTCAGACAGAGAGGAGAGGGAGAGAGCGGACCACGTTTTTTTTGCGGCCCGATGAGAATTACTTTATCGTGTTCCCTCGGTCGACGTCTAATCTCCTCTTCTTTCTGCCCACCCACGATTGTATAAGGATGCACAGGAGGTCGGTAATTGTCGGAGCTGGATCGTTGTTCGTTCGCACTTTGCTTGAACATTTTAACAAATTTGCAACAAATTTATTCAATGGAAGAAAAATTGGAAAAGTGGTCTGCGAAAAAGGTGAAATTTTTATGAATTTATTAATCTATCTTTTTTTTCTTTGTCTTTGTGCCCATATCTCTTTTTTTCTTTTCTTTGTAAATATTTATGTAAAAAGAGTTTCTGCCCGTCTATAATAAATAATAATAATATTCTTTTTTTTCAATTGCTTTTGGCCCAAGTGTCGAAGCAAGCTGTTCCCGTGAGAAGTAGAGTGTTGAAGTTTAAAATTCCAACAGGGGATGGAAATATTCGCTGAAACCTTTATCGGGAGGTGCAACGAACAGCCTTGCATCGTGTTGCATCGCGCCGCTGCGCTCGCAGCGCCAGCAAATTTGTTCCGTAACGGCGACGTGGGACGGTACATTGCACGGTTGCTTGCCGTCACTAATTATTTCCCGTAACAAGCATGAAATATCCCCACGGGTACACGATGCCGTCGACGATGGTCCCGCAGGGGTGTTACGTAAGATTCGGCCGTTGTCTAACCTCCTACACTCTTTTCCTCCTTCCCCACCCTTCTCGTGACGTCTACCACCCAAGCACTGGGAACTGCACCGCCATTTTGTCTCGGGAAGTATCAGAAAAATAAAAATTTATAGCTATAGCCTGTCCCGTAAGTCTTAGATATCTCCACGATTGAGGGAAATTTCAAGTTTAAATTGAGGGAAACGTCAAGTTTAAATTGAGGGAAATTTCAAGTTTAAATTCCGGGAAATATGAAGAGAAATTCCCTCCAGTGTCTCAATTGTCTTGCGCCGATTCAACGCGAGATATTATCAAACTGATTCGACCAATAGGAATACAACGTGTTATTCGATACCTGTCCGATATCATAGCACGATACCCACGTATTGATGCATTGGTATTAATGAGTATGTCATTAAATCTGTCCCGCCACTAATTGTTACTGCTAATCCACGTACTTTAAACGCTTGACGGATTACGTTAATATAGAACTATTGCCCATTACTGGTTTCCAGATTGTTTGTTTGCCCCGTCAGCGTTCCCTAGTATTCGTTCCGTTTGATCCATTTCACTCACTGTTCTTTTTGCTGCAAATCACTAACCTCGCCGTTTCAGCATCTCCATTAGTAACGTACCATATTCTTCAGTATTTATCACCTGAAGTTTACCAAAACTTCGCAAAGTTTACATTTATTATTGTACAATTTGTGTACAAAAAAAAAATTACATTTAAAAATTGCCTCAATAAAATTCAATTGAATAATAATTAACTCTATTAAATTTAATTACCATACAAATTAACAATATTTTAAAATTCATGCCCTCCAAGATTAACATTTACTATAAAATTATTGTAATTTATAATCGAACCCATCTGAAGTTTATAATTTCAGTAAAATATTCCCTAAAAAAGCTGCCTCGCATTTTAATTGCATTGATTATACTACTTTAATTATTCGAAAGGTTCGAGGGGCTATATCGATCGGTGTATAGGAAAATTTGGTGAAAATATGGAACTTGAAAGATTCAATTCGGGGCGGGAGAAACGGGTATCGCGCGTGTAACGGTTGGTGATCGAGTGACAACAGCCGATAACGATTTCGGAATCGCCAGGAAAACCGGGTCGCGGCAGCGTCATCTTCTCCATTGTCCCGTTTGATTACGCCGGTCGTTCGTCAGAAAATATCCCCGCAGTTAGGACGCGCGCGGGCCCGGGGAATGTTTACGTGTTCAGCGATTCGTTTTCCAAGGGGAAACAATGGCGGGCGAACGCGTTGCGACGCGTTGCAACGCCAGCAACTCGATCGGATCGTGTTACCGAACCCATTAGTTGCGACGACAGAACGTTCCCGCCAGTAATCACGCTATTGTCCGGCGCATTTCATCCTGACAAATCCCAGTCGCCAGCTGCCTCCGCCGCCGAAAAACCTCGGGTGAGATACGAGCCATCGAGATCCTCCGAAACAACAGATTCCTTCGATCTCGTTACTCTCGAGAATACGGTCACCACTGGACACCTTGTCTTACGCTAAATTACTATCTTCGAGCACGCCGGGTTGCTTCGTTAGCGTCCGGACAAGCCCTTGGGAGCCCTTGTTCCCTCAATTGTGGCTAGATGCTTGTCTAGGATTTTCTGCGCTTATTGCATCTCTGATCTCTTTGAATTCGTCTACATGAACGAGAATGTTTAAAAGGATTTGCATTATCTAACAATTTCTTGTGGGATTTTCTTCTTAGTATGTAATAAATTTTGTGGTTTCGGTACACAGTTCGATTGATTATAGAAAACAACGCAATTATTTAAACATTAATCTCAACGTTTCAATCACTAATGGTAACTCCTCAATATTTTTTTAATTGTTTCCCTGAGGTCACTATATATGTATTATTTTTCAGACGCAAAAATGTCTTTCTTGAAAATGATCCATAGAGGCATCGAAACGTTGAAATGAATGTTTAAATAATTGCAAATATGCTGTTTTCTATAATTAAACGAACTGTGCGCTGAAACCACAAAATTTGTTATATAATAAAAAGATAATCTCACAAGAAATTGTTAGATAATGCAAATTCTTTTAAACATTCTCAATTTCATTATTGTTCGACAATATTTCCAAGCTATTGTAGAATATTGTATCTCCAGGATTTTATTAAAAATGTTTTCAAGGGAATCGATTGTGAATATTCATCACATCCAAGTGATACTGAATAGGATTGATCAGACGCGTCTGACCATAACCTGCCTAATCTACTTACTTGTACTTGGAAACAGATAGAATAATTGCAATCAGGTTCGAAGAATTATATATTCTTCTAGCATTATGTAACATACTCTTGTATGATTATTATTCGTCATTAGACATTTAATTTTTATGCAAAATCAAAATTGTTCAAATAGTTCAGGAACGGTAGCTAAATGAAAATTGTTTTTCTTCTGATGTCTACAGCATGGTAATTTACCATACCTCGCAGATTGTTTTACCAGTTGTAACTGGCATGAATAATCCCATTCTAAACTTGTCTTATCCTCAATCTCCATTCTCACAGATGGAATGAACAAGATTAATTATTCGTCTTTCGAGTTTTTAGCGTTGCGCCAATTTGACATGAAATGAGAAATTAAGTTGATTGTAAGACGCGGTAGAATTGAAATTAGGTAGAAACAACATTCGGTGCGAGTAAGATTAATTTGAAACAAGATTAAGTAGAAATGGAGGACAGGCGACGTCACATTTGATCGATCCGGAATGCCGGGAAACGTTCGCGAATAACCGCCAGGAACGTTGTCGCGGTTTTCCGCGCAGAATTTTCCTCGCACCGCAGTTTCCGATGTTCCTCGGCCACCCGGAACGCGATGTTAATTCGACGAAATACGCGAGCGGAATAATAGCTACAGATTCGACGCTCGTGCGAGCAATTTCGCCAGTATATTATGTCGTTTCGGCTAGCCGGTGGGAGTTACGCGATAACGTCCGCTGAAAAGCGACCGCGCCGCCGTTCCAGTTAATATACAATTGCGGAAAGAACGGATCTTTATCGAGTCTGGATTCGTGACAATAAATCGTACGGCGAAAAGTTCGAATGGCATGAATTTTTCCACGGAGCACCCGGTATCTCTGTGATCCTGTATACAGTAAATCCTTAAATACTGTCCGACATGCGTATTCTGGATAGACAACATGTGCAAAGATGAGCTAATTTCTTCATTAATGACTGCGTCTACCGGGCCAAGCGAGACTTCAATAAAATTCTTCAAGACTTCAATGAAATTTTAATATGTTATGCAGCAACACATTCTGAACAACTTTTTCCTTTTCCAATATAGGGAGTTGCTTTTAGTTTTTGAGATATTTGAAAAATACTATCGCGAATACTCTATTGAATTTTTCGTATTCTTGCACGCTCCGCAGCAACGTAAGCCTGTCCCGGTACTGCTTTTCATCTCCACAACGTGTTTACAAAGAAAAAATAAACAAATGCGGCCCTGGAACAGGTTTACGTTGCCTTGGAACATGCAGGATACGAAAAATTCAATACAGTATTAGCGATAGTGTTTTACAATTATCTCGAAAACTAAAAGCGATCCCGCTATATTGCAAAAGGAAATAGTTGTTCAAAATGTCGAAATCTGTAACAGATTCTACACATATATATGTTATTCGAAATTATCGAGGTCCCTCAAACTTAGACGAGTCCGTTTCTACTGAAACATAGTTTGCATCGAAATCGGAGGGTCCATACTCCTCGGCGAAGGGGTCTGCACTCTATCAGCAAAGAATTTCGGTGGAAACATAAGGGGCAGGACTAGCGCTACAGGATTGTATGTTTCCTGTGAAATACGTTTCAGAGCCAGCCAGTACAGCTAAGTCGGGGCGAGCTGGAGGCATCCGGTGGGAGCCCAGTTAGAGCCAGTAATAAACTTTCAGTGGCCTTAGTCGGCCAGTGGACTAGCCCCTTGAAATTCCGGTTTAAATTGAAAATTCCATGGCGCGGAATTCCCATGGCGCATGTTAACGCGCGTCGTAAAGTCGCGTCGGAAGTGGAACGACGTCGCGTGTGAGCAACGCGGGGATCCGTCGATGAGACGGACATTGTCCAAGACACTGAAACCCGTTCAATCCGACGAGATCGTGATTACGTCGACGGACGACCGCGTCTATATGTCCGATTTAACGTGATGGAGGGGAGGCGTGGGGAGGCTTCGTCGTGGCCGCTGCCGTCAGAACCATAGAGCTAAAGCTGGAGCTACGAAGCTAGAGGCGTTAGAGCTAGGAGCCAAGCGCCGGGACTGTTCTATCCAATCGCGGGCTAATGAATATTGCTGACCGCGCGGGGAATCGGATTTACCTGGGAGAACAGGTGTCGCTCGTATATTCCGTTAGCTCGCACGCTCGCAAACGCTTCTAGCCGAAATGCGTCGCGACAATAATGCAATATTATGTGAAACGCGGGACACCGTCGGCCGTCGGTCTCCATTGGCCGACTACCACGCCTATCGCCGGCTAAACCGATCGAATCGGATAGAGGTGGCCACGCGCACCAAAATGATGCGTTACTGGAACCGAGAGATGCTAGCAGAAATGTGGCCGCGTCTATTGTGCGGCTGATCACGTTTCAGAAGATTTCACGCCTGCTCGTATTTTTATAGTTCCTGTCTCAAGAAATTTCGGGATTCGGCGATGGTAACATTTGGGATATGGATGTATGAAATTCGTAATTATATAGAAAATGTATGCGTACTTTGATTTTGATGAAATTTTAATATGTCGTGCAGCAACACATTCTTAACAACTTTTTCCTTTTCCAAAATAGGGGGATCGCTTTTAGTTTTTGGGATATTTGCAAAAAACTATCGTTGCCGCGGAGCATGCAAGAATACGAAAAATTCAATACAGTATTAGCAACAGTCTTTTGCAAATATCTCGAAAACTAAAAGCGACCCCCTATATTGGAAAAGGAAAAAGTTGTTACAAATATCAAAATCTATAACATATTAAAATTTCATCAAAATCGGAGTACTTTTTGCATAGAATTACCATAAAATTTGATACGTGACGTAGTTTGAAATAATCTAATATTTACTTGGTTTTAAATTTTACGCATTCGCCGAGACTGTGAAAACCTGAAGATGAGGGGAAGGGGTGAGGGAAGCCAGAGGACTCGCAAGTCCGAGTCTATTAACTCGGAGACTGTATAATAGGATACAGAGCTCTCTAGGGCAGTGTACACGGGGAAACCGAGGTACTCCGGTGTTATACGTTTACCGTGTTAGCTGGATATAGTATTGAGTTGACTTGGGGCGCGGCCGTCATATTCGCGAACATCCATTTCCGCTCGACCATGCTCGGCGGCCGATGATATGCGCGCGACCAGGATCCTCGTGTGCTCCTTCCATTTCCGGCACTCTTGTAACGGCTTTCGTTTCTTCTCTTTGTGTGTCTCCTCTTATTTATAACCTGATTTGTTCCTCTTATTAAGGAACCTGTTTGCGAACGTGCACACGCTTTATTCCGCCTCTGCGACCTTTGTCTCGACCGACGACGTATTTCCGTGTGCCTTCCGATCCCTCTTCCTCCCTGTTCTCAACCTGATCCACTTCGTGATCTTGTAAATCGTTCGCTCTCGCTCTTTCTTTCGATGCAGTCCGAGTGGCAATTTCTTTCTCTGTTCTGCACCGACCTTGTTCCCTTTTCTCTTTGCCTGCATCGACTCGTCGTTAGCACTGCGGTTCCTGTACTTTCTTTATCGCAAATGTTCGTCGCGCAGCATCCCTTTGCCGCGAATATCTCTCGCGATTCCTAACTAGCTTTCAGCCGCTGCTCGCAGAATTGCGTTCTTGCGTGGATGCTGATTTTGTTCGCGCTGAGATTGTTTCAGATAAGAAAACGCCCACAAAGATTTATGCTTTTCTTTTTTTATAGCTGTATTAGAATGACGGTTTTATAATTACACTGGCAATATTGAAGGACCACTGAAATTTAAAAAATAAATCAATATTGGTTCATATTGTTCTAACTTTATGAAAAAATGTTGTAGGATATTCCTTTTGGTCAAAGTTCGATAGGTAGTGTCTGGAAGATCGTGTGAGAATTGTTTGAAAGATGCATTTTCTGATAAAATATAACGTAATCATTTTTTCGAGGACTCTCCACCTTTGAATAGGCGGTGGTCTGATCTTGACTGCAGATCGTGTCGTAAATCAAGAAATAAATGCACACGTTGCCCGGGCGCATTTCTAAAGCTAGATTTCGAGTTTTCCTGGCGATAAATAGCCTATGAAGGGAGATCTTTCACCGTTTATTTAAACCCTGGAAAATTTAGAAAATTCCTACCTGAATGCATTCTAAAAGTCTCTCAAAGGATCCCTTTCAAATCGAATGACATTTTTAACCAAGATTTTGTGATTTTTTTAAAACCCTCCATATCTAATTTAAGCCCCCGAGCGTTGAAAAAGTCTTGCGAGGACGGGTTCCAAAATTGACTTGAAACTTAAAATTTTACATCGAAATTATTCCTCATTTTTATTGGATAAAAAAGTCCAAATTAATTGTACATAAAGACTTCGGTCTTGAAAGTATTAGACTCACTCACGAGGAAAAAGTTTCTAATGGTTTCACACACGTTTCAATTATTATAGTTTTCAAATTAGAACAAATGTCAATAAACATTTTTCCCATAGATCCCGTAAATACTATCAAAGATAGTAAAGCCGCATATTGAATATTTCAATGTTATCATCAAACATTATAAAGCTTCAGAGGGAAAGTTTGCACAGGTTCCAATTGGATGCAAGTCTTCGGCTATTCTAAAAAGAGTAAAAAAATCACATTCAATAGTTACGTTATAAGCTGGAACTTTCGTTCGAATAACGTCGATAACGTTCTCGTTCATTTCGCGCACGGCGAAGAGTTCATTTGCCCATAAGCAAATAAATGAATAAATAAACATCGGCAGGAGGGGTTTGAACAATCGTGGTCGCGTAAATAATGGTTATCGACTCGTCGACGTTGTCCGACGTCGGTTAAAAAGCCGCGCTTCTGTCGGCTCATCTATTTTCGTAACCGGCGTTTCGAAAGTCTCTTTCGTTTCTTGTTCGCCCGATACACATGCGTTCGATTCACCGTCGTCGGGTTTGACGGCACTGCGACGCCTCTTTGTTATGCCCTGTGAATGGAGATGAATAGGGAGAGAGAGAGAGTTGAGGAGAAAACAGATCAAAGGAAAGGAAAGAACGGGCGAACACGTCCAGTTTCGTGGCGATAAATAACACTGGCCGGCAGCAAATTTTGCATTTCGATACCCAGGGAACGATGCTTATAGATTCTGTCTTCTCTCATCACTCTTCTGCTTTGAGAAATTTAATTTTCAATGGAAACTCACTTACCTTTTGTTCTGAATAATCTTAAATATAAAACTAAAAACTTCGTTTGATTATTCTGGCTTTATAAAATTTTTGAGATTGCTGGCTGGACACTGAAAGTGTTAAAAAAAGAAAAAAGAAGGAGAGTTAAAGCAATATATTTTCTTATTTTATTTATTAATATTAATATAATATTTAATCATTCACATAAAGAGATTCCATAGACTATCTTAAATATAAAATTAAGAACTTCGTTTGATTATTCTGGCTTTATAAAATTTTCGAAACTGCTGGCTGTACACTGAAAGTGTTAAAGAATAAAAAAAGACTGAGATTCAAAGGAACAAAAATCTGTCGAAGATCTTCGGTGCGTGTATGATTCATCACGCTTTCTTGCCCGACGAAAAAGGTGTTTCTGCTCGTCGGGTGATTCCATTGTTGCACCACAGCCGCACTTTCCTCCCCGATGCATCGTTGCAGTAACTGCATTCGACTGCGTTCGTCGCGGTGAACGTCGACGGGACGTATCGGTGTGACGCGCGTTTTTCCGTGACAGCGAAAGGAAGCAAGAAAGCTTTTTCCTGGATAGGTTGCCGGGAGGAGCGACAAGAAAACCGCTTTCCACCGTCTTTCCCGTCAATGGGCAATCGGTGTCGCCGGCATGCATGCGGCCGCGATATTTTCGCCAGACGTTTCTCGCCATAACGCGGCCCACGCGCTAAACGCATTAGGCGAGAACGCACCCCCGCGACTCGCACTTTCAGCCGTCCCATTATCGACTCCATTCACCCTCGAACCCTCGACTATCGATACCCCCTTCGAAAAAGTCTGCAAATAAAGTGTTCTACGAATATTTTTGAAGTAATTATAATTAATTTGAATTTCTTCTGTCCTTAATTTTTCCCCAGAACTCACAGTTTTAAAAAAAATTAATTTGAAAAAAAAAATGTATTTTTCAATTGTCGACAAAAAGTCTACAGAATCAATTGCCACAAAGAACAACGCAATATCTGGTATAATAACTGGACAATATTTGTTTAAAATTGAAAAATATATTTTCTTTTTCAAATTAATTTTCTTAAAAACTGTGCATCTGTGTTTTTCATTCTTCAATAATCCCCATTTAATTTCCCATCAGTTTTAACTCCATAAAGTAATATTTTATTTATAGTATTATATGTATATAGTATAATTATTGCAATATTTTACACTTGTAAATTGTGAATGTTTTCTCTAAAATTGATATCAACGCCCCCAATCGGAAACAATTGTGCCAGGGGTTGTAGCATCGTTAAATATTTAGAAATTTACAGAAACAAATAAACTTCAATTCTCCTTTAAAAATAAATAAGATTAAAATCAATGAAAACTCCGTCCTGTTGCCAAATGTTAATAAGGGCGTGAAGTCTGTCATCTGTTCTACGATGTGTCCGGGTTTCGAGTGTTAACAAGAACCAGTGAAATTACAAGCGCGGCGACGTGAAACTTTTAAATTTGAAAATTCATGCGAGAAGATGGGAGACAGACAAGATGGATCTGGCAACCGTTTGCAGCACGTATCGCTAATCCGGGGTTTAGCGCGTTCTCCCCGGCATCATTTGTTTCGCTAACGGTCTTCACGGTCGCGATGTATCATTACACGCAACGTATCCCGTTCGCGCGACGCGAAAAAGGTTCGAGAAAGAAAAGTCATACATTCCTGGGGATATTACACGCTATACGTTACGAAACCGGACAGTCGGATTTTTCCGAGCGTTTATACCGTCCTCGCAAGCTGCGGGCCAAACAAAAACAAAGCAAATAATTTCATTCGGAAATTTTCAGATTGTTTTTAGCGGCGGTAATGTCGCGGCAATGAAACCTATACGATGCCACGGATAAAATGTTCGATCATGGTCTCAGCGAATTAGTTCGTAGGAAGTTACTAATCTGCTTTATACAATAACCACGTGCGCCGACAATAATTTCAATTTTTTTTAAATATGTGTACTATTTCGTAATCA
>CM052324.1:8806555-8835798 GCA_028455615.1 Lasioglossum zephyrum | reverse complement strand
AAAAATATATATAATTTCTACCTGTTCAAAAAGGAACCCAGTCAACATGGTCTGCTTCATAGAAGGTTTATGGCATCTAAGGAGATCCGGTTCGACGGAAGGGGCAACGGAAAACGATTTTTCCTTTTCCATCCGTGGTGGAGGGACCGCGGGAGCAATTAACGTAGCGTTTTCCTTTCGCGCGGCCTGTTCACGCGAACCGCAGCCTCTTGGGGCCGAAATTCTCGAATATTTTTAAGGGAAATTGCCGGGAGCGCGAGGCAGCCGCGAATAATCATTTCCAGCTTGTTCTCGACGACGACGACGACGACGACGACAACGTCGACGAGGACGCAGAGGCCAGGAGACCTTCAGGGGCCTCGGGTGATACCGTAGGCAGGGCACGAAGCCGCACAGTCCGCCAAATAAAACAAAGCGTAGCCTGAAAGTGCGGGAGTTCACACCGCGACCGCAGAAACGGCTGGCGACCAAGGCAGAAATGTGTGCCCACCGTGTTCCAGCTCCTGGATTCCAGAATCCCTGGAGCCCCGACCGACCAATTAACCTTCCTCTTGATCCTCCGCTTATTCTTCTAATTACCTGCCCCTGGCGCTAACCTTCCGCCCCGGAAATCTCTTTCCCCTTCGCCAAGCGCGCGCGAGCGTGTACAAACCGTTCGACTATCGCACATCTTTGCTGTTCGATTTCTTTCTCTCTCTCTCTATCAGTTGATCGCGTAGGTATACACAAGGTTATGGGGATTATTATACTTCGGAGGATTCGCCTGAGTGGTCCATTGAAATTTTATTCGACGTTCGTTGCGCCGAGAAATGGTTGCCGTGAAAATTGAACCGGGTAAGCGTCCGAGAGAAAGTCAACGATACGTTTCAGATACAAGTATTTTTTTTTATTTTAGAAAATCTCATATGAGATTTATTTCAATGATTTATTTCATGGTTACCGTGAAAATTGAACCGTGTAAGCGTCCGAGAGAAAGTCAACGAAACCTTTCAGATACAAAGATCCGGGGCAACAGTCAATCCATGTATAAAAAATGTCATTCGTGTAATTTTTCATTATTTTTAAGTGAAAAAAATCAAACGTACACTTCGAAGACCAATAAATACGTGTGTAAAGTCCCAATCTAACTCAACCGAATATTTCTGAGGCACATTAACTTTGAAAGTGACTTGTTTAAATATCTCTCAATGAAAATGCGTAATTTCAATCCAATAAAATGGAGGCTGCATTTAGACAGGAATAAATGTGATATTCCGATGAAAGTTTCAATCCTGATACTTGTTCGAACTGAAGCAGAACTTCGAAAGGAGTGGGGCATATTTCTATCGGAGAACATGTCACGCGAGCACCATTAGTGGCAGCAAAGGCTCCGCGGGGCTGGTCTCGTTAATTTATTCAACGAATATAAGCCGTTGAGTCCTAAAAGACGGTTAAACCTAGGGGCTGCTCGCGTCCCCGCGATACATTATGCAGAGAAACGTCTCGCGAGTAGCCCCGTCCGCCGGATTTTCGGCTCGTTTATTTCCCGTGTAAATATTAAAGCTGAAAATATCCGATTTCGAGGGGAATGCGAGCGGGCACATCCCGCGCCCTCTCTCCCTCTCTCTCTCTCTCTCTCTCTATACGCTTTACGCCAGGACATGCCACGCCATGCCACGCCGTCATTCTCCCCAAGGCATAAGCCCGGCCGAACGTATAGTGGCACGTGTATCATGCATGTATTTTATATTACCATCGCTTTCTCACCGTGAGACTCGCTAAAGGAACACTGGCGACCTCTTTTCCGACTTGCACGGCCAAACGGAGACAGAAATGATGAATTTCTCTAAAAAGTAAGACTACAAACAGCACGACTCCGAAGTTTAATTTTTTTTCACGAATCATACAATCGAATGCACAGTGTCTGGTTTTCCTAAAAATTCGACAAACATCAGTGTGACTCGAAAATTTAATTTCTTTTCATAAGTGAGACAAAATTTTAGTATTGCAGTATTTTATCCATAAGTACCTAGCACACCAAATTTCCAAATTTGCTAATTAGAATCATACCAAATATGACATAATTACGATGAGATTTACTTGTGTAATGGACAATTAAAATTTCGACGCGGAGAGTCGTAGTCACCGGCATTTGTACTTCCTTGCGCCCGAAACTTTAATTGTCTATTACACGAGTAAATATCATGGGAATTATATCATATTTGGTATGATCTTTATTAGAAAAATGCCACAAATATTGTCATTGAAGTCCCATAGAAAAATAATGGTAAATAAAGAAGTTAGAAATCCTCAAGGGCGTACAACCCGCAGTAGTGAGGATAGATCTGGGACATTTACAGGTTTATCCTTTTGGGACATTTATGGATAAAATACTATACTTGGAAATTTAATAAATTCGATCTTGCTGTTTTAAGAAAACAATATATACCATTTGCTTTTTTTACTTGGTAGGTTTAGAGTTAAGCATTCTAAGAAAGATGTCTTTAAACATTGTTGAAGAGAGAAATGTTTTTACATTAGAAAATAAATCCAGGATTCCCCGGTCGTTCGGTGTAAATCTGACAGCAAAGGTACGAAATCTTGACTGCAAAGGAACAGTGACAGCGCAGAAATAGTCAGCTCGACGGCAGAAGAGGGGACTTGTCTTTTCGTAGGTGCGAATAAAAGCCAGGGACAAATGGTGTTAGGCTGTTTGGAATGCTGCGTGGGAGTTGCGAGCGATAAAAGACTCGATCGTGCTCGAGGAAGATGGAGGAAAGATAAACGTGGAGTGCATTGTACTTCTCGGCTGTTATCGGCGCTTATCGAAAACACCGTTTTACGGGAAAGGTTCATCCAGCTGTGGGGTCACTTTTACCTCAGGAGAGAATGTTTTCACCGACAACGAATTTGATAATATTTACTCGGCAACGATGTTTTCGTCGACGCGGTCTCTTCGGGGATATATGATTACCTTTCGACGCCATGGGGATCCGAAACATGTTGTTGAGAATTGGCCAAAGTCGATGAAAAAATGTCCTGTCTTTATTATGCAATCCTGTAAGCCTAATAAAATTGAGTGAATATAACTAATTAGCTTTAATTCCGTTTCTTTTATCACGTAAAATTATATTGTAAAATGGTGGAGCTGAAGTGATTTGGATATATAAAAAATGAAAAATTTCTTTAACCCCTTGCCGGATATTGACGAGCCACACTCGTGATGAAGGTTTTTAACAAAATCTAACAAATATGAATGGTAAGCCTTTCATTTTCGATAAAAAAAATTAGATTCGTTTGTAATCAATGTTTAAGCATAAAAATAAATGTAACCATATTTTGTGGTTGAAGACGTTTTAACCCTTCGCTGCATGAGCTTTTTAATTGGGAAGAGAAAAATTGAAAGAAGGTTAGTTTTTGGTGTTTTATTTAAGGGAAAGATATTACAAAAGAATTAAAACAACATTTTCAGAAAAATATGTACACTACGTTGCGAAGGGTTAATCACTGTAACTGTAAAGAAAATGGGGTACAGTAAGGGATGAATAATTTTGGAAACTGAGAAAACGACAACTGTTTCGCGTGCATGACACGAAGTCCTACAAAAAGAAAATATTCTAGGTCCGAAGAAATATATCGAGTGCAAAGAGTTAGGGGAAGTAGAAAAGTGTGGCTGTTGAATGTTGATGAAATCACGTGTCAGGGAAGTGATAGTCGCCGAAATGATTATCGAGGAGTGAAGAGGTATCCGACAGGTGAAACAGTGTCGAATCTCAACGAGGTGATCGGAGCAGAGCGGGACAGAGTGGGGCAGAGCTGATCAGAGTTGAGCTGAACGAAGATGAACGAAGCGGAGCAGAGCAGAGCGGAGCGGAGCGGAGCGAGTAACACGTCGCAGACTCCGATAGCAGTCGCAATATCGTGGCAACGCGTTGCAGCGTGGGTGAATGTCTACGGGATCCACTTGGAGGCGGTGGACCGAATAAGAGCTTATCGATCCAATTTCCAGGGATCAACCTGTGAGAGCGTAGAACCGGCGCAGAGCGCAGCGCTGATCACGTCTGGATTAAGGCCACCTTAAGACTTCGGCACGCGTCTCCTCGCATCCGTAAGCCGCCTATAACCTGCGAAGACCGACACCGGATCTCTACCCAACAGTCTCCTCGTCAAGAGGCGACCATTTTTTCCGTACCTCGTCGCCCGAGGAGTAGTTTACTTCCGCCGAGGCTACTTCCTCTTCTTCTTTCTTCTCTTGGAGTCTTGCGAAGCCTGGCGGAAACGAAACAAGTCGATGAGATCCTACGGGATACGAGATCAGACCGGGTTTACAAATGGAAACTCCAGGTTCCGTTTCTTTTCTGATCGTCATTAGTTCGTAGATCTTCATTTCAAATTCACATTTTTGCTGATGTCTTTATGGAACCTCTTCCTCCGTCTTGCTCGAAGTAGCTTGCTCTAGTCGTACTATATAAGAAAAATTGTTTCACTAATTTTTGAGAATTTAGACTAATAGAAGAGATATACGCTCAACTAATTCGACCGCAAAAAAGCGATAGATTTAAGAGACTATAGAAACACGAACAAATTTCTTCTTTAGCTAAGGTAAAGTTGGGTTCCATTCACTGCACCGTTTAATATTTATAGCAACTTAAATCACTTACAATTTTTATTATACAAAGACAATTTGATTAAAAAATAAATATAACATGAAATTCATTAATTAAACGAAAGCTTTTCAAATTAATCTATTTTTTTAATGCAAAATATACTCATGAATGGCTTTCATTGCCAATATATTGATGGATTTCGAATTTCTTGTACTTTTGTCTCCCATTGTACCTCCAGAACATCTTTAAGACTGGAGCACGTGGTCGCAGAAGTTCTCGGCGTTCGGTGGCATTGTTTCCGCGGTGGAGTTCGAGTTCGCGCGATTCCAATTGAATCGATACGGGGCCAGGTAAAACAAATACACAGACACGAAGTTTAATTGCTGTCCGGCGGGGTGATGTCGTCGGTTTTACTAGATCGGCCAAGCAAATCTAATAAATTCGTTCCGTGCGAACACAAACGAGCTCGCAAATACTGCTCGGTAATTAATCCCGTCGCTACCTCTGCTCGGCTTCGAAGCACACCGCTGGTGGGGAATCGCCTTGAAGGAAACGGAAGCAGACCGAATCGATTTTTCTGCAATCGATTAGATAGGGAACGGTTCCAAAGATGTTTCGTGCTAAGGAATCAGCGGGTACAAGCAACGGAGCAGCTTCCGCATCTCCTTTCTTAGATGGTTCTCCACCTTTTCTCGTGCAGATGCTAATTCCGCGCGCTCGAATAAAGCTGGTATTGTATAGCACCAAACCGGAAATGATTCTCGGTATCTTCCTCCACGAGCGCGACTCTGCCGGTCGTTCGGCTGCGAATTTATTTCTGTAAATTAGCGGCGGGGTTCTGCGTTTTCGAGATCCCGAGCGAGGAACGGAAACCGGGCTCCCACTTTCACGACGACTGCAAACAATCCTGCACCCTGTATTTCAGGGGCTTTCCGTATCGAGCTTCTACTTTGCCATTTCTTTTCTATTTCAATCTCCATCTATTTTTCATCACCTATATCTTGCACTTCTGGCGTATCAAAATAATTAGCGAATAGTAATAATTAACGAATAGTGTAATGATAGAAGAATAGATTATTGAAAATTAGATAAACAAAAAAGAAAATTGTCTAGCGCGTCGATGAACATACTAAATTGCACAATATCAAAACAATTCATGTAATGATAGAAGAATAGATAATTGAAAAATACAATAAATAAAATAAAATTGTCTAGATCGTTAATTGAATGGATCGTTTTCGATCTAAGAGATTTTTGTCCACGCGGATCGAGCGTTCGGAGGATTGTGTTACAAACATGATCCATCCGAACATATGGCGCGGTTCGAATGAAAATTCGGGTATCAATTTTTTTTCAATATTTGATACCCTGGCTATCCGTGATCCGTTTTAAACTCAGCCCGACCTGGCCATCTCCCGTCCAGCCCCGCTGAAGCTTGAATTGATCGCGCGTATAAATATATCTGTCCGTAGATTCATGAGCGGCCGACGAATATTACTATCTAGATTTCGGCCATCGTTCTTTCGCGGGCGATCGCGCAAAAAAATATATTCCCAACGTCCCGCGCCGCGTTATTGCAAAATTTCCTACTGACAAATTACGTCGATATTCTGAACGACCGGGACAATAGTGTGCCGCGCCTTACATTTTTCAAAGCGAATAAAATATTGAGGGCGGGAATATGATACATCAAGTTCATTTTTTAATGTATACATTCTCAGTCACTCTTATTAATATTCGGACAACACAGTATTGGTCTGCGTACTCCGATTTTGATGAAATTTTAATATGTTATGCAGCAACATATTGTGAACAACTTTTTCCTTTTCCAATATAGGGGGTCGCTTTTAGTTTTTCAGATATTTATAAAAAACTATCACGAATACTGTATTGCATTTTTCGTATTCCTGCATGCATTTAATACAGTATTCGCGAAAGTTTTTTGTAAATATCTCAAAAACTAAAAGCGACCCCCCTATATTGGAAAAGTAAAAAGTTGTTGGAAATGTCGAAATCTATAACATATTAAAATTTCATCAAAATCGGTGTACGCAGACCTTTTCTACATAATTACCTTAAATTCCTGTAACTACGTTAAATAAAATCGTACCTGCCGTGTACATTTCTACTTTCATATCCCTGAATACAATTTTTCAAAAGAAATTAATTAGAAAACAGACCATGAATTTGAAGTTACTTCTGAGAAGAATTATTTAAAATTTGAGAAACTTAAGTAACTTAATTTCAATTGATAAAAAGAAGATTTCTTTTTGGAGAGAGCTCTAAAAATTTGATCCACAATTTTCTGTCAGGATTTTATTGCATTTCAGATTATACGCGAACGTAAGTGCACGCAAGTGTGCTATTAAAAAGTTGCTGCGCCATCGAGGATGAGCATTCGTCGTCGGATTAGCACATTATAAATTCTCTCTCACCTTGTCGAGTATAATCCGACGTTGGTCGGTTATGGTCGCACGCAGCGCAGGAAAATATTCGACGTCGGCTAAGAATCGATGAGGGGCCGCGGTTGTTGCACGATGCGCCGATGCACCGACCCTTGCATCGCTGGTCCCTGTCAGATCGGCGTCCTTTAAACGAGGGGAAGTTACATGGCCTGTGAACAAATCGATTTTCTGCTTCTGTTCGCTATCGGTACAAGCCAGACCGAGCCCGGGCTACGTTCTTACGATATTAACTCGGCCTCTGCTAAAGAAATTCAATTTAGCCTCGGCCTGTTATCATTATCTCGTCGAGGCTGCGCCACGGTCGGCCCATAGCTTTTCGTTACGTATTCATTAACAGAGAAATTCCATTTTCTTGATCTATTTTATTGAATCCCGCCGCGCAAACCCACGGAAACGGCTCTGCACAAATTGAAGATAGAGTTCCTACTTTTTAAGTCATCGATTACTAGACCGCGGACTGTTATGCAAATTGAATTTATTATTATTAGCTGTATAAATTAATTTACGGTCTTCACAATGAATCAAAAACTGGAGCTTATTAGTTTCAGTGTTTGTATACATATATAAATAATGTATAGTTTGAATGTATAGAGATGTAACCTGGAGCCCGTATAGCTTGGGGGTAAGTAAAGGGATCTCGGTGCAGAAGAATAGAAACGATTCCAAAAATGTATGAATTTATTATGATCCGGACAGCAAATTAATTCATGGTCTCCACAATAGATCAATTGTAAAACGAATTCAATTTCGACCATTTCAGAACCGTTGAAAACAGCAGTATATCATGAAAAAGAATACATAACATACTAGCTTTTCTCCGCGGCTTCGCTCGCACAGGAAACTGTTTAATGCTCTCGAAAATTGATATTGTTTCTCCATAAAACCTTTTAACCCCCCATTCACCCCTATGATTGTATCAATAAGCATTGAGACCAAGTATGATGTAAATCAGACCACGAACAATATATTCCTGGTACAAACGTTGCAACCCCTTTTCACCCACTTAGGGGTTGAATTATTTAAAATGCTGAAATAGGTGTTTGATTAATTATATCAAAAAACATTAAGACCAAGTATCAAGTAAATCCGACCATAAATAAAATATTCCTTATACAAACGTAGCAATCCTTTTCACCCTCTTAGGGGTTGAATTTCGATATATCCTTTTTTATTCTTTGCCAGGATTTTCTTTTCATAGGTATACAGTGTTTTAACAAAACAATTTTCGTAAACAGCTGTGATAACTGGCAGGTAATTGAAAACTCTGTGAGAGAATAGAAACAATTTTTAAAACGTATGGATACGTTCCTCCGGGTATGGTTCGTCGGATTGGTTAAATGACTCCCTCTCTCACTCTCTCTCTCCCTGGGAGAGCAGAAACTATCGAAAACTATCGAGAAAACGAGCGTTTTCGAGCGGCGCGGCTCGGAATTGCTTCGTTCGGCCGACGCGCAATTACATTCTCACTCAATTGCGCGCGTTATTCGAGAAAACAATATTACGAGCAATTCCGCCGCGGGATCAACGGCGAGTACAATGACGCTAGGTAAATCTGCTTCTCTCGCAATGAAACGTTTCGTAGCATTATTACATTTCAGACTTCGCCGGAGAGCGTTTCCGCGTTTCCTCATTGCAGAGCGCCAATCTTCCATTTACATCATCGCGTCCTATACCTCCCACCCCCCACCCTCTACCAACCAAAGCAGCCTCGCGTTTAATTACGTCGAGTGATCCACCTTGGTCAATTTACTCGACGTCTAATAGCTCGCGGTGCGTCTTCCTGCGAACTTCTTTCGCCTAACTTGAGACAATACGTAAAATCTTGCATTTGGGGCAGTGGTCCTTAACCTTTTCGAAGTCAGGGAACACTTTTGATTATATGAAAAATTTGCGGAACATCCCAATTAATAAATACAATAATATTAAATTCTCTATATAAATTTCAAATATAAAAATTTTTTATATTCTAGAAAATATGTTATTAAATATATCCTATATTGTATTTCGCGGTATAGGTGACAGTAAAAGTGGCGGTAAGGGTTAAGGTTAGTGTTTTTATTTATTAAATAAAGATATATTTCGCGAATCATTGATCTAGAGGAAGGGGGGTAATATGGCCTCCTAATTTTATACCACTTCTTCCCAACATCTGAACCATACATTAAACTCATTTGAATTATGCATTTTTATTACTATTTTACTTGTGCGAAATAAAACTGGGCTAAACTGAACATGATCACTCTACTTCTATCACATATTTTTTAATCAAAATTTTAATATTTTTTAGATAAAAGTGTGAAATAAAAAGAATTCTCAAAATCGAGCTCACTTTTCGACATGTTCTAGATGTGTGTCTCCCCCAGAGCATTCATTGTCTCGTGGATCCTCCAGTGTTCGGTGGCCGAAGAAGGAAATCCGAAATATCGTTCACATTTAATCCGCGGCTCGGCCGTCGCGGTGGCTTTGTCTCTTCGTCGGTTTTACTTCGAATTCAACGGCGGAGGGTGAGTTGAGGGGAGGGTGGGAGAAGCGTATAAACAAACAGAGAGGAGGAGGAGGAAAAGGTAAAGCGGAAAGCGATTTAAATGAAAAAACATCGAGTTCTCTCGGTTGAACCACGGCGAATAATATATAAAGGGTGTGGGTGGGTTGAGAAAGGGAGGGAAGAATAAAAAAAGAAGAAAGGGAGAACGAAATAAAAATAGAAGAGGAGGCACCGGGGAAATGGCAGCAAGGAGAACCGAACGAGGCAACGGGATTAAAGTGGTAAAAATTCGAAGACCGGCCGATTAACTTGTCACTGGTAGAACAGAGGACGGAGTTGCGAGCGACACGAGTCGATCGTTATTGAAATGGTTATCGATTTATTGCCAGCAATTCGACGGGACAGGCCGAGCCGACGCGGAGAGGGTAATTGCGACAGGCAATCGGCAGTCTGCGGGAATAATAATTGAAAGTCCGGGTTAAAGGCGGTGTTTGCTATGACCAGTCTCACAGGGATGCGCCAGGGATTTTGAATTATATTCGGTGGGCTAAGTTTGACACCGATACGCCATGCAAAATTTATCTAACTTCCCGGAAGCTTTACCTTGAACATCAAAAGTAGAAACTGTGACAAGTATTTTTATTATTATTATTATTATTTATTATAAACGGGCTGAAGGCCTATTTTACATATGAGAAAGATACAGACTATTCGTATAAGTATAATAACAAAGAAGGGACATGCACATAAATGAAAATTTTGAAAGTAGACTGCGAATTTTAATCTTATTTTTTTATTATTATTATTAATATTTATTATAAACGGGCTGAAGGCCTATTTTACATATGAGAAAGATACAGACTATTCGTATAAGTATAATAACAAAGAAGGGACATTCACAGAAATGAAAATTTTGAAAATAGACTGCGAATATTAATTTTCTTCTTATTGTTAGTTTTGTTGCTGGCAGGCGATGGTTAGAAGCTACATCAGTCGATAACAGCTCCAACATGTTGAACACGGCATCTTGTGCGTAACTAATGATTTGCGCCTGAACGAGCTGTCTATATTAGCTATTTCGTGGGATAATCAGCTCGATCCACATGTCGCGCAGACTGCCACTGTAATATATGCGTCATCGAGACTGGCTACGATATCGATCTCTCTACGAGTTCTCATTTCCTGGCCACCTGGGATACCGACACTCTAATTTTTCATCCTCATCGGCGAGCTCGTTCCCGACTCTCTTTGCAAGAGCTACCGAAATCTGCCGAATATCCGGTAATCGTCTGTCAGAGGGTTTTTCAGGTTTGGGGGACTTGATGTATTGATTCTTCGTCGTTCGATCTGCTACACGGAATCCTGAGATTTCCATGGTCCACCAGCGACTTACAACGTAGGGTCCGCAGTGTCCTACCACCAAATTTGTGTATTTTTTTCTGAAGAATCTAGATCTGTAATGAAAAATGGGGGTTCGCATTTAAGTTTTTTCTCTTCCCCACCAGGGGGTGGACAACTTTCATTACCCACTTGTTTTGATCCGATGCATAGTTCTCGGATATTTCAATGTCTTCAGATAAAATGACCACCCTGTATAGGGTGTCCCAAAATTCCCATAACACCTGAAAATGGGAGGTTCCTTGGGTCCTTTGATGCGTCTGAAGGGTCCTTAGCAAAAATGAAAAAAATGTTGCGCGATTTAAAGTTAAAGAAAGTAAGATTAAGATAGAGTGGAAGACATGTCTTAAGCTAAAGAAAGCTCGCGAGGAATTGACACCAGTGTGATTCATGAATGATGCGAGGTACCTTGTCAATAATCGTACGCGAATTTTTGCTGTCTCCTCCATTCAGCAGTTCTAATTACAGACGGCGTTGATTAAACTGATCTTCCCAATTCAATGTCCATGGTTCCCGCGGATAAATCAATTTTCATTTCGGATTCCGAGCTATTCATTCATTCAACATCGCCACAACAAGTGAATAGTACTCGGACTGATCCGTGGAGCGAACACTAGCGCGTACATTTCGAAACGAAATATCTTTTTCAAAGCTTCGCTGTACGAATTTTAATAACACACACCTGTTTTATTCATAGACAACACTGCCGCTCCCGAAGAAAATAATGAAAATCCTCCTAAAATGTTCTAAAAAACGAGATTTCCCTTCGCAAAACTATTTCGAAACGAATATCAAAAAAGTTCTTTGAACTCTGCAGAGTTGTTGGAATTTGTATATTTTTTACTTTTTCAACTTTGGCTCTCCATCATTTTTTATGGTTTCAAGTGGATTCCGGAAAAATTGAATTCGGGGGATGCGAAAGTAGAGGCATCATCCTTCACAATGACCCTCATAGACTACCGAACAAGTTTTTTTTTACTAAATTGCAGCGGTTTAAAGTCCGATAACGGTTCTACCAAAGTTTTTATCGAGTCCAAAAAACACGCGATTCTCGACTATAGCTTTACCTGTCGATTTGAAATTATTTTTAGGGGATATGCGATCTAAAAACATCTTTGAGAATTTACGTAGTTTTGGAATTTGTTCTCTTTTGTGGCTTGAAGCGAGGACACGTGGTCACTTTGGTCCGCATGCCTCGAAGCTGTTTCTCTTTCGGGAGGTCCGCTCGTCGATCGTATAGATTCCCGTCCTGTCTGTTCGATCCCGGTATAATCGTTCGATCGATCGATCGCGATCTCGACTGGCTCCCCAAGAGAGAAGATTCGCTGAAATTTTACCATGTTCGCGAATGATACGCTCTGATTGCAGTGCTATTCATTCCAGCCTCGAGCCAGGGAACTTTATGAGTCGGGATGTTTAATTTGAATTTCAATATCTTCCTGAAACAATTCCGAATTATCATGGCCCTGGGCGATCCGTGGACGTCCATCTTTGCCTAAATGCTTGTTCGCCCTCGTCGACTTTAATTGCCGAAGCCGAGTCAGTCTCGTTCTTATCGATTGGTATCGTTCGACTGCTAACCTCCCCGTCTACGGTTCGACTCCGATCCTCGAATAATGTTTGCAGACTCAAGGACCCGGTTAATTAACTTGGAAATCGCGCTGCCTCGAGAACCCGCGGAAGAGCAGACCATACACGCGCGAACGCTATAATTGACTGGCTACTGTATTTTTCGGGAAACAAATACTTCCACTCCGACTTCATTCAAAGAAGCCCAATGTACCTCTGCACTTGGAAATTAATTATTAAGAACTACACATTAAACAATGTAGTATTAATTTATTAAGCAACATTAAACATGTCGAATTAGTTTATCAATCTCAAAATCGATAGTCATTTAGAAAACAGTGTAAATTCGCTAAATATCGGTGTGAAATTTTCAATATTGTGTATTGGTGAAAATCTTGGTGTCTCATATTTTTACGCCATCTCATATTCCTTACCCTTCCCTCTGATTTTTTGCTGATCCTGTAGCGACATCGGGGATGTAGAAACAAACGTCGGTTTCGGCCCGATTTTAGCACGCCGTGTAAAACCCTTCGAGTCGACGTCTTCCCACTTATTGTTCCAGCTGAAATCTGGGACACGGGAGAACCTGCGGAGGAGGAGTGTCGGAGTAGCCTAGAAAACGACCGTCGGAACAAGGGATGGAACCTTCGCCGAAGAAAGAGGCTGCGTGATGCAACGTAAAAAGCACACACAACCACCGAAATAGCGAACACGAGCGGAGAAAGAGATGGAGAGCGTTTTCACGAGAACGCGCGCTAGCAACACAACCAAGGCGGGGAAAACGAGCTCGAAAGATCTCACAATGGATCCCCCCGTGTCTTCGACCTATTCTCCTCTACCCTTCGATGTTCCACAACCTCAAAGATTCCATATTCATCGGGAAAAAGACACGGGCAGAAATCCTGTTGCGAGTACACCGCTTCACGCTCGGTGTGAGAGACCATTAGAGTTCTGTAATAATTTTCTTAAATGTTTACAATATGATTTACAATATATTGTCAAGGTCAAAGAGGAATAAGAAAAATAATGAGAAAAATAAACAGATGCAGGAATATGAAAAATTCAATACAGTATTAGCGATAGTCTTTTGCAAATATCTCGAAAATTAAAAGCAATCCCCCTATATCGAAAAAGGAAAAAGTTGTTCAGAATGTGTTGCTGCATAACATATTAAAATTTCATCAAAATCGGAGTACGCAGACCTTTTCTATATGATTACACAGACATGTTCGTACCACAGTTGTAACCGAAGGTATTAACGTTGGAACGAAATAGTTGAGGAGTGACGGGTTTGTCGGTCGATTTAAAAAGCCGGACAGCTAAATTTTCATCGGGTGGCCAGCGCGAATCGAGTCTAGCCAACAGTCTCCTATTTCGTATTGTAAAGAGGAAGTCAGGAGAGCTGCCACTTGCCGTGCCACGTCGAGCCGGTCTGAAAACCCAGGAGGGAAATCGTACAAGCAGGAAGTGCTGCTGGCTGGAAACGCAAACCGAAAGTTTAACAAACCTCCGAGGGCGACGCGCGCGCGTCCACGATGGCAAACACACGCGTCCCCAACAACCGAACAGGCTTTGTTGCCGCAACGTACGGTAGCCAATCATTTTTCGGCTCGGCCACAACGTAGCAAAGTAACAACTCGATCTCCCGAGGGTCACCAGCGAGTCCTGTACTCGTCAAAGTCGCCGATCCGGCTAGATGAAAGTCGACCTCTGCGAGAACACACCAACGAAATGTTTTTCGCGGCTCTAACGTTCTCGAAGACGTCGACGAAGGTTGCTTTCTTGCTTTCAGACTGGACAATTCCTTCTTCCATTCGTGTACCTACGTCTGCTACTTTGAAGGTGTTTTTTAAAATTAAATTTATCGAGTCAACATCTTTAATTTTTTGGTAAACATTAGTAATGTATTTTTTCAAGGAACATCTGCACAGAATTGTCCACAGTCTCTATTCTTGGCATACCGTTAGGTACACTCGCGTTTTCGTAATTTAAATTCATGCGAAACAGCTTAATTATGGAAGCTTTCAACTCGTTTGCACGCTTTGGTTGCCTACACAAAGCTTACACCGCCTCCATGTAGTAAAGGTCGCAGTTGAATAATAAATTATGACGGGAATTGTTACTCATTAATATTGTCCATCTAGCATCATCGACAATACACGTTGCAATTGACAACTAATAACAGGCGAATGTCTGTACATTTTGAACGCGTTTTTTTGGGGCAATCGCGAAATGATTTTGGCCAATTTTTTTTCATTACAATGTCGCGCCTTCCGAGAACTTGCAAACATAATTAACCTCGCGATGTCTGAATTATAATGGTAATTATACTAATGTAAAAAATGCTGTAAAATGGAGTTCACATCACCGATTTTAATTAATTTGTTGTAATCAATGTTTATACGTTGCGAAGGTGAACGTCCGCATTACCCATTTTAATTTCACCATAAAGCTTGCCAAAGGACTGTCATGCAACTCGCGAATGAATAATTTTAGTGAATACTGCTCAGAGTATTTACACTAGACCATAACATACATATAAATTTTAATAAAATTTTTTCGTTGTAATTAATGTCTGTACAAATATTATCAATATTTTACGTGGTGCTATAAATAGTAATTTGTTGCTCTAAAAGGTACACATGAAAATATTTTTAATATACTGCGTTTTAACGTCTCGCGATTTCGGGTTATGTTCACTTTTACACGGTACATAGCAATAACATTAATATGATATAAACTGTAATAACATACGCGCAAAGTCCACCGCTTCGTATTTGAAGCAAAGAATATGAAATTAATGTTGCGAATAGTTATTTAAAATTATAACACGTGAATATACTAATCGAGTTTATAACAATACCATTGTCCAGATTGTATAGGAGGATGCGTTTCGTGCACACGAGTATAAACTGCGGAGTAAATGTTGGTAATAAATGTGTTAAATTGGAGGTAATAACAAGTTAATTTCAGATCCCAAAGGTATTTCTTTATTTTCTATAGTTCGTACGATCCTATTAACATGGTAAACATTTATTCTATTCAAATCGAAATTATAATAAATTGCACTGTTTCGCGGCGAATATTTCACCAGTTTACCATGTAGCCCCATTAGCAGACTTTGTATTTATAAAATTACAAAAGCATTGCAAGAATTTACGAATATTATGATATTATTTTCGATTGATTGATACAATTAACATTAAGTCTTGAAAATTTTGGAAGTCTTAATAACACTGTCCGTTTTGATTTTTTTTTTAGTAATTTGAGTTTAAAAAAAAGACGTATTTTTCAACTTTAAACAAATATTGTGATATTACTATAAAAGATATTGAATTTTTCTTTGCAGCAGAAGATTCTATGTGATTTATAATATTAATACACTATAAGATTCTATGTGATTTATAATATTAATACATTATGATTGTTTGTTCAAAGGGTTGTACAACGCTATTCCCCCACGTCCCAGTCACGTGACGGGTTCCGTCTCTGTCGTGCATGCGTCACAATGTCACGTGACTCACCTAGTATTGGCGGAGAGAGGGTAAATTTTGCGCACCGTGATTTCATGCGAAAAAAAATCCTTTACTCCAGGGAGAGCTTCACGAATCTATTCTAATCGCCATCGATTTCTGCCATGCGTAACTCGTCGAAGCATTTTGCAAGTCGGTAACCGGGAAGTTTGAAAGTCGAATTGTTCCGTTCGCATATTCCTGCTCGGCCACGGAATTGGATTTACATATCTCTGTCCCGAGGCTCTGTCCATTTTCTCTTGCTACCTCTCTTGCTCTCTCTCTCTTTCTCCTCCCCCATACATCCGCTCTCAGGATGTCTCGCGAACTCGTTCGCATTACTTGCCGATTCCGTTCGGAGCAGGAAACATCCCTGGGATACGATCTATACAACGTTGAAAATGCGATCGCGACCAATCCGCTCGGATTTCCGCGATTGAATTTTAAAGAAAACACTCGCGCGACTGCTCCGCGGGACATTGTTCACACTGTGTTCTGAGTTATGGTTGTCGAGTGTCGCTTTACTGTTCGTTTCTTAACGAGCCTATTCCCTTTTTTCCCCAACAGTTTGCTTGGCGCAATTTTTGCTATTTCTTTTACAGAAAATTATTGCGTTAAATAATAATGTTTCAAAACAATTCTTTAGAATAGGGGGTCAGGTGAAAATGAATTTTTTTTAATGAAAAATTTAATTTTCAAGAGCTTTAAGAATTTCTGATTTCGAATAATGTGCTGATTGATTTATTCGAAAAGTTGCAACACAGAGTATTGTATGCCCATCACTAGGCAACTGCACCAGTGAATGAACATTTAAGAAATTGTTCAGGAAGATATTTTATTTTTAAAAAAATATGTGAATTAAAGGAAAATTAAATTAAATTAAACCTTTAAAATTCAAAATTTTATATGCTAATACACTTAAATATATATGCATATTAGCTACCAATCGCCCAGGCTGAAATTTCTAATTCTAAAAAAAAATCGACGATATTCTTTTAACCAGCTGACATTTCGTAAAAACAAAATTTTAAAGTATAAAGATTCTGCTTTCGTACACCACCATTCCTCCTAAATATTTTAACACAATGTAACAGATGATGAATGAAAAAATTCTATAAATTGAAAACTCTGTGAAAACATTGAGACATTTCCTCGTGCATAAATCATCCACAGCTTCGAAGATTGAAGCCTCGACAACGAAAAATTAACGTCGCTTTTCAGAATTCAACTCATAAAAGTCAGATTAAAAAATCAAATGACCTGTCAAATTCTGCATTAAATTTCACCAATAAATTCATATATTCAGCAAAAACTGTGGACAGTTCTACCAGCTATATATTCCACGTCGATATTTCGTAATACGAGACTTTTCAGATGTTACACTCGGAATTTTTGACTTTCGCCCAGTGGATCGAAACAGCGTGTGCGGGATTCGTCGGTTCCCGATAGAGTTTTCGCGTGTATCGCGTTGCATTATTTTGCGTCCGATGCGCTGGTCCGGTGAAATTCATTAGCAATGTATCTCGCTGCGTCCGCCGATCAGAACGACAAGTAATTCATGAACGTGATAGTATCCCGCGATTCCAATATCGCTAATTTACGGCGACCGGTTCGATGGCTGCAGTTCGCGACACAAAGACACAAGAGAGGACGTCCGCATAGGGGGAAAAAAACGAGCCGATTACGACATTTTATTCGATGGAGCGGCTCGCGCGTGGGCGGTTCCATTCGCAAATTATCCAATATTTTGCATCTCCAACCGGTGGATGCCGAATAAATTGCGAAACCGGTTGTCCGACACCGAAAAAACACAGCACGGACAAATAAAAATACGCACAGGTGGACAGGCGTGTGTGTGCCGATGTTTAACGAGCACACGGCGAAAACAAAGACAATATTTTCTGGTGGACATGCGGAAATCATCGAAAATGCCATAACATTTCGCCCGGTTACACGCGACGATTGTAATAAAAGCCATGACGGCCATCCACCGTTACATGTATACTCTATAGATCCCAGATGCTTTTCCGTTTACACGAAACAATGGCGAACGGTCGCTTCTGCACACTATTTTTCACGCAAGAATCGAGTCGAAATTGTTTATACAGCGGCCTCCCCGATCCACGGTGTACCGCCGAGAAGGGGATAATTCCGCGTAAAAAAACATATCGAAAACTCACGGGAAAAAATAGGATTATCCAATTTTGCTTTATTTTTCACGTTTAATTGCATGAAAAAATTCCCAGGAAATATTTCCCGCTGCGACCGCCGAAATCCACAGGGTGGACCGCTCGTTTCGAATGAAAAATCGAGGGATCGGGTTACTTGGTTTCGAAAGTTCCATCGTGGTGTCAAACAAAATATTCCTTAAAATTCATCGACGATTTTTTGAACGATATAATATTTTCATATATTTATGAGTGGAATGCAGGATTTATGCTTTTTTACTAAAAATGCTGTTTTATTATTTATAACCTATCAAACGCATTTAAAAAATTAAATGGCCGGTTTCCCCATGTTCCAACGAAGGAACGATTTTTTCGTGTAACAGTTTCGGAGACACCTGGTACCGCGTATTTCACCATACGTTCGCGGAATATTCGCGAAGCAATAACCACCACCGTCACAAATGATACTCTCGTCACCGCGCGGTTCGTTCCGCTATTCTACGGGGAAATCTCGGAAAATTAAAAAGCAAAGTCTACGAGGACCAGTTGTTTCTTAAGAGGCTTACGCGATTCGGTCCGGTCCCGTTTTCAGTGAGCTGAACTTTTTCTTTTGTCGCGCATTATCCGCGAAAGGAAGGATAACCGGTAGCGGAAGATGCGCTCCGCGATACGCTTCGATGCACAATTAACGGGGTATTCTGTTTTGTGAATACCATTTCTCGACCAACATTGAGGAATTTTTTCCAGAAGAACCGTTCAACTATTCTTTTCGCCTATGATGCATCCTACATAAAAATATTTTTCGAAAAAGGGAATAGTATTGATGCCGATATTTTTATTATTATTATTATTTATTATAGACGGACAGAAGCCCTTTTTACATAAATAAAATAAATTAAAAATAAAGTTCTGGTCGGATATTATTCTTCGAGCAGATAACGGTGATAATTCGAATTTAAGAAATATCATTTCTTTACATATTAATAGTTCAAACATCTTTATTCTTACAGCAATGATCAATCCGATCTCCTAGTTTCTCGTTCCGGATCGGCAAAAGCAGTCACCGTCCTCTCGCGGAATGAAACCGCGTTAATGAAAAAGTCGTTCCTCACGAAGGATCCCAGCTCTAGCACCAGCTCCGGGGAGAACAGGTACGATGAAGTTCTTAAAATGTCGCCGGTTGGAAGTCCGCGTTCCGGAAACGGCCGTCCTATCTCTACATCCGCGAGCGGCGGGCTGCACGATTTATGACTGACTCGACTTCTTCCACTTTCATATCTTCCTCCTTCTGGTACCCGAAACTCGCGCAATCTCCCGCGAGCTACTCGCAGATTTTGTTCGTTTCTTCAACGACGCAACAGACGGTATTCCTCTTGCAATGTCCGTGCAATTAATACAGAATGGGCCAGAAATCGTCGAACAACCGGGCAACGAGCGATTCTACATGAAAAAATAAGTTGAATAAAAGGAATAACATTTTTTCGTTAAGCAGCTCGTTTTCAACAAAAATCGAGTTTAACAAATTCGAAATCCATCAATATATTGACAATGAAAGCCAGTATATTTTGCATTAAAAAATAGATTAATTTAAAGATTATATTTATTTTTTAATCAAATTGTTTTCATATTATAAAAAATTGTAAGTGATTTTTGCGAATGATAGTGACCCTTGATTTAAACTTCAAGATAATAAATTTGTGATATTCGATATATATAATTACGCAATAAAAAGTTAATAATAAATATTAGAAATAGAATTGGTTCGTAAAGAAAATTCTGGAATTCGTAAAGAAAAATACTGTTGCAAATGATCTCCGAAACCATAGTTTTTTAAAGGTTTTGCGAGATCGAGACACCCTGTAGAGATCGTACTGTCTACGACGCTGAAACCCCGTTTTAAGTCGACGAACTGCCAGTTACAGTCTGGGAAAGTCTTCCCGGGGTCGTTCGGACGAGCAATTTGCGGAGATTCCTGCGGCGCTTCTCCTAATCAAGGATATCTGTGAGCTGAACAAAGAGGGGGAAGGTATCGAAACGGATCAGCTGGTAGAGAAGGGGTTGAGAGTCCGCAAGGGAGGGGACGCAGATGGAAAGCAAGGCGAAAAGGGATTGCCGATGGAACCGATAAAAGTGTCAGGCAGTAACCGAACCAACGCATAAGATTCCGGGGAAGTTTGAGAAAGGGTGCGGGGGGCGCGGGAAAATAGAAGAAACGAGATGGAAACGGGGCGGAAGAAGAGGTATTCGCGACAGAAGATAAATTTTACGACGCATAGACTACGACCTCGTAAAAATGCCGGTCGACTTTAATTCTCCGACACCAGTTTCGACGGAGAGGAGCTCCAGGCAGTGTGTCTCCTCTTCCTCGACGCGACTTGCATTTAATTACGACCGGATGTTTCTGGGCATTGGCACAAACGACCTCGCTAGCCAATACCGCGAGAACTGAATTATATTATATGTCTCGTTCTCAATGATAGAATTGTAGTCATGCTTGTCATGCTTCACATCACAACGTTCAGCGCATAATGAATTTGAATTTGGCGCTCTTCCATCGCCTACTTGTCTCTATTCACTTCCCCACCTTCATATTGTTTCGTTGTGCCGATACATCGAGAACGTTTTTTTCGCGTAGCGCTCAAAGTTAAGTTTTAACGAGGCATTATCTAGGAGAAAATGTCAGAACACAAGAAGAACAAGCGGGCGAGATCCCGTTCGAGTGAGGTGCGTCATTCCAATCACAGATCTGATAAGAAATTCGATCAATTGCAAAAACAGTTAGATAACCTAACTAAAGTGGTCGGGTCCCTAGTGGATGTACATAAGGATCGGAATTCACCTCATCTACCTTCGAAAGATTTAATCGGTAAGGAAAATCAGGGTGTTTATCTCGCTCGGTTTTCTCAACTTTCCACACGAAAGTTGAGAGGTTAGACCCACACGGTCTTACCAGTCCATACGACTTCAACCGAACCTAACCTAACTGGTTGGTGGCCTCGCTCGGTATTCTCATCTTTCCATACGAAAGTTGAGAGGTTAGACCCATACGGTCTTACCAGTCCATACGACTTCAACCGAACCTAACCTAACTGGTAGGTGGCCTCGCTCGATATTCTCATCTTTCCATACGAAAGTTGAGAGGTTAGACCCATACGGTCTTACCAGTCCATACGACATAAAAATCGAGAAGATTTCTGCGGTCCATACGACCTTGTAAAGGAGGCTATTGTGATTAAGTTCAACAAGAACGATATTATCACATTTGCACAACTAGTGCTTCTTATTAATTCTTCTGTTCTTTAATTGTCACAAGAAATCAGTGTGTTTGTTTCGCTAGGTTTTTTTTCTCAACTTTCCATACGAAAGTTGAGAGGTTAGACCCAGGCGGGCTTACCAGTCCATACGACTTCAACCGAACCTAACCTAACTGGTTGGTTGTCTCGCTCGGTATTCTCATCTTTCCACACGAAAGTTGAGAGGTAATACTCACACGGTCTTACCAGTCAATACGATTTTAAAAAGCAAATAGATTGCTACGGTCAATACGACCTTGAATAGAATGTTATTGTGATTAAGTTCAACAAGAACGATATTATCACATTGACACAACAAGTGCTCCTTAATAAGTCTTCTACTCATTAATTTTCACGTTGAAGATAAGAATTTAGACAAAGTTGAAGGAGAGTTATTAAAATCCTCCGAGCTTGAGACATTGAAGAATGGTGATCTGGAGATATTGGGAATAGATCCCAATGATTCCAAATTCAAGGAAGTTAAATATCTTCCAGAACTAAAGAATACTTGGTTGAAAAATGAAGGTCTTCCAAAAAGGAATAAGAAACAGATTCTGGAACTTTATAATAAAAAAGGGGACTTCTACACCGAAGTCCCTAATTTGAATCTAGAAATAAATCCTTTACTTTCAGGAATTACAAAAAAGAGGGATCAACAGTTTATGGAAACGCAGAATTGCGTGGGCACGGCCATAGCGGCCTTACGTGCTGCAGTTTCTAGGTTAATAGATTCTCTAGGACATGCAGGACCTCGCAGAGTTCAACCAAGGCGTCTCCTCAGACGATGAACCATTCATCGTTGAATCAATCATCGTCTTTGTCACTTTGCAGAAAGATGGAAATAATTTACTTCAGATAAGTATATTTTAAGCTGTGTGAAAGGCTATAAAATTCCATTTGTAGAAACAGCCTTCACTGAAAGGTGCTATAGAGGAATGTAATGAATGTGATGGACAATTCATCTCCTCTTATTTTCTTGTTCCAAAACCCGATGGTATAAATTAAAGAATTGATTAAATTCATCAAACCCCCACATTTTAAAATGGGAGATATTAGATCTGCGTTAAGTCTATTATCGCGAGAGAGTTATATGAGTTCTTTAGACCTTAAAGATACATAATTTTTAGTCTCTACCTACGAAGGTCCCAGAAAATTTCTGAGGTTCATATTCCAAAAGAAAATATTCCAATTTGTATGCTTGCCTTTCGGTTTATGCATTAGCCCATACGTTTTTTCTTTTCACTAAGTTAGTGAAACCCAGGAATAGTAATGGTTTTATAGTTGGATGATTTCTTATTTATCCACGAATCTATAGTTATACGTGAAGAAAACGTGAAGAAAGCAATTATTTTATTAAAATATTTAGGTTTTATCATAGACTATCAAAGAGTTGTTTAGTTGCTAATCAGAAATGTAAATTTCTAGGATTTATTATTAACTCAGTTAACTTTTCCTTAAAGACGAATAATAAGAAAGACCAAATAGTAGAGCCAGTGAATGAGTTTTAAAATCGGAATCCATATAAAATTAGAAAATTTTCTAAAGCCTATAGCCGGGTTTTGGGGTGAAATTCGCCCCGGCGGTAGTTCCGTCGAACTCGTCACTTGTGTATCGATAAATACTCCTTCCTGAGGATACTCAAATGATGCGCAAAACCCATGTAAATGTCAAATAGACTGTAATACAGTTCATAAACGACTTGGTGCCGGAAATATTCCAAAGAATATTTTTCCGAAAAATTAATTTAAAATAGTCTAAACAAACAGGCTATAGCCTTTTTTAGGTGTTTTAACCGCGGAATGTCCGGCGGTGGCTTATGGTTTTATTCACTGCAAGCGACTAGAAAAGACAAAATTTTGTTATTGAAATTTTTTCTGATTCGTCCCTGTGACAGGTTGGGGTTGCTACTGTAATGGCTCAGGGGCCTTTGGTTTTTTGGAACAAGCAAGAAAAGAAAAATCATATTAATTATCTTGAGCTACCAGCAGCCTTTTTTGCAGCAAAATGCTTTGCGTCAGAATTACCGCAATGCGGAGTATTACTTAGATTTGATAATACTACAGATATTTTTTATATTAATAGAGCCGGAGGTGTACAATTTGCACATCTTAGTGAGCTTTCAGAAAATATTTGGAATTGGTACGAAGTGAGAAACAGATGGTTAAGATCACCATATATTTCTGCCGGTGATAATGTAGAAGCAGATAAAGTGTCACGAAAGGTCAATATAGATTCTGAGTGGGAACTTTCTCAAAAAGTTTTTACACAAGTGGAGAAACAATTTGGTTCCTTTACAATAGATTTATTTGCATCTAGATTGAATAAAAAATGTAAAAAATTTTTTACTCTAGATTTCCAGATCCGGAAACGGAAGCTGTGGATGTTTTTTGCTATATCAGGGGAAAAATGAAAATTTTTATGCCTTTCCCCCGTCGCACTTATTTTTGCGAATATTACCTAATAAATGTTATTAATATCTCCTTATAGAGTCGAGAGTCATCCGTTAGCATCCCGCCTTTCGTTGTTGGCAGGCAGGTTATCAAGGCAGCTTTCCCGAGAAAGGAATTATCAGTAGAAACCTTAGATTTGATGGTTGATTCTATCGTAAAAGCGACTTTACAATCAATACGATTGTAGTTTAAAGCGTTGGTGGGAATTTACTCATTTCAGAAACTTAGATATGTTTAGTGCAAAAACGGCAGATATTCTTACTTTTCTAAACATTCTTTTAATGAGGGTGCAGGTTATGGTACATTAAACACCACTCGTTCTTCAATATCCTTAATTTCTGGATATGATATTAATAAAGATGGGATAATTCATCGTTTTTTAAAGAAGAGTATTTAAACGGAGATCAGTCAAATCAAAATATGCTACAACATGAGATGTTAGCCCGGTTCTTAATTACATTGAAAGGCTACATCCTTTTAAACAATTGAAATTGTGGGTCGTTGTCGTATAATAAAGTAGCAGCTTTATTAGCTTTGACAACAGCTCAAAGACTGCAAACTCTAGCCTTAATAAATATCGATAATATAGAAATAAACAGTTCAGGAATAAGTATTAAAATTACAGAACAGATTATATCATCAAAACCCGGAGTTTTTTAACCTGATTTAATATTACCATTTGTTAAAGAGAAGCTAGTGTTATGTGTAGCAACAGCTGTTTTAGACCATATAGATTATACTAAAGTATTAAGAACTAATGATACCAAAAAAAAAAAAAAAAAAATACATTTATGACGACAGTGAAACCGTTTGGCACGGTATCATCGCAAACTATTGGTCAATGGATTAAATCATTATTAAGTAAAGCGGATATTGATGTCAACCAATTCAGCATATAGCGCACGACACGTAACAGTGTCTGCGGCTTATTAAAAAAGGAGTAGATATCACAGCCATAAGATGTAGTGCAGGATGGGCCCTGGTTCTCAAACCATTTTTAAGTTTTATAACAAACCGATTCAAGCCTCCAATGACCAGTTTGCGCGTGCAATTCTAAAAATATAGAATGTTGCATATATATTAAGATAAAGAGCACAAATACTCAAAATAAGGGATTATCACTCATACTCTAAAAAACTACAATTCTATCATTGAGAACGAGACATATAATATAATCGTAGGATCAAACGAGCCCGCCGAAGGCGGGCGAAGTTTGATCAAGATTATATGAAATGTCTCGTTCGAAGATGATAGTATCCCTCCCATTTTTTAATTCCCCTTGCAAATGCTACTCCCACTATCATCTTCAAAAATACTCGTGATAATCCTATGCTCGTTACACAAAACAATATGAAGGTGGGGAAGTGAATAGAGACAAGTAGGCGATGGAAGAGCGCCAAATTCAAATTCATTATGCGCTGAACGTTGTGATGTGAAGCATGACAAGCATGACTACAATTCTATCATCTTCGAACGAGACATTTCATATAATCTTGATCAAACTTCGCCCGCCTTCGGCGGGCTCGTTTGATCCTACGATTATCGAGCACAAAACAATGAATCCTGATCACACTGCGGATCAGTGCTCAAAAACAAACATGGTCTGTCTTCATTGCGAGAGATAAGAACCAAATACACATTTCCTTTTTTCATTAACAATTTTGGTTTGGCTCAAAATCTGCCAAATCAAAGAAATCTGTGTTAAAAAACAAACACGTCTTCATTGTGAAAGATAAGAACCAAATACACATTTTCTTCTTTCATTAACAATATTGTTTTGCCTAATGCGATTAGCATCTCGCAATAAAAATCGTCAAATAATCAGCCCACGGTTTTGGGAACGAGAAGTTCATCTTCTCTCTCTCTCTCTCTCTCCGTATTATCGAGCCCTTTTCGCGACAGCTTTGTTTCGCATTGTTTTATGTAGCTGGGTGGGAAGGAAGGGCGCGGCGTTTCCCCCTTAAACAATAATAGAACCATGAAGCGCTCTCGTCGTAACCAAGCACGCTCCGGCGCTATCGCGAAAGCCTCGGAGTGTCGCTTTAACGTTCTCGACGCTGCTCCGGAGGAACGGCGTTGCGAGTGACGGCTACGAAATTCAGGAATTCACCCGGAAATTACAGCGACCCACGAGCGGCGATTTATCGCGGCATTGTTAACCGTCGAACGTGGAAGGGCACCGCGTAACCGCATTGCCGGACCAACGGGAATCGATAATGCGAGCCCGCGAGAAACCGACGATCTCCGGAATCGATCTACCAGCCAAGACGCGCCTCCCCCTGTCCACTGAAAACGTCACTCCTTTTAACGCATAACAATCCCTATGAGATTTCCGTAAAGATTTATCAGAATGCTGCATTCAAAGAATTCAAGAGTGGTGATGGTGTCAATGTATTATTTTCAATCTATTAAAATCAATTAATAAAGAAAATTCTTATTTTGCATAGTAATCCAATCTATTTACAATAAATGGGGAACATTTTTATTTTGCATGAGGATTCGCAATCTCTTTATGACAAAATTGAATAGCTGCAATTTTACATAGTGTGAGTACTCAAAGAATTCAAGAGTGGTGGTGGTGTGTCAATATATTATTTTCAATCTATTAAAATCAATAAATGAAGAAAATTCTTATTTTGCATAGTAATCCAAATCTAATTACAATAAATGGGGAACATTTTTATTTTGCACGAAATTCGCAGTCTCTTTATGACAGCGATGGCCGCGAACACTTTGGTTGTTTCGAGTGTGGATCCAGCTGAAGTCTTCTTTCTGGAAATTATATTTTTCTGGTTTTCCGATACTCTCCGGTAATTTTCACACCGGAACTGCCGGACTGGAAATTATCACTGGACATTTTGTTGCACACGAGTGCGCTATTGGGACCGCCGCAACTCCGTTCGTATTTACACCGATAATTATTTAGTGTGTATCGATGCAACAATTCGCTCGCATTTGTAAATCTGCGAATTAAGTACATTAATTGCGCCAGTGGATTTTCGAACTCCACTCAAGGCATTAATTATTTTTTATCGTTTTCAAGCAGACAGTTTGCGCGAACGGATTTACAATTATAATAAATGCCTGCTCGTTCGTGCGATACAGTGTAATTAATTCACCGTTCGCAACCTTACTTTTACAGGACGCTGTATGAGTGTTTGGTCGTTCATGTTATCAACTATTTTTTTTAAGGATTAATGAAGAGAGTGAAATATACCTGTGGACATAAACAACCCTGGTAGATTAACAAAAATAAATTAATAAAACTACGATATAGATCAAGTAAATCCTTTTAGCTTGTTTGTTAGTACCAGAAAGAAAATTGTTTTTTTTAACAGGCTACTGAAAATTTCGCGATCCTGAAGTTTCGTTCCCGTAGTTTTAATCTCTTGGATGAATTTTCTTTAGCAAAATCTCGTCCAAGTGTCTTGTAAATCCGTAATATATTACAGTCGCTTATCAACGATGCATCCCACGCAACTTCGCTGTGTTTTTATTTCGCGCCGAGTACCCGCACCGCGTTGGGCCGATCGATATCAGTAACAACCTTGCGGAAAGTTTTGCAATTACGTGCCTCGCGAGCCTAGTGAAAATTTCCCCCACGTCGTCGACATTACGTTTTTCCCATTTTCCCCATTCGCTTTTCCTGACTGTACAAATTCCACGGTAAACGATCGATCGAAAGACCAATCTTCCCGTGCTGCAGTCTATATTAAACATTATTTAAATTTGAAAACAAAAGATGTATTGATGTGCTCTTTGCTAGGTTGATTAAAATTTTAAAGTTTCATTTATTGTAATAACAAGGGATTTAAATACAATGTCAAAATACAGTAATAAATTACTAACTTCCTTCACGAAAATTTATTACTGTATTTTGACATCGTATTTAAATCCGTTGTTATTACAATAATATTGAATAAATATTCTATTAAAATTTACAGGAGCAGTTTTCTTCTTTCTTGAGAAAGATCCATATTAGGATCGAAACATTAAAAGTTTAATCAAACTAGAAAAATTGCTTTGAACAAGTGTTGCCATATCTATGGACCTCTTAAAAAGCGAAGTGGAAATCTGAGATCGGTTCAGACTTCAAAAACATAACCAACTCAAATTGCACGGGCTGTAAAGAGTTTTAAAAAAATGGTTCTCGTATCTGAAATTGTACAGATTCGATGATTGAAGCTTCCCGTATAGAACGACCCGAAAATATTCGATATACGATTTTCCGTTGCAGTTTGATTACGCCATGAACGAAAACGCACGTGCCTGCAACCGAGATAAATACCCGTTTGCGTTGAGCTGAATTCGGTAATGGCGGATCAAAAGAAGCGATGAAACACGAGAAACCGGTTACGAGGCTCGATTGAAAGTTTCGCTTTATCGGGAGCGAGCATCGGCGACGAACCGCGCAATTAATTATGGGATGCATTCGTTCCGTTCGGACGCGCAGAAATTCAAACGCTTATAACACGGTGTTGCACGGCCGTGTAACGAATGCCTCGGTAGCATACATAATCACCTCTAATTTAGTAGAATTGTGAGGGCGCGGCGTCTAGCGACCGACTAATTTGTAAACAACCGGAGGACTCGATCGCTTTGATTAGCGGCGTTTAACAAATCGGTTTATGAAAAACGTTGTGTTATCCTCGCCTGATTCTCTATTCGAGAAAATTAGAGAAAACTCTGGCCGAGTTCACGCACGGATAAACGTCAGCCGGCTGCACACAACTAATGAACGTTGCACAGATACAAATATAATCTCGTTACCAACAAGTGAACGGACATTCACGGAACTCGACCCGCTTGTTATTTAATTCGCGGCGATGCTCGGAAAACGGCGAAACCTGTTTTGAACGCGTGCGAATGAAATCGCAAAATTGTTAATAATGACGAAAATTCGTAACTGTTGTTATTGTTGTCCTGATTTTTACAACGGCTGTCTCATTTAATCCTGTCAGCCCTGACAACTTCATTTGTGCAGATTTAAAAAAATATTTCAAGATATTATTTTACATTAAAAAAGTCTAAACAGTGTTCCTAAACAATTTATTTCCCATTACGGTTATCCTTGAGTGACCTTGGTTGTTCTATCTGTTTAGGAGAAAAATAATTTCTGAAGAATTAAACAAGGCTTAATAGAAATGTTTCTGGAACATGAAGTGTCAATTGTTATTCATATATTATACATTAAACATTGTTTCTAAACAATTTATTTCCCATCACGGTTGTCCTTGAGTAACGTTTAAGATTGGTTCTATTTGTTTAGGAGAAAAATAATTTCTGAAGAATTAAACAAGGCTTAATAGAAATGTTT
>CM052324.1:8621862-8806455 GCA_028455615.1 Lasioglossum zephyrum | reverse complement strand
ACTGGATTCGGGAAAGTCTAGAGAATCTTTTGCTGTAAAGAACAATACAATATCTTATATAATAACATCATAATATTTGTTCAAAGTCGACAAATTAAGGCCAGATTCGGAATCGGCGCGAAAAACTCTATATGATCCACTCAATAGTTGTATAGAAACATTTTTGTTGTTGAACAGTGTAATAGACCTTATTTGAAGACCAAGAAGGCAGAAAGAATTTTTCTGGTCGTTCAGTTAGAACTACGAGGCGAGAGAGCGACAAGGGCACGGTGTGTTCCGGTGCAAAAGTGCCGTTTCGTGTTTTCCCGGCATTTGCGGGTAAATTTGGAGCGCAGGCGCTGCTAATTCGCCGCACCCGCTGTAATTAGAGTCTGTCGGTGGCGTTTTAGGTCGGTCCGGTTACCGTGTCGACCGCACGCTTAATATAGACATAGTCGTTGCGCGAATCGTTCGTCGAGCGATTCGCGAACCGGATCCAACTGTGATCGAGCCTATACGAGCCACGCAAAAAACCTGTCGAGCCTCGAAAGACAGCCTTCAATTTGTCGCCCGAAACCTGTAACTATAATGTTAGATATCGACTGTTGAAATTGGTGCGCCGTTGGAGCGTAGTCGACCGTCGCGTCGCCGGATCGATATACCCGTCGACGTTTCCGGCTGACGGCCGTCAATTAATTTGCCTTTTAGCATTTGCCTATCTTGTCGTTTCGCTGTTTACTGTAACTGTCTGCTCTGCCGTTAGTAGACCATCCTGTCACGAGGTTTAATGAGATATGCGGGCCGATCCGAAATCCATCGTGGAAAATCGGATTTTGTGGTTCGAAATCGGGGGAAAACAAGTTTTCTACGAAAGTGTGTACAGGGTGTAGAAAAATTACAGTCAAGCCGAATAGACATCCTCATCCGAAATACAGTGAAAACCGTTATGGAGCCATCGTCTTATATCGGAACGAAACTAGGTTCCTAACATCATTTGAAGCAATATTTTCCTCTGCAAAAAAAGCGTCCGCCGCTTTGTTAAGGAGTTATTAACGAAAAACGTTATTATGCCAACACGCGTCTAGGTCGCGCTGTGATTGGTCCGGGTTTTTCGTTAATAACTCTTTAACAAACCTGCGTACGCCATTTTTGCAAAGGAAAATTTCTCTTCAAATAATCTCAGGAACCTTCCATTCCTGGATGTTGAAGAAATTTTGAGAAACCCTGTATACGATTTCGACATTATTTTTGTAAATGCATCCGATAATTTACTTGTGTAGTCATCCCGCTAAGCGAACGGACAAGTTAAACTCTGTCGACGGTTCGATAAAACACGAACAAATTTTTCGAGTTTCCAGGTGGAAGTTGGTGCGCGCGACACGTTTATTATTTATCCGAGAGGCGGGCTAATTGCGCCTAGAATTGCAGTACGGCAGTATGGCCGCGCGCGTCCTGTAGAAAATTTACAAATTATAATGCACGCAAATACGAGCTCGATTCCAATTACCCGTCGACGCGTAGGCAGGATGCAATTTGTATCGAGCATCGCGGAGCGAAATTATGTGCGCCACGCTGATTTATATGTAAATGCGCGCGGCGCGGCGCGTCGCCTCGTTCTCTATCAGGTTAGGCCGCGTCCGTGCGCAAAGTCGCTTAAATATTAAAAAACAAAAAAAATGAACGATAGAGACGATGCGAGTAGAGGGAGGGAGGGAGAGAGAAGGAGGACAGATCAAGGCGAAGTGATTTCCCGGATCGATTCTGCTTTGCATTCATCGACGTTGTCATCCCGCGTCGCAACGACGGGCGTCGACGCTCGATTAGCCGAAACTTCATCAAAGTCGCGGTAATCGTGTCACCGAACGCGACAGATATTCTATTTTCGCTGAATTAGTTAGCGGTAACCAATTACAGGAAAAATTCAATCGACGAATTACCGTCCCCACCCTTCTCCACTACTCTCTTCCCGTTCACCCGCTAATCGCTTTATAGATTTATCCCCTAACCCGCCAAGAAACACGGTCTAACAGCCAAAAATCGTTTCTATTTGTTTCGTAAAATCGACAAATTTGTTTGAAAATTAAAGAACCTTTGATAGAAATGAGATATAGTGATGAAATTATTTTTTAATTTTCCGATTCAAACTTTTTTTCATCTTAGGAGAAGAATATTTTTTTCTAACTTTTTCTTCTTTTTAATTGAATGTTATTAAAATATTGAATTTATATTTTTCAAATATTGATTTCACATTCTTCGTAATATTTACTTACAATCAATTCACATTTCTTAAACATGCATGCAATAATTGGATCCAATATTTATCTCATATGAAAAAGCGTGGCTTAAAAAATATTTTTCCAATATTTGAAAAAGATTTTTTCCAATATTTTTGTGCTACTAGGGTGTTTAAACACATATGAATACGTGATAATAAAAGAGAGAAAACCCACTTGGTGTGCCCTGAAGTATGGGGGTAGTGCAGAAGCGTTAATCTTGATGAGTTTACGGGTGGTACAAGACGCGATTAGAATTTTGCTGGCGGGACGGCAAGACTGCAGCGTATTCATGGTTAATATCGATGGAACAGGTATTAGGCGAAGTCTCGACAGGATGTGGGGACGGTATGTATACATATTTCGAGTTAGGCTGACGGGAACAAGGTGCGTCACCGTCAGCTGTCGTACTCTCGAGAGTGGACGATACCTAATACGAACGGTTCTCGTACGTTACGGAACACTCGATTGGTACACGACAACGTGCCGGCTCCTAGGTGATCGAATCCTGTCCGATACTAGATATTAAGCACTCCGTCTGTATGTCTGTCCGTGTGACTGCCTCGATTCTGTCCGATCGGCCCACAGTGGGCGGTTCACTCCAAAACGTGGGCAAAAATCAAATTTTTCTTTGATTTATACGAAACTACCCTAATAGCACAAAATATTGTATACGCATTCTTATAATATTATAAAGCGATTCAATCCTTTTTTAATATTCAAATGTACATATAATACTTATGTTATATCAAGTAACAAATGTTTTTTTCAAATATGCAGAAAATATCTATTTCATGTTACGAGAAAAATATTTTTTTCTAACTTTCTTTTTAATTAAATGTTATTTAAATATTGAATTTATATTTTTCAAATAATGATTTCACATTTTTTGTAATATTTACTTTATATTTTATAAATATCTAGTTTATATTCTCTGAATGTTTAGCTTATATTTTCTAAACATTCAATTCATATTTCTTAAACATGCATAAAATAGTTAGATCCAATATTTATCTCGTATGAAAGAGTGTGGCTTAAAAAATATTTTTCGAGGTCGCTGATTACGAATCTAACATCAAAATCTCAAAAAAAAGTAAAATGGACCTTTTCCCATTAACCATCCAATAGCCCAACTATCACGGTAGCCAACCCACATATACAAAACTCTTGATTTGAAGATTCATTTTTTTTTTAATTTTTGGCCACGTTTTGGAGTAAATCGACCACTGCGCGGCCGTTCGCTTTAGCATCGGTAAGGGGGCCATATCGAAACTCGGCCGATTACGCGAGCAGGAATGAAACACTCCGAAAAATTACAAACAGCAATAGAAGTCGGGAACAGAGAGGAGCCAATGCACGGAAATCTCCAGCTATTGGCAATAATGCGGAGTTTCGCGGAGAAGAAAGATCGTAAAGGGAATTGCAAGGTACTGAGTTACGGGCCACGGAAACTAGACCACTCGATCGAACGCCAGCCCGTTCCTGTTCGCGGACAAACGTTCATATTCGTAGATCTGCTGCAACACCAATGGAATTTCAGTCAGTGATTCGTCTGTCTCAGAGTAGCCGGAATTACGCGTCGCATTTCGAATTCCATCGGGCCGAACCAGTTCCTCGTATTGAATTTCCTTAATCACCGGCGTTGTTTATACGTTTAATTAGATTTTATAGCCGCTATTATGTTAATTAAAATCATACGTTATTTTAATATCAAATTTCCCGCTCTGCGGCGCATGAATGAATTAATAAGGCCGTTCGTTGCGCGCAATCGATCTCTCCCGGTCTCTCTCTTTCTCGAAAACGAAAACGAGGGAGCATCGTTCCCGATAAATTATAGAAAGGATCGGTACACGGTTAATCCTTTGCCGCTCTTCCGGCCAACCGACGTCCGATTAAAACAAACGATAAATACTGTAAATCCGGTTGAATTTTATCGACGGCGCGCACACGCGTCGCCAATTTCGTCGTTATTAAAAGAACGAGAAACGGTCCGTGACCCGCGTCGATAATTTCGAACAGAACCCGTCCGGCCTTCGAAATTCGTCGAATTTTGCGAAACTACCAGTCAAATTGATTTTACAGACACTGCTGCACGATGGGGGGCGTTCCAATCTTTCCGGTAAATTCAGAAACAACTTGCCTCCTTGTTCTGATCATAGATTTATATAAATCTGTATTTTATTTTTCAATTGAATTAAGATATTAATCGTTCCTCAAGTTTTAATGAATGCAACATAGTATGCCCCTTAAGGTCTCCGCGATCTCACTTTCGTAAACACGATTTATTTTAGGGGCTTCCTCACCGATTTTGATGATCTTGAAATATGTTGTCAAGCTCATCATTCTGAACAACTTTTTCCTATACAGTTACCGCCGGTCGATTTTAGTTTCCGAAATATTCGGAAAAACTATTACTAATACTATATTGGATTTTTCGCATTTCTGCACGCTCCGTTTACATACGAAAATCCTTTTATGTATATGTTGTATATTGTATACCTGTGTTATCAATTTTGTGTTTGGTTAGAAACGTCATTAAGCAATCGCTGATGTACGAAAATTCAATACAGTATTAGCAATAGTATTTTACAAATATCTCGAAAACTAAAACCGAGCGGCGGTAACATGTATAGGGAAAAGTTGTTCAGAATGATGTCCTTGACAACATATTTGAAGGTCATCAAAATCGGTGAGGAAGCCCCTAAAATAAATAATTACCACACGATTTTCAGGAGAAATAGACTCGCTAATTCAATTTTGTTGTTCAACATTGCTAAATGAATCTAGCACTCTCCACACATGAATAGATAGAAATGGATGTTTTCTGATAGTCGCGTGGTTCCCCGTAAACGTGACCAAAATTCTTCGATTCGCCGAGCGAAGCGGGACCGGCGAAATTGAAAAAGCCCGATGAATAGTTTAGCGTCTCGCGTGTAAATAAAAGGAATTATTCATCTCGCGGGTAACGTTTACCGGGAGGAGCCTGGGCGTTTTGGATTTCGCGACGCGCGAGGCTGCCAGCTCCGGTGAAAATAACACGAATACCCCGTCGGCGTGGTACGAGCGCGTCGTTTCCCATGACGATAACGATAATACCGTGCTTGGCCCGCTACAAAGTATAACCTAATTATCTGTCCGACACGGTGGTTCCTGGATGCTCCGCGCTACTGTAATACGCAATTGCATTCGCAACGGTTGCCGGCCCGCTTGCATCTTCATTATAGAGGCGAATGCACCGCGCGCATTTGCTTACACTCCGTTCCGCGACGCGTTGTGCCTGTCATTCCCGAAACGACTACCAGTTTGCTCGTGTTCACTCTAAACACCACAAAGAATCGTCTTTCTTCTTCGTTGATCCACGGCATACCGATCCGGGGATACATTGAAGAGACGCAGACAATTATTGGGTTAAACTCGTGAAGTGAAACAAGTTTTCTATGGTCGTAAAAAGTTATAAGATTAAACAAAATACGGCCAAGTTCGTTAGCTTAGAAATACCTCTTGCAATACTGAAAAAAGCGTTTGTAAAAATTAGTTTAAAAGAACGCTATTTAATTTTTAAAGAGGAGGGCTAAATTATTCAAACTTGTCCGCTACCTAACACCCTTCATGGCCATTGGTTTAAAAAGTAGGGCCTGCCTCCGTATTGCCATGTATTTATTTTTGTTTATATACATTACCTAACATTGTAATAAACCTTTCCCAAGATTTTCTAATAAAAAAATTTTTTTTATTTAAAGTTATACGCGTGTGAAGTTGGCCGATTTCAAGCGTCCTTGACAGGTGAGAACGCTGCCATATTGCTTCGTACTTATCTCGCATAGAGAGCTCCATTCTACTTTTTCCTAGCGAAGCTGATTCGAAAGTCATCGCCAGTTTACTCGTCGCTCATCTCTTTTCTACTCTTCGAAGGTACGAAACTCCGTGCCGTATCCACGTCGTACCCATAAACCGGGATCAAAGAATGCATAGAGCCGTAGGGCACGAATCCGCGAAGTTTAATGCAGTCCCGGGCACTCCGGGCGCAAGTATATGAAAGTATACGCGGCAAGGATACACCACGAAATCTCTTTTATAATAGCGTACACCCTAAAGCCGATTTGTTGCCCGCTCCGAGCAACTTTCGCGAGATACGGCACGATTAAGGGCGAAACTTTCTGCCGACCTTCCCGCGGAAAGGATTTCACGCTGCAGACATTTGCGCCTAGAAAACTGACTGACTCGGGACGGAATCGCCGCCGGGAAACTAAACGGTAACGCTCTACCATTCGCAGATACCGATACTGTCTCGCGGGTCCTTTGAAGCGCGAAAATACTGTAGTTTTAAGGGCCGTGCTGCGACGATTGTGTCGTCCGCCGATTTTATACTGTGGTTCATCTGCATAGTTGAGCTTCTTGTTCCTTTAAAAGCGTCGAAAATAAATGTCGAGTAATAACCACAAATTTTGGAATCCAATTGCATCATTGGCGTATACATGTATGTTGAAACGTGACGCCAATGACAAGTAACACTTCTTTATCGTACAAAAAAATTATATTGACAATCCACGCTTTTATAGTCATTAATATTTGAAAATATTATTGGTAATTATGTAGAAAAGGCCTGCGTAAACCGATTTTGATGAAATCTTAATATGTTATGCAGCAACACATTCTGAACAACTTTTTCCTTTTCTAATATAGAGGGGTCGCTTTTAGTTTTCAAGATATTTGCGAAAAACTATTGCGAATACTGTATTGAATACATGCAGGAATACGAAACATCCAATACAGTATTAGCAATAGTCTTTTGTAAATATCTCGAAAACTAAAAGCGACCCCCCTTATTGGAAAAGGAAAAAGTTGTTGAAAATGTCGAAATCTATAACATATTAAAATTTCATCAAAATCGGAGTACGCAGACCTTTTCTATATAATTACCAAAGAGACGAACGAAACGTATAAAAGGACGCGTTCACGCAGCGATGGGATATTAAATACGATACGATACGAAGTACGTTTAGTCAGTGACCGGAGCACTTGTACATTGTTATTCGTAGTTGTGTGTTTTCTTTCAATAAATAATAATAGTTCAAACATCACTTCTCTTACACTTGTTAAAAACAGACTAGCGGATCTGCTCGAGGAACAAATGGTATCGTGGCGCGTTTAAAACAGAAAAGCGGAGAGAACAGATTATGGGAGAGAGTCGAAATACGTGGCTCCCTATATCCGTAGAGGAACGTTGAAATTTTGCTGAGAGGTGCGTTGGCGTTTCGAGCGACAAATCCGCGCTCGTTGTGCAACCGGAGAGAGAGAGAGAAGAGATTCCCGATTAAACCTGAATCCGAGCGTGGGCGGTCCTCTCGGCAAAGAAAACGCAAAAAATTTCCGCGTGACCTTCCTCTTTATATACCCCCTCTATCCTTGCACGTTTTCCTCTTTGCCGATCCGTTGAAACGCCGCAAACGAATTCGCCGGTTCTTGGTCTCCGTTACCGGCACGCTTTGACGGCGGTGTTTAGCGGACGCAAAAACTGTCGCCGACGCAAAGTCGAAAAGGCCACGCGACGAGAGGCAAAGCGAGACACGAACAAAAAGCGAAATCGTTTCGCCCCGATGCGATGGAATGACCGGAGCCGAAGCTCTTGCGTCTTGCCTGTTCGCGGACCAAACCAAACTGAAGAGAAGCGAAGGCCTCGGTCCTTTTTCCGCGACCCCTATTTATCCTGCATTCTTCTTTGAACGGGTCAAAGGAACGCCGGCCACGCGGACGCGAAAGGAGAACGCAGGCCGATGTTGCCGGCCGAAATTGAGAAATTCAAACGACGTTTTCTGCGCCGTTTCCACCGAACAGGGAATTAATACGAATATTTTCATGCCGCGACTCAACGAAACTAGGTCCTCCAGCAAAAAAGTGAGGGAGAACATGTCTTAGTTTATTTCAACAGACAAATATTTTTTTCCTAAATTATTTGTGATTATGGAGTTATGTTTATAAATCAAAATCGTTCAAAATATTGGTAGAATCGTTAATTTATCCTCGCAACATGTAACGATATGTTTGAAATGATCTGCTAAAATGTTGGAATGTAAATGCAATATTATTAAACTTTTATTTAATTACACCGGAAAATAAAAATAAACATTGTTGTCAAGGGATGTTTAATACAGTACAACAGAACGGAATATATATTATTTGAACAGACGAATATTTTTTTTCTAAATTATTTAATTATGGAGTTATGTCTACAAATCAAAATTGTTCAAAATATTGGTAGAATCGTTAATTTATCCTCGCAACATGTAACGATATGTTTGAAATGGTCTGCTAAAATGTTGGTATGTAAATGTAAATGTAAGCACTTTTAAACTTCCGGTAAAAAATAAATTCCCGTCATGCGCGCGTCGATACTAATTGCACAGCAAAATAAACATAAACATTGATATCAAGGGATGTTTAATACATTACAACAGAACGGAATCGAACGCAGAATGCAACAAATAGAATATCATCTACGATGTTTCCGGTGTCTCGTATTTCTGCTAATGTTCGTTACAGACCCACAAAGACTACTCCACCGTCGAAGATTTCAGAGACACAAACAAATTTCTTCAGCAAATTACACTTTGAATGTTCGCTGCATCGTTCGCCTCAAGAGTTTCTTCCAAACTACCACAGAAGCGGCGTCTACGACCGACGGTACATCAAGGTAGAACCGGGGAAATGTCTGCGAGCCATTTAAACCTCAAGTCGGGAATATCCGAAAGTTTCTACTCCGCTTCTTGCGAAAAAAAAAATTGCTCGACTCTTTAGACCGAGGGAGATCAGCAATTTTGTAAGGAAAAAATTGGCGCAGTCTGTTTTTCAATTAAATAACAATGGACGAGCCAGTCGACGCGCGATGGCTTCCAGCATTTGTTTCACTGATCTCGAAGCAGCTTCTTTATATCATGTTGTCCGAAAAGTTGGTTTTCCGATTCATGAACATAATGCAAGTTCATGTCAGCAAGTACTAAAACAGTAACGTAAAGAGTATCGCATTGTTTGTATTGATTTAGCAATATTAAAGCAACAAATATTCCGTTTTGTCGATCGTACGAATTAATAGAAATTAGTTTATGATATCGGCGTACAGGTTCGATCAAAGAAACAACAAAGCAATTTTGCTTTGCATAAATTAATTTCTATTCGTTATCACAAACTAATTTCTATTAAAGCAACACATTTCGAAATAAACCTTTGGGACAACCTAAGACAATAATAAAACAATTTAGACCAAGCAAAATTCTGAAAAAAAACTAAAAGAGACCTTAACATAAAATGTTGAGATCTGCAACATATTTTAATTTCATCAAAAGCAAAACCACTTTGTAAATAATTACCGCAGAATTTACAGTTTGGTATTTGACCGCTACAATTTTGTTATAACTTCATAAAGTTGGTCCTCTAATTATTTCTGTAAGCTTGACCCCAGCCCTATCAGTCGGAACAAGAATTTTCTGAAGGGTTAATCGATGTGGCAAAGGTGTGGTTTAGTTTAGCGGACAACAAGAACAAACGCGTTGCAGAGACAAGTTAATATTATTTAGCGTTTCGCAAGAGTAAGATTAACGTTCTGGGGGAGGATCGGAAAGGGTTTCGGTGAACAAAGGGCGGTGCGCCGCCCTACGAGAGAAAAATACGTGGCGCGGAAAGGAACGTGGGTGGAAGCTGTCGCGAAGTGAACGAGCTAGCTGGAAAATATCTTGGCCACACATACTGGAAAGGTCGAGAGCCGGCCGCCACATAAATGCCACATACTGTACATATCTCGCGGCGGTATACGGTGCACGCGTGCGGCAAAGGGGGTGGCGTGAAAGGGTTCGTAACGGTGAACAGCGAAGGGTTAAGGGTAGAGGGCGAAGGGCCAAGGGAAGGGGTTGGGAATGAAAACCGAGCGAGTCGGAAGACGGCTCGTTACGGCGGCTTAAAGTGTTCGCACTCAGCTTACACGTAGCTCATTAACGATCGAAGAGCCGACGAAATAATTAATTCCTCTCGGCAAAGAACCGCCACCGGCCGTGCCGCTTGTGCCAGCGGCTCTGCGTGCATACTTTATGTGTAATTCATTTGACGGTGGCCGTGACCGGGGATATCTCAGTGACCGGACTGATCAAACGGGAAAACCCGACCAATGGAAAATGAAAATCACCGGGAAATTCGCTCACCTTTACACTGTAAGCGTAAAACTATGACACGCTGTTATTAACATAGCATTCTCCGGAAATGGGGTAAGAATGCTCTATAATGTATAGTTGATTTGAACTTGTATACTTAGTAGGGTAATTGCACGAGTAAATGAACATTTAAGAAATTATATTCAGGAAGATATTTTATTTTAAAAAAATGTGTGAATTAAAGGAATCTCATATATGCCAAATGGCTCCCTATAAGTACTTCATATGTCAAAAATAAATGAACACAAGTAAAATGAAATTATTATTATTTTTCTTTATTAAACGTTAAATAAAGAATATAAAAAATACCAGTCAATGAACACTACATTCTAGTAGTTATTGGTAATAATTATTATTATTGACATTTATTAATAATAATTGTAAGTACATTTTTGGGACACCCTGTGTATACATTTAATAAATATAAACTTATTCCTTCATCGAAGAAACTGTGGAGCAAGGTTTTAATAACATGGTGATTGTTGGATAAATTCTGCGTATTTTATGAAAATGGCCGCGCTGAATGTAGATAAAGGAGGAACGAATTTAGGCCGAACAAACGAACATCGCGATCCGTTGCACCTTACAAAACTTTAGTCCGCTGTTTGCCGAAGATTATTCAATGGCATCCAGAGTATCCTGCAACTATTTCATGGAAATCCGAGCCGCGCCAGCAACTATCCACGGAATTTCAGGTAAAGTAATAAATATTCCTTCGAACAAGCGCGTCCCCACACAGTGCCAAAATTTTTATACTTGAATACCTCATTCAGAAAAACCTCATTAACCGACCATCAATTTAAAATAAAATTTCATAACCTAAGTTATGAGTTGAAAGAAGTTGAAAGAAAGTCCGTTTACAAAGTATTGCAAAAAATATTGAACCATTTGACTTTTTACTTTGACACCCTAATGGTTTTCATAATTATTATATATTTTATTTCATTGACGCAGAATAGCCCGTTTATTAGTACCATTAGTTATTTTCGCGGAGGTCGAAAATCGTCGGATCAATATCAGCGTCGGCCCGGAAATCGAGCATTAATATCGGGGACGTTCGCTTGGCAAATAGGATAGCCGATAATATCGTAATCGTGGCATTTGCGCGACACCCAAAGGTTTTGGCCCAGGGTCCTGATTCTGGTCACGAACGCTTGGGCGTCGAATCGCTGGACCGAAACAATAGCAAGTAGCCGTCACCGTTGACGTTATCGTAAATACTTTACCGAGTGGAAATGCTTTCCCAAGCTTCCGCGGGCCTGACGAAAATAATTATCAAACCTCCACGCTAGCGATCCCTGCCGGCCACTCTGGGGATTCTTATCTCGCGCTCCTCGACTCGTTAACGAAGATTAATATTCCTGCTAGCTGCCTGCGGTACGAGCAACAAGGACGTATTTCAGTTGGCGTCTGCCTCGATCAAAACAGCGTGTGGACGGCAAAGAGAGCCGTCTTTTACAGAGGACACGTCGCTCGGTTTTATACAACCCATGCAATATTTTTTCCACAGTTGAAAACTGATTATCACGTCAAAATCACGAGTTCTAATATTTAAAATATTTTACCACTTAGATGAAGATGCATCCAATTATTCAATAAAATATTTCCTTGTAAATTTATCTTGATAAAAATTACCAAACATCTGAAAGGTCACGATTTTTAAATTGTTTATCTGTGCCTGTACTGAAAATATGAAACATGTATTTCGTAAATTTAAGTTTCTTATATACATGTACAAAGTTTGAAGCTATGAAATTTATTGGAGAAAGAAGCTATGGACATTGCTCTTACAATGTATAAATCATTGTAAAAATTTAGAAATTTAGAAATAGACCTTTACTTATTCATTACTTTTTTATTATTTAAAAAAATATATTACTTGCACATTAGCTAATTAACCAATCCATCTAACGTCTGAAAAAAAATTCAAGCAATTGGGTCGAATTCTGAAAAAGTTATTCGTTGTTAAAAGATGTACGAATACTTTGTCCATCCACTGTATATATTTTCCACGTTTTCCATTATATAAGATTGTGATGCACGATTCAATGCTCGGAGAAAGAGATGTTCGTAATCTTTCAAAAATCCTGGTCGGCGAAGGGTCGAGCTAATTACCGCGTTAAGGTGACGTATGAACGGATCAGAAGCCCCGCCAAGGTGCAATAGCTCGAGGAACGAGAGGAGCAAATGGTTTTCAATCTTCGAATCGAGCGATAACAATAATCCCGGCCTAGTCAGCCGCCGCAAGCTCGTTAAACACGGTGACGTTCTTCGATTTTTCCCCCATTGAAAGTGGAACCCCGCAACGACGAGAGGCACTCAACCAAGAAAAAGAAGGAAAAGTAAGAATGATAGAGAGAGAGTAAGTTCGGTGTAAAATCTGTTCCTTAATGGAGAATGGAACGGAGCTGTTTGCGTAAATGTCGGAGATCGACCGAAACGCGACAGCTCGTTACGAGGGCTCCTTTTGCCTTTCCGCCTTTTAAATTCTGCCCGAGGATTTCTCCGGCTAAAGAAATAGTTTTTTTCTCCTCGTGAGCGAACGGGTACGCGTATACGCCATCTCGTGCCACGTTGATTCGTGTCCCGCGCGCACAGTCCCTTAATTAAAAGCGGAAATGACGTCTGGACGGAGTATAAAAAGCTAGCCATGAGAGAGAAAGCGGGAGAGGGACCAACTGGTCGTCAACCACGAAATTACACTCAACCGAGTGGATCGTGCCACAGCTCCAGGTTTTCTTCGATCAAATTAGACGAGGAAACTGCGATTTTAATTACTCAAACGCACTGCGTCCATGCGAATCTTTCCGTCACTAGCCGACCTTGTTTTAAATCCTTCTCTTTCTTTCTTCTGACCCAGACACATGTTGTGTCTGACCTAACACTGACCTAACCCCTTGTCATACAGTAAATTAGGCTCTCGATGAATTTCAATCTTGATGCAAAATGGGTAATGATTTTTTCTAAAAAGATGGGTAAACGAATGACATTCAAAACCAGAATAATTCTTAAAATATATTTTATAAAGGAATATTAATATATATTAATATATAATATATTGGCTAATTATTTTGTGTAACATATAAGAATATGAAATCCAACTATTACAATGTGACTGAACATCATAAAAAATTCGGAGAATTAAATAGAAGCTATCTGAGACCGAGCAAGTGGAACAGGTCGATGAATAGTCAGACAAGTGAAATAACACGGTGCACTAGATGAACAAAATCAAACGTGGACCGGCAAACAACGTAAACAGACAAGCGGACCATCTCGGAGCGTGAAAAAGCTACTTTAACGAATTTACGTGAGTTTCGGTTGGCAATATTTTTCGATATCGGCGACAGTGTCGTAGATATTGGTGGGTCCGATTTCAACGGAGCCACCATGTACATTCGAAACAGCCGTTCAGCTTTGACAGGGATTTAGTATGCAAGGGATCTTTCGATAAGGATGAGCGACGACGAGTATAAAAAAAAGAAAGAATCGGAATAAAATACAGGTAAATTTAACTGTTTTGCGAAAACTGCCGCCGTCTGCCAATACGAGAACGAACCACGCGTGCGATCAAATCTGCGATCGATCCACGACAGTGCGACCCAGGCTGATCGTTATTTCGTCAAAGTGGATTCGAAACTGGAGAGCATCGGTGGTCCTATCGTTCTTTTCCTCAAGCGCGTACAAATACTGTATCACATACGTTTCGGAACGCGAGAGAGTATGCGGAACGCGTGCGCGAGCTGCGGCTCGATTACGTCAGCTTTAATTCACGCTCGTCTATCGAAACCACGGCCCACTAATTCTACCGTTTTCTGTCTCCGATTGTCCACTGTTCCCGTTAACGAACCGCCATACTACCAACGCCGGCGCGCACTCAATGTTTCCGTTGTACTTTGCTTCCGCCACCGAAATCCCATTCGGTTATCGCGCGCAGCTTGCGAGGCTCCCGTGTCGCAGATCGTTCCACAATTTTACCGGCGAAATCTCCGCTCGAAATCATCGCGAAAATGACTGTTTAACATCCTTCTCCTCGTCCTGTTAATTTTCCTAAAAATCTTGTTTCAAACTTGTCTCGACTCTACATTTTTCAAGTGGTACTATGAATTTCATTTTACTATCAATTTTCAATAACTTGGTAATTATATAGGAAAGGTCTGGGTTTTCCGATTTTGATGAAAGTTTAATATGTTATGCAGCAACACATTCTGAACAACTTTTTCCTTTTCCAATATAGGAGGTCGCTTTTAGTTTTTGAGATATTTGCAAAAAACTATTGCGAATACTGTATTGAATGCATGCAGGAATACGAAAAAATTCAATATTTTGCGACAGTCTTTTTCAAATATCTCGTAAACTAAAAGCGACCACCCGATATTGGAAAAGGAAAAAGTTGTTGAAAATGTCCAAATCTATAACATATTAAAATTTCATCAAAAGCGGAGTACGCAGATCTATTCTATATAATTACCAAGTTATTAAAAATCGATAGTAAAATAGTACAAAAAATATTTTTGTACCCTCACAATTGGATGAGAAGTGTATGTTTGTCAACGAGCATGATCATTGGTCCGCATCAAGAAATACATTATAATAAATAATTATTAACTAACTGTATATCTCTGTATTTGCGTACATGACTTTTCTCTCCGTTTTGATCGGTAATTCGTCCCGCTGTGCATTGTGCAGCGAAGACGCATCTGCAAATCCGATTTCTCGGAAACAATGTTCGCGATGCACATGTCTATGCGGTTCCTTTATCGCGTTCAGTATGCGGAGCGTTCGGTTCGACGACGTGGATTTCGAAAAATGTCGCGTCCCGCTAATGGATCGAGGGAAGCGCCGGTGCGCGGGCAGCGGGGTTCGTTTCGCATGAAAATTTTCCGTGTACGGTGTTTGCGCGAAATACTCTTATATAAGCGGGATGGGGGGATGTCGCGGCGCGAGAGTTTCGCGTTAGTTCGTTTCCGCGTTGGCACGCGAGAAAAATCTCGATGTGGGGGGGGCTACACCGTCGACCGAGAATGGGCCACGACGCGTAATTGTCGGCCGCCACAAATGGCGCTCGTTAGTCGGCCACCTGCCACTGTTTACCGGACAAACAAATCGTTTGTACGGGCCCCCGTTTTACCGAGTCCACTCATATTTTATTCCCAATGAACGGACGTTTGTCGCGCGCTCGCGCGACAGGATGCAACGCGATGCATCGATATCGGGAGGCGCGAACAGATGCGTTTCTGATCATCGATTGGTCCATTGTAACCCAGCACCGGCTACACGCGACGATTCTCTCGCAAATGAATATTTTCGGCCGCGATTAACGTCCAAAATGGAGGAACACACACACACGGACATACAAGAGCCACATATATACGGTCTCTCGTCTCCCATTTGGATCGTTGTTCGTTGTCCGCGATCGTAAACCAAGTTACCCACGGATAAATCGATCGGTTGATTAACTGGCGCGTCGCGTATTCGATTCGATTCGACTCGACACGATTTGAATAAAAGGCGAAAGTAATTCGTGATTCTCGGCTCGATTGAACACCAATCGATCGCGCCGATAAATTTCCACCCACCTCTACCGGCACTGTGACGAGCCGCAGCCACTGCTGCTACCGACCAGAAGGAATTCACCCGTTTAAAATTATTTCGAAAGCTATCGATTTGTTCAACGATGTATCGGTTAGACCGTGAAACAATAAATTTATTGATGAGTTTCAAGTTCGATTTGGAAAGGATCACCTGGACCCTTCGAATTTCACTCCTAAGTATCTGATCCGTTGCGTGGGCGACTGGAATCTTCAGGGTTTAAGAGCCTTAAGTTTCAAACAAAAGAAGATATATTCTAGTTATATTCCAGTATGCTCCAATGTATCCTAGTATATTCGAGTACATTCTAGTACAATAGAATTTTCGAATAAATTTCAGCTACATTTAGATCTAGCATAGACTCTAAGATCTAATTTCGTCTTCCGTGTTAGCGTGAATTACTTTCTCCTCGATTTCCATAATTTCATTACCACCTCCAACTTGAACGAAGTTTTTCCACCTCTCGCAGAGCATATAGTCTGGTTCGAGTAGACTACGATAATCGCGTGTCTTTCTAGACGAGTCTATGGAAGTAGACACTATGTTCGTTGATTAGAAGATTTGAATATAAAATCAATTCACAATTCAGCTATCTGATACGAAAATGGTACAAATCAATGTAAAGAATCATCGGATAATGACGAATTAAGAAAAAACTCTTGTTATTAATGTCTAACACATTTAAAGTCAAGTAAACATCATGCGGCTGAAGTGTAGAATTGTCTTACTGAAAAAATGGGGTGGAATTCCGTATCATTCACATCCGTGGTTGCGTTGAAGCACGAAACGCGTTCGCTGGTGAACAGCTGGAAACAGGATCTTAGGATGCAAGGCTTATATATGTGTATAGAGGGTATCCCGAATTTGAATGGCAAAACTTCAGGACCGAAAAACTAAGACAAAAAGTCTTCTAGAGATTTGCTCGTTTTTGCTTAGTTTTGTAGAAAATCAACACGGAAAGAAACAAAACATTTTTGTACTTATTTATTTACATTTTATTCACGTTATTATCCATTTAATATTGTTAATGACACCCATGGATTTCTGCGTATGGGGAACCTTGAAGCAGAAAGTGTATTCGGTGCCAATCAATTCAAGAGAGGAATTAAGAGACCGAATCATACATGCAGTGCACTAAATATCATCAGAACAATGTTCAGCTGCAATTTATCAACCTAACCAAATGAAAATTTATTTTCTTTTAGTTTTTTGAAATTTTCTTCAAAACGAAGCAAAAACGAGCAAATCTCTAAAAGACTTTTCGTCTTAGATTCTTCGGTCCCCTACACGTTCCTGAAGTTTGGCCATTTAAATTCGGGACACCCTGTATAGGAGGTGGAAGTCCTTTTTGGCTCGGACTCCTGAGCGACCAGGAATCTCCATAATCGTCCGCAATCTATTTATTCCGTTTATTTTTCGCGAGGTCTGCAACTCTGTTTGCAAGAAACCCGTAGAAACGAAGAGGAAAGACCACCGCGCCGCTGGATGAAGTAGTCGGAGAAGGTCTCAGCAACCGGGACAAGACAAGAGAGCGTTCACTCATTTAGCGAGATCGAACCGTACGACGCGGAGTTTCCCCTAACTCTGTCCTCCACCCGACAGTCACGGTCAATTCGTGGACAAAGAGGGATTAGCATAGGAATTACTTCCGGCCGGACGATGAAGCCCGGGCAAAACCTTCGAACCCGGAACGAAGGTCGTTCTCGAGGACCGAGGAACCCGAGGACCGAGTGCTCTGTATTTCTAGGGACGGAAATTGGCACGCGCTGTCGAACCATCCGGGATCGAGGGGGACAAAGGGCCACGAGGAACGAGTCACTCCATATTATTCCAATTCCTTCGGTCGACCCCGCCCCTCCCCACTCCCGACACGCTAAGAGATTCGTCGAACCCTGTCGGCTCAATCTTCCCCCATAGAGACCGATCGGAAAGCTTTCCGAAATTGTTTTACGATACTGTACAACCCCTGTTTGAGGATCAATGCTCTAGAACGCTACAGATTTTGTTTCTATTAAAGGATTCACCAAATGATTCCAGACTACGTCAGGATAAGACTGGGCTCGTGTGCCGTTCCTGTGTCCTTGAACGACTTTGAATGACCTTCGTAATATGTCATCGTATTCGTCTCGAAAAGGTATATTAAAATGTAAACGAAAAAAACCATAACATTTTATTCTGAAATATATGACCTCCAGACGATTTTCATCCTCACAGACTTCAACCGATCAGTTTAGACAAAATAGACTTGATTTTGTGAGTTGGATACATGGGTGTGTGTGTGAGAGAGAGAACGAATTGCCAAAGCAATTAAGTATATGTTTAGATATAGCGGGCATTGCCCCGCACATCACCGGTGCGTGGCGTCTTGCGGGTTAACGAAACGAAAAACGAAACAGCGCAGGCGAAGCGCGATGTATTGTCAATCGTCCGAGAAAAACGGAAGGACAAAATCGCGTCTAAGGCAAGCGGTCGTTGGCCCGAGTATTATACAAAGGAGCCACACGATATAAAACAGGACAAGCGAGCGACGGAGAGTTAGATTTTAAAAAGTCAAAGTCGAGTCGAGTCGAAAGTCGTTGTCGAGAAATATCGTTAATTAGTAGTAGTCGTGTTATCTCTGTCGTTGTCGAGTTATAGTTGCGTATAATCGTCGTATCGTATTCAAATTGTTCGTTCATTGTAAAATTATTCGTAAATAAACGCTGTGTACGTAATCAACCGAATTTATTCCCACAATTGTATTCCTTGTATTCTATTGTATCTGTACGAAAAAGTAACGCACACGGCAATATATTTTTAATTAGCCTAAATATAAAGTCATTAGGGTGTTCCATTAAATTTCGTCGTATCTGATAGGAAATCGAAGGAACAGGGAGGTTAGGTCGTCGAGGTGGAAATCGCTTCCGGCGAGTCCGTCTGGTTTTAACGAGGAATATAATAGAAGTCGAAGCGACAACGGGTCTCGAGCACGCGAAAACGGGTTGCGAGAATAAACTCTATTAGAACCTGGATGTCATTTAATGAAAGAGAGAAACAGAATGTTAGGCAGCGAGAAAAGGAAGAGGGAGAGAGTAAGAATGAGAAAGTCCAATAGAAGTGGAGAGATCGGCGCAAGATTTTAAACGTGGAGCCGAGAGAACGGAAACAGCAGAAACAGTGCCGGGGTGAGTCTCGGGGTTGGACCGTGAGAATCCAGACGGCAAAGACGGAGAGGGGTAGAAGGGTGGATCAAGAAGAAGCACCGGGGAATATTAACGTCGCGATGGCGGCACGTTAATATTCCTTGCTTTATATCGAATCCAGCGAAAGACAAAGTGAAAAAGTTTCAGAATGCAAGTGGCGCCACTTCCGCTCCAACCTCCTGCGTCGCGCGCTTCCCTTTATCAGAGATCCGGTCCTAGCCGTCGAGACGAATCGAATTAACGAAGCCTCCGCGACGATACGATAATTAGTATCGCTTTAATGACGCTCCTGAAATGGCTCCTGCGAATAATCCTGTTTCCAAACACAGGGTTCGACGGAACAATACCTGAACGTCCTTGAACATCCTTGAAAATGCAACTATAAATTCTTCCATGTATGGACTGAATTTTAGTAAGTTTGCAAATTGTTATCAATTATCACAATTTTTTGCCTGGTTGCATTTTTATATCTATGGAGGCTAGATTAAATTTAATTATGCAGTGTTAAACTTTTTACAAATTAGTAGGATAGATGTTTCCTGGATCATTATTTTCTCAGGTTTCTCTATAGACATCGAATTCGAAGAGGAAATTATGTGTAGTTGCAAATAAATCTTGCATGACTATATTAGTTAGTGCTTGTTCAAAGTGACTGAACAAGAATCTTTGGCATCCCTTAACGTGTTCGAAATTTGTAACTTTCTCAATTGAACTCTCCTTTCAAAGGACCAATTTAGTGCATCGATTGCAAAAACAGGGACGAATTTTGTGTTCATTACATAATTTTAATAAGTAAAAAAACAATCTAATCGAACGTATAAATTCTCCTAATATTTTGATCGTTTCATGTTTAATCTACTCGTTTTTTTAAAACATATCTCATAAAATCTGTAGTCTAATAATAACGAAAAATCCGGAAAATTGCCATATAGCTTACAAGATCGCCTAAACTCGTCTTTTCTTCCAACTCCGGCGGTATTCCGAGTCCCAAAAAAAGTTTCGCTGCGTATTTAATCAGAAAATACGATCGAACCGCGTTTCCCAGTGTCGTAGAAAATGGAAAGCCTCTGGAAAAACAGGCAGAGCAGCTTGTTATTCTTCGTTCTTCCGTCGGAGCATTTTATTCGGGGTTCCAGCCGGAGCGTGTTTTGAAAATTCACCGGACGAATAGCTCCTCGGCACATTCTCGGCCCGCTTTTACACCGTTCGGGCAACGTCCCTCATCAGCATCCTGCAATCCGGCATTTCCATTCCTCGGTTAACCGTGGCTGGTCTCGAAATGTCTCTTGGTCCTTGCATTTCCGCTTAGCCAGCTATTTGCCGACGCCTCGCGAGAGATTTTCTCGTTTGTTGGCTCGATACCTTCGCCCCTCCTCTCTTGTACAGCGAACTAGAAACCTGTTTCTCGTGGCCGAAATAAGAATTCTTCAAGTTTCATATTTGCAACCAATTTTCATCGCCTAATGATAATTGTTAAAAAATTAAGGTAAACCTCGACCTTAACATATGTTGTCAAGGACAATATTCCGAACAATTTTTGTCATTACAACTACCCGGTGCTCGGTCTTAGTTTTCGAGATAATTGCAAAAAACTTTATTGAATACTGTATTGAATTTTAGCAATAGTTTTTTGCAATTGTCTAGAAAACTAAAACCGTGTACCGAGTAGTTGTAATGACAAAAGTTGTTCAGAATGTTGTCCTTGACAACATTTGTCAAGATCAAACAGAAGTCTGAAAATTGGTTCGTACTCTAACTAGACTGCGGATCTTTACGCAAAATAAAAATTGTCTGCTCGGATTGCAAGAAACTAGAGCCAAAGAGGCATCCGATCCTCTCTCCAATCATTTTAACAAGCTAAAAATAATAAATTGCCACTGTTAAATCATTTTATCTTTCCTACCGTTTGCGGCTTTTTTGCAATAAATGCATAAAATCTGTCTAATTGGCTTGAACCTTGAAATAACGCTGAAATAATTTCCAGTACAAAAAACGGGTTTCCGGGGTTCGCTATAAGGCCTCTCTGTTCCATTCTGTTTCTGTCTTCTTCGTCGCCTTTTCCTCAGATTTTCCCCTCCCACCGTTGTCAATGTCTGAATCGTGCTCTGGGAAATTCTAGGGCGACGGAGGAGCGCCTTGATATTAAAGACCCGCCATAAATTATAAGGCTTTGTGTTTGAAGCGTCTCCTTATTTACTCGTTTTGTTCGTTTGCACGGCCCACCTGCCGACAGTATTCGCGAATTCTCCGTACTCCTTCACGACCCGATTCCGTATCGAACTATTCAAATTGGAAATAATAACCGAGAACCTTTCAACGGGTCACCGTTCCCGTCCGATGTTAGCCGAGAGAAATAATGGCCGGCTTTGCGGGTGCAGAGTCTTCACAACACTTTTAACGGACGTTGAAATACCACTCAGCGATGTTTCATGCGAGCTGGTCCCGGGATTCTGGATCATCTTTGCGTTCCTGTTTTCTTTGTGGATATATGAAACGGCTTTAGTATTTCATTACAGATTGTCATGGAACTGGTCTTTACAGAAATTTCATTAAAGTGTGAGAATGTAGAGGATTCACCTTGGGAAATAAAATCAAGTATAGTGTTGTTCGATCTTTCTCACAGAATTACAGTTGTTCAAACATCGATGATTTTTTGGACAGAGGACCTGCTTTCAACTAAAAACATTTTTAATAAAAAATCCAATTGATTACATTGAAATAAGAGATTTTATCAGCTACACTATCGTACGATCTTTTTGCAGAGTCAACTTTAATGCAATGATCAATAGTGATTTTTCAATTTCCAGAAAAGCTATTTTGCAAACTTAGAACTCTTTAAAATACCGCTGAAATTCTCGTTTCGCTGGTTTTAAACATTGCCATTACGAATACACAAACATCAGCCGTTCAAACATTAATCCGCAGCACCCGGAGATATTTTCTCTGGAACGAAATTTTATATTCAGATTTATTAGCTGTTTTATTACATATATATTAATTACATATTACATGTCTGCCCATACATTTTTAATTCAGTGCACCAGGTTTGTTTATAAAAGGAGTATTGAGAGGAGAGGAAATATTCGAGCGAATCTTCTGTTTGTACAAATTTTTCTCTATGTCTATGATTATTTGCACTTTTTCTGTCTCTTCCGAAGGGAAGTTCGAGTGTTTGCTACGTCTGCGATGTACCTTTACTGGGGACAGTCGAGCTTGATTAATTACTATCTGCCTTATGGATTGTTGCGCAAATATACTTCACAGATCCAAGTTACACTATTTTATAAGGCATCCAAATTAATATTTGGACACTCTAAAAAAAACGCTCTAAAACTAACTTTTTAAATACTGTACCATATGAATTGAAAATATTCTGAAAAATTTATCAAAATCGGTCGACGTTACAATGAGTTACTAGTTAATGAGTCTTTATTTTTTAATAAAATTGTCTTCATATTATAAAAAATTGTAAATGACTTTTACGAATGATTGTACCCCCTGATTTGAACTTCAAGATAATTAATTTGTGATATTCAATATATATGTATAATTACGCAATAAAAAGTTAAAAATAAATATTTAAATAAATTAATAATAGAAAGACATTATAATTAAGAATTATATCTCGTGAAATTTTCAAAAATTTCTTGCGTTTTTATATACCTCCAGAACATCCTTAAACCGTTAGAATCAACTTGTGTTGGCTGGTGCGTCTGACTATGGCTAACCAATACTACTTCTCGCGAATACTAGATCCTTATTCTAAAACAAAAAATATTATTCAGATATTGTTTTCAATTTTTACAATATAGAAACATTTCCTGTTAGTTTGTATGACCTGTCCTAACCCTATCTGACCCGACGCCTCATACGAAACCCATTATTAAACCCTTGATGGTAAATGTGGTGCCAACGAAAGCCTTTGATCGACGTAGGTCTTGTATCGCGGTCATTCGCTCGCGTCACGGCATTCGCACAGGAATATCAAAATCGTGTTAGTGCGGGAAGGGGTGGCGTAGGGCGAATAAAGATAGCTGCGAAGGGCAGGGTCGATAAAAAGGAAGGAGAAACCAGCTGGAACAGTACAAGGAAAAAAAAGGCTGTCCGCGTTTCGACGCAATCATTTTTACGACGCCTCTAAAGCAGACTTGCCAACTCACCGCGTTCGCCCGATATAAATTTAAATTATGCCCGGTGGAACCAAGTCTCTCTCTCTCTTTTTCTCTCTTTCACTCTTAGTCTCTCTGCCTCGATCGTCCGCGCTGGGTCAAGAGAACTGCTGCACAGGCAGCGAGCGCGAATAATCGAATCCATAAAGTCAGCAACGTAGCCTGCTTTATGTTCCCTGTCGACCCGTCTGCCTTCTTCCTCTGTCCTTTATTGTCGGCTGCCCCCACCGCCCCCAGCCTCTGTTCATCCTTGTCTCGTGTCCAACATAGAGTACTCATTTTACATGTAAAGGAAAATTATTGTTTTGAGATCTTTTAATCTCGCCACCACGAGGATTCTGGCACTTGGTGGGAAAATGGTGTGTGCCAATTTTAATGATTTCGTGTCCTTTTCATAAATAATTGTATTTTATGTGTCACTTCCAAAAATGTGTATATAGAAAGTCTTTTTTGATTCACCATTAACATCAACTGACCATAACGGGTCAAATGACCCATTTTAGATTTTTTATTTGACAATTATCGAAATTGTAAAGGTGTTTTAACACGCATAAAATATAAATAAATCTAATCTTGTTAATTTTATAATACTATACGCATCAGTCGCTTTTGATGGTCGGTAAGTTTAATACAGAGTAGGGCACAAATCAACTAATAATTTAAAAATGACGAATATTATTATTATTGTTAGTCATAGCAAAATAGTATTCAATATTCATCCTTAATAAAAATTCAGTCATTATTCATTACGTTCAAATACTTATGTAGTCATTATTCGTTAGTCACGCTCAAGTATTTACTTAATTAATTAATCATAATTGTGAAATTCTAATCGAATATATTCTAGTATAATATAGTAAATTATATAATCCCGGAATACTCTAGTACATAATTCCAATAATCCTGAAACGATAAACGTGATCGGTGGTGGTAGGTCTAGTGTTAAAGTGTTACCTGTCGGCTGGATAATAGTCCTGTGAAAATACGCGACGCTCGAGGGCTGCTGCGTTCATTTCGCAGCAAAGGATTTTAAGGACGTCGTGCCGTTGAAGGATAAAAGATTGTTGAAAGAAGAACACAGAAACAGTCGGCGTCTCTCGCGAGTTTTAGCGGATTCGAGCGCAAAGAACCGTCGTCAATTAAGCAAACAGGTCCTCGGGAAAGAAAGGTCTTAATTATTTAAGCACGGAAAGATGCGGCTAAACTATGATAATCTTGTTTACCCGGCGGCCCCGTCTTTTCGCGAAATAATGTCGGACGGAAAAGAAGAAGAATAAGGAATACTGTGGAGAGGGGGGCAGGGAAGCGGTTCTTGCACGGTGATTGCAAAGGGAGGAAGCTCGCGAGGAAAAGGGGAAAAAATAGTTAATTAAGGCTCCGTTTCTTGATACGCGATAGCCGGTCGGTGTGCCTCTCAACCCTCTCCCCCTCCCCCTTTGGAAAACGAGCTTCGTTAAATCCTTCTCGGGCTCACCGTTACGAAAGCTCGGTGAATGCCGGGCCAGCAACGGCATTCACCGACGAAGAAACCGTGTGCCGGGTGGTCATTACTTTCCAATGACAGGAAATCCTTCGAAATGCCCCACAGTCGGACCTGTGCAGATCGAGAGCCGCTTTTAATACTCCGGCCTCTCGTGCCTGATTAAAGCATAAAGTCGCCGTTCCGGGTTAATCGGGAACAAGAATTCGAGAACTCTCTTTTTCCGCGGTGACGCCTCAAGAAAATCATTCAATCGTCCATTCATTGAAGAAAGAAAGGTTTTGTATTATCCTCGGTTCTGAACAGCTACACACCTCGCACAGATTTCAATGGTCTGGACAATTGTGCTGGTCTCAGTGTTCTGTAGGAAACATTTACAAAACGGATCAGCTTTTTAATATTGAACTTGAATTTCCTTTTGGAGGTTACAGCAATTAAATTACTATATGACGTGCAAGAATTATTTTGAAAAAAATTACAATCGCTCGGAAAAATAGAGGCAATACTAAAAGTTCTTACAGGATTATACCAATGCAATAACGGACTGAAACTTAAGGTATAAGTTTCCTTTCCGTAATTTAAGGGTAGAAAATATTAAGACATAAAAAAATGTGATATAAATACATTAAAGCGTGAGATATATATGTTATAGTATCATTAAGAAACACATTTTATAGATCTGGGTCCATTACACATATCCTAAAAATTTCCTCAAAATCGGTCAACATTACAAAAATTCCACAATCATCTTTCACAGTCTTTTAAAGCTGATCTTGAAAACGTTGAATCAGCCGTCGCCAGCAGTTGATAGACAAGCATACTCATATCTGTTTGTTAGGTTTGAAGTCGATTCAAAGGCTAGATCATTATGTCGAGCTTCACAGAGCCTGCTGGTGGCGTAGACAATTCTCCAGCTAGCAAAGGCTTGAAATGCCTTGTCCCCTACGAGCAGTTATCCTCAAAGAGCGGATACCTCAAAGATAGTAGAGGGACGAAGAGAGAGAGAGAGGGGGGTGGTTGAGTAGGGGAATGAGGAGTTCTAAGTTCGGCCGTGTAATCAGGGGAACGATCGAATTATAGTTGCTCGGCGGAAGCTGATTGCTCGACCACAGGTCATTATCACGGGCACGTGTGCGCGACTATCCGAACGGCTGGGCGCCGGGACGGACCTTTAATTGTTGGCCAGCAATTAAACGTTTCCTTTCGCGGAACGATAGTTCCTGCGCTGGGCGAGGATAAATAAATGGGATGCGGATGGAGAGCCTCCGCTCGGGCTATGTTCGGGCTCCGTTTGGACTCTCCGAAGGCCCGGCGTAGTTGCTGGAAAGAGAAGAGGAGAGAGCGCAGGTATCGCGTGCAGTTTCGCGTGCATCGCGCGCGCAGGAGTTTAAATTCGACAAATTGTTCCACGTATGTTCGTACATACAGACCACAGTCTGTTCTCAGGGTTTGCTCTCTATCTCTCTCTTTCTCTCCGTGTGTCTAACGCTATCTTTCTCTCTTCAGCTTTCTCTCGCGAACCTTTTATCGATCAGAAGCTCGCCGAAGCTTTTTGCCGCACTCGGAGTAATTACAATTAGAGACCGAGCGTCGCTGCAGCACTCGACTTCTGCTTCGATTCCCGTAACAGCCTCGAACTTTAAGAAAGGATAATGAGTAGCGTCGAGGCAATCGATGGGCGACAGACTCTCGACGACGCACGGTCAGCCATTCGCTCCGATAGACTGGGAGAAACTAGCCTAACGCTGCTTCTAGGGTCAAGGGCATAATACGGTAGGCCGTTGGATTTTTATTAACCTCAATATCCGCAGATTACAAATTAATACTAATATTTAAAAGTGCGGAGTGATCTTGAATTTTTGCGGAGAAATTGTTTTTCCAAATTTCATGTATTAATTATGTTTTATTTCTTGGCACAGAAGTTAACTGGAACTATATAATCTACAGTGGTATCATTTTTACAGATTCAATTATATATTTCTTGATAATGGTCTTAAACTAGACCGAAATGAAATAATGTTCGTGATAAAGTACCTCCGAGTACAAAAGGGTTAAAATTAATTTCGTTGTTCATAAATACTAGGACCGAAGTTCGCTGTGTAAAGAAGCATGATATTTTAATTAGTATTGTGCAACCTGTGCTGGATTTTTAATATTGTTCTAACGAAAGTATGCATGTTGGTACATGCGAATTTTATTTACAGAATTATTCCGTCCACGTTCTGTCTACACTGTTGTTTTATTAAAACCCGGAGAAGAAGTTGAAAAAATTATTTCTTTCAGCGAACTCTCCCCGTCTTTGTTGTTTCAGAGTTAATTCTTACTTGTTACAGAAAAAGGAACAATTAATTTTATAATGTATAATCTTGTAAAAATTTTGTCGCAGTATCAACAACTTTCCACACAAGTTTTCTTGAAATCTAATACATTTCTATGGAGTATAGTTCAAATTTTATTAATATCCGCAACAATTACTATAATAAACCTTACCCCTTCTATTTCTATTATATAAATATTAAATATTATTATATATTATTGATCAATTAATTGTTCTAATTTCGTACAACTTTTATGCAGACTGATATAAAATTTTCAATTGTCATTTTCCAAAAGAATAATCATTTATGATTATTTGTTACGTTACACGTTAATAAAGTTCCATCACACAATGAAACAGTTCGAAACCATCTCGACCACAGCTTACGTTCCACGAATAAAATTGAAAAGCAGCTGTATCAGAGAAAGTCACCGTTTTCCCCTCGCGAAGGAACTCCGCCGGGAAATCTCTATTTTCCAGAGCCCACGGGTCTGTCCATCCTGATCGTTGTCTTACAGGAAGTATCAAGGCTAGCTCACTGACCGTGGAATTGCCGTGGTGTTCGATACGCTCGCATGCCTCCTAATTACCCTAACTCTGTCCTCCACCTTACTCTCCATCCTCCTCTTTAACGAGTGGCAACGATAACTTCTAATTGAATCCGGAACCTCGTTGTGTCGTGCGATCGCTTATCGATCTACAGACCTGAGCAGACTTACATGAACAATGCTGTAACGCACAATGAACTAAAATCGCCTAACCAAGATAACACTGAACACGAAAGGTGGTAGCTTCAATTCCTATCAAAATTGACATCCTTGTTTCTGAAGAACGTTAATTAATTAATACCTCGTATTGAATTTTCGTAAGAATCTAAAGTATAATTTAAAAACACTGGGTGCGTGTGAAGCTCTCTTCTATACCGCGTGAAAATGTAAACAAACGCCGCACCGGGACAGGCTTACGTTGCCGCGAAGCATGCAGGAATACGAAAAATGCAATACAGTATTAGCAATAGTATTTTGCAAATATCTCAAAAACAAAACTATCCTCCTATATTGGAAAAGGAAAAAGTTGTTCAGAATGTGTTGCTGCATAGCACATTAAAAATTTGACCTTCTCTATATAATTACCAAAGATTATTTCTATTTATTGCATATCAATGTTCACCTTAATTCTGTTGTGTTTCAAGGAAACGTCAGTCTGAGAAAAGTCAAGGTAAATTCTCTGCTCAACATCCTCAGACTTCTAATTGGATCCGGATGGGTACCTTCAATTCTTATCAAAATTGACATCCTTGTTTCTTAAGAACGTTAATTAATTAATACCTCGTATCTGATTGCAGGAGGAATTCAAAATTCGACTGCTGACGAAAATGGTGCTTCTGAAGGCATCATGGAGTTGCGAGGATGTCCAGTCAGCTAGTTAACGCCGCGGCAAGGAGATTAGGGATTTTTATTAGGAAATTCGAAAGACGATGAAGAACGTTATGGCGACGTTAGGCGCGCGTGTGGAGGTTAGGGGGTGGTTTGGCGAGATTTAGCCCAGTACGATATCAGGTAATTTCGCGTTTGCTCCGAGAGTCGTTTCGGGGAAACGGACACGGACATGGACGAGGGGCCGCGCTCGTTCGAGCGGCTCAATTTCGCTAAGTAAGTAAAAGGATCCAGTGTGAAGAAGTAATAACGTTTACCTCCCCGGCCTCGAGGAATCTTCTTCTTCTTCCTCTTTACCTAGGTTTGTGCGCTTTCGTCTTCCTCCTAGAGAGAGAGAGAGAGAAAGTTGGTTCAGAGGTCGAATATACGAGCATTCGGGCGTACAGCCCGCGGATTTCATCACCCTCGGCTTCATCTTCCGGCCGGATGACTTGGCCTGCCATTAATTTTCGTAAACCCCGGCATCCCGCCGCGCCAATAAAGCGCAAATTCCCCGATTCACGGTGGATTGTCGTGAAAATAATTGCTCGATTATCAACCAGCCGCGATAGAACCTTTTCTTCCCTTGATACATACGCCAGCACCCGCTTGGCTTCCATTCCCATTGTTCGCGGGCCACGCACTCGGCCTCGAACAAATATTAGCCTGTCCCGAAAGTTCGTCTCGAACGTTTACACCTACGCTGCTCGGTTAGAATTGTTTTTCACTAATCTATTAGGATTGTATATGTAGTGATTCAGTTTGAGAACATTTATTTTCCTTTGCTGATGACCTTGAGTGACCTTCAACGACCCCCATAACTGTATCTTGAAACACACTATCAAAATGTAAATATAAATTGTTTGCTTCTCATTATATTATATGCTACATTCAATGTCAATACAGAATTTTTAGGAATTTTTTGTGAATGCATAAAATCTACAGTGTATCTATTAATGAATCTTTCAAGATCACCGAGCTTTCGACGACCATAATCGTAAATGAGATTTTTTACTAATATGACTAAAATTAAAATCGTTTAGCATTGTAATTTTTTAGCTATTTTATTATTTTATTATTGATAGCTTACTATTCAGAAGTTGCAAATGAATCGTGGCTCAAAGTCTCCATAAAAATATGTTACTGCGTTTCAGCTTTAATGTTAATAAAAAGTTTTAGAAAGTTAATAGAAAGTTCTTTGATTTCCACAGAAAATTTATCGGATTACCCCACTGTGCGGCTTAACACCATCATCGGATCGGTTTTGGGACCGCTAATAAGCGAGGAGATTCGCAATTGTCGGTCGCGCGACACAGATAACACAGATAACACAGATAACGCGGATGGCACGGATAATATGGTTTCTCTTAGGGGTGGGGGAATCGATGTAGCGATCATTGGCCGGAGATAGCAGCCGAGCATGTTCACTACGGCCGGCAACTTAATATCGAAAGCTTCGCTGGGAGCCAGAGTTATACCGCAAGAGACTATTTGAGGACGGCCGATGTCGTGTTTCGACGTACTAACTCTGTTTAAGCGCGCTTACTCGAAATCTTCGACTACCGTACTCGCACCCCTGGCCCGATTCCCTCCTGCATCGCTATTATCCCTTCGAAACGCGCCGCAGTTATCGGCCACCCTTCATCGACCCACCAAAAACTCGATTTCGGTGTCCCGCCGAACATTTTCCCACCCTCAACCCCTTATGATCATAAACTAACGTGCGCGATAGCAACCTAGCTATTTTATTAGGTCATTGCGGAAGTCCTGATATGTTTCTAATTGATGGTGTCATTCCCGTAACAGGGGAATTGCATCGAACAAATGCACGACCTCGGTATTTCTGCCAAGTTAGATGGATTAGTTTACTAGACGATATAATAATGAAAATTTAAAAATGAAATTGGTAATTATATAGAAAAGGTCTGCGCACTCCGATTTTGATGAAATTTCAATATGTTATGCAGCAAAATATTTTGAACAACTTTTTCCTTTTGCAATATCGGGGGGTCGCTTTTAGTTTTTGAGATATTTGCAAAAAACTATCGTGAATACTGTATTGAATGCATGCAGGAATACGAAAAATTCGATCCAGTATTAGCGATAGTCTTTTGCAAATATCTCGAAAACTAAAAGCGACCTCTTTATATTGGAAAACGAAAAAGTTGTTCAAAATATCGAAATCTATAACATATTAAAGTTTCATCAAAATCGGAGTACGCAGACCTTTTCTATATAATTACCATGAAATCTAATAATAATTTTAACGATGTGTTCTGCATATTAACTGCATATTTCTAAATATTAGGATTAATGACAGACAAACGTGTTATCGATTTGAAAAATTCTCGGCACTAGAGCCTCTAAAAAACTATATGGGTCAGCTTTTCTGAAGGATTCCGATCCCGCGGATCGCCCGAAGCGAAATTCCCTCTTTCCCGGTGGCGGCAATCGGATTCGCAGTGTTTCACGGGTGCGGCGAGGTGAATACGATACACCTGGGGAGATTGATCGGGCTTAATAGTCCGTGCAAAATATTAAGAGCTTCATTAGTAGAGAGAAGTTCCGCGTCTCTGCGCTCGTTATTGGTTTATATTTCCGCGAACGCTGGAAGTCCATTAGAGGACTGAGAAAATTCCGCGCGTAATACAGCCCCTCCGGGAAACTCGGGCTCGTTCGAGCTAAAACGCAGGGCGCACGAACGCTCTCGCGAGCTCATCCCTGCGATTTACGCTTCTTGATAAAATAATATGTGTGCGATCTTTAATTTCTCGAAGACTGCATTCTTCGGATTATATTAATTTCATTTATCCAAGGCTCGCGATACGGATATTTTCCTACGGTTGAGATAAACCGTTTTTCCCTTCAGTTCTTTATAACTAGACTGCGGATTTTGTGTATTTATTATAAAAACGTGTAGTTAAAAGCAGTAGATTAAAAGAATTTCAGAATATCAATTTGTTGGCATCAGACTGTTAAAATCAAGAACGTAATTCCTATCTCATCCGTGCTCTTTAAATAAAAATACACCATACAAAATTAGAATATTCTCTAAAAAAAGCTTTTAAGTATAATGTTATAAAATATACAATGTTAAAAATGGTTTTACAGTATCGGAATTACGTATTTACCAGAAAAAAGTCTCGAAAACAAATTCGAAAGGCTCAAAACAATAATGCAATTAAAACCGATGTCCTATGGCAAATCATTAGTGATCAAAACTTTAAACTAAAATAGGTGCGTAAAATCCCCAAACAACATTCTATAAATGTTTTTGCTGTGTTTAAACTGATAAAAGAGTTTTCGAATAAAGATTCTTACACACACACACACATTGTATAATTTCATCCAGTAGAGTCTATGTTAGATGCTGACACACGTCGTCGTTTGAAAACAACTCCCACGGTTCGATTCGAACGAAATGATATCCGAACTCGCGATCAAACCTAATCGTCGCCAGTTGTTTTCGATAGTATTATGGGGAGACGTCGCGTCGCGTCGAGTTTCGGGGGCGCCGTTCCCTCGCCGACGCCCGGCCGAAAACTTTTCCCTCGGACCGCGAAATATCGGCAGTTGCTAATTATCGTTAAGCGCGGCTCGCGCGTGTTTTTGTCAGCTGCGTCGTTCGAACGAGTCGAGCCCGATAACTCGCCGAAACAATTAATCGCGAACCAGAGACGAAGTCGACGTGGATCGACAAACGGGTCACGATCACTATGTTTGCGCGATCTGCGTAATTCAACGCTTGTCGACGACGAGGTGTGCTGGTTGCACCACTAGCTCAAAGTTCGGCTTGATTTGCGACAAATTCAAATCGCTAAAAAATTGCATTTTTTAACCCCTTTTCATCTCCCCTTATTCCATCCCTTCGAATTAATACAACAATAAATTCTTCGAATTAAGGAACTGTAAAAAACATCAAACTTTTAATATATTGTTTAAACAAAAAACGTTTGTTAAAATATTCTTGTACGACTACATTTTTTATTAAAAAGCACATATTTTTTTAAAAAGTTGAATTTTTTCAACCACTAGTTTCCGAGATATATTAAAACATATGGTTTTGACCTACAACTTTGAGGGCTGTTTTCACCCCTCCGGAGTGGATAGTTGCCGATAAAAAAAAATATGTGTCAAATACTTTTCAAAGCAATTTATCAAATGCAAATTGCGACGTTTCCATCTACATTCAGATTACTACAACTTTTATAAACAAATATACGATCGATAGAAAGGAACATTAATCGTTTGAAATAATGAGATTTTTTAAAATACCGAATTATTTAAAAAATTCCATTTTTTGACGGAATATGTTGATCACAATGCTGTTTTCTAAAACTAATAAGTTTTACTAGGAAAAAAGTTTACGAATTGGTGAAGAACCAGATAGTGGTAAAAGACGAGGTCTGCAGAATAATGCATCCCTTAAACGGGAAGTTGTAAGTAGAAAGGGGTATCAAGCTGCCGCGTTTTATTTACGCGTCGAATTACCGGGAACGAGAGCACGGGCTAGAGAAAAGATGAGGGAAGAGGAGAAAAACCGATGGCGGGAGGGTGAAGGGCGCGCGAAACGTGACAACTGCGATGGAAAGATAAGAACTCGTAGGGTGTAAGAGAGCCGGGGAACGAGTACGCGGTCACGAGTGCGAGAAATATGAAATCTTACGGTGTCGCTTGGCGCGCACCGCCTTCGCCGAGAGTCACGTCTAACCTCGGAAAAGCTTTTCTCTCCTGAAACCTGTTCTTTAGAATCGCGTTGAAGATTCATGACACGGTCCCCTAAACATCCTATCTCTGGATCATAAATTCGAATCGAGGATCTTGATACCCCAGGCTTTCTTTGCACTAAAAATAACGCCTGGTGTGTACGCCACTTCCCGTTCAATCATTGTCTGTGATCATTGCAAATCACGTATTTATCTGCATTGTTAGTCTGTAAAACTAAGCATCTTTCCACGAGCACCTGAATTCTATTTTTCAATTATATTTTCAGAAAACATTCACGATTTATAAGTATAAGTTATTGAATCATTAAATTATTATATAGAAACAACAAAATAACATAATCATTCATTTATTATTACAATCCAAGAGAGTGTTCAGTGTTAAATATGTTCAGAATGATGACCTTGATAACATATTTAAAGGTCATCAAAATCGTTGAGGAGGCCCTCAAAGTAAATAATTACCAAAAGCATTTTGGAGAAAATAGAAGGTTAATATGAGCCAATGTAGAAAAAAACGCATAAACATTTTGTTTACATTAAACAACACGGTATTAGTTGCGCAACAATCCACCAGTGGAGGTTACGTTAATAGAGCGTCGGTACTAATTATTTACTAGTCTGTTGACTTTTCGGTCAGCCGTATATTTTCGCGTCTACTGTTATGCACGCTAAAGAGGGGTAGGGGAATGACGACAATGGCGCATTCGCACGACGCCATTCCACTTTGAAACAACGAACGTCAAACGATACTATCATTAATCCCCCTTCTATGGCATAGTGTTTGCTGATCGTGCATTCTCCGCTTAGAGAGAAGCGGGGGGTTAGAGCGACGGTGAATTCCTGTTGCCTTGCTCGGAACGAGACACAAAACCGGGGCCCAGACGGACCGGTAATCCGTCTAGTTGACAAAACTGTTCCACATGAGCACATACACGGCTAGCTCGAACAGTCGGATAAACTTCCAAGGCATATTAATGTAACTGCCGATGCGAGAAGCCTGGGCATCGTGTTTTTTTATTCGGAGCGCGCGCGTCTTTCGTAAATACCTCGCCCGTGTTTCTTCTTGTTTCTTTCGTTTTCACTGATCTCGTCGTGTTTACCGATCCTCCATTTCCTACGGCGCACAGAGTAACGCAAACATTCCGTATTGTCTGATGACGATAACGACCGCGTATATTTAAACAGTATTACACGGCTTTCCCTCATCGCCTTCCTTTTCCATCCGCTGCCATGAGCGAGCCCGATTTGCAAGCTTTTCGAACAGACCAATGCGACAATCGAGAAATTGCTGCAGAAATTGTTTCACCGATCCAAACCTTTTGGCTGGATTTTTAGAAAATCATAGAAAAATTCACTGTGCTGAAATTGTATACTCTGAATGTGCCAGAATCGTGAAATAGCACAATTAAGGCTTTGAAACGATTGAAAATCAGAAAATGCAGGCACGTTTTCAATCACTGCGTGTGTAGTTACCGCCAAAATAAATAAATACAGCCCGTGGCACAATGTTTCACAAAAATAGCACAATAAAACTGATGGGAAATGAAAAGGTGCTTATTGAAGAATGAAACACAACAAAATAACACAAGCATTCATTTTTTTATAAGAAAGAAACGAGCAAATAAACAAAATGTTATACGGAAAAAGTTCACAAATACAAAATGAATAACACAGGTGTACAATATACAACATATACATAAAAGTTGTCATAATATATTTATATTCAAAATTAAATATGTATAGGAAAAAGTTGTTCAGAATAATGAACTTGACAACATATTTCAAGGTCATCAGAATCGGTGAGGAGCCCCTAAAGTAAATAATTACTATGCTTTTTTACAAGGATAGCGTCCAATAAAACGCATGTGGTATTTTTTACTAATGTTATTCGAAGAAATAGATTTTCGTCTAATTTCTTAGGAGCATTTTCATTTTGCATAAAAATCCACGGTTCAGCGAGGTTGATTTTTCACGGATTTTGGCGCTGGCGATCTGAGCCGGATTAAGCATCGACAGGTCGAGAGAACGAGAAACGACGCGACGCGACGCGCTCGAAACTCATTCGTCTGATTGCTCCGAGTTTTGAGCCGAGCGGTGGCGGGTACCCCGTAAATCTGATTCCGAATCCATTTTTCGCGATTGATGCAATGCAAATCTACTGAGAAACGATTCGCGCAGCCGTTACACGAGAAAAACTCGATCGTATAACACTCGAGCCGTAATATTTCTTCGCCGGCCCGTAAAATATCACAATCCCCGCCGCTTCGGAACGCTGTTCGAATAAACCTTTTCCCGTTTAAGGGCAGACAAGGGGGATGGATATCGGTTAACGCGTAATCGAAACCCTCGCTCTCGTTCTTCTAACAAATCATTATAAACGCGCCATACGTCTGCCCGCGCTTTGTTTTTAAAGTATATCCCCGGGAAACCCGCACCCAAACCCACCCTCCGCGAACATGTGTTCCTTTCATTCAGAATTTTACCTTTTGCCGTTTCCGACGAGTTTAAACATTTTCATCGGACTGTTTAATTTTTTCGAATATACTGTTTCTTCTCTGGTTCAATGAAAATGAAATAATATTCCGGTATATGTTCGCGATGATCCTTTCGCCGGATGTGTTTGAAAAAAAATATTATAGACTATCACGGGTGCAATGGAAATCGCTCATTTCAATACTTTCAGCTTGCTATTATTACTAAAACCATCGAGTGGCTTTTCGGAGGAAATTAATGTAAAAAATTTATAAAGCGAAAGGTCACTTTCAGTCGTTCGACTGTTCGATTCAGTCGCGGTGCCTATGAAATGTCAATTTCACGAGCTCGTGAAACTGTTTCGGCAAAATATAAAAATGAATTGAAATGTAAAATTGTATAACACGGCAAAAAAAAATGGTGAAAAAATTAGTAGCTAATGAAAGCAATATTTAGGGTAGTTAAAGCGAAGCTGATTAGATTTAAATTTCTTCAATCGTTTAAAATGTATTTCTAGATAATAGATTTCATTGTTCAAGCAATTTTTACTAACCAAATTAATGGAAACGCATGGCGAGAATTCTATGCATCTGGTTATTCGCTGAAAAATCGACTGTTTCCACCAAATGGTGGAACACCGGCAAACTTCCTGTACAAATAAACCCAGGATTTAGTCGTCGAAAATCGTCCGGAAGAATAGCCATTGTTATCCCGGCCGACAATGTTAAACATTATTCCCGATTACTGGTTAATGCGCTCGGTAATGATTCGCTGGTTCCGAAAAAGCGAAAGGCAGTCTAGCGTGCTGTGTTCCGGAGTCCGGGGAGGGGGTTGGGGGCAGAGGGTGTAGCGATGAGCGTCTCGCATAATTCGCCTCTGAACGGTTCATTAATCGAGGTAATTCTGATCAATACCGTATCAACGGCGAGAGTGTATCGTTAATCATCCTTTCTACGGAATATCGAATAGAACCGAGACCGCCCATTTATTATCGGTCGGCCCATTATTCTACGTAATAATCGAGTAAATACATCGGGCAACAAACAATATCCGTCGTCGCGTACACGCATCTAGTGTCAATACCGATAAGTCGGTAGTCGTCGAGTTATTAATTGATGAGGAAATTGCAGCGCCTCGCGGATTCCGTCGAAACTTTTGCAAAAGAGAGAGAGAGAAGAGGGGATCGACGACGCTCTGTAAAAATGCCCAGGGAATTCAATACTTTTACGCCGTTAGCCGTTCGACGGGAAGTTCGCGAACTTCGGGACCGAAGTTTCCGCGCGTTCCTTTAAAAAGACGAGTTACTCTCTCTTTCTCGTGTCCTCCGCACCCCTCTTTCTCTCTCTCTTCGGCGGCGCTAATGCTTCTGGTGGACGTACATATTTATTATTCGAGAGCCAAGATGAAGACTCGCCTCCATAGTATTCTTTGTGCGCCTCTCGCCTGCACGGATTTACTTTCTTTCGCTTCCAGCCGCCCTTCTCCGTTACTCCACCCCTCGATAGCTCTGACACGCCGATGGAAATCCCTCGACAAACTTTCGAGACGATACTCTCTTCTCTTCCACTTTGTCCCTCTCTCTCTCTCTCTCTCTCCCGAACTATCTTCCCGCACCTCTCTCGCGCGCTTTTACTCTTTCTCTAGCCAGCAGCCTTTCTAAAAAGTTGGGTCGCCCGTTCGTGAACTGCTTGCGAATCCCGACTTTGGCCAAAGTCCGATTGATCTTCGAAGGCTTTCAACGCCGACGAAATTGTTTCGCAATTCCCCGATCGACTCCTCTTATATTTCTGAAATTATCGCGGGAATCTTTCGCTTCTGCCGCAATTTGTTCGCTGGGAAATGCCCCGCGGTTCGCGGGAATGCTCTTCGGTAGGGCAGCGAACTATTCAGATTCGATTTTGATAGTTTCTGGTCTTTTATTGATCGAGGTTGCCCGATAGAGTACACTGAATTTTTATGCTCTAAAACGTTGAACGAGAGCAGTGGGAAATCTTTCGACACTCGAGATTGATTTGTGCCGAATAATCGTTCCAGAAGATAATCGAGAATTCTAGAGGATTTCAATTAAATTGTGGTTTCTTACTATCCAAACATAGAAAATAAATAATAAAATCCTGGCTAAGGACAGAACATCATAAAAACTTGTTAGAATATATTATAAGACAATTTCACTCGAGATTGATTTGTGCCGAATAATCGTTTCAGCAGATAATCGAGAATTCTAGAGGATTTCAATTAAATAGTGGTTTCTTACTATCCAAACAATGAAAATAAATAATAAAATCCTGGCTAACGAAAGAACATCATAAAACTTGTTAGAATGTGTTATAACACAATTTCAGCACCAGTAACATTAACACAACATGTGGTAACAGAAACATAATTTAGTCGCAGAACAATGCAGCTTCAGCCAATGTTCACTGTTTGAAAGACAAGTGTACTCTACCGTCCACATGGCTATTGCTCGGATAAACAAAACATTTGTCTTTCTATTAATTAGTGTATACGTTGATGGTAAACCTATACAAGCGGTGGTATTGTTTTGAATATAAAATTGTGTTTATGGTCGTTCGACTATGTCCGAAACTACTCGACGAGCGACACGATCGTCGCTAGAGACACAGCTACTTGCGTTAACTAGCAACAATTCTGTGTCACATTTCGCATTTTATAGGTAATAGCATTTAGAGGTAATAAAGTCTGGAAAAACATTTAATCGGAGAGTTATCCGAGTAGTGCAATAGCCGCGAGCACGGGATAGCTGGGGGGTGTTTTGTGTCTTGGGATTATACTAAGCTCTCGAAGAGCATATCGCCCCCAACCCATCGTTCAAGGATTTTTCTCATAGTAATACTATTTGTCTGCCTGTCAACTTCTTTGCCTTGAATAATTCCTTGGGAGAGAAAGATTAGGTAATTATATAGAAAAGGTCTGTGTACTCCGATTTTGATGAAATTTTAGTATGTTATAGATTTCGATATTTTGAACAACTTTTTCCTTTTCCAATATAGGGGGGGTCGCTTTTAGTTTTCGAGATATTTGCAAAAGACTATTGCTAATACTGTATTGAATTTTTCGTATTCCTGCATACTGTTTATTTTTCTTATTTATCATCTTATTTATCTTTTTACTCTCATCTCTACAGTGTCAAAATGTAAACAAACGTTGCACCGGGACAAGCATACGTTGCAGCGGAGCGTGCAGGAATACGAAAAATTCAATACAGTCTTAGCGATAGTTTTTTGCAAATATCTCAAAAACTAAAAGCGACCCCCCTGTATTGGAAACGGAAAAAGTTGTTCAGAACGTGTTCCTACATAACATATTAAAATTTCATTAAAATCGGGGTACCCATACCTTTTCTATATAATTACCAAAGATTATTTCTATTTATGATTATTTCTATTCTGTTGCGTTTCAAGGAAATGTCAGTCTGAGAAAAGTCCAACTCTGCTCAGCTTCCTCAGACGTACAATTTGCCTTTTCGCGGATAAGTGTCGCAAAGCGGTCCGGACAGCACGGAAACATTTTTTCTCGTTCGGGGGTGTGTGTCCAGGGTCACAAATCACCGGGTTGTCACCTCGACGGGATGTCGCTCGATTCGAGTCAAGGAGCCGAGTAGAAAGAGGCGGTAACAGTTTGGTACGAGAGAAAGGGGTTACGAAGGTAGCCAGGCGAAGGGTTGCCAGCTCTTGCAGAAGAAGGGCGGATTGCACGCTCAGCCCGAGGCGGACACGCAGCCTTCCTTTGAATTACGATCGCGTAAACTTAGTCTCTATTAAAGTCATAAATTTCAAATTCAATAATACCGGCCGTCCCGTCTGGACGCGTACACGCGCGTTTTTTCCGGCCGCAAGTTCTCGTTGATCTCTCTACGGAGGATTCCGCTCTACGCTGGAGAGAGCGTCTGGTCTCTCGCACACATGCACGCGGCAAAATGTCCCGCTACTTGACAAATTGCTGCGGCCCGGAATTCGGCACTAATCCATTCGTCGTTACATCTCTCGCTGTGCGCGATCGTTCGAAGATCGATATCGCTGCTGGCGGCTTGCCTTTCGCAAAGGATCCTCTGGCAAACGCAGCTTCGCTCCCGCGGTGAGAAAGTCCTTGAAGATGTCCTCTCGACTCGTTGAGTACTTTTATTTATTTATTTGTTGAACTAAAATGCTGCGGACGATTATCCACGGTAAAGAAAGTTATTTATTCTACTCAGTTATTTCTTTTTTATGTCAATCGGAGTGGTCCATCGTAAGGACTTTCCGTTTGAAAGAGAAATCGATACGTTCAACATCGTATATTATAAATAAATTCTTAGTGTATCGATTTCAGCCAAAGGGTAATTTTCATGAAAAGAAACCGTGCTTCCGTATTTTTATCTCGCGAACTAGATGTTCAACCGACTTGTTCATTTTTTCTGTCAATCAAGAGGCTTGCTTTGCAGTGAACATTTTTCGCCAGAAAAGAGAAGTCAATTTTTGCAACGTTGAAAATTGCAAACAAACTTCACGTGGAAAGGCTGCCGTCAGAAAATGTCCGGCGTACGACAATATTTTCGAAGTTTAATTTCGTTTGAAGCTTGAAACAACAAAGTGGATGAGTAAACGAAGATCCATATGACGTGACGCGATTGTCTGGTACGTCGGCGGCAGTGTTTTTAACCAGAGGCTGCCGCCGACTGCTTTGAGAAAGGCGGAAAGGTGTTGCGGTGGAAATTTAACGAACCGAGTGACCTCTAACACGCATCGTTCAAAGGATCCCGCAAACCAGCGCGAACATTCGCGGTAGCATTTAGTCTGTTTGGAGCTGTGTTGCATCAGGCTGGAGTGCCTCGGCGTTTACGGCATATCTCCATTGGAAATTAAGTAGGACGCAAACCACCGGGGGGGTGGACGGCCCTGGATAAATTGCAGCGTCGCCCTTTAATCGATTCACTTGGCAGAGGGAGAATATTCAACGTCTCCTGCTCGACTCTTGATGCTGCTAAGATCACTTGCTCGAAGTCATAATGGCACGCAAGGGCCTCTGAAAAAATCCCAATTTTCATAAACAAATAATCACACAGAGGATTTCGAATTAGAAAAATGAACGATGCTGCAACTGGATTGTATAAGTTATAACCAAAACTGTGGATTTTTATTGGCTGCAAAAATTTTCAAAAAATGATAACATCAAATTCAATAGAATTTAGTACAATTTTGATTTACTTTGGATGGAAAGTAAGTCAATCAATTTCTTTATTCGAGCATGTACTATTATAAAAATTGTGAAGAATCTAAATAAATTCAGTCTTGTAATTTTTATAAAATTATATACATATATCCAATACATTTTATACCCGGCACGGTGAGCGCTAAAATTTATCTACAAAAATTGCTTCGCATTAAATTTAATTCAACACGAATTATTTTATTCTCTACATGGTAAGAGACGAAGAATAAATTTTTTAATTTTTCAATCATCGTGTTAAAGGATGAAAAAAAAGATGAAATCTGGATCTTTGGAATGAAATGGTAAGACGAAGAATAAATTTACAAAATTTTCAATCATCGCGTTAAAGAAACAAAAAAAAAGTTGAAGCCTGAATCTTTGGAATGAAATGGTAAAACGAAAAATAAATTTTCAAAATTTTCATTCATCGTGTTAAAAAAAGAAAGAAAAAGATAAAGCTTGTGCTGTTTCTAGCAACAGATAGAGACCAGTTTTACCGTACAGAGAGGAGCCAGTTTATCAATAACAATGGCGGTGTTAAGCCGGCTTTTGTCAGCCGGCGCATGCAATATGGGGACAAAGTGAGGTTAGCTCGGTTGTTTCGGTATCGCAGGATTCGAGGAGGACACGTGTAGACGGGGGGATCCGAACAACATCGAGGTCTAGCCATACTGACATCAGCAACAGCAGCAACACGAGAACAGCAACAGCCGCAACGCATTACAAGCTAATAACGAAATGTCTGGCGTCCGTTTGACGCGAGCGCGAAAGGCCCAGACCGCCGCGGCGGTTCGCGCGGATCGAAATCTCGCCGATGCGAAGGTTGCGCGCGAACAACGACGCGAGGCTAACTCGATTATCATCCCGTGTGTAATTTCGGTGTTGCGGTTACCTTCATTATCCCTGTCGTTGCCGTTGTCGCGCGTTTCACGCGGCAATTTCGCCAGCACGCGCAATCGCTTATCTAATCGCTGGGCCAAAGGCCTCCGCGCACCGCACCGTTGGCTTTGACGTGTACCCTCGAATTCCTCGACCTATCAGCCTTGATTCGACGGGATCCGACAGTGTGTGTATCTATTTCCGTTGTCATCGGGATGCAACGCATTAAGGAACGAGCCTCCGGAATCTCTCAACTATTTTAGTCTCCGAGCCTGTTTCTACAGCGAATTTCAGAATTTTTTTTCGGAAAACTGTTTAACCTTCCGCAATTATATTTTGCACACATATTCGATGGTATTTGACGTACATATGTGATTTTTTTCAAGGAAAAATAATTAACCTATGTCCTTCTGGGAAGAATTAATGTAGTTACGGTCTGAACCAAGAAATTTTTACCTTTATTGATAAAATAATATTATTAATAATAATATTAAAATTATTAGATATATGTTATTTTTAAAATTATTAATAAGATGCGACTACGAACGGACGCCGTTCTGCCAGTCAATTAATTTCGATATCGGGCAGAAAATAAAAATACATCAAATAAAAAGAAAAGAAAAAATATCAAAAAGATCAAACAAATGGATCAGAAAAAGAAAAATAATCAACGTAATCCTTTTTGAGAAGAATTAATGTAGTTATGGTGTGAACCAAGAGAAATTAATATCTTGACTATTTATATTTTTTTACCTTTATTGACAAGATAATATTATTAATGAAGTTAAGATTATTACATTATTAATAAGATGCGACTATGAACGGACGCCGTTCCGCCAGTCAATTAATTTCGAAATCGGGCAGAAAACGCATAAAGGGAACGGGGCTCGAGGAGTTATTAAGAAAGCGGCTCTATTTACATTAGAAACGGGACGGGGAAACGGGACAATTAGCGAAACGGCTGGCTGACGGAGTTACCTTCAAACATTCATTTCCCCCGGGCTCGTCTTTCGGCAAATACAGCCGGGGCAGACACCTGAGAGAAGTCGCCCCCGATAACTTGTACAGTTTTCGAAACGAGAAGAAACGCTCGGAAGAAATGTTGTCTCCATTTCGGGGGCAAGTTGAGCGATCATGCGGAACTTTTTCTCGGCTAGCTCGGAGAAAATTCGGGAGATGGCATCCCGGTTTTTAGGTGACGTTCGTTCCTATCGAATTGACATATTTTTCACCGGTGCTGGGTAAATAGCCCTGCATGTCAAACTGTTATTTGAAGAATCAGCTTACTTTAACAGATCGTTCGTAATTCTGAAAATTCGCTCCATCGAAATGATAATTTTTATGTTTATAAAAAATTTTTTAATGTTATTAATTAGGTTAGAATTTATATTAATTTTTATTAGTCCCTGAGCAGTGGTGAGGTACCATTTTACATTTCAAATTTTATTTCGATTAAAAAATAGTACTTTAAATAGCATGTATAATTTCAAAAGTAAAATATTTTCACGAAATAAAATATTTGTATTTAAGTGGCAGAGAGTGACGGAAGATTTGAGCGCTCGGTGGAATTAATGGAGACGTTAATAGAGAGTATGCACACCTCACGATTAGAATAATTAGCGGCAACTGGTGCGTCGTCGTGAAATTTGCAAATTCGTCCGGTTTTATCTCGGGGCGATCGTGGAGATCCGTGAAAAAGGTGAAAATCGCGGATGCGGTAGAAAAAGTCGAGCTACCGGTAGACTGTTCCCAATCGAGAATCGAATCGAATCGGTTAATTTTTCGATTTCGACCGATTTCCGGCGCGATCTTGTCCCACGGAGAGCAGGCGCGGATGCGGCGTCCGGCTGTTCCGCCTCTCTTTCCATCGGAATCACAGTTACGGCCGATTTCTGTTCGCCAGCGTGCAAAATTCACGGAAGCTGGCTAAACGAGTTCGGAACACGGCTATTAATCGTAAAACTGCTCGATTTTCTTCACTCTCGGACACGCAGCGCGCGTTCTCGAATCGCGGAATGTTTATTCAGTAGTCCACCTAACTTCTCTCGTCTTTCGTAAATTAGATATGTGCGCTGGCGCGGTCGCCGTTCAATCAATTCGGCCCACGTACCCCCGCACAGGCGAAAAACGTTTTCGATATTCGTTTCGCCGATTGAAGCTCCCGCGTCAATGGACGCCGTCGACAAGATTGCCAATCGAGAAATATTTGCGGGATTTTTTTTATCCTCCGCGTTTGGGAGAGACTACGTAAATAACCGACGGCCGACCGAAAAGAGGACGTTGGAAACGAAAATACTCGACCCGGAGAAGAAGACTCGGAAATGAATGGGGAATTACGGGATACTTTCTTCTCGGTTCGAACAGGCTGCGTTAGAAGTCCGATGCTATGTTGCGAATTCATTCGACACGGGAGATGGCGGCCATCGATGATATGAACCCCGGTTTGCCAATTTGTCGTTACCCCAGTTGGAGAAAATTTGATTCGGGGTATCAAGGAGAAATGGAGAGCAGGAATATTAGTTTGTCTGCTGGCGATGATTGTGTCTTCGATTGAGTAAAATTTATTCCTCAATCTTTACTGTTCGATCTTCCTTCTTTACTCTTTAACGTTCAGTAATCACTGTGCAATCTTCGTTCACGAACGTGAAAGACTCGCAAAACAATATGATGAACAGGAAAATCATAACTTGTTCAGTCTTCGTTCACGAACCTGAAAGACTTAAAACAAAAAAACAATACGATGAACAGGAAAATCATAACATGTTCAGTCTTCGTTCACGACCTTAAAAGACTCACAAAACAAAAACAATATAATGAACAGGAGAATCATAACATGTCCAGTCTTCGTTCACGAACGTGAAAGACTCAAAACAAAAACAATATGATGAACAGGAAAATCATAACTTGTTCATTCTTCGTTCACGAACGTGAAAGACTCAAAACAAAAACAATATAATGAACAGGAAAATCATAACTTTTCGCAAGCAGCGTGGTCGGAAATTCTCGCAATCTTCGACCAGCCTCCGAGATAATCGGAATCGCGAGAATTTAAAAATCTCGGGCGACGAGGTTCGACCTCGATCGATCGACTGCCAAGTTCGCTCTCTCAATTAATTGCAGAGCACACCGCCCCGCGCCGTCGAGGAGCAGATTGCACTGTAGGAACGAGTTTTTAGACGAATGATTAAAATTCGGCCGTGCAAAGATGAGAATTCGCACGACGACGGCTGTATGCTAGCAAAAGAGAGAGAGGGAGAGATAGTCCAGCCTTGTCTATGGAGGCCGCTGTCACAGCCGGCGGATTCGCTTTTGGGTAAATTGTCATTTAGCGTTCGTCGCGCGGAGCAGCGCGCCATTGTCTCCGCCTCCCATTATTATTCGCCGAAAGTGAATTACAACTACTAATTAATTTACCGAGGCGGAGCTCTGCGCGCTCGCTCGACGCTCGTTACGGTGGCCAATGAATTGGAATCGTGAATGGAAGGAAAAGTCATTCTTCCGGTGGAGGTTGACGGAGGTTCGCCAGTAAGAATGCGTAATTCACTATTGCCGATCGAAAGATGTCGTTAATCAGCGCTAATTGATCGAACCGGCCGTCCAACATACCTGATTATTGCGCTAAACAAATAGTTTCAAACCACTTTGAAAATCCACCTGTATATACTATTTAACATACGTTAAATATATTTTATTATTATTATTATTTATTATTATTATAAAGAAAAGAAAAAATAATTATGTAAAAAAATATACCACGTTTTTAAAAACGGAGTAAAAGTATAAAATCATTTTTCCTAGTCGCATACCGATTCCTAACCTCGTACAGATAGTGGTGAAAATTTGTGATTGTGAATTTCGAATTGCTATGAAAATACTTGTAAGATTTAAAACGAAAAACATGCACCCCACGTTTTTTGAAAGAATGAACTAAATGGAAAGGGATTATAACCCTGTGGGGAACAATAAATTTTATATATATATTAATTGTATCTGTCATATTTAAAATTAAATGTTAAATTGTTTATGTTTACACAGACGTATTATTCTATTAACAACTTAAATCCTATATAACTAATCCAGTACTGGCATAGAACGGGTAACCGTATTCACCCCTAAATTTGCAAGTAAATGCGAACACTTTCGTCCTCCATCGTACATATGCGAAGAAACCGTGGAATCACGTTGTACCAAAAATTCCGGAAAAGAAAATGGCAGTAATACCTTGAGCCGCAAAAGGTTAGGATCCCAGCTGAAAATTCCGAGAGACCCAGGTAGTATATTCGGCTGGCTGGTAGGGTGTTCCTGTTCCTCGGAGTCGTCGGACGTCTGGTCGGTGGCTCGTTTATTGGAAACGGCGCGCGCGAGCCGCGAGGAATGCGAACGCAGCTGTAACGAGGAAACGAATGGGCCGATCGATTATCATAATGCCGTTGTTCGGACGCGGCCGATCATTCGCCTGCAGGTCCACGACCGGGTCCGTGGATCCTGCTTGTCGACAAACTTTTGCAACTCGACCCGGAGACCGACCGTTAGATCGGTCAGTGCAATTTTAAGCTCGGGGAAACTTTGGTGCGCGTTTGTTCCTCATCCCCTTCCGGTTTTATTGGATCGTTCCCCGAAGAAAGGAAGAAGAATATCTGGAGGGTGGTCGCGCCGGAAGGTCCTCCGGAATGAACGACACTGAAATCGACGATTCCTGTCAGGATTATTGCGAGCAATTATTGCCGGCCGCTCTCGTGCTCCTCGGCGACAGATGGGCCCGAACCAGCCCAATGGCCGATACATTATCATAATGTCCCGATCCTGCTGCATCCCGCGGCCCGAATCGCTGCTGATCGATTGCGATTTAATCCGCCATCCTCCTACGCGATCAACCGATCTCCTAGAATACCGAGCTACAAACTTACTACAAGATTGATGCTACTGTTCGAAAGTACTGAACAGTTGTAAGTTTTTCGAAAATGTCACAGTAATTATAAATATTTATATACACCCCGTCGCACAGTATTTCCGATCGGAGCCATTTTCGAGAAAACATTCACAATTTAGAAGTTTATTTATTTGCTCGTTTCTTTGTTATAATAAATGAATGCTTATGTTATTTTTTTGTTTCATTCTTAATAATTTATACTTCTAAATTGTGAATGTTTTCTCGAAAATCGGTATCAATATCTCCGATCGGAAATATTGTGCCACGGGATGTATAAGCCTACATAAAAAAACTTGTGGAATTTTCTGATAAAATTTAGTTTTTACAAAGTTTCTTTTTGCAAGTTTTTCAAAATCATTTGAAAGACACAGAAATATTTTTTACGAAACGAATTCAGGGAATTTTTGCGAGCTTGTTGACGAGTATCGGATTCGAATAAACTGCCTAGAAACGAGTGTGCAACGAATCGAAGGGCTCGGACGAAGCGTGACGAGGATGTAAAAGGGTGAGTGTTCAAGGGAACTTGCGCAACGTGGTGCAGGACTCGGTGAACCGTAGACGTCCGAAATTAGCGATCGAATCGAATTGTCTCTGCGCCGCAGCCCTTATCCTCCGTTTTATCGCAGCCCGTGGCTCGCGAGAGCGTTCACGCGGCCACGGTCAATGTGTACTCGACGCACCCTCCATTATGCGGGCCCATTATTCAAATCTGCGTCCACCATACTACAAATATCGTTACCGTACCCCTTTCTCTCTCTCCCTTCTCTCTTTCTCTCTAGCATCGTTCTGCTTGCACTGGCTCTAGTCCTCTTTTCAATGAACGACGCAACGGCACGCGAACGTCGCGTTTCTCGTTTCCCTTTTCGAGACATCCGAAAAGAAACGAGCTACAGTTCCGGACAAAATTAAGTGGACGTTCTCTAAAAATTAATACAATTTTTAAAATTAGAACGACTTTCATTTTTTAGGTAGAAGATTCATTAGTACCTAAACAGAATTAAATAAAAAGATTAAAATTTTTTATTAGAGGTATATATAAAAGAGTTTAAAAAGCGTGACTTTCGATTTTCCGAAAAAATTTGTTTTTCTTAGGGGTTATTATCTAGTGAATTAACTTTTGGAGCATCTAAGAAAAAATTCAAAATTTTTATCCAATTTTTAAAAGGTCATTTTTTTTCAAAGGTGTCCACTTAATTCTTACCCCGACTGTACGTGAGTCTTGTTCGATTAAGAGATCCAGAGATCGCGTGACCGTCTATAATCTCGACCCGCTACTTTTATCAGAAGTGTTCCCTTTCTATTTGAAATTCGCGAGGTTTGAGAGCAACCGGAGGAATTCTTTTGTTAATGAAAGGAGTCCAGGATCGATTGATCCTTGCTACAAAAATCAGAGGCAACTGAATCTGTAACTCTTGCGATTTTTGAAACGTATCCTAGAAATTGATTGTAGCAACAAGGTCTCCGATCAAGATATTGCATGAAAACACCGGATGCATCTTTTCTTGATAATCTATCAAACGTCTTATGGGATATGCATGCAATTCAGCGAGATAAGCCAGCAGCCTAGTAAAACGTGACTCCCGATCAAGCAGATTTTCCATCCGCGATCAATCAAGCCCGCAATTAAGCCGAGCGATCGTCGAGATCGAGTTGCGAGCGTCTTCACGGTTTGCCGATCGAGAAGCCGAGATTACGTACAGTAACGCTGGCAGCTTCTGTTACCCCGTGGATACACGTAGGTAATTATGCGTGTAGCATATGCGCGCGTAAACTTACGCAGGGAATATCCTGTCACCCCAGGAAACGCATGTAAGACAGGATTCATGTGCGACAACTGCACCGGGTGGTCCAATAACAACGCTGTCTATTGCTGAACCATCACACCAATCTCCTATTGTCTTCCTCTTCGTCCTGCTCCTCATCCTCCTTCGACCTATTCTTCATATTGATCCTCGTCCTCCACTTAATCTTGTTCCTCATTCGTTTCTTTAATTAATTCTTCACTCTTCTTCAGAAATATTGAAAGCAAACATCTTCAGGATACGAAGAATGGTAATTATATAGAAAAGGTCTGCGTACTCCGATTTTGATGAAATTTTAATATGTTATGTAGCAACATATTCTGAACAACTTTTTCCTTTCCAATATAGGGCGGTCGCTTTTAGTTTTCGAGATATTTGCAAAAGACTGTCGTTAATACTGTATTGAATTTTTCGTATTCCTGCACGCATCCAATACAGTATTAGCGATAGTTTTTTACAAATATCTCAAAAACTAGAAGCAACCCCCCTATATTGGAACAGGAAAAAGTTGTTCAGAATGTGTTGCTGCATAACATGTTAAAATTTCATCAAAATCGGAGTACGCAGACCTTCTCTATATAATTACTCAAACAATTATTATTTAGCATAAAAATCCACAGTCTAGACATTAGCTTAACTCTTAATTAACCAATTAAGGGTGAAGAAAAGTTGAAAAGATTTGGACCCCAGTTTGCAGAGTTTAGTTGAATTTAATTGTAAGTCTACTTTCCACGGTAAAAATTGATAAACGATTTCGATGTATCCGTGTCCGTCTGGGAAGAATCAGCATATTTATAAACGATTGATATGCGCGCCTTGCAAATTCGCGATATGCAAAATATCGTGCATCTAAAGGTTAAATACATTAATTTTGTGCGAATGTTTCAAGCTGATATTCGTCGCTAAATTTGTTAATGATGTTGCAGAAATTGTTGATATAATTAAATATTTCTCAAAACACACTCATGTCATTTTGTTCGCGAAATAAGTGGGGAGAGATCCGAAAGAGGTAACGAAAATTTCTGCAAAAAAAAGGACAGTCGATACTCGTTCATATTAATGGCTCGCGTGAAATATTTCAGGGACGGAAACTATCCAGGCCAGAGCAGGACAGGGTTCTGAAAATTTACTCGGGGCCGGTGTAGTTCGTTCCGAAAACGTTCCTTTTTCGTGAAAATCCTTTTCGTACAGCGGAAAACGATCGGAATCCGGATGCGAGGAGAGCCAGCCGCTCGGAAACGCTCTATACGCCGCCACAGCAGTGGCAAGTTTCGCCGAAATCCTGGCCAAAAGTGAACAAAATCTTTGGTTATATTTGACCAAAATTATTTTATGCTTATAACATCAAAATACTATATTGTTATAATTATAGAGTCATAGCCGGGCAATTTGTTATAGTAATTTATCGTAATGTAAATTATGTCTAAAGTACAGAGCTGAACACACTATAACTTAAGCTGAATAGGTGCCTTGAATCGAAATACGACGTAAGTCGGTACCCAGCCATCGTCTTATATCGAAATATGTAAAATTTCATCAATTTTACCACTTTTCTATTCGGTGTCCCGTTGGAAGAAAACTGGGACGGTGATCGTGAAGAAAAGCTCAAGGTTGGATTTACGGAGGGGAAAATGGCGGAAAGAGGAGACAGAGAGGGGAAAGAGAGAAACTAATGCGCCGGGGCTCCGCAGAATGCATCGAATACTTGGTTGAACGCCGTCACCGGCTAGCTTGCGGTCCACGTTGACAGTTTCTTGATGGCTATTACATTTCATTGTCAACCGAGTGCACTAGCAGGCTGCTGCTAGGTCCGAATCCCTCGGGAGAATCATGGAATTCGACTCGTCCGACAAGATACGTGTCCCGGAAGCAATTATTCGACCCGCTCGACCATTCTTCGCTTACTAGGAACGAGCGTCGTCGTTGCATCCTGTTTCTTATTATGGTAGCTCATAAATATTTTTAGAATGATCCTCGGAAAATTTCGTCTTCGTTGTTAATGTCAATCTTAACTATGCACCTCTCGAAGCTGTTTTGCAGTTTGAATATTCTTTGAACGTCTCGTCTTTTTGTAATAACTATATATTTTATAATATTCCAGCTTTTTAAAAATCTTTTCAAATTTTTTTACATCTTCAGATAATTTTATAAAATTTTTGCGGCTGTCAATTCGGTAATTAACGTGTTTGAATATTCTTTAAATGTCTCGTCGTTTTGTAATAACTATATATTTTATAATATTACAGCTATTTTTAAAAATTTAAGTATTAAAACTCATAGGATTATCTTTGCTTTCCAGCTTACATCTTGAGATAATTTTATAAAATGTTTACGGCTGTCAATTCGGTATTTAACATGTTCATCTATTGAAATGAATTCTCCGATTCAGTATTATCTTACGCAGTGAAATAATACTCAAATATACACGAGATACATTTCATCTCTCTATTGTAATTATACTGCACGTTTCACGAGTTGGTACCGCGCGCACGTCGTGGAATTAAATGTAATACTTCATGAACGTTTAACTTATTGAAAAATGGTCAATAACGAGCATGAGTTACCAATCGGCTGAAATTGTTCGAAAACTGTGGCAGAGATCAATTTGATTCCTCTATGTTCACTATTCGAACCTGAATTGCTTGAATCGAGTAAAATGCTTACTAAACGTTCAACAAAATATATTCAGTTTACTTTCTACGGACAAATAAATATTTCAATGGTGGACGGGAGTAACCAATGAATTTCAATCATTGAAAAATAGTACCAGAAATACACGCCATCCTATTGCAATAATCATTCAATCCATAATCATTGGAATCGAATGAAATGTTCAACGAACGTGTAACAAATTTTTCATCTTTCTTTCCATGACCGATTAAAATCCTCGACGATGTGTAACGGATCGATTTCAATTATTCCAATGATTGAAAAATAGTACGAGCGACACGTTCTCCGGGTTCCGATAATTAGACTGCAAATTTTATGCACTTATACCGTACACTCGTCGTCGAATCAAATAAATGCGAGTAATGGTGAATGTTACAAAATATCCTCGTTCTATCCAGAATGAAATTCTGCCGCGATAAGCACGAGATAATAATTACTCCAATTGCACCGATTATTAAAGCATACATTCCAATTATTAGTTAATAGGTTAAAATAAAAGCAGAAAAAAGAGAGAGAGGGAAAGTTGCCCGCAGTCTAATAATAATATTCAGCCGGGCCATCGTTTCACGCCGTAATTACACTGGCGCATGCGAAAGCGGAGCGGAGGCGAAAAACGGAGGTGGCAAAAATTATGTTTGCGCGCGTTTAGCGTTCCCCGACCGGCCTAGTGACGCTTAACACACCGATTGCTCGTTAACGATAACACACGCGCATTTATTACGGAACCGCTGTGCTCGGCGCCGGCTGAATGACGTTGGAAATATGTCTGTTTGAGCGTAACCGAATCCGCTCTGCTCCGCTCCACTCCGCTCGAGTCGCCAGAGTACGAGCACATTTTTAAAAGCACGCCGTAATTTCGCTGGCACGTGAACTTCCGAAAGCTCTACCCCTCCTCTCTTTCTCTCTCTCGGGGACTGCGAAACTCGTTTGAATGAGTAATTACACATTACGTTTCGCGCGTATTGTTGCTGTTGTTGCGAGTTGCTTAAAATTGTTGCTGCAAGTTGTTCCTGAAAATTGTTGCTGCTGGTTGTTACTATTAGTTGCCACTTCAAGTTATAGTTGTTTCTACTTGTCGCTGGTAGTTGAGGCTGCTACTTGTCACTTCTAGTTGTTACTATTAGTTGTCACTTCTAGTTGTTGCTGTTAAGTGTTATTGCAATTTGTTCCTGAAAGTTGTTGCTGCTGGTTGTTACTATCAGTTGTCACTTCAAGTTGTAGTTGTTTCTACTTGTCGCTGGTAGTTGAGGCTGCTACTTGTCAGTCCTAGTTGTTGCTGTTAATTGTTATTGCAAATTGTTCCTGAAAGTTGTTGCTGTTAGTTGTTGTTCCTATTTGCTGCTGATAGCTGAGTCTGCTACATGTCAGTCCTAATTGTCGTTGCTTATTATTGCTGAAAGTTGTTGCTACTAGTTGTTACTACCTATTGAAGCTGCTGGACGATACTAATAATTCTCATTGCTAGTAGATGATATTAGTTGTTGCTAGCAGCTATTCCTATAAGTTGTCGCGGCCATTCGTCACTGTACCTTATCCCCGCTGGTTGTTACTATTAGTTGTCACTTATAATTATTGCTATTAGTTGTTGTTCCTAGTTGCTGCTGATTGCTGAGCCTGCTAAATGTCAGTCCTAATTATCGTTGCTTAGTATTGCTGCTAGTTGTTGCTACTAGTTGTTACTGCCTACTGAAGCTGCTAGACAATACTAAGAATCGTCATTGCTAGTGGTTAATATTAGTTGTCGCTCACAGCTATTCCTGTAAGTTGTCGCGGCCATTCGTCACTGTACGTTCTCCCCGCTCGTTGTTACGGGAAATCGATGCTGTTACTTGTTACTGGAAGTTGTTCCCGGTGTTGGACCTTGGAAAAACGTTCGAATAAGGCTATCGGAATGTTTTTCATCCGATCGGCGAATTACGCAGCGTTCGATTGCCGTGTTTGTATGCATGATCGAACGTTTTGTTGGTTAATCGAGAAACGGTTCCTCGTATCGCAAACATTACAGAGATTATCGCACGTTTCATTTATTTAACACCCGACACGACTGGACAGTGTATCGATACTCGGCGAACGAGAGTCGAAACGCGAACTGCAGGCTGAAGTGAGAGGAATATCCTTTTCGTAACCGATTTCACGTAGTCATGATTATTCTACTATTGAACATGTCTTGCTACAGGCTTCTATCGAGTTAGCGTTTTTAAATTAGAATTGGTTAAAAAATTAGGATGTTTATTACTCTAGCATTTGTTTACCGAAACACGTGAATAAATCCAAACCACAAAAAGATAAAGCTAATTACACCACCACAAGGGACACGTTAAAAATTACATTCATTTTTGCGATTCAGTACCATTATCGCAAGAAAAGATTTAACTTACTGTGTCTATAGAGACTCTTCAATAAATGATCAAATATGTAGAACGCTTTAAACCTCCACGTGCTCGTTTAAATTAGAAAAATATATTGTTTTTTTAATAACTACGTACTAATTAGTTTCCTTATAATAATTTTTAATAATTCGCAGCTTCACATAAACTTTGGTGACTAGCAGTAACAGTCTCTCCACGTGATCCACTTTTTACTGTCCACTCATTCACGGTCCGATTGACAAATGAACGTTGGCTGATCACCAGCCGATAAAACCCCAATTTTCTCCTCCGCCGTGCTAATTACATGTTTAATCGATCCTCGTCCGAATAACATACTAAAAAGAAACACCATCGAACTAGAAACCGCTCGTCACACCATCCGACGAACGACCAACATCCCCTCTTCAACGAAACAATGTAAAAGTGCTGTAACAGCACCAGCGCGTCGCCTCCTGCGTCGCATCGGTAGGAAAAATGCCAAAAGTTTGCCGTCAACTCTTCAACTTCTCGCGGAGCAAATTTTATTTCGATATTTTTGATGGGACGAATGTTCTTTATCGCTCCATAAAAATACCAGTAAATTCCTCTAGACCAACCTTCCGCAGCAGTATAAGGAGAGGAACGAGCTAGCTATGAAAACGTGCTTCGAGGTTCGCGCTTCCGGCGAAAAAGCGCGCGATCTCCTCCCGCCTGTCTCCCGGTCGCTCGCGAGTTGCGAGATTAATGAGACCGCGGCCCGATAGCGTCATGGCTTTTTTACTGGGGTAATTAACTCGGTGGATATCGATTGAGCCCCCGTTCGATCGAAATTAATCGAGCTCCGTGATTCCGAGACGAGGCCAGCCTGACCTCGCCCTCTTCTCGCAGGACTTGCTCCTGCGATGCGCCTTATGTAGTTAATTACTGGAAACTAAGCGAATCTGCAGACAGAAATTTTTTTTTAAGTATTATGTATTACAATTTATTTAGGAACGACTAATGATTTTTTATTGTACAGGGTGTTTCGAAATTATATGTCACGGACACTTTAACATGATTCCCTAAATTAAACGATTTTTCTCAACGTCAAAGGTATTTTTTCTATTATAGTATTTTCTATTATAATTCTTAAGTTAGCCTCTTAAATTTTTATCTCTTAAAAAGAACTTTAAAATTTCGTGAACTATGTGATTCCATTACATTGAAGAATGAGTATACTAGATGACGCGAGTAAATTTTGTTTAATAATAATTAGTGGAAATAACAGTGAAATTGTTTAAAAATGCCGTTGGACCAAGTTTTTAATAATTGGTTGAATATTACTGTCAGTAACTGTATTTTAACAAGTCTGAATGAAATGATTTCGTTATCAATTAGCGTCGTAAAGAACAAAATTGAATCAATAACAATACCGCTCTAGGTAATGATAAATTATTTACGTTCACGGCCGCAGATTTATTTCAGTTTAATGAACATGCAACAATTCCATTGAACCCCGTATAGCTTGTTAGTTATTCAGGCTTCCTTTTGTTTAAATATAAATTGGTGTACACCAACGAATTGTGTTTTTCCAGAAAATATTGTGTTCGTGAATTGGTACGAACGAAATAATGATTTTGTTGGCAATGCGTGCTGCGCAGAGCAGAATTGAATCAGTAACAGTACTCTTGTAAACAATAATAATTTATTTACATATATTTGCACACGGTTATTTTCGCTAAAACAAAAAAAAATGCAACGATGCTATCTGGATATGGTATATAATTTGCTAATTGTTGAGATTTGCTTCCAATGCAATGAGAATTGTTCTTGTTCGATCGAGTATGTTTTTATTCATTAGCACGGGTACAATAATCACTTTGTTAGGGATTCATTCAAAGATTAATAAGATTGAATTAATCACAATGCTCTTCGAGACAATAATAATTTATTTGTCTGTTCTAGCACGTACTTGTTCAGTTTAATAAACGTGCAACAATTTGATTCGATACTGTTTAATTTACTGTTTATTCAGGTTTGCTTCCGATTCGACGCAGCCCGCAGTCCATAAACAAATTGTCGTTTTCCATAAAATTATTTTTATTGATCGGCATGGATACAACAATAATTTCATTACCAATTCATTGAATGAAGGGTCGTATTGAATCGATAACACCGTTCTCCTAGGAAACGATAATGTATTTACATATTGCGATTCGGTCCGAGAGAAATAAATTACGTGCCCATGTATGCAACCGTACACGTTTATTTTACGTTTCGTAAATGCGCAATGATTTTATTGCATCCTATTTAATCAGCTGCAGTCAGTCTTATAATTGATGGCACATAAATTTAAACTGAATAGCCATTTCATAAATGGACCCAATAATTTCTTCTGCTAAGCCAGAATGTCACACTTCCTTGAAAGGGATGATACCCAAGGTGGTTCGAAGTAATTTGTTATATAAAAAAGGTCTGCGTACTCCGATTTAGATGAAAATTTAATATGTTATAAATTTCGACATTTTGAACAACTTTTTCCTTTTCCAATATAAGGAGGTAGCTTTTAGTTTTCGAGATATTTGCAAAAGGCTATCGCTAATACTGTATTGAATTTTTCGTATTCCTGCATGTTCCGCGGCAACGTAAACCTGTTCCGGAGCCGCATCTGTTTGTTTGTAAACACGTTGTGGAGATGAGAAGCTACAATGCCACACACACCCAGTGTTTCTAAAAAGAAGGTTACGTTGCAGGTATACGAAAAATTCAATACAGTATTTGCGTTAGTTTTTTGCAAATATTTTCAAAAACTAAAAGCGACCCCCGTATATTGGAAAAGGAAAAGTTGTTCAGAATGTGTTGCTGCATAACATATTAAAATTTCATCAAAATCGAAGTACGCAGCAACTTTTTTAATTAGAAAAGAGAAATTGAACTCGTTTGTTCCTTCGTAAAAAAGTTATTCGAATTTAAGGTGTGCACCATCAATTATGAGACTGAATGTAGCTATCCGGGTTTGTTTTCGGTTCAATGTGATACGTACGTTAATAAATTGTCTTGCTATCGAGATAGAAGCAGTTTTATTAGTTTCGTTGCTCGCCTGTGTAGAATGAGTAAAAGCGAACGAACTAACTCGTCGTTTTCTTGACACAGTTGTCCACGGTTTCTTTGTCGGATGGCGTAGTTTCTTGTTAGTCGTCGCTGCCTTGCTGTGTAATTCGGACAAACAAACAAACGCAACAGCTTCTTGTAGACAAATAATTGACTCGCTGTCCTCGTGTCACTCGATTTGAATTGCTTGAGCCCGGAGCAAAGGACGTTCTCTCCTGCATCTGCCATGTATTTGGACTCATTGATGCTTGACTCACTCTGTCTTAAATGTTTTTATATTTATTCATTTCTCTATTTTATTTATTTATATTATAAACACCTCTATGTTGCTATATAAGTTGTTGTCGTTATTAATAGGTTGTACCGAAAGTTGTTGCTGCGAGTTGTTACTGGAAATTGTTGCAGAAGTCACTAGAAATTTATGTGATAATTGACATCTCTGAAATCCTCCCGAAATATGTGAATAAACTATCAAATCCGAAAGAGCACCGTTATCGATTCAATCCTACTCTTCACTCCACGAGCTGCTAACGCAATTATTATTGTATTTGTACCAATTTGTAGAAGTGCTCTTTTGCAAATCCGAAAACCTAGCTAATTCAATACGATGCAATGAAATTATTGCACGCGTATTATCACTCGCGAGCAACGGATCTTTTTTGCAATAATTTAATTGACGACACTCGGGACCGTTCCTGGCTTTATTAATTAATTTTTGCGAACATACTTTTAGAAATGTTTCTTATATGTAGCCGTATTAATATATTAATTCTGTTACTGCGGATGCAACAGCTTATTAAAACTCAATTAAATTAATTGCCAGCAATCGAGTGATTAAATTACGATTTCGATACTCTGGTATGGAAAGTAGAACCCGGTCGCAACTGTTGGAGGGTTAAAAATAAAGTAAGTGTATCGGTATGTAGTATGTATATGTAATATATTTCTGTCAGATCCTCTCAGGGCATGCCAATAAATTATCATTTCCTAGAAAAGCATCGACAAGCTGTTCTATTTATATCAATCAGTAAAAGCATTTTCTGGGAAAACATAATTGATTTACGACCACTTCACATTGAATCAGAATCGAGACCAAACAGCTATCAAATTAAATATAACATGCTAGAATTATTACATATTTAACAAAAATAAATGTACACCATCGGCAGGTAGATAATTTATTTCCCTCAAATCCTCTCGCCATATTTAAATGAATATATCATTCCCTAGGAAACCACTCTCATCGATCCAACCCCTCTCTGTACTATATAAATTATTAACAAAAGGATCATCATTTTATTCTACTGTTCTACTATTCTATTTGTACAGTACAGAAATCGTATTCATATGTATATTCTAAGTTTTTATATTCTATATTCTAATTATCTGTTTCAACAATACGATACAATTAAATTCATTTAAATTGTAGAAAATCGTAAGAAGATTATTCCTGTTTTTCAAATTTTGTGTGAACTAAAGGTTTCTGTAAAATTACAAATTTTCATGACACAGTTTATACAAAAGGGAACTAGCAAACATTTCCGTTGTTTTGCAAAAGAAACCAGCCGAATCTGAAGAGGATAAAAGTCGCATTAAATTCAGGATTACTGCTGAGTAACAGTTAAGAAGATTGCTGATACTACAGTTGTCCTTCTTAGCATTATTACATTCAGACTGCAGATTTTTATGTAGATACAAATTTTTATAGACTAGATTATATAAAATAGAACCAGTTAAAATTCCACTGTGGATCGTATTACAATCAAAAATATGATCATCGTCCAACGAATATCCCAATTTCCAAAGGACTTCCAAAAACTCACCCCTAAAAGAGTAGGACAGGGTAGGAATGCGTGACACATAGAAATGAATGAGAGAAGGTATGGACGAATGTGTGAAATAAATTAATGTATTGTAAACCAAGTCACACACATTTCTTAGCTGTAAGGCTGAAATAAATCAAATTATTATTATTATTAACTCACCCCTTCTCCAAAACTCACCACTGTCTCGTCCACAGTCTCTCACGGCTGTTCATCTCCGGAGCATAGGCTGCGAGCTCGCACGAAGATTATCGAACCCCTCGCAAGAGAAAGAGAGAAAGCCTGATCAGGAAAGCACGTAACCAAGAGAGAAAGAGAGAGAGAGAGTTCGCGTTCTCGCTCTCTCGATAGAGAAGAGGCGGGGGTGTCGTTCACTGGCATCAGGGGTACACGCGCGTCAGAGGTCCCGACTAGGTGCACCAGCGAGAGATCCAACAGGGGGTGTGAGGCTAGCATAGTAGGAGGCAGAGAGGGAAAGAGAGAGAGAGAAGAGAAAAGAGGAGAGAGAGAGAGAAGAGGGAAGAGAGGGTGGTTTCGAGCGCAGGTTGGAGGATGGTATCCGTGCGCGAAAGTTCGTCGCCAGCATCCAGTGACATCGCGGAGCTCGACGCGCGCGCTTCGTTCACCTCGAGCGACGTTTTCCCACGCAGTGTTTGCACCCCGATGTCCCGCGATCGGCTAGCCTAACCGGTTAGGCTGGGCCTCGAACCGCGTCAAGCCCCGAAAAATCTCCACCCCCGAAATTCCCCTCGAAACAACGTCAAACTCCAATCCAACAGGACCAGTGATTCTTGTGTTTACATCTCGATCATATTACCCTCCGGTGATTGGATACGCTGCCGAACGCCTCGATCATCAAGATCATCATCCTAGTATATCTGTGGGATCATTCTGATCCAGAAGATTCATGGAACCTGTGCGTGCTCGCGCGAACGGTACTCGGGAACGCCGCGAAACGATGTGAGACATGATGTGAAACGCAGAGTGGTGTGAGACGTTTTCCAGACCGATGATAGGACATAGCAAGGCCACGTGGCATAGTCATAATTCAATCTGGAATTCTTCCCAGCTCGACCATACTCTTCGGACCATGCTGCGCTGCTAGACAGAGTGAGAACTGTCGCGAGAGTGTGCCTCCCCTGCTGCACGTCAGGTGGAACGTTGGACGGGACAGGTAACCACCATCCAGCGGATTTTACGATTTATTTCACCTGGTCGGTTCACCTGGTAATTGGAGGATCGCCGCACCTTTCGAATTTCTACCCTGCGGCTACGCTTCGTTACACTCTCGCACCTTCCAACCTCCCCCACAACCCCCGTCTCCCGATAAATCAACCCTTGGATTTTTTACGCCACGTTCCTCAACGGTAATCGATCGCTTTGTGAGCGAACCAGTTCAAAGGACCTCTCGGAATGCTGCGTTCGGATGCTACTTTCCCTGCTGGGTTCACCGGTGATTTTTCGGGAATTTTTTGTTAACCAGTTCTGCTGAAAATAAATTGTGTTTCAGTAACTTTTTAACAAGCTGTAGCGTTGAACAGCGTCCGAAATTTCACTCGAGGACCGAGCAGGGTATTAACAGGTTCATTAATTGAAACAGGATTATCGAGCCACATTTAAGACGGCGACTAACGAAAACACTCTCGCTTCAGCGCTAACTTCTGAAAGGAGATTGAAAGGTCCAGAAGTTTAAGAAGAGTTTCGTAAGAGGAGATTTCGAAAACCCAGTCACATAACAGAGTCATGATTTTCCAAGTTGATGTGGAAAGGCTTCTTCGGTCAATGGCTTCCTGAATATTTCCCATTGTGTTTGCGAGATACGCCGCTTGGCTCTACCCGAACGTTTCCTGATAGAAGGAATTTGTTTACAAGCAATTGGCTCTTGTAAAATCGCAAGATATGCTCCCTGCCGAAATTTTCTTGTAAACTCTTCTCTAAGTTGAATGGGAACATCGACTGCTATTTTCTCTTCGGAAGTAGACCGGTTACAAATTCTCTGGGTCCTCTTCGACCTATATTTACGCTTCCGGTTCCGAGGAACCTTCCTCTCTTCTTTCCAAAAACAGCGGAAAAATTATTGACGAGATTTGTTGCAATTTGGTTCAGGATTTCTGGTGCAGTGAAATCTTGTTATTCATAGTTTTGGAAAATGGAAAATAGATTAGTGCTGTTTTTAAATATATTTTAAAAAATTGTAGGTTTATGTAGGATAGTTTATAATAATTTTTGAGAAATTGCACACTTTAGATGGACCAATTAGGATCTCATTAAATCATCTCATTGCGATTTTAAATACTGTAATAGGATTACTATATTCATTCTTCTTTTCATTTCATTGTCATTCCATTCAGAGCATAGACTAATTTATACAAAATGGAAAACGGTATACGTTCTTTTAGCTGCATTTAGCTGCACAGTGTAAAGAATATAACGATCTCATTAATTATCATTATTATTCCGAGTTTCAGCAGATCAATGTATACGTATAATACATATTCTTTTTATACCATTGTATTATAAATTTCTATGGTCACTTTTATATACAATGGAGCCTATACACATGAGCTTTATTCTATTCAAGATTTCTCTATATTTTAATAATCTCATTAAAGTCGTGATCGCGTTGAAAAAATGAATATAAGAAGATTGTTGCTATTCCTGTACGTATAAAGTATTGTTTAAACAATCTTTTGATCACATTATAAGTTTATTCTGCCGTAAATTATACAACCGAGGCTCGCAATAGGTCAAGCATCTCGCAAAACGTAACACAGCAGCAACATCCCCATTAAAACCTGAGGATTTTAGAGCCCCGTGATTCAGGTGGCAAGAAAAGGGCCATAACCTCGTGTCCCCGAAAGATGATTCCGCCGAGGTACACGGTCTGCAGGGACATTTTCAACGCGTAATGTTTCGGCTGGGAAACATTTTTTTCCCTGGTGGTACCGCCCGATATTCTGATGGATGTCGCCATTTATCAGTCACTGGCTGCGTCCTTGTCAGCGAGCATGACAGAGAGGATATCGCGAATTACGCTTCCCCGATTTTATTTTGATTTTCACCCGCACTCCCACACTCTGGCTGGAGAGCAATAAAATGGAAAAAAGAGTGCGTTACCATGAACCTACATATATACCGCATGTGGACAAAACATCGGCTCGATAAAAATAAAATAATACATTTCAATCGGCGATGCGTGAGACGACGATATTCGTGCTCTTTAAATATGGCTCCGACATAATATGTCCTAGCGACCGGGAAACGCTTCGTTTGGAAAACGCGCGATTTTCCCTCGGACGACGAAGATGACAACGATTTACGCGAGTTTCGCCCCCGCTGCGCGCCGTTAAGAGAACTTTCTCGGAAATATTCTTCGGACCGAGAGAGAAAAGCGACCCGGACTTGCCTATCCGACGATAATATCAATTACTTTTGCCCCGGATCGCGAATTTTTCCTTCCCGGAACACCTTCAAACTCGCGAATCAATATTTGACGATGAAGAAACGGAAAGTTGCGAGACTTTTAATTGCGAAACTGGGTCATACTCTGTAAGCACATCCGAGAGAAGGCGAGCGCTCGTCTTTAACTAGTATATTTCCATTGGAAACTTGAATGTTCTTTGTGGACAAAGTCTACGTACAGGGTGGACCAGTATGTATTAGCACATCGTTATCTTAAATCTTAACCAAGGATTTTTATTATAAAATAAATCTGTATAAAAATTCAGGGTAATTATATAGGTCTGCGTACTCTGATTTTGATGAAATTTTAATATGTTATGCAGCGACACATTCTGAACAATTTTTTCCTTTTCCAGTATAGGGGGGTCGATTTTAGTTTTTCAGATATTTGCAAAATACTATCGCTAATAAACTGTATTCAATTTTTCGTGTTCCTACACGCTCCTCGGCAACGTAAGCTTGTCCCGGTGCGGCGTTTGTTTATATTTTGACGCTGTAGAGATTAGAGAGAAAACAGGGGGTGGGAAGTATTTCACACGCACCCAGTGTTTCTAAATTATACTCTAGATTCTTACGGATTTTCACGTGCTGATTACGAATATGATACTGAAAATTGGCGCAAATGTTAATTTCATAATGGAAACATTCTTTTTAGAAACACTGGGTGGGTGTGTGTGGTATTGTCGCTTCTCCATAATGTGTTTACAAAGAAAAAATAAACAGATGTGGCCCGGAACAGGTTTACGTTGTCGTGGAGCATGCAGGAATACGAAAAATTCAATACAGTATCAGCAATAGTCTTTTGCAAATATCTCGAAAACTAAAAGTGGCCCCCCTATATTGGATAAGGAAAAAGTTGTTCAGAATGTCGAAATCTATAACATATTAAAGTTTCATGAAAATTGGAGTACGCAGACCTTGTCTATATAGTTATTAAGTTCAGTATAAAGAGGACTTCTCAGTAGAGCAGAAACAGGTGACCTACACATATTTTAACATAAAAACGATTTTTGCATGCACTATTCGATTCGACTCTCTATGAAAAAGAATTAAGAGGTACTTTAACGAGTGCAACATTTTGGTGCCGCCCTGTATAATGTGAATAAAAAAGGAACGAACTCAGAGAGGCTGGCTCGGGAAGCTAGAAAATCGAATTTCGAAGTGTCGAGTCTCGTAGGAAAAATCGAGTGCTTTGAAAAACAATAAGGTGAACGAGATTTTTCACGACGAGTACAGAATATGCTATCTCTCTCTCTCTTTCTCTATAGAGAGTTAACTTTCTTATCGCACCGGAGAAAGGGCTCGGCCGTAGTAAAAGGATCTCCTTGTTTTCGCCGGGATTTCTGAAACGGGATTAAAGGTAAACTGATTAGCGGCCCTCCTAAGCCGACTCCGAAGCGTACCTTTTTGATCGGGACTCGGGGAAATTAGCGTCGCCTCTTGTCGCGTCGGATACTCGTCGCCTAATCGTCTTGGATGCTCTTTGAATGCCGGTGTGGGCCTTTAGAAAGCCGAGGTGACGATGGAGGTGTCATGGGAAGAGATAGAAAATAGGGTTTCTCTCGCACCTCCCTAATGGCCGTTTAACAGCCTCCGTGAAAAGACGAGGAACGACTAGAGCCGACTCGAACTCGAACTTCTCGATATCTCGTCCACGTCGCGCCTTCGGCGAGCGTCGTCGGTCATTTTACTCGGATCGAATCATACTGCTCTCCCTCGCTCCTACTATATTCTAGTCTTTCTCTCCCTTTCTCTCGCAAACACTTCGATTCTCGTTTCGAACACGAATCGACGACAAATTGGCCACCAATTAAATCGCGCTCGATTCGATTCTCGACAAGGCAAATAGGACACATTTTATTCCCCTTCCGCTGTGCAATTTGTAAGGTACGACCAAGCATCTGGCTCTCAGCTGTTTGATGGTAAACGCAGAAACTAAATGTGTTATTTATTGATTGTTATATAATAAACTATAAGTCTTACACAGACGCGTGATTCTAAAAGACAATATAATTTTCTTGTGACACCATGACACCATGCGGAGACACCATCCACCTTCTCTATTTTTCATTATTTTCTTATGGGAATTCGATGACTATATTTGTGGCATTTTTCTAATAAAAATCATACTAAATATGATATAATTCCGTTAATATTTACTTGTGTAATAGACAATTAAAGTTTCGGCCACAAGGAAGGACAGTCGTGGGCCAGCTTTTGCTTTCCCACGCACTATCCTTCGCGCCCGAAACTTTAATCGTCTATTACACGAGTAAATATCATCGGAATTATATCACATTTGGTATGATTTTAATTAGAAAACTGCCACGAATATGGTCATCGAAGTCCCATCAAAAAATAATGAAAAATAAGAAAGTTGTCCTCTACGTTCGGCAACAGTCAAAGAATACTGTCCCTGCCCCATAAATGTACCTCGGCAGACCCGTGCTAGAAACTTATATGGATAAAATACTGTATATCCTGCACATCTCCAGAAAATTCGGAGAAGACGTTCCCACTCGAAACGGATACAAGCGAGACCGTCCCCTCAATTCTCAAGAAGCATCTTCGAACCAGATCAGGTCCTCTAATCTCCACTTAATTCCGAAAAACTTCTCGAAGAGAGCCATACAGTAAGCTAGCACCGGCCAAAGTTTCATCGCTTTGATCAGCGTCGCCGTCGCGATTATGACAGGCAGTGTCGTTTCGCTGGAAGCGAATACGAGTGGCGGGGGTGGGATGGTGTAGGTAGACGACAATATCGTTTCGCGTATTCCCGGTGTCACGATCCCCAGTCACGTTTGTAGCGTACGATAGTTCTGGTTCGACTCTGAAAGTAGAGTGAAGTAATTTCGTGTGTCGGATGCGGAACACATCCGAGAGACAACTCTCTTTTCCGATCTGAAGGGGGCCGGGAGGGGGAGGTGGATGACGACGAGGATCGGTAACCTCCTTCCGGCTGTTCTCAAAGCAGCTTCGGAAGACGGGGCTTCGAAAATCCAGAAAAGAGCAGACACACTCACACATACGTATGTCGCGAGTAAAAACCGTTCTCGCATATAGTGCAGCGGGGAACAGTGTAATTTCGCAAGCAAGGGTCGCAATTTCGCTATCTACGCCGATAATTTCGACATCGAGATCTCGAGAGAACTAGAATGGATGGCGTTTCGCTACCTTTACTGTCTGCCACGCTTCTTCTACCTCTCAGCTATCTCGGCCAGCCGATCTTCCAACGGGATAACGTATCGCGAATCGTAAACCGGGTATCTGTTTCGCGAACCGTTCAATGGTTTTATGATCCCACGTATTTGCTACCGGAATATGTTTACGAACCTTTAAATCCTGATCTCCCCATTTGACGCCGCTCGAAATGCTCCTGCACAGTGCCCACCACGAAGCTGCCAGACGGGGCTATTATCATGAATGATAAGTGTGCTGCTCTGATAGATCGAAAAATAGCAGATTTAGGTCTTTATTATTATTATTATTTATTATAGACGGGCAGAAGCCCTTTTTACATAAATATTTACAAAGAAAAGGACAAAAAAGAGAAAGAAGGTACATGCGCACAAAGACAAAGAAAACAAAATAATACTGGTACAATCGATAGGTATTATCATATAAATCTTGCGTAGCTGCATTCTAAAATTTTGCAAAGCTTCAATGAAAATATCAATACTGAAACATGAATACAATTAATTTCATTTTTTTTTTGCTTGTGGTCAGTAGAAAGAATCGTGTTAACCGTCGACTCAGGTTTTCCAAAACAATTTATAACTCATGCAACGTCGATTATTTTTACTTAAAAGAATCACACACATACTTTAAACATCACAGAATATGTGTGAAAAATTTCATTGCGGAAGGTTCGATAGTTTTTCTGAAAAAAATTCCTAAATATCAGCACAAAAAACAGCACACCCCCACAGAGCAAAGTTAGCTTGAATCGATAAATTATAAATATTCCGACGCAAGTTATGGAATGACATAACGCGTAGCGACCATGTAAACACCCCGTGTGATCTCCCATCTCTATGGGATCACCATTGCAATCTACGAGGGGGAAAAGCGAGCGTCGATTCCGTATTCCCGTATGACGATCGTTTCTTTGGATCGCCCCCGGCTACTGCGGGCACACAGGACCGAATTTCATTTCCGGTAACCAAAAACAAACCCGACCGATGATAGCGGAAACAAAGTTACACGCTCGCAACGTTTAGATAGCGTCTGCTCGCAATTCGATACCGGCGGCCGGGAAGTACAGCCTTACCGGAATTTTCCCCCTCTCATTCTACCTCTCTGTCGGCTCAAGAAACAATTCATCCGGGACCGTAATTTCTTTCCGCCCTCTTTGTGAAAACAGAAAAGTGTCGGGGCTCGCAGATTAGATAAGGGGCGAGAGGTATACACGGGAACGATGGCTGCGGGAACACGTCTTTCTATCGAACGGTCAAAAAATCGAACTCCTTTTCCGGCCGACCAAACCAATCTTCCTCCGAGGAGTTCGCCTCGACAAATATTACTCGAGAAAGTTTCGATAAGAATGCTTGTTGAAATTCTCCACGCTGTCCCGTAAACGCTGGAACATGTATGCAAAACACCTACCACGTGGTGCTCGTAGTTTCCAGTAAATAAATTCGAACAGATAAGATTTGAAAATTATTCTTTCGGAGAAGATGGAACTTTTCGTGATCAATCTTGTTTTATATGACAGACTATAGATTGGATCAGTTCCACTAATTTCTTTATTGAGAAATATTGAGATTCTTTAAAAATATAAATGTTTTCCTGGAAGTTCTTTTTAGAGTCGATCTACTCTCAAATCGGAAATTAATAAAAATTTGTGAATTTATTTTTGTGAACCTAGTCAACTTTTCGCAATGAAACTTTTTTTAGGAAAGACTAGAGTGTGGACCAAATCCATTAATTTTTTTATTCAGAAATATTGAGAATCTTTAAAAATATAAATTTTTTCCGATAGGTCCTTTTTAGAGTCGCTCTACTGTCAACTCGGAAATTAATAAAAATTTGAGGATTTATTTTTGTGAACCTAGTAAACTTTTCGTAATGAAACTTTTTTTTAGGAAAGACTATAGTGTGGACCAATTTCTCCTAATTTTTGTATTCAGAAATATTTACAACCTTCAAAAATATAATTGGTTTCAGGGGAGGGGGCCTTTTTTATTCTTGTAAATGTTTCATTACAAAACCTGGCCAGCTTTACTCAGTGAATTCTTCCTCCTGAGAAAGAGCAGACTTCGCAGCATCCCTAGCAATTTCATCATAGCGAAATATTAATAACCGTAAAAGATTCACACGGTTCCCAGGAACCAGTCTACGAAATTTAAGGCAAATGGTTTCGGAGATGTTTTGGTCGTCGATTTTGGAAACGTGTTTTCCGTTTTAAACGGATTACCTTGAAAGTTCCTGGAGATAGAGAAAAACGTTTTCCAGACGATGTACCCAGAGAGAGAGAGAGAGAGAGAAATATATAAAAATGTCCCCAAATTTCTGACCTAGAATAAACGTTTAAGGGTGGCTGAGCTGGAGCAGCAGTCGCCACGGCGAAGCGGACCGTATGAAACTCGATTTGAAATAATTTCATTTTCACGGAGACATCTTGGACCGCGTGGTTATCGACTCGACACGAGCTTTTCCGTTTCTTGTTCCAGCACCCGGATCGAATTCTAATGTCGAGCTCCGAGTGCGAATCGCGAGAACGAACAGAGAAAGAGAGAGCGGGTTTATTCCTTATTAAAACTTGTTCTACATTCCGCTTACGAAAAGATGAATTACGATCCCTTGAAACGATAGCAAAGTATCATTCCAACGCTGGAAAAGCTTTCAGAACCTTCTCTGAACAATGGAGGATTATTAGATTGTGGCGTTTAAGATTATTGGTGTGGAGAATATAATTCCGTTTATATTCTGCGTTGCTATAGCAGAATAGACAGTACGATCAAATTTAATATCACATTTATGATAAACACGAATTCCATTGCTAGAATATTAAAATAATTCGTACAAGAGATAAAGTAATGTAACTGTTCAGTGACAGTACAATAAAATATTCAGTGGAATCGAGTATCGTGTGCTAGTTTAATTGTAAAACCGAGTTATAAAGTTGGATTTAGGCTGAATGGCTGGTTTCCTTACAGTTGGAAGCCGATCCTTGTCCCGAGAACAAGACGCGAGCGTCCGTCGTTAGGATGGTTTGAGGGTGAAGTTGTCAAGAGACGTCTGTCAGTATGCTGTGGATATTGATCGCAGTGACGTGCATCGAGGTATCGACCTTTGCAACCGCACAGCCGAAAAAACCGACCACTGCTCAAGAAGATGCGAACAACACTGAGCCCCAGCATCCCAGTGAGTATACTTTGCCCTTCATTGCTGATGTCATCTTCCATCACCTACTTATCTAGTCTCCCAATTTAAACTAGTTTAGCATTTTATGTAAAACGAAATTAAAAAGATGTCAATAAATCGCCGATGTTTAACTATTATAATTTCGACCAGAGCTTAAAAATTGAAACTTGTATTTTCATAATAGTTGATCTACAATTAAATTCGTTAAAAATTTTTTTTCACGAGCGAAACTTCCACAGATTCGAAGACTGAAGCTTCCTCTTTAGGACGAACGCTTACAACTTGATATACGATTTTTTTCCAGTCGTTTTATCAAGCCCTGAACGGACGGTGAACTGCTAACTTTATAATAATGTAAGTGCTCTACACGAACCGGTTCCCCGGTTCTTTCCCGCAAACCAGCTAAAAAAAATCGTACATCAAATTTTAAAAAGTCTTCACGAAGTGGAAATTGTTTCATTCGCCGGAAAAATTTTTGAATGTTTTTATAAACTGACTAATTCGCAGAATTTCCGTGGTAAAGCGAAAATGGCGGGAGGATCAAACAAAAAATACGGTGCAACAAATTTTGCAAAGCTGGTAAACAAGCCGATTAATCTAAAATGGTAGTAAAATATAAAAATGAAGATTTAAGCCATCACCGATTCGTCGTGCTATACGAAACAATTTTCCTAAAATAATGGAAAGCGAGCCACTACCAATTATTCTTCCTAAACTGAACAATCTCCCTAAAGCGTTCGATGTCGGTCAGCTGTGTAGCAATTGTGCCGGCGCCGGTGTTTCTTTCTAAAATGAACAATTTCGCCGAAATAATGGGAAAGTGTAAAACGTTGTAACGTGGGTCAGCGATTCGATAAATGAGCCACTGCCAATTTGTCATTCTAAACTGAACAATTTCCCTAAAATAATACCGCAGCATAAAACTGTGTAATGTCGAGGAACGGTTGTGTAAGTGCGCGCCACTACCAATTTATCGAGCGGTGTTCGTCGAAATAATGCAAGCTTTTTACACGTAGCCCGTTCGTCACAGAGACCCTCCCCGCCGCGGCTTCGTCCAGTGTGCGCCGGGAAAAACAATTTGTTAAAATGGCTGCATGAACGTGCTTCCGCGGCAGAATGTTCTCTTTTACTGATCGTGTTGTGCAAACGAGGCGCGGCCGCCCGGCTAGTTGGAAAATAGAGAAACTACTCGCACAAATTCCCGCGCGGAACTTGTTCTCTAATTTATTCGCGAGTTGCCGCCGAGCTCAGCACGCCTCGCGAATATCAAAATTAATGTTAAATGGATACGTGCGCCGGGATTAGATTCGGGTTGGAAGCTCGTCGAACAACTTTTTCCGATACCGCTGCGCCGCGCGCGCGCCGCGGCCAATTAGCGACGAGCGCTCGTCGACCGAGCAAGAAACAGTGCGAAACTTCCAATCGGACCGCTGCCGAGCCGTTTCCCGCGCGAATTCCGTCGAATTGTTCGTCAAAGAACAGAGTTTACATCGTGCGAACTCCTGCTGACCAACCGAGATCCTTCCAAGACAGACCCTAAGGATTTCTGTTATCACTTGGTCCCAATTACTGGATTTCTTATTTTATTTAGCACTGCGTACTCCGATTTTCATGAAATTTTAATATGTTATAGATTTCGATATATTGAAAAACTTTTTCCTTTTCCAATATTGGGAGTCGCTTTTGGTTTCTGAGATATATGCAAAAGACTATTGCTAACACTGTATTGAATTTTTCGTATTCCTGCATACTCCGCAGCAACGTAAACCTGTTCCGGGGCCGCATCTGTTTTTTTTTCTTTGTAAACACATTGTAGAGTTGAGAAGCGACAATACCACACACACCTAGTATTTCTAAAAAGAAGGTTACGTTGTAGGAATATGCAAATTCAATACGGTATTAGCGATAGTTTTTTGCAAATATCTGAAAAACTAAAAGCGACACCCCTATATTGGTAAAGGAAAAAGTTGTTCAGAAAGTGTTGCTGCATAACATAGTAAAATTTCATAAAAATCGGTGTACCTTTTCTATATAATTATCTAATTTATTTGACGGTTAATTCCATGAGAAGAGTTTAATAATTGTGCAACCCAATATTCATTTTACACTTGCTTAATTATAAAAGCATACACAATTTTGGAGTGCACTTTGAAAATCCGCAAAGCATCGGAGCTTGCGCCAATTGAGAGTATCAACAGATTCCATGGACATCTTCTGAACGTTCTCGCAACGTCTTCACGTTGATAGCGCACGTGTACAGTAGCAATTCGTAGTTGAAGAAGCCACTCGATTGTCCGACCGCACTTCTTCTGGGTCAGCCTCGATTCTTCGTATTAGCGCGGCTGGAAAGAGGATTCCACAGGAATCGGTTTAGCCGAACGGTTAAGTATCGAGTCGAGTATCGGGGCTAACCCTGTTGTTGAACTAGGGCCAACGAAACTATCCAGTTTGCCGTACGTGTTCCTCGTCGAGGTTCCATCCACGGTGAACCTCGACCGGTCTACTCGGTTACCGCTAATCTAGTCGAAGAAGACCGACTCGCCGGCGTCCACAACTTCCCGGACTAGTTTTTGGAATTTCCATCTTCTTGCTACCGTGGTTTTCCCTAGTTCGAAACGAGCCATCAGCCCGAACGACGAGCCCGGTAATTGGCCGGTGTTTGATCAAACACGGGACCGTCTCGATCCTGATTTATCCCACAAAGAGGAAGATAACAGTCTCAGAGTTAAATGTTTTCAAATTCGTTCATTATTAACGCCGCACAATTTTTAATACTTATTTTTAATTTTCAATTCTTATTTTTACATTGGCGTCTACGTGTTCGTTCACGCGAGAGCAGACGGTCCAACAATCGAAAGAGCAAATTATTCTTCTATTTTTTATCGACCGAAATAAATTTTGGTTGATTGAAGAGAATTGAGAATTTTATACAGCGAGAGAGTTGCAAATTTAGGCTGCACCTCTGGAAATATTACATGTGCCCCCTAAATACTGTGGTGCCCAAGGTGGTTCGAAATAATTCTTAACTCTAATAATTAAATTCGAAATAATTCTCATAGAAGAATTCAAAAAGCGACTTTAAATAAGGTAAAAAAATTTAGGCTATAATCCACATCTGACAGTGGCCAACGACGTACAGGAATTTCGAAAAGGATTCGACAGGACTGAAAGTTCTCGATACCAATTCCAGTTCTCAAAAATGGAGTTCCGGTTAATTCCTAGTGTTGGAAAATAAAGGTGGCTTCTCATAGTCTGCGCCGCGATCATGGCAAATGAGGAGACTGCCCGCCGATTTACAGAATCGGCTGTGCCCTCTTCGTTAGGGTTTTGTTTCTCTCGATGCCATCGGCTCCGTTGCGATGCCATCGATGTTCAGTTACTGTTCTGACCACGCAAGCGACGTGACTTGTTTTCTTCTAATCACATATTCTTTTTGTAATACGGAAAATATATATCCTATATTTATTTAAATATACAAGCGTTATTTTCAATACCTAGTACAGTTGCAAAACCTGTCCAGGAGAAAACCGAAACTAAACAGAGTCGTGCCGGGTCCGGTGAGGTTCGTGGAACCGATTGAAATTCGTAGCTCTCGTTCCTTCTTTCGGGATCTTAGAGGACTCGTTTTCTTGCGAGGCGAAATCGTAAAATTCGGAAAGGGAAGCATCGAAACGATCCGGAACGCTGTAATTCAGCGGTTCGAGACGGGACCCGAAACACGGGAACCGGCATTCCTACGATTTTTGAAATTTACATCGCCGTTTCCTTCCTCGACGCCACGCCGGCCCCGGGGCTAACTTTCCATCGCTAACGAGCCCCAGAGTTTACTAAAGTATTTTCTTTAGTGGATTCGCCTCGGCGCGGCGAAACTCCGAGTCCACCGGACTCCTTCTTCTTCTTCTTCCTCAGCCCTATACACCGCCGCGCCGCCGCCACCCAGCACAATCCACTTTTCACCGTTATTGGATTCCAAGGCTTCTTCGCAAACGAACTCGTGCCAACTGACATGACGGCCGAATTTTTTGGCCTGAACGATCCTTCGATCGGCTTCTCCAATACCTAATATTATATTTTTAATAACAGCGCCTCGCGGTGCATCCAAATTTTTACCTAGGTCACGGAATTTTTAAAAGCGACTAAAAAAGAGAAACACACTTGCCTTTTTAAACATTTTGTAAACATGATAAATGAGAATGATTTTATTGGCGCAAGTTTCGATCATATTCTACACACGATAGCCCATAAAATCATTCTTATTTATCATCTTAATATTTACGATCGAAAATAATAAAAATCCTTCATTTTTTAAACATGTTCCTTGTATACGGAAGAATATTCAAGTCAAAAACAAATTCAGAAAGTTTGTCCATTCGAAAAAGAATTTGAATTATTTCCTTCCCAATAATAGTCTGACAAAAAAGTTTTGGTACACCGTGTTCATGAATTTTTATTTGAAGATTGCAAATGCTAGAATTTACTAAAAGCATTGAAAATAGTTTAGAATTATTGATTTCCAATAGAGCAATAAACGACCACCGGTAGATGGAGATTTAAGCGAACCTTGTAATTTTTTGTAGCAAAGTTACGAAACTATTCGATATCAAACTTTCGAGCATGCTTCCGTTAATGTTTCAACAAAACACGCAGATTTATAGCTCGAAGGAAAAATGAAGTCGAAGCATGTTAATCGAAAATATTCAAAAATTCATACCGCTTGTTGCAAATTGCATGGGCCGAATTATTCAAATTCATATTGCGTTTAGTTTAACTATGCTGGTCACGATCTTACCGGAGCATAGTTTCCCAACGTGTGCTCTGTTCAAATTTCGGTTCCTTCATTTTCAATCCGACTGTTTAAAATTCCCTACAATACACGCCACTACATTCGAAAAATTTGGTAATAAATGTAACAATTTTTTGTTGGAAAAGTTCCAGACCGTAAAAAGTTCCATTATTATTCTCCCACGTTGTTGCAGTACTTTTTACAAGACGATGGAACATCGTACACGAATGTTGCATGATTTTCTAGAAGCTGAGAATAACCATTTGGAATCCACTGTTCATTGCTGACAATGTTACTTTCAAGATCTACAATTAGATTAATTAATTTTATTCCGGTTTAAAGGAAATTAATAAAATACATACATATTAAACTCTTGGAATTAATTTTATAGGCGCACGGTTCGATCAAACTCTACACACTATAGCTAATGTGTAAGAATACCCAAACGTTTCGATTTTTTATGGGACTTCGATGGTCATACTTGTGATATTTTTCTAATAAAAATCATACCAAATATGATATAATTCCGGTGATATTTACTTGTGTAATAGACAATTAAAGTGTCGGGCACGAGAAAGGATAGCGAGTTGTGTCCGAAACTTTAATTGTCTATTACACGAGTAAATATCATCGGAATTATATCACATTTGGTATGATTTTTATCAGAAAAATGCCACAAATATGGTCATCGAAGTCCCATCCAAAAATAATTAAAAATAAGAAAGTTGGAAATTTCTCTAACCTAACCTAACCGGTCACAAACTAACTCTTGTCTGCACTCACCTTAGTTTATACAATATTCAGACAATATTCGAGTATTTCAGAGATGTCCAATCTCTAACCTAACCAGTCACAAACTAACTCTTGTCTGCACTCACATTAGTTTATACAATATTCAGACAATATTCCAATATTTCATAGATTTCCAAAGCGCGTGGCAAGAAACCGGAAAGATTCGTTTAAGCCGGTATCGGTTTTCCGGGATCCGTTTCGCAATTCGCGGAATCGTCCGGTCTCTCGACGATGTTGATTCGATCAAAAGATAAGAGCGAGAAAGAGAGAGAGGGGAAGAAAGGGTAGACGGAGTCGATCGAACTTCCGGCGTCGAACGAAGAGGAAGTACGTGGTATGACCACCGATGAATTGCAAGAGAGTGTTTGCGATCGGGATTTAGCGGATTAGTCTGGCTACATGAAGCTAGCTAGCTAGATACCTGACTCGGTCGCTCGTTCGCGCACTTTATAAATCCTGCTCGAAACCAAACTAATTAGGTATGTATATAGTCGAAGTGACGCCGAGGGACACATAATTAATGCGATGCACCGGGTAAATGAGAAATTAATTACGATATGGAAATCAGAAGGATCCCTCGGTCTGGGTTAGCGGCAAGTCGTTACCTGGGGACCGGAGGACGTCGCCGTGTGCAACGCGGTGCAAACACGGTGCAACGGAGAGGATGCAACGACTTCTTTGACGCAGACGCACGTGTGCGAAACGTGAGCTGCACCGACACGAGACCCGAGAGCGCACGTGTCCGACGCTGGACAACACCGAAACTAACTCCATTCTATATCGAGGCTACGCTACTCGTCGCGACGCTCCGGAAAATCCGGCGCGCCCGCGTCCATGGAATCGTGAAACATGTCCCGGACGCCTATGCACGGTCTCCGCGGACTCGGCTTTGTACTATGAACGACAAGCTCTCGCGCTATTTTACCGATCTCTCGGGACAAACCTGTTTCTCGTCCTTTCCCAGCCATTTTTTCCCCCTGTTTTCACAGATTTGAATAAATGATGGCAGGAGAAGTGCCTCGGAGAGTACGTTTCTGATATTTATGGTTTCTGTCTCTCAGTCTTGGAAGATGATACACGGCGGACAAGGGACGATACTTACGGATACATGAGAATAAGAATCAGGCTGATGCATAACTGATTGTTCTACACGCTAACTCTTCAACAATGATCCTGACAAAAATCATTTTTCCGGATAAATGGGAAATGCATTATTATTAACTTACAAGGGAACATATTCAGTTGATGCAAACCGATTTTGATGAAACTTATGTGAGATATAGTTCTTCGAAAAATATTTCAGACGTGTTTTTTTATTGGCAACTATCCACTCTGAGGGGGTGAAAACAGCCATCAAAGTTGGGGGTCGAAACCATATTTTTTGAGTTATCTCGGAAACCAGTGGTCGAAAATGTTCGACTTTTTTTATGGAAAATGTAGTCGTGCAAGAAAATTTTAACAAACTATACTAAATAAACTATATTAAACAAATAACTATACTAATAAACTATACTAAACAAAAAACGTTTGTTAAAATTTTCTTGCACGACTATATTTTCCATTAAAAACCACACAATTTAAAAAAAAAATCGAATATTTTCAAGTTGCCGATAAAAAAACACGTCTCAAATATTTTTCGAAGAACTATATCTCACATAAGTTTCATCAAAATCGGTTTGTATCAACTAAATATGTTCCCTTGTTAGTGGTACATAATTGTGATGAATTTTCGATGAACGTTCGACAAGGCAAATTCTGTAAAAACAAAAATTGTCATGTTATACCGCATAGATCAACGGGTTAATTTTAATAGACTTCCCAAAGAAAGTGTTGAAGAATTGCATTCCGAGCTTCTCGACTGGAGTCCCCTGTAATTTTGAAGAAAATTGTATTTCGATCACAGCCGGCTGACAACTTCCTCGGCGTGGCGTGAAAAATGAGACTTGTCTCGGAAAGCTTGTACCGAAGGTGCGACGAGATTTCAAGAAGAAGGTATTTTACCGCGGAAATACGTTTAAAGGTGGGTGACGCGAAAGAGGGGACTCGATGGTAAATGCGCGCATCGTTGAGTGTCCTTTTAAGGGACGGCCCCGAGTACTTTCGTCGCGTGGAGGAGTAGCAGGGTTCGTTCCCGTTGGAGGGGTGAAGAGGGAGGAAAGAGAGGTGAAATATCGAGAAAAAATTACCTCCCGGAGGGGATGCTCGAATGGAGAGACAGTTTAGATAAAAATTCCTCGCGTTTGTCACGGTCGTCCCTAATTAAAGGGTCGAGATTAATGTTGGTAATCTAAACCGGCTACTCCAGCTAGTCGATACGTTTTCGGAACGAGTCGAATCCTTACTGAAATTCCTGGACGTTGTCGGCCATTTTCGGAGACATACTTTAAGGGTTGAACGTAGCCAGACAGACGCTGGTCAGACGTAGTACACTAAATTTCACTGAAATTTATTTTAGTCGAGAAATCAACTGAATCATAAATGAGACTTTTCGTTTCTGACCATATTAAAGTCGGCGAGGTTAAACTCGTGTTGGTCGCATGAAAAATGAACGAATTTAAAAAACAAATACAGTGGACTATAGCACGAGGGAAGGCTCAAATTAATTAATAAACTCATTAAAATAAACTTCCAGCTTCCACTGGATGTCTCAATATTAATAGTCAAACCAAATATAAAAGCATATCACTAAATGTTATCATTTTTTAAATTTACTATGGTCTTAAAATATAAGTTTTTTTGGTCTATATACTGTATTACAATATTTGTGTTTCTCCAGTAACCTTATTAGTGTATTTCGGTTTTGTAATTATGTTGTAATAAATCACATATGAGATTTTCTTTTTTTAATAAAAACAATAGTCAACGTACAGCATAAAAATTCCCAGTTTCGATCTACTAAAAATTTATTTCCGATAATTCCGACTTGGTTCGTGTCAAAGTACACGCATTAAAAAATTGCGTAACAGCGTTAAAAATAAACCGAGTTTCACGAACAAAAATAGTGGCTTGAACTCGGGATCAACGTGAAATGTATTTTTCTCTGGATATATATTTTTCCGGGAGTTTTTAGCGAAATTTAGGCAGCACCGTCTCCGACACCGCTCGTATCTCCATCGCGAGTGTTCGTCTGCGAGATTTACAGTCGCCGCCGACCGTAGTTTCATCGTACACGGACTTTCACGCAAGAAATTAAAGTTTTTATCTGGCCCGGGAGCGTTACGCGGATTCTGGCGAGGTGGCGTCTCGCGAGGAGGACATTAATTCGGCGGTAACGCGGGCCCGAAGTTCCCGGGAACGATTCGTGGCCGCGATAGTTTAATTTACTGTCCCGCGAACCGCGTTAAAACTTTGCTACGGAGCCTGCTGCCGGCCAATAGATCTCTTTAATAACTCCGAGTGGATTCGTAAACGCTCTCCGCCTTCCCACAGTCGAAATTCTGGTTCGAACGAGCTAAATACCCTCTACATACTAGATCTACCTACCGAACCGGAAATCTATTATAATATATACATCTATTAAATCTAGAAACTCATGCTATAAACAATTTATGTTAATTTTCTAATTGGAGCTCGCTCTAAATTAAAAATTGTGCAAATTTTCTAATTGGAGCTCGTACTAAATTACAAATTGTGCAAATTTACTAATTGCAGCTCGTACTGTAATAAAGAAGAAACGGACTAAAAAATATAAACAATTTTTCCTAGTCTCGTACAGATAGTGGTGAAAATTTGTGATTGTGAATTTTGAACAATTATTCTTACAAATATTTTCATAGCAATTCAAAATTCACAATCACAAATTTTCACCACTATCTGTACAAGAATAGAAATCGGTATACGACCAGGAAAAATTATTTTATACCTTTTACTGCGTTTTTAAAAACGTGGTATTTTTTTAAAATTTATTTTTATTTATATAACTATTTTCTACTTTTCAGTCTTGTGTACGTGAAATATTTTAATGGATTTTTAACATTTTTACCAGGTTATGTAATTACTAGCTTTTCCCCGCGGCTTGCCTTCGAAAATTAATATTGTTTCTCCATAAAATTTTTTAACCCCCCATTCACCCCATTCAGATTGTATCAATGAATTAATTGTATCAATGGATTAAAAAATGGTACGAGCATGGTAAAAAATTGTGCACACTTTCGAATTGAAGCTGGCGTATAAAAAATTTGTAGAAAATCGAAACGAGTGGAAGTTGGTCCCTTGGTCAGCCCGGTGCCAGTCAGTTTTAATGTCGGGTATGGTGTTCAGTGTTAAACTGTCTAATGAAATTCGTTCTATCGCCAACCACGCGTTCGTGTAAGCAGCTTTGAGTCTGTTCTTGCGGGGCCGGTACCTTCGTTGCATGGTCGCGCCGTTACACCGGTGCAACAGCACGAGACCCAGCTGGTTCCACGAAACAACGATCAAGCCGGTCTAACGAGTGTTTAAACTAAGCTTGTTAACCATCACGGCTCGGCAAGAAGCGGCGACGCGAGACGAAAGCAGGAAGGGGGACGACGACGATGATGTAGCCGTGTCTTAGGGCAGGCTACGGCCCTGTCTTGTCAGAAATTTCCCTTGACAGCGAAAAGAAAAGAAACACCTTGCGCTGATGATGATGCAAAACCATCGGTACATTCTTCGGTATCCTCCTTGGTATCCTTTTTGACGTCAATTATGAATTTATTGCCGATCGAAAGAAGCTTTCTCTGATCCTCTTTGAAATATTCAGATATTCGACCTTGACACTTTAGACCATAGAGCAGCGGTTTTCAACCAGGAAGGCAGCAAAATTTTTTAGCCCTTAGCACTCGTATGACGACTCTGAGGTACTGCTAAATATTGTTATATCAATAATGTAAAATTATTGTTACAATTTTAAATTACTTCGTATAAAATAAATTGCTAAATTTGTGAGTATTATATGAGTAAATTATGCATCATTTTAATATGCATAAAATGAAATAAATCAGGAAGGCGCCAAAAATTTTCAACACTCGAATGGCGACCCTGAGGGACTACTAAATTATTGTTACAATTTCAGATTATTTCGTATCAAATAAATTACTAACTTTTGATTATTACACGAGTAAATTACGCATCAGTTTAATATGCATAAAGTGAAATAAATCATATAGAATAGAAATATTCTTGGCCAGAAGAAATCTGAAATTTAATTTTCGTGTTAAAATAATTCCGCGAATGCAAGAAATAGAAAAATAGAAAATTAATTTCTAGTTTTCAATATTTTTCGCAGTAATGTTTCTATTATTTAAAACAGGTCTATATCATTAAATCTATTAAAAAAATAAAAGGTAGCAAGGCACAGAAAGAAAATTTTTTTTCAAGGTAGCGTATTATCATTTATCTTTTGCAATTGAATCTGGTATTAAACAAATAGTAAGTTGCCATACTCTTCTCCTACAGGTTTAACAAAATATTTCGCCGTATTTTTTATAACCAGTTATCAATCATTTCTATACATTCGATTAAACAAATTTGTTGAATAATTTCTCCCTTCCATACATATTAAATCAACGAAAGAGCAGAAAAAGAAGGGGACCCAGAGCAACGGCGTGCTCCGAACGCAGTCAGGCCGCTCTCAAAGCAGATTTTTCGCAAACCGTGACATTAATTTGCGAAATCCGTGGTCCGTCACAGAAAGCGTTTTACGCTGGAGAGGAGGAAGCGCATTTGCTCGCAGGAAGGACTCGTTGCACGGTTTCCGAGCGTCGGTTCGCAACTCTCGTTCGCGCAAGAACTTTCGACTAACATTTTCGTGGTTTTCGACGGGCGTTGGGTCGCTCGTGGGAAAAACGACGGAATTATTCCAGACCGGTGGAAAACGTCGCGACGCCGAAACCGCTAATTCCAACGTGTTCGTCCTCGTCGACGTCGACGGGGGGTCTAACGACGTCGGTTCCGACCGTTGGAGCCGAGACGAGATATCCGTGGACGTCGGGGATCGACGGTAGGTTGCACCGGCGGAGTGCATCGCGCCCTTATCGCAACCTAGCATCCATCCAATGCAGTTACCGGTCGGCTATGTACACAGCCGCGCGTGGCATCCGCCGGACGATTTAGGCGACGAGATATAGTGCGTTGTGCTCTCCTTCAACGGGATACAACGCTATAGTCATAGTCCTGCGGAAGGAAGACCGGGGCGAGATCCTTAGAAATCGGCTGATAATTGACTGAGAAACCGACACACATAATCTTCCAGGGAGATAGAATCTAACAGGGTCAAACTTTCTTTTCGTCAACTTTGTATTAAATTATCAGTAATCACAGAAGATAACATTAGAAACGTCCTCCTCTTTTTTAAATCCATAGATTTATGTAAAATATTGTAAATTCACTTTTGTATAAAACACTTGATTGTAAATTATGTGATTGTAAAATATACAACCTAGCTGTTAATACGACCACGTTAAAATAAACAATAAATAAATAAATAAATTTCAAGATCAGGAACAACTAATACAAAAAAACAAGATCAGGAACAACCAATATAAAAAAAACAAAATCAGGAATAATTAATACAAAAAAAAACAAAATCATAGAAAAAGTTTCACTTCAAACATAATGAACGATCAAAACTTGCGACACAAAGAACTATGGCTCTTTCTTTATTACGCATATCTCTGGAAGGGTCAAGTGTCACGAACGGAAGCGTCCACATACGTAACACGTCATTCAAAATTCACGTCGTTAACGAGGAAATCTTCCACACGATTCGGTTCGCAAACCCACTGGAATTCGATCGATTGTCGATGAACGGTAGCTTCCTTTTTTTTCACGCGAGATATAGACTGCCTGTCCCATCGACCGAGTGATTGGCAATGTACCCGTGAAAGTTTGTCGGCCGATAATTGTTCCACGCTGGGAGCGTGATCGCCACTTAACCGGAACAATCGAGGTGTCGTTGACCAGATTTTCCGATTACGTGATAGCAGAATGTATTAATTTGTAAACTTTTACAGATAGTGGCCAATTTAATGAGCCACATTATATCCCGGAGTGTATTCTATAAATTATAAATTAGTTTCAATACCTGAAATTCTGTGTTCGCCATCGATGTTTTATATAAAATACAACACGGTGCACTTTTTCAAAACCTCAACCAACATATTTTCAGCCAGTTTACCTTTTGTCTGTTAGTAAATTCTCTTCCCCGTTTTTTAATTGCGTTTTGTAGCTTTTTTGTTGAAACGAAATTCTCTTGTTTCATTTCGTGTAAAATAAATTTATTATTTCATCTACATTGTTTCATAACGTCATAATAATCCTGTGATGTTTTCTTTTTCAATTTTTAATTGTACGAAGTATTAGCATTTTTTAAGATATGAAACATTAACTAGTTGAAAAAGATGTTTACACTGAATTTAACAGAAGTTATGTGATACCTCATTAAAAAAAATGAATAACCCCACTTTTGAAATAAATGGTTCACGTATTTTTGTCTGAAAGAATAAAGCTTCCACAAAAATAATAAAAATTTCTATGTTATAATATCAGAATAATTCTCCCCGATTCCAAGACAATTTATTCCAACACGAAGCTTTCCTAGAGAAATTCTGAAATGTGCTTTTAGGTATGGCTTTTAGATCCTCCTCCTTCCACCGTTTCTCCTTGTCAATCGATCAGGCGAGTCGCGATTTAATTCGGAACAACGGCAAGAAATCACGTTCGCTTTTCTCCGGGACGTTGGCATCGAATTACGTTGAACGTCGTCGACGGGCTTCGAGTGGCACGGATCGCGCGATCACCGACGACGACGACCGCATCGATCGTGTCGTTAAAAACGATGAATCGGGAACGATTTCCTCGCAACTGTCTGTCGCCCGTGTGTCTCTGATTTATCAATTCCGCATCATAAATCTACAACGACCCGCGGAAGTACTCGTACAAATCCGTGCACCTATGTCCCTCAATAATCGTGTATAATTCGAATAAAATTCCTAATTGTTGAATAAGAATTTACAACACAAACTCTCAGGGAAAATTTTTATTGCGATTAAGTGCAACGCGGCGGTAAAAAAAATACAAAATCATCAAAATTCCTAATTGTTGTCCTAATTGTTGAATAAGAATTTACAATACAGACTTCCAGGGAAAATTTTAATTGTGATTAAGTGCAACACGGTTATCAAAGAATAAAAAACACAAAATCATCAATAAATTGATTCGAGAAAATATCGCGTTAAAAATTCTGAAACTAGGTTCCAGTGATCCATAAGTTATAAATGCCGAAAAGAACTTTGGAATAACATTTTCGTCGATTCCGCGTCGCGGGTAACCGCGCTCGGAACCAAATTAATTACAGAGAGTTCCGTCTCGAGCGTCATTAGAACGGAAACTAATTAAGGTGGATCAAAAACGATTGGACACAGCGGTTTCGTATTGCGAGTGCGGGCGAGAACTTTTCTCCGCTCGGAATTTAAATGAAATTCTTTAGGAAACAATAATGCCGAGGCGGTGGCTCCGGCATACGCGCGGCGTCGACGAGCGGTTCATATAATAAACCGAGCCTGCCTGTGACATTTCCGTTGATGAGTATAATTACCACAACGCTCGGCGCGGCGCGGTACAGAATTTTGATACCGCCGCGCCATCTCTCTTTCCCGGGGACCGCTGATTTGTTCGGTGCCCCGCAAATTCCAACCTATCTTGCACCGTTACGATTTCGCTATTCGAGTCCTCGACGTTAATGAATGGGTGTCCAGTAAAAGGGCGTATGTAAAAAGAAATCAATTACCTCTAGCTCTAGTAATAATATCGAACCTCTATTTTGTTAAATATAAAAAGATTCGCCAAAGAAATTTTTACAGGGTGCATAAAAAATTATATGTCACGACCACCATAGTAAAAAAAACTTCCCGCAAAATTGTCCTTGATTGAGCTTTTTAAAGTTTTGAAGGTCAAATTTTTTTATGATAGCATTTATGGTTCCTTTGACACTTTTTATCCTCTCGATGATTATAACAAGATGAAATCATTAAAAAGTTTGACTTTCAAAACCTTAAGAAAGTCAGTCAAGGACTATGGCACTATGGTGGTCGTGACATGTAATTTTTATACACCCGTTACAGCGCGTTGACACCCACTGCATAGAAGAGTGGATCTAAAAAAAATTGGCAACGTTTTTTCTGCAGACAATCATTAAATTATTGCATAACCGCTCGGTAGACAGCGTGTTAACGTAGAAACAAAAGCGGTGAAATCGTTCGGATTGTTCGCGATCCGTAACAAGTGAATTACAAAGAGTGAGGATTCCAGATTTCTTTCAGTTTTCGGTCGGAATTCCTGGAAAGTATCTCCGGTCGCTACAATTTCGCGGAACAAGGGTTGAAGAGTGGTAGGAGGGGGCTTCAGGGATAGGAGGGTTTCAGGGATGAAAGTCTTTCGGCCGGAAGAAGTTTGAGTGGCGAGAGGAGGATAAGTCGGTAGGTATGTATCCGCGTAGAATGATTCCGACGGCTCGCGAAATTCCGTATTTAACGGGATGCCTTCCACTTGGAAGCGCGGCTGGCCAAAAAGAATAGGCCAAGCAGAAAATCTTGCCGGGCTCTTTATGTCCGGTCGCCGAGACGGAATGTTGGCCCGTGGAAAACGGGTCGCAAAGGTTTCGCTCTGCAGCTGGCTTGCATACATTACGGGGCCTTTATTCCGTGGCTACGGAAAATGGAGTGGACGTGGCGGGGAAACGGAGAGCCGACCAACGAACGAACGAACGAATACTTCTGAAAGACGAGCTCTGCTGGACGGCGAAACGGAAAATCTAGCGCTCCCGGTACCGCCAACTGGGCTGAATCGAATCGCGGAGGAGCCGCGAAGAATGGACTCGACCTACACGGAGAATAGACAGCGACCAGACACGCAGACTGACTGACCTCGTTAGATTCTTTCGATGGATCGACCAGCTTTCACTTTAACTTCATCGCTACCTCCGTCTTCTACATCAGACCGCAAACAATGCAAGACTAACGTGTACAGTATTTTATCGATACAAGTTCCCAGCACAGGTCTGCCGAGGAACATTTATGAGCCAGGGACAGTATTCTTACATAGCTAATCCAAATTTCTAACTTCATTATTTTTTTATGGGACTTCGATGACTATGTTCGTGACATTTTTCTAATTAAAATCATACCAAATATGATACAATTCCGATGATATTTACTTGTGTAATAGACAATTAAAGTTTCGGGCGCGAGGAGGGATAGCATATGACTCTCCTTCCTTGCGCCCGAAACTTCAATTGTCTGTTACACATGTAAATGGCATCGGAATTATATCATATTTGGCATGATATTTATTAGAAAAATGCCACGAATACATTGGTGAAAGTTCCATAAAAAAAAATAATGAAGAATAAAGAAGTTAGATATTCGGATTAGGAGATCCCGTCGATAATTCTTGGCGATCGAAGCCTCTCGAGTTTCGCGGACACTCAAGGGGGTATACCCCGCAGCAGTGGGGATAAATCTGGAACATTTACAGGTCAGACTTTTGGGACATTTATAGATAAAATGCTGCAGTATTTCTAATAAATGCTTCGTAAACGATCAGCCAGTCTTCACTCATTCAACGTCGTTCTTCATTTTCGTATAGCTGTCTTAAAACAAAATTAATTACCTCTTTTAAAATTATAAGCCATAAAAATCAACTGCAAGACAGTCACCAATTTTTCTATAAGGTAGAATTTTTGCCTTGATCGCCATTTGCTGCGGAAGCAGTGCAAAAAGTCACCTAATTCTTTTTATTTCCAACAGACCAACTCCCTCGTTCTTGGATATTAAACCAATTGCCCCAATTGCAAATGGCTGCAGCATTTTTAAAAATTTGCGAAACGACGGAAGCTTTGTTAGAAGGTACTTTCATCCCATTTCAATATTATTAATTAAAAACTTCTTCATGACTGACATGATATGTACTTTTGAAAATATCGCGCGACTACGAACGATCCTCCGAGTTGCTTTAAACTCAACAAAATATTGGTTTCATTATTAAATTTGTATTTAATATTTTAAGAAACTACTGAAAGCATTGTACGAGGTTTTACATCAGTTTTGAACCGATCAAATTAAGGAAATCATATAAAATGGAAACATTACCAAATGCAAATGGTTAAATTATTGAACTCATTTGTATTTTATAAATTGATAAAAATTCAAATTTTCCGATCGACCAGATTTCAGTATAAACCTCTGCGCTACCTCCGTCTTTTACGTCAGGCCGTAAACAATGTAAGATTAACGTGTAGTTCCTAAACGATCAGCCAGTCTTCACTCATTCAACGTCATATTTTCGCAAAACTATGTCTCTTGGCAACTCAATGTTCCTTGACTAAGACAAACTTGTGCGACGATGTTAAATATATAAAACTTTAGCGAGTTTCGGTACCAACAGCAAACTTGCGAATTTGCATCTGTTAGCGTCTCTCGCTTAAGCCGTCTTGACGTGCTCTGACGCCGTCGTTAGTCTCTTCACAATCTGCTAAAACTTTTTACACCGTCCTCCCAATACCTTTGTATTGCACATTCAGCAGTCTCACATTAGATCGAACCTTTTTACCGAAACATTCGTTACTAACAAATACACTACGAATCTTTATGCATTTGTTCTTTATGCATCTGGAAATTCGATAGATTTTCATACGATTTTTACTTATTCAAAATTGACAAAGGTTACCACCACTGAAAACAAGATTTTATTAAATTCCCCTGTCTTACAATTTACCTAGAAAAATTGTATAAACATCCGCAGTCTACTGATAACAATTGGGGTCATGAATGAAAGTCATCATTCTGAACAACTTTTCCTTATACATGTTACCGCCAGTCGATTTTAGTTTTCGAGATATTTGCAAAAAACTATTGCTAATACTATATTGAATTTTGGATTTTCTCTTGGATTTTCGTATATCAGCATAGGTTAACGGCGTTTCTAACCAAACACAAAATGAATAATACAGTTATACAATATGCAACATATACATAAAAGGATTTCGTGCGCAGAAATATGAAAAATTCTATACAGTATTAGCAATAGTTTTTTTGCAAATATCTCGAAAACTAAAATCGATCGGCGGTAACATGTACAGGAAAAAGTTGTTCAGAATGATGTCCTTGACAACATATTTTAAGGTCATAAAGTAAATAATTACCTAACAATTTTTACAAATGGTTATCATTTCCGAGACACAAATAACATATTCTCGAAGTAAACATTTCCAGTTAAACTACTTACTTATATTCTTATTAAAAATCGTTTTCAATGCAAACACGAAGGCAACTTATTAAATTTTGAAAAATTGGCTTCACTCTCGATAAAATCAAGACGTTTCCCATTTATCTCTTCACGCCGAGTATACCGCGCGTTCAAGCAATCGTTCGCACTCGAAAAACCGAATGATCGCATCGGAACAAGTACTGGTTACACGGAGTGCATTAAATACACTGCAGTTCAGCGAAACGCGTTCGAATTCGACACATTCGAACGCGAGAAGCAGCGCGCAATTGTCTCTCTGAAGCGCGTCGGAACCCATTGGTGCGGTTCCCGCGAGAATTCCCGGGATTGTCGAACATAAGTAGAACTGCCGCAGGAACGCGCCCGTATAAAAAGCTCCCTGATTATAGTTCGCGGTCGACGTTCGCCTAGTTCGTCGCCGTGAGCGAGAAGCTTATTCACGGTTGACGGGATAAAGGGTAGAATCGCATACCCTACACTATGATCGGGAACGTGTGCGCGCGACGATGAAACGATCCGGTTTCAATTTTGCACACGGGGCCTCCGCCCCGTTGGAACGGAGATCGCGGCTGGCGACCAAGTAATTCGCAAACAATCGGCATACGGCTATTGTTGGCAACTGCCCACCTTTCAAACGTGTTACGCGATTTCGATTGGAGGTCGCGCGAGAGAGCCACCTCCACTCTCTCTCTCCTCCGCACTCTCGGATACGCTCGAGCGTTGATTTTACAACACACGAGTCGAAATCTACGCGGCAACCGTACTGTAAAGCTGCTCCGCTGTACATACGCGAAACAGAACCCGTGTTTGCCTCCGGGTTTACGCCGTGAACCGCGTGTGCACGCGGCTTAATTTTATAACGTTGTTTATGGATACCCTCTTTCGAAATTCTCCCACCACGACCCCCCGTGATTTACCGAGCGCGACAAATGCTGAAATGATCGTGCTGCTACGGTGATAAATCACCAGCCGCTCTTCGGCGTTATCTTGATTTGTCAGCGAAGGAAAAAAAATCGTTGCGCGCGTGGGCGGTCGCGCGCTACATCGATGACAGCTCCGATGAGATATGTGGCAAGTTCGCGCGAGACGCTGGCTGCCAGCCAGTTTCCGAGTAGTGTGAGAGAGAAGAGCGAGACCTCTCTGTGTTTACCGAACTGTTTGCACGACAGCGACGGCCACTTCCGGTCACGCAGCGCTACGGGAGCCGGAACCGTGCCACGCGAGATCGAAAAATCTCTAGGTTTTGGGATTGGTGATGTTTTAGTGGAATTTTGGAAATTTGTTGTATAGTATTGTATTAAATGTGTTTCTTAATGTTATAGGGTTGATTGTGTGTATGTATGCGTGTTAGTAGACAACCCTATACACCCCGTGGCATAATGTTTCCGATCGGAGTTATTGATACCGATTTTCGAGAAGACTTTCACAATTTAGAAGTATAAATTATATAAAGTAATAATTTATAGTTTCCGATCGGAGCCATTGATACCGATTTTCTACAGAAGATTCACAATTTAGAAGTATAAATTATTACTTCATGTAATTTATACTTTTAAATTGTGAATGTTTTCTCGAAAATCGGTATCAATGGCCCTGATCGGAAACATTGTGCCACAGGGTGTGTATAGATAAATTTATAAAAATAGAAAATAGGAAATAACAACAGAATTGTAAAATTACGATCGCCAACGAATTGGAAAAAGAAGACAGATCGAAACGAACGCCCGTGACCAACACGTTTATCAACGATTGTTTATAATGAATACGGCTTTTCAATTTGATTGTTTACCTTGCTTAAAAAATCGTAACTTTGGAAGTAGGATTTTCAGAATTTTTTTGTTGAAAACTGTCAGTGTTATTGAAATGTAACTTGGTACGATTGTTACTTATATATTGTTTAGTTTTTTTTTGGTCATTCGATACCATACAGTTTTCGCGCATGTGATCCTTCATGCATCGCAAAAATGTCAGGCAAGGATGGAAAAACTGTAACTCTAGTTTTAGTTGAAATATTTCAATGAAACTTTTGGGAATTATTGGATATTGTACACTATGATCTTTAAGCTGCTTTAAGCTCTATTGCGGTGCAATAATCGCCATTTGCTGCGGAAGCAATGCAAAAAGTCACCTAATTCTTTTTATTTCCAACAGACTAATTCTCTCGTTCTTGGATATTAAACCAATTGCCCCAATTGCGAATGGTTGCAGCTTTTTAAAAAAATTGCGAAATGTCAGCAACTTTGTTAGAACTTTCTTTCCATTTCAATATTATTAATTAAAAACTTCTTTACGATGCACTTCGGTTTCCGCACGATTCACGTAATAACTTCAATCACCAGCTCGAACTTTGAACTATGTTTCTACCGAAACCACAACTATGAAGAACTAAAGGAACATCTTCTGTTAAACGCTTTTGTTGAGTATGAAAATTGTGTTATATGATTAGGCGAATGACCGGTTCTAAATTTTGTAATTTATGATTGTCGAGATTGTAAAGATGGACTTTGTGAAAAATTATTCAATAAATTTATTTTATTGGGATTCATCAAATCATCAAAATTGTGTTGTATGATTAGGTGAATGACCTGTTCTAAATTTTATAATTTATGATTGTGAAGATTGTGAAGATGGACTTGTGAAAAATTATTCAATAAATTTATTTTATTGCTAAACTCCCAATGTCGATGTTCCATGAACACAACGTTAATTTCGACGATTCCAAATTATTCAATTCGGGATGGAAAAAGAAACCAAAACGAAGCAATCCTAAATGAACAGATGTCTACGCATTACACCGTGCACACGGTTCTCTCTGAAAAATAAACCATCAATATTTTTGTACAACAAAGTGTGCCCCACGGTTTCAGTTCCACTTTAATCCGCCGATGGTGTATTATTCACAACATCCCTCTGTAAACAAATACAACAGATTGCAACACGACCCGAGAGAAACCAAACGGATCATCGCAGGTGTATTCAGAGATGGAAAATCGTTGAACATTCGTGACGATAAACCATTGGGAAAATAAGAAACCGATCCTAAAAATCAATGTTAGATCGTCGCCGGGTCTGGCACCGAAGTCTCGAAGAAAAGGGGAAAGATTTTCGAGGAAAGTTTGACCGCGAGTTGTTCCCGGAGTTTCCGGTAAGACTCTCCCTGGAATTAGTCGTCCGTTCCTGAATTTTCGATTCGTGCTCCGGAAACGGTCGCATTTAAATGGAAATCATTGGTCGCGATATTGGATCGTGATTCCCGATCCTTCATTTGCAAGAAAATCGACGAGTTTGTCTTTGCTTTGTTACCTCGACTCGTTTGTTTCTCCACGGTCCCTTTTGCCTCCATCTTTTTCTTTTTCAAGTTGGTAGTTGCGAAGGGGTGGCTGCGAGCGAAAGAGAACGGAAAAAAGCTTACGTACCAGGGATTGGTTATAAAGAACAAACCGGAAAACGGAATCGAAGTAATTGATGTAGGAACGGAGCTCAGCTCGTTTTCCAAGAGAGAAAGAGGGAGAGAGATGTCGTGTTCCAGTAAATGCCAGGAATCACCGCATCGAGTGCATTATTCGTCTCGAAATCGAAAGTCCTCCGTTCTTTTGCCTCTCTCGTCTAACGATTTCCCGTCGGTGCTTCGCATTACGATCGCTTCCACTCGGATGGCTGCGTTCTTTCTGTTAAAACTCGCTGTTACCGCTCCGTTGCCTTCCGAACAGCACATTCATTGACTTTTTCGTCTAATTAGGTCTGCTTTAATCCTCACTCGCCGCAAAATCTGCACGCTCTACGCGACCTCGCGGTTCCCCACGGCTAAATCACTTGAAATCCTTAGGCGACCATTTTTATTTAAATAAGGTTCACCATCCCAACTAGAATCGGACCGTGGGTTGTATGTAATTCACAATTTGTAGACAATTGGTAGCAGTAATGCATAGATCCGTAGGGATCTTTATACATTTATTATTTATTTTATTATTACGCCATTAATATTAACAAAAATATATAAAATATCTTCATAAAAAGACACTTATATTAGAATGCACTAAAATGGAGAAAATAATATTTCTATAAATAATAGCGTGGAGCGCACACGAAGATCACGTTAATATAGTTTTAAAATTTTTTTTTTAAAAACCACCCTTATATTAGAATGCACTAAAAAGTAGAAAATAATATTTTCAGATATTAGTGACTATAAACAAAAGTGTGGAGCGCCCACGAAGATTACGTTAATATAGTTTGACGCTCCACGCTTTGATTTATAATCATTAATATCTAAAAATATTATTTTCTCCTTTTTAGTGCATTCTATAAGTGCATTCTTATAAGTGCGTTTTGTAAAAAGCTTTTTTATATATTTTTTTATTTTCTAATTTTTAATCACTCCTTTCAAGGATATACAACATTTGTGAAACGACCTGTAGAATTAACCCAGAAAATATATTAGCAATGAGCATCTCGACACAGCTCCTGAAAGTCTCTCAGATCTCGATTTATCCCTCCTGGATGATTTCGATAATTCGTAGGTGACGTCAAACCGGAATTTCGCGCGACTCGTTAATGCCCCCGCACTTAGCATGGATAAAATAAAAATTCCATTTAAACAAACTCGACGTAATCGTGTCGAGCCCGGGCTCCGTTTCTCGCGCTCTCAGTTATCGTAACGCGTTCGCAGAAATTACGCTCGCGCACTAGGATAATCCACGCTAACGAGAGAACTCGCGAAAACCTCTTTCTCTCTTCGTCGGAAAAAAGGATAAATTTACGAGAAATCTGGAACCGCTTCGACAGAAACGTTAATGATCACCGGTCGCGGCCGTGCGAGCAAACGCGAGTAGACCTATTTGCATCATTAGCGTGTGTGCACGCTGTTTTACTGATCGGTATCAACAGAGTTTATACATGCAGACGACGTTTATTGCTTTCATTCACAAATTATCTAACATTAATTATTCCGTAATTTATAATTGATAATGTTTTATTAATAAATCCTTTATTAGTAGAATTTGTTAGTAGAACTTTACTAGTCGACCTTGAATGACCTTCATACTAGATCATTGTAGTCGAGTAACCCTAGCTACTTTGAATTTACATTTTGCAACACCATCCCCAACAATAACGAACAATAAACATATTGTTCGTATTGTGACTCTAACAATTTCATTAATCACAATAAATTCATATTTTTATTCACCAATTGTCTCACGTTAATAAATCTGCAATTTATAATGGATAATGGTTTATCAATAAATCCTTTATTAGTAGAATTTGTTAGTCGACCTTGAATGACCTTCATACTACGTCATTGTAGTCGAGTAACCCTAGCTACATTGAATTTTTATTTTGCAACATTATCACCCAACAATAACGAACAATAAACATATTTTTCGTATTGTGACTCTAACAATTTCATTAATCACAATAAATTCATATTTTTATTCACCAATTGTCTCACGTTAATTAATCTGCAATTTATAATGGATAATGGTTTATTAATAAATCCTTTGTTAGTAGAATTTGTTAGTCGACCTTGAATGACCTTCATACTACGTCATTGTAGTCGAGTAACCCTAGCTACATTGAATTTTTATTTTGCAACATTATCACCCAACAATAACGAACAATAAACATATTTTTCGTATTGTGACTCTAACAATTTCATTAATCACAATAAACTCATATTTTCCGCATCGAAACTGAAATTAAAATGTATACAGAGATTAAAGTCAAATATAAAATTCATTTCCGGCAAATTGCATACGAAATATGTCGAATACGGCTGAATCACCATGCATATAAGAGCTATTTCCATCATACCAGTTATTTATGAAACCAATCAGACTGTGTTGCTGTTGTTAATATCAATAATACGCGCGGATGTAACAGCATGCAATAACAAATATTTCGCTTATTAAATTATGAATGATTCACTATTGTCTTATTGTGTTGGAATTCTGTCTGTAGATTATAATGTACAATAGGACAATTAATATTCCTATTTAGATAATCAATTAAAATTAACTTAAAGATATAAGTAAAGAAACTGTCTCTTTTAATTAAATTAAGCTAAAATACACTAAATTCTTATAGAATTAATTGAGGGCACATTAAATTTTAAAACGAGGTACATTATTGTAAAATATGATTTTTAATTGGAAAAAGATATTCGAATAAAGTGAAAAAAATTGAAAATAAATATAAAATTTTATCAAGATGAAAATTTAAGTGAAATAATTCGTTGATTAATTCATGAATTAACAAGTTAAGTTAATTTATTACAGTGGACTAGTGACACCGTGGTTGTTTGATATTCTTCCTTACGATGCAAATGGGTTAATACGATTGCGAAAATTCGGGGACGCGCGCTGGGCAAATCGACGTTCGGTCGGTACGCAACTAGATTAATTACCAGTCGGGTCCGGTTCCTTTGACCGGGGCCGTTGACGTCCGAGCAATTACTTTCGGCGTTTCCTGTTTTTCCGCAAGATTCACCGTACCGTGACGCGCGGATAAAAGTGTTGCGGCTGCCCGAGCAATCAAAGGAACAAGCGGAACGGAGCTGCGAATCGCTCGTCGAATAATACGGATCAGCGTGCAGTAATCGGGTTGATCCGTCGTGACTCCGTGCACACGGCTCGCGTCCCATATTGCTGGCGGATGTTTCGGCAGTTTATTTGCGTAAACATTCGCGCATCGTATCGCCGTCCCCATAAGAATCGCCTGATTTAACCAAATTATCGACAACGCTCCTCATCCTCTATTATTTATTATATGTATAATATACTTCGGGTAGATTTCGACATTTTTAAGTTCTTCTACGTACCAAATTTTTATTTTCACTCTGAATGGTTAGAATTTATTAAATTTAATGAGAAATATTTATTATTGACGTACACAGGGTGTCCCAAAAATTTAACCCTTCATTGCACAATTTCTTTTTTAATTAGAATGAAAATTATTGAAGGGAAAAATATTGAAAAACAAATTAAAACAACATTTTCAGAAAAATAAACATAGTAAGATGACATATTATTAGTTTACTATGATATATACCAGATTTGTTGACTGTGTCAATTATGAGACACTATACAGCGAAGGGTTGAAGAATTATTAACGAAAAACTGTGACCAACCAGAGCGCTGCAAACGGATGCTCAGCGGAAGCTGTGCTCTCATTGGCCCGTTGGGAAAAGTTACTTCAAATGACCTCAGGAATTCCTTGGAAAGAAGTACAACATTTTTGAGACAGTCTATATATAAATGTAAGAGCTAGCTTAAAAATAATTGAGCATTAAATTCTCATTTCCTTTCCCTAATTCCTTTGGTCTCGGCGACAGAGCAAACGAGTAAACGGCGTGGAACAGTGTCACGGGTTCGCAGAGAAAAATGGGTTCTTGCCCCCGCAACGGTAACCCGTAGATTGAACCATTCATAGGTATCGCGAAGCACTTGGAACCGGTCGAACGCTTTCAGCGTTTGTGCGAAGCGTAACGTTACACACATCGAATGAAATCGAACGAACGAAATTTGACTGGACTAACAACCGAGGGTTGATAATCCGTAGAACGAACGACGAATTCCCGCCTGCTCGTACCGGACACGCACGCACACGTGGACACGTACACGGAAGCATGCAACAAAAGGGACGAAAACGTTGCTTTTCATTCCATCGATTTTATCGCGTCACCGGTCACACACGGCTGTATACATACTGGCGCTCACCGTTGTCGCATACAGGCCAATGGCTGCCGCGAAAAGGACGCGCGCGTCCGACACAATGTTGTTGCATTAACGGAACATTCATCGGAGAGCCGGCATTGTTTGCCCCGTGATTAACTTTTGACCGTCGCGTGGACAGAGGCCGGCCAAAGTGGAGCAGTAATTTGCCGCGATACGCTCGCGATACATCCGACAGAAAAACAGGACGAGCCTAGGATGGAGGCTCAGAGTTCACTCAGCCATTACAAACCCTTTATTAACCCCAGCCTTCAGACTGCATCTCCATTTTCTTTCATTGTTTATTACCACGCTTACATTAGCTTGACGTGTTGTTTCGATCGAATCTTCTAACCGAATTTTAAACCACTTTCCGATGTGCTAAATATTAAAGAAAATTTTTGGTAATTGTATAGAAAAGGTCTGCGTACACCGGTTTTGAAAAAAAGTTTTTTTATATATTTTTTTATACTGTTTACATAAGAAAATCTTTTATATGTAATCTAAATGGTATCAAGTAGGTTAGTATCCCTCAGGGGTCGTTTTTCTCGTAGTTCTCCAGGTGATTTTTTACAAAATAACTACACATATTTTCGTGTCGCATCGCGCGGCTCATAAAAAATACATTTGAATATGTACTGCTGCGACCTGACTAAAGTAACCATACATCCCGTTTTTAGGTAGCCTGTCCCGTTGTCCCCAAGCACAGCTTCGGGACGCCAAAACTTTCCATTTTTAGAGGAACCCACGGTAACAATTTCAGAAAGGGACGAGAAAAATCTAAAAATTATCCGACGGTAGTGCATAATACTGCAGCGATATTTTCTTAAAGAAGAAAAAGAATGTTCATTCAAATCATGAAAAGGGTGCATGTCTAATTTTGTAAAAAAAAAAATAAATAGCCACATTAGACATGTCCTTCAAATATCATATAAAGGGTGCATGTCTCATTTTGTAAAAAAAAAATAGCCACATTAGACATGTCCTTCAAATATCATAAAAAGGGTGCATGTCTCATTTTGTAAAAAAAAATAAATAGCCACATTAGACATGTCCTTCAAATATCATAAAAAGGGTGCATATCTAATTTTGTAAAAAAAATGGTCACATTAGACATGTCAGTCAAATAACCTTGAACTCCGAAGGTTTTTTTCGTTTATAAATCTGCAGAAAGTGTTCGTATTACAAAGAACATTATCGAAGTGAATCATGAAACTCGCCACATTAAATTGTTCATTGTATTATTTTGAACAATCCCACTGTATTAAATCGTCCCCCATGTATGAAACTATGAAGCGTTGGTCAGCCGGTTTTCACGTCGAAGGATTTCCATCGAGAGAGGGATCTCTCTCGAGAGATGGATCGATGCAACACAGAAGCCGTTATTAAGCGGGAGTATCATCCGCCGAAGCATTTTTGTACACACGGACAAGAGCGCGATTGATTTTCTTGTCACAAGTTTAATTACTTGCGGATGATGAACGATCCGGACGGTAGCCGGCGTTACTGTTAATCGGGCAAACATATAGAGAGGATAAGAGAGACGGTGGCGGGGAAAGAGATTCTCCGCAACTACCAATGCAAAAAATGCCAGTTTAACGAAACTGACAACACTTGCAACCGCATTGCATAACAGCGAGTTAGCTGTTAAATTGTTTTTTCTTCTCTCTCGACGTTCCTCGCTAAACATCCCCTCGAATAAGGGAGAGAGAGAGAATAGCGGGCAAGAGAGGGAAACAACGTTCCTCTTAACTGACAGTCAAATTTTCCCGTGGAAAAGCTTGATGAAAGCAGCGACGGGATGGACCAGTGCAAAAGCGACCGGTATCTGAAAACGTTAAGGGAGGAAAACAAGCCGATGGATCTTCCGTCGGTCAAAAGTTTTAATTAATCGGGGAGCCACCGGGGCGGTGAGGTATTTTTATTAATTTTCCAACCGGTGTGTTTTCCTTCTTCTTGCTTTGCTGTTCTCGAACCCGTCAAGCTCCTCCAGCGCTGGAATCAGCCCTAATAGCGTCACGCTACACGCTACACCCTATGGGTACGATAATTGCTTCGAAGTTCGAACGTTCCACGTTGCGATGCGATGCGACGCGATGCGATGCAGAACGATGCAGAACGATGCAACGAAGAGCCCGGAGAGAACGGAGCCTGATTAAGTTTATTTGCGGGAAACTTTCGCGCCTAGGACCGTAGCTGCCGAGACCCTCAGTGGCAAGTTTCGCCGTCGACAATCCTGGTCGAACGGGAATAGAATTTCTTTTTTATTATTTATTTATTTTTATTTATTCGGCGAGGTCTTTTTATTAATTACCCCGCTTATATTAATTAATCTTGTTGTTTGTTGCACGCGTCAAATCTTGTAAACGAATTTTAATCCACATCCCATGAGCCAGAGACTTGAAACTGTAAATAATATTAAAAATGAATGTTTTTTGAAAAACTGTGCGTTTAGGAGATAAAAAAAGTAAGATCTCAAAGGTAGTTTTTAGTGCATTTTAATTTTAAAGACGAACTGTAATCAATTGTAAAAATAAATTTTTTAAAAAGCTGTGCGTTTAGGAGATAAAAAACGTAAGATTTCAAAAGTAATTTTTAGTGCATTTTAATTTTAAAGACGAATTGTTTCGCTGTTGTTTTTTTCTTCATTGGGTTTTCGGAGTTTTCGGCGCTGGATGTTCGTGCGAAAATAAACGAGGAGCCCAGCTGGGGATTACGCGTTCAACGCGAGTACACGGCGAGCATTAATTTCGACGGGCAGGACGACGCTCGAACGACAAACCGTAACCGCGCGTAAAACAAATCGGTTGTCGGTCGTTCGACGCTTAGCGGACGCTTCAGCACGGTTCACGACACCCGCCATGTTCCCTGTTCCGTCGTTCGACACCGTCGACCCTCGAGCACTTCCGCCAGTAATGCAGATATGCATCAGCCGTCGTTGCACTGAAATGCCCATGAATAATCTTCTCACTGTCCCCTGGCGCCATTAGAAAATCGAAGAAACCGGACCACAAACGCTAAACTCACGTTCCCTGCTAATTCTAAACAAATGTAACGCCTCCTCTCCTCGTTACATTGCTTAGGAACCACGAGAATAATTTCTTGGAAATAATATATAATAATATTACTTAGAATTGTATGCAATTTTTAAAGAATGATTGGTTAGGAACGCCGAGAGCAATCTCTTGGAAATAATATATAATAATATTATTCAGATGTTTAAATTTTTAATAATTAATTAGTGAAAATAAATGAGATCTTTGAATAAAGATTGCAGATAAAAATTTGACTAGTAGATCCTTTCTGTTTCGAAGGGATCTGATGACGTTCAGATGGGTAAAACTGCAGCGTGCCAAGTAGAATAGCCGCACGTATGGTCAGACAAGCGTAATCCAATGTTCCGCGGTGTCCATACTGAGTTCACCGTGCTCAATCAGTAGAACACCGGTGAATTATAAGGTAATTTATTCACAGGCAAGTCGGGCAAAGGAATCTATGAGCGAACAAGTAGAACAGAATTGGACTATGATCACACAATTAGAATAGAGATGATTCCTGATGAGGCTAGTGAAATAGAAACGATCTATGATGGGACAAGTGGAATATGATAGCCTAGGGTCAGACAACCGGAGCGAAATTGCTGTCCACAGGACCGGCGAGTGAAATAGATTAGTGGAATGGAATGGGACGCAGCTTGACAAGTAGAATTCGACTGACTGTGATCTACAGCATGGTATCTAGTTCAAATAAAGATATTCGACTCGAATCATTTCAAGGGTATCAAGGGTATTTACCCTCATATAATCCTTACATGAAGAGTTAGCGACTTGAAATTTTGGGGGGGTTATCTTTCAACCTAAAACCAATGTTTTCCTCACAATTTCAATAAAAAAACAGGGTGCATGAATACGATGAATTGATGTAGGAATACAAAAAATTGAATACAGTATTAGCGTTGTTTTTTTGCAAATATCTCGAAAACTAAAAGCGACCCCCTATATTGGAAAAGAAAAAAGTTGTGCAGAATGTGTTGCTGGATAACATATTAAAATTTTATCAAAATCGGAGTACGGAGACCTTTTTTATATAATTACCAATACTATGTAAAACCACGTACCCCGTTTATAAAATATTTTCGACTGTAAGAAGGACCGAAATTCTTCTCAAAAATAGTTCTTGCTGGATCGAAAGCTAATATTACGGGCGATCACAGTGCTTGCAGCGCGACATCCCCTGAAATCCAACAGAGCTGGAAATATCGGTTGTTTCGTCGAAGAAAAACGACGCTATAGTACCCAGGTAGAATTTTTCAATCGTCGCCGGATGGAGAGACAATGGCCGGATTAAAATGTGCTCTCGAGGCAGCGCAGGCTGGTGTGTGGCTGATGCAGGAGAGAGAGAGAGCTAGCTAGACGAGCGGTCGCGTAAAATGAGTTTCACGAGAAAATGACGACTACGCGGTGGAGTTTGTCGGTGAAATTCGTTTAAGTCGATGTCGCCTCGGCGTTTCTCGTCGACCCGTCGCCCGTCGACCCGTCGTAGAGGGTCGGCAGCGCGACGGGCTGCATGTATTTCACTGTGGAAACACGTATTGCATTTACGTTAGCGTTACAACGACTTTAGGCAAGTACGTGCCCTCGCAAACTGCTCGCTCTTACGCCCTCTGTAATGCAGAAATTCCTTTCTGTCCGGCTAAATCACGGAAGAACCGGCCCGTTCGGACTAGCCCCATCGGTAGCCGGTCACCCTAAATTCACGCTCTGCAAATTCGAAAATTCGATCTGGACCATTCTTTTTCTTTTGTCGCCCGTATTCTATTCGCGCTGCCTGTCTTTTATATTCTTTTACATCGTAATTACACGTAATACATTACTGTATAGAATGTTCGCGCTAACCAACGTTTTTATTTCCAAATAGTAAACATTAGTAAATAACTTAAATTGATTTTTTAATTCTTTTTTTTCAATTTTGCAAACAACTATAACTTTTTCAACGTTTCAGTCTAGTTTCCAAACCACAAATGACCAAGTAAACATTTAAAAAACATACTCTCTGTTTTGCAAGCAATGTGATAGTGTCTAATTATTCTTTATCTGCATTAGTTTTTCAGAAATGAATATGTCCCTAATTTTATTTCCACTGAAACGTTACATGTTTTCTTCATATCATATGAAAGCATCCACCAAATCCGAAATTTTGCGAGATAAACATTTTTGCGAGATAAAACAGCGGTAATAGTTTCTCTTGGTTAAAATAAACACCATGTAGCAACAGAATGGACAGACCCTTTAACCGATTCTGTCATTCCAGGCACGGTTTTAGCGAACCACTTAAAAAATTTCGATGTAGATTAAGTCTGATAGGAGAACAAATTTTTTCCCAGAGGCCCGTCTAGTTAATATACTCTGTTATAAAAATTCACTCGGGGTCTTTCTATTTGACTAAAAACACGAGTAACGTTGAAAATGTTGAGTGGTCCTAATTGGATAGCCAGAGGCTGCGTATGTTATAATGCAGTCTCTCAGGAAAGGTATTCCAACACGTAAATTCGAGAAAATGTAAATTCCGAAGCGTTGAACATCGCGCGACTCGCTGTAATTATTTTGTTTAGATTTGAAATGTAATTTTTTGGTGGGTACATTGAGTGTGCCGAATTTAATTGGCACTCGAGAGGCCCGCGAAAATAATACAGTGTAACCATGACAGTTGACCAGTAATCAGGTTTTATAAAATAAACTGTATTCGTTTCTTTGTATTTTATTTGTGTATTTGTGTTCTATTCTAATTATCCATCGAAATCATCAGTCTATAACTAAGGAATATGTATGTGCGATTTGGTTGAAGTAAATAATTATGCATTACAGTAGATATAATTAAATTCAACCATATAATTAACAAATATTTCCAACAAACGTTATACAGTATACAGTTGGCAAGAAATTGCAATAACAACTAACCATAAAAAACTCTTCATTAAAAAACAAAATTAGAATAAACTTTTTTATTAATGGAACCTTATATTTTTGGTGCATTAATTGATGCATTTTTGTGTTCCCTTAAAAAATTATTAAGGTACTTAGGTGAAAAATTGATTAGTTTAAGAAGTTATGATTTCTGTCCCGAATGTCCATTTACATTCCGCACTGTGCAACGGGACAACAACACGGAACGCCTGGGACATAAAAACTCGCTGTCGGAAAATCGCGGCGAAGATTTGCGTGGCCGGTTTTCCTTTCCTTTTGGGGGCGGGTGATTCATTTCGCGCACGATTTTCCCCGTCGATTCACGCGGCATGAAGTATTAAACAAGCCGCATGCGTGCGAGCAATTCCTATCGAACCGTTAAAGTGTATTTTATAACGCGCCGCGTCGTCTCGGATACGCCGTAGGGTGAATACGAAAAACCAATAAATTATTTCCACCCTATTAACGTAACCGTCGATACTTTCTCTCTCTCTCACACTCTCTTCGCGGTAATGGATCACGGTTCGGCGATTTTTCCTTTTTCGGGAAGAAAAGTATCCATAACTCGGCCGTTCCGAACCGCGGCTCTACGCCACGCCGCGCTGTGCCACGCCGTCACGTCATAATTCTTAATTCCAAAGGTGCTTGAAGCTCGCCACCGCGACCTCGATAAAAGCCTTTTAAACGAGACGTCGATACATTTCTCTCGCCCCGAAGCCACATCGATACGAACGGGGAATTAATTACGAATATCGCGTCTCGAAATGAATGGACGGGAGAGCGCCAGCCCTTTTTCTCCTATTCCCTTTGTGTTTGTCTTCGACTCGAACACGCCGGTTTTCTCTATCCCTTTGTCCCTTTGCCGGCGCTGTTTTTTTCGTTCGCTTTTTCATTATTTAGTCCATTCCACTGTTCCACCGGGAATTACTAATTAGTGTGTGCTGAGTATAGCGTCTATCACAGAAATGCTGATAACGATATTTCGAAAACATATGCAGTCGATGTATTCGAATCAGATTTTTCTTTTGTTCGTGGACAACAGGAAATGTTGAATTAATTCCAGCATTTGTTCCACGAGAATGCTTCACATCGAAACGTTTGTAAAAACATTGGAAAATATTTTTCATAAATGAAAACCACTATGGATCTCAAGAGCAAAGTCTTCCCTTTAAAACGAGCCCTTAAAACTTGATGTCCAATTTTTTTTGGTAGGTTTATTCAATTTTGAATGGATACAGTCAACTTTAGCATGACCAAACTTGTGCGTCGTTTTTGTACCATTAATAGGCCAAAAAAAAATCGTAGATCAAGTTTCAAAAATTCGTTGTAAAGAGGAAGCTTCAATCTTTAAATCCAGAGTAGATTCTTTCCTGACAAATTTCTTTTTTAATGTCTCCACGAACCTTTTGTACTTGGAGCATTTTCGAGAGGAAACGTGTCTTCAGTTTTCCATCTGCCGTGTCAAGCAAAAATATCCCCTACCAAAATGAACGACGGACTGCAAAAGCGGAAGTTTTAAGCTTCGAAACTGGTCTAATTTTGTTGCTGTACTATTTTTGTTAACGAAATGATTTAAGTATCGATAGAACAGTGTTCGAATACTCACCTCTGAAAATATTCCATGTGCCATCTAAATACTGTGGTGCCCAAGGTCGCTAAATAATTCTCATAGAAGAATTCCAAAAGCGACGTTAAATAAGGTAAAACAAAGTGTTCGAATACTTTCTGTACCAATGTTGCATCTTCGTCAGGGCTGTTGATTCGAAGATAATTTTTCTAGGGTCATAATTCCTCGTTTGTTGGAAGGTAAAGTTTTGAACGCGCTGTCAATGTGTTGCAGTACCGATGGAGTCGATACAGGGGGTGGCAGGCCAGAAGGCAACTTTGCCCTGTAATATACAACCCCGCGAGCCGAACGATGCCGTCTCTATGGTGCTCTGGTTCAAAGAGGACAGCGGCGAGCCACTCTACAGGTAAGCCATCATTGTTATTTACGAGTGTGGGTATATGAGAGGGAACGATAGAGTGAGAGGGGTGAGAAGAGAATGGGGAGACCTTTTAAATCTCCACGCAGCTCTTTCCCCGATATATTCAACGAGTCTGTCGTCGCGTCTGCCCTTGTATCGCCACCGCAAAAACCGAGCACCGTTGCAGGATTGTTGGAACCGAAAGAAATTACCATTGGCTCGCGCTTCGATTCCGTTAGCTGCGCAGAAATAAATCGAGAACCAACGTGATACCACTGTAACTAGAATGTAACTGGCACTGCGGTTCCAGCAGAGCGAAATTAAGAATGTCTTTTTTTTATTTACATGGTCAAAAGATTTGACGAACATTTTGCTACTGACAGCCACTGATGAACATTTCGCGTTTGTTTTACAGTGCCTATTGTGCTCGAAGAGTATTTCTCCGTTCTCTTGCGGCTTTGAAATGTCGCAATAAAAACTTTTAGCTGGATGCTCTTTGCCAGATTGCGGCAGAGTTTCAGTGGAACGAGTCAGCGACGTCCGTAGTATTAGGGACAGTTATAATTTCAATAATTATCAAATAAGAAATCGTGATACGTTTACTGTTAAATATTTTTTAACGATTCCTTAGCAAAATAGATTGGTCTTCACAACACATTTATTTGACCTTGACAACTAGGTAATCATTGAATGATGACCTTGAAAAAATAAATAATTTAAAAAAATATTAAATCTTTATACCACCATATAAAAACATACAAATCTCACACTACAAGCCGAAATTGTTTTCCACACAGCCGTCCAAACAAACCAATAAATTCTTTCATGCACAGAATCGGAATTTGTTTGAACCGTCGCGTCGGAACGAACAAAACAGAAAATTGGCTGAAACGTTATGGTACATGTCGAACGAACAACAGTGAAAATTGTAGCAGCGAGAATCGCTGTTGAAAGTCTTTCGAATCGAGTTTCGTGTCGACAACAGGCAAAACAACGCAGGATTGTCTGATCGAAACGAAGGGTCGCGAGGATGTCCAAAGGCGTTGCGTTACCGGGATCAATTCGAGAAGTGGGCCAACGCGAAACAACGGAAAGAGATCCGCGCTAAATCGGAATCACGGTTGCAAGCTGGGACTTTTCCCGAGCGGGCATTATACGTCAGCTCGTAAAAAAACGGCCTTACTCCGCGGCAAGAAAAATGCATAAAAGAGGCGCAAACTCTGTTTTATTCGTCTCGCGAGCCGTTCATGGTTCGCCGGCGCTCGTACGCGGTGCCTCGACGCGATAAAAACTTTCGAAATGTCTTGGTTCGAAGGCGGCAATGATATTCGTGGCCCGTCGAGTGCTGCAGAAGCAGAATTCAATATTAATATTTAATCTCCGCGAACGGATGCCAACGGCGGAGAGCGGGTTGGGTCGGTCCGTTCCGAGGGGAGAATAAATTTGCTCGCGAACCCGGCGTTGGGATTCATGCGAATCCTTAGGCTTCGCGACGCGACTGTTCGGAACCGGCTCCCCACGTCCACGTTATTCCAACAACTCGACCAGACAAAAGTAGTTCGCGAATATTCCCCGAGCTCCACAAAACATTCCGGGAGGTCGCCAATAAAATTCCACTGGCACAATTATTATTATTATTATTATTATTATTATTATTATTATTATTATTATTTATTATTTATTATAGACGGGCAGAAGCCTTTTTACATAAGTATTTACAAAGAGAAGACAAAAAAGATACAAGACTACTTATCTAATAATTGCGAAGCAATACATAGAATTCCGATAATGCGATCTTCCGTCTGACCATGCACTGACTTGTTCTACTGAACTATTTGTAATTTGCTTGTAAGGTAACTTTCCAGCCGTGCCAATAGATTTCCCTTGCACCCAATTAAGGAAAATATTTTGTCAAAAATATTGTTTAGTTTAATCGAGTTAATGGAGTTTAAGTTTGACGTACACACTGATCGCACGAGTTACAGAAACTACAACGTTCGTGGATTGAATCCTCTCGAGTGAGGATCGACTTTGTAGGATCGTTTTTATCTCAGGAACCATTTGTCGGATCGAATTGAAACTTGTTTCATTGTAAAGAGGTAGGTCTAATCAATTCAAATTAATATTCAAATATTAATGCTATCGAAAATTGCGAAGCAATACATAGAATTCCGATAATGCCATCTTCTGTCTGACCACGCACTGACTTGTTCTACTGAACTATTTGTAATTTGCTTGTAAGGTAACTTTCCAGCCGTGCCAATAGATTTCCCTTGCACCCAATTAAGGAAAATATTTTGTCAAAAATATTGTTTAGTTTAATCGAGTTAATTGAGTTTAAGCTTGACGTATACACTGATCGCATGAGTTACACAATCTACACCGTTAGTGGATTGAATTCTCTGGAGTGAGGATCGACTTTGTAGGATCGATGTCTCAGCCTTGAATGGCTGAAGGAGGCGATAACGCGTGGTACACGACTCACTTTCTCGGGACGGATAGCACGAGTTTCAAGATGGCTGTCGATCAATCCCCCTTATTAGCCATGCATTGGTACAGCTGTGTATACCTGCATAAATGAAGTTACACAGGATATGCGGTTACTCGATCTGGATAACAAATAGCTCCGGCAAGCGCGATACACGGTTCCCATCACGGTCGTTCTGTAATTAATGTGCTTCATCGTCGTAAAGTAAATGAAGGTCCCTTATGAAATGCAAATCCGGCTGGGAAACACAGAGAGAAAGAGAGAGAGAGAGAGAGAGAGAGAGAGAGAGAGAAAGGGACTCAATTAGAAAGCGTTCGAATGCAAAGTTGCTCGCAGCGAGGCATCGCTTTCTCCTCCATCGAGATTCCCCGACGACGGATTCGTTTGAATGGAAAACACGGAAACCGCGGTGTTGTTCTCGTTTTCATAATTTCCACGCCGAGAATCGCGATAATAGGGCCGCGTACGGGTGATAGTTTTCGCCGGGAATTTTCCAAGATTTTTATTGCTGAACCAAGGAAGAAAAAGAGAGAGAGACGAGAACGAGTTATTCCGAGTAACAGCAGCGTGGTAACCATCCTCCCTTTCCACGGACAACACCGCGCTTATTAAACGCGTGCCAGGATTAAAAAGAAACTGCTTGCGCATTCAGGAATGTAATAGTCCTCCCCCCCCCCCCGTAAGCTCAGGGTGCTTCAACGCCGCGGAATATACTGCGACAATCTGCGAAGAGTTAATTGCTCGGCAGGCTATACTAAAAGCGAAGAAACCGCGTGCGGCCAAAGAACTTTGCTGCCTCGCGAATCTCGGAGGACCGCGACGCGAATCGCAACGAGCAACCGGGATACTGTCTTTTTTGGCTGGGGGATTTGAAATTTTGTGTAGCTTAACATTTCTGGCTTCCAGTTTAGTTCTTCTCTCCAAGTGGTTCTCTGTTACTGTGCACGATAAAAATAGGAGAGCACCGTCTGTCTGATGTGCTTGTATTCAACAATGACAATGCAACGAGTAGATAATGTAGAGGTAGAATAATGAAGGTAGAAAATGTAAAACGTGAAAATATGTTTGCAAGATTCGAGACTTCATTTTTTAACTTATTCACGCTAGCTAGAATTTGAATTTTTTTTGTAATACTTTTGTAAACATGTATAAACAGCAATTTTTTCTTGAATAATATTCGAATAATATATTACTAGCGATAAAGAAGGATCGATACTAGAGTGTAGAGAAATTGATGCTTGCATCGACAGCATCGTAAATCAGGATCTGTAACTAATAAATGAGGGTATGTAACGTTGCACAAGAATGCAATCGATTACTTTATAGATTCGTTAATTTTATTTGAAGACAACGAAATTTAGAGAATTGATTAAAAAACGATTACGAAAAATATACAATTATAAAGAAATAAGTTATGCAAGTTAAAAAAAACACACACATTTTTCTTAATATATATATATTATAATATATATTATATATAATATTTTTTCATGAAAATATCAACGTAGCACGATGAAACAATTGCGAGTAAATTGTCTCGAGAAAATGGAAGCGTCGCCGGTTGATTAGGCCGACTCGTTCTACTACGCTGTTCGACCAGAGTCGAAGAATCGGGTTTCGCCGATGTCTGTCAGTCGAAGTCGTTCGGTAAGGTTTCCGGTTCGCAGCGGAATAGCAGATAATCGTTTCGATTACTATCGGGGACTTTTAATGAGGTCGTGGAACGGGTGGGGGGATGGGAGGTCGCGCACAATGGCCGTTCTAGAAGACATTCGAGCGAAAGAGAGATAGAGAGAGAGAGAAGGCACGGTAACGGAAAGGTAACCACACGGACGCGGCCCGGATTATTCGTGTAAGCTGACCGCAATAATTGGTCAGCGAGTTCTATGAATGCGATGGAGATTTAATGATAACCCAGGACACACGAAATGACCGCGCGTCGCGCCGCTCTGGTGACGCCCTAGCCTCCGCCGCGCCGATAGATAAATGGTGACCGATCACAGATCATCGACCTGATTTGCATTTCCGAGCACCGATATCGGGCCACGCCGCTTTTATCTCTCCGTCCGTAACCCCTCCTCATAGATTTCCCGGCGTCCCAGATAAATGATGTCGATGTATGTTTGATGTCCATATCGATAAATCATCTGTTTTAGCGCGGACGATGACAGCTGCTAATTCACGACAAGTTAATAAACCGTTAACTATGGATTCGATTCCGACACGGTAAATATCGAAAGAGATAACATTCTCCAGAACGACCGTGCCCCGTGAAAAAAAATTCTTTCAAAACGTCTCACAATGAAACCAAACGAGATCATTACGGAAATCATTGACCCCGCTAGACACCGCATCCTTTGGCCGAGTCAACGTTTCCTATGTCCACTGTGAGAAAAATCTGGATCTCCAAAAATTAACAGAACTTCGTTTTTTATATTGCAATATTAATATTTAAATGGAAAAACTGATAAGGTATAAATGATTTCCGAGATAGAAATTCACAAAATCAACCCTTAAGAGAATAGACAGAAACCACAATGTTCAAGGAATGTTAATTGTTATCATATTAATATCGTGTTAATTTTTATCATATTTTCATTAAAATGTTTTTGTACTTTCAATTCTCTGCCCTGTAAAAATTTTCATCAGTCTACAATGTTTGCATCATATTCTTTATCATGTTGAAATAAATCTCATATGAGATTTTCTATAATAAAAAATAAAACCGTGTTTTACAAATAAACAAACGACTACAAATCTTCCCTATTAGCAGAAATATTTTAATCTAGCGGATGAACGCAAAACAAGCCTGACCTCGTTCCTCCAAATGGTTCCCGCGATAAAAATTCCTACGAGTCGTTCTTGTAAATGACAAATAAAAAAAAAACACTAAACTCCAGAGGCCTATATACCACAAACCAATTAAACGACATGAAAATAATGACTTAAACTCCCCCTAATTTCGCACGCACTACATCACATCAAGCTTTCATCGCAAAAAGCGGTCTATTTCGCGTAGTATGACCCAGATAGCAGACAGGGCGTGACAGTAGTCGCGGTGCGCGCATAGTCAGACACCGCGTGCACGGGAGTCGCGCGATTAATCTAAACGATTCCGACTGCGACATCGAGGGAGAGAGAGAGAAAAATCGTCGAGTGGATCCGTTGTCCGAAGAAACGAAATTCTGGGGCTAGACTCGCGGTGCTATTAGTTAAGCGACGTCCAACGACCGCGATAACGGTTAATCGGGGACCGAGCGACGCGTAACAATAGCTTGTAATAATGGATGGTAGGGGACGGTTTGCTGGTTCATCCGTACCGTTCCGCGTACGAGAGAGGTCCGTTACTCTGTTGTGTAACAGCGTGGACAATGGACCGATAATTCGAGCCGGTGGAACGCGGCCCCAGGCTGGCAAGACGCGTGTAGACCCGATTCTACATGTAAGTCGACCACAATGCCGTCGCGGAAACGGGTCAATTAACTTCTCGATCGGGAACGTTACCATGGACGCGTCGACGTTTAATCGACCACCGTTGCGTTCCACATGCATTGCCTATTCTCTCGCCTTGAAACAAGCCCTTAATCTCGCGCCATAATCCTAGGAAAGTGTTTAATACCAAAATTTAAGTTCGACATTCGTCTTCAAAGTTCAAAGTAATTTGAAGTCCATGCCACAGTACATATTTGGGTAAAATTTCGTTTAGGCGAGGCAGCTCCGATGACCTTGACCTTCACATATCTTATCAAGGACAACATTCTGAATAACTTTTGTCATTACAACTACCCGATGCTCGGTTTTAATTTTCGAGATAATTGCAAAAAACTATTGCTAGTACTAAATTGAATTTTCTTTATTCGCACATGCACATGCAATTTTGAGAGAGCTACGAATCCTATTTCTTTCTAGATTTGCGGCTGCCTAGCTCTGCCTCGCTTTGCCTCGACTTGCCAGACAATCGGCGGCCGTATTTACGACGTCGGAGAATGCGAGAACGTCCGCCAGAATTATTATATTAGAGCGGACGACGTAGAAGGAGATTTACGAAATCCATTGTCCTCCTTCGTCGGGCAAAGAAGAGAACCCGGTCGTCCCGTAACGATCGCGGACCGTCTCGACCAGTTCCAATTTTCATTAGACGGTCTTCCATTATCTGCGCTTGAAGAAACGCGGTTTCCATTGAACATGCGTATGTTTCACCTCTGGGGAAACCTCTGGGAAGCCTCTCGATAGCCTCTGGGAAACCCTTAGAAATCTCTCTTCTTCGAAATTATTACTATTTCCTTATTTATTCGGCTATCATAGTCTGTGCCTCGTATCGTCTTATTATCGGGTTTCAGAAGGAAACAGTAGAAAGTTTAAAAGGAAAAAACTTTATAAGACTGTGTTTATACATTTTACGCGGTGATCAAAAAACTTGGTTAAGCTGTACATTTACTGCCGCATAAAATACGCGTACAACAATCTTCGCGCGGTTCTTCGCGAGAGTGCAGTAGAACAAGCCAGTGCTTAATCAGCCAGCGGCGCACACAGTTATCAGACTTATATCTTTCCGCAATTTTCCGTGTTAGAATGTATACGATATCTTAGTGCAAGAATATTCTTGTTAGAAAACGGATCTTATCATTTTAAATGCTGATGATTTTCTTGGATAATTAAATTAGAATCGAACCATGATTATTTCGATTTTTGTCCATTGCATTCCGCACAGTGCGATCTGACAAACGGTTCCGATTATAGAAGTTCCTAAAGAACAATTGAAAAATCGATGACGGAATATTATTTTCACTTGTATAGAAAACCAATTAAAACTCAACCGCAACCGACTAAAAACAATTTCACTCGACTAGAATCGCACGTTGTAAACGACACCGAGGTCGGTACAGAAGAGTGTTCCCTGTAGCTAATTCCAGCGATCCCGTCTCGCGAGACGTTGACGATCGATAGATTGACGGATCCCTTTGAAAAATCTGTGTAACAGTCGCGGTTCGATTCCGCTATCCTCGTGAATCGACAGGAATGAATGTCAAGCCCACCCTCTCCGCGACCGACGCGCCGCGTCCCGTTTCACCAGAGTTCGCCAGGAAGAATACCCATCGAATGAGAAACGATCTATTACGGAGCTATGAAAATGATTCCATTGAAATCGAAAGAGCTTAGAGATGAAGCCCGCTCGCTCGCCAGAGAGGAAGGGAGGCCAGAGGGGGGAAATACTCGATACAGATCGAACGATCATCCGTCTTCTGGGATTGCCGCGAAACGAGTGCATTGTGGACTTCGCCAATCACCACCCTTTTCCAGCGGTACGCTCTTTTGTCACCCTCCCTTTCTTCCACGCCTCCGCCGATCCCTCCAAGCCCTCTCTCGTCGCCTCTCTTCCCCGCCTCCGCATCGCCACCACCGAGATTCAACCCCCCGCGAACCTAGCCGGATTCGACTCTTTTGTTCGAGTTCTTCTTTTCCTTAAAGCGCTCTTCCTCGTCAACGATTCGCGGATAAAATCGATCCTCGTGGTTTTTCTTCGTCCTACTACTCTTTCGCTTTTTTTTTCTACCTGGCGAAAGTGGAGATCCGCCTTTGGACCGTCGAGCGTGGTCGAAACTTATTTCTTTCACGTGATTTCGACCGGCTGAGTTTCATTCTTTTTTAGAAATTAAAATTCATTTGAGCTCGTGGCGAGCAACTTTTTCCTTCATTTTACTGATGGAACACTGGTCTTTATGAATTTTTATCTCGGGAACCATTTGTCGGATCGGGATGATCCTTTTCTATCTTCATCTGGAAAGTTTAATACCGACGTAATGTTAGTTTTGTTAATTAGAAAAATTGTTCACCCAATCTATTTATTTGTAAAACACAGGTCCTCGAATATTTCGATTTTTATCTAGATTTTACGGTATAGCTTTTCTTTGTGAATTTTTATCTCGGGAACCATTTGTCGGATCGAATTGAAACTTGTTTCATTGAAAACAGGAAAATCTAATCCATTATGTTGCAATTTTTTCTGTTCAAATATTAATGCTATCGAAAATTGAGAAGCAATGCATACAATTCCGATAATGCGAGCGCCACTGTCTGACCATGCACTGACTTATTCTACTGAACTGTTCTAAAGAGAACTATACATTTATCTATTTAACTAAAAATGTACTGGTTGGCAGAGTAAGTTAAACAGTCCGCAAAGGAGTGTCTAGCAATCGGGTGATTTTAATTTCGTAATTGGATCAGTACAAGCGCAGAAACAAAGTAAGCCTCATCGAAAAAATTGAATTAATCTCTTAATTAAAGTGATTTCGTACGGTTCTTAATAATTGCTCTCGTTTCACGAAACGGTAACAAAGATCGAAACAGCATGAGAGAGAGAGAGCGAAGGGGGGGAGAAAAATGGAAAGAGAGAAAGTCAGCAGACGTAAAAGCCCGGGCCGTGCATGGAAATCGGCTACAGTCGAACTTCCCGTTCGATCGAACGAAATCGTTGGTTCTCGATTGCAGTTGATGCTCAGGCACCCCCTTCAGTCTCCACACCCCTATCGTTTCTAGCTGCCACTTTGCCGTGAGCACCCAGCGCACACTGCCACCTATACCACCCCTCTATTCAAATATCACTGTGAAACCACGGCCCGGCATTCTTCAAAATGGGATTCATGCCGTCGCATAATAGGACAGAGATATCAATCCGATCGGTGAATATAATATAATATCCGATTACACGAGCCTCCGCGAACACAACGCGCCTGTTCGCCGTGTCGGGCACGTTAAACGTCTCCACGAACGTTCCCGCCCTTATTCTTACCCGTCGATGTATCTCCGGTGTAATATGGCGAACGCTGTTCGTCTCACCTCGGTGTAAACCACCCTCTTATGCTAGGTAAACCGAGCACAGGATCGAAACGATACCGAGAGACGCGATACGACACGGTAAATACACTTCCAGCAATCAGAATCTGAACGAATAGAGAAAATACACATTTTTATTTGTTGGTACTCCCTTTTAGATTCTCTATTAACGCGTGGAAATGTTAGCGAAGTCATTCTAGAATTAGAAAGTTTGAATTTTGGTACGCTATAGGGGAAGATTAATGAATGTTTATCTTTCAAACCTTTTGTTGCATTCAAACATTTTTTTGCACCTTTATTATTTTAAAGAAATTGAAAATTTTTTTCAAGAAATTTACTGTAATAATTTCGAGTAGCTGTCTGATCATGCACTGACTTATTCTACTGCATTCTCCCGAATAGTTCACGTCATCTTGTTATCTGTTGAATTAATAGTTCGTCTATGCGATTCTTTTCTTAGACACTGAATACAGGGGCAGATTAATGAATCTTTATCTTTCAAACCTTTTTTGCACCTTTATTTTTTAAAGCAATTGAAAATTTTTTCAAGAAAATTACTCTAATAATTTCGGGTAGCTGTCTGACCATACACTGACTTATTCTACTGCATTCTCCCGAATAGGTCACGTCACATCATTCTTTTCTTAGACACTAAATATGTGGATATAGCTGTGAAAACTGGGGACAGCACGTATCGAAACACACGAGAACTGCATCGAAGTCACAGTGTGTCGATCGATGTCCCAAGCGAGCGAGGCTCGAACTTCGAACAGTTCTTAATATCGTTTTCGTTGACCTCGTTACACTAGCTGTTGTTATCGCTGCTAAACCTTGTTAGCATTATAAACACGTCGTCTATTTACAACGAACACTACGATATATCCGGAATTTACTATCTCGAGGGAGTATTGCACGCAACTACAAATGCTTATCGAACCACCACTCCCATGCACCCCTAATAATACTGCAGACCTTCGTACAGCGGAATTACATATGAAAAATAAATTAACCATCGTATTAACGGTACTCCCGATTGTTCAGATCCGTTCAAGTTCCCCTTAAATTCGTACACTATAGAATATCGTTAAACGCGTTGAGTATCATACACCATCGCTCCAAATAATCCCATAAAGTCAAAGTAATTTAAGTGATCAGACCGAAACTGTGCCATTCAAATACACCACAGTGATTTCGCCTTTCATGCTTTTAGATCCTATTGAATCTTAATGAATTCGAGCGTAGCAACGGATTAGAACAGACCGAAACGAGTTAATCAATCCCTTTCCTCTTTCCAAGAGTTTCATCGTCGTTATCTATGCAGAGTGCAACGGTAACAACAAAGTGGTAATTATATAGAACAGGTCTGCGTACTCCGATTTTGATGAAATTTTAATGTGTTATAGATTTCAACATTTTTAACATCTTTTTCCTTTTCCAATATAGGGGGTGGTTTTTGGTTTTTGAGATATTTGCAAAAGACTATCGCGAATACTGTATTGAATTTTCGTATTCCTGCTTGCTACAGTATTAGCGATAGTTTTTTGCAAATATCTCGAAAACTAAAAGCGACCCCCCTATATTGGAAAAGGAAAAAGTTGTTCAAAATGTCGAAATCTATAACATATTTAAATTTCATCAAAATCAGTTACCAACAATAATTGCCAACAAAAAACTTTATTTTCTAAAGATTATTTCATGACCATTTCGTATCTTTTAAATGGAATAGTATATACTGCTGTTTTATGTTATCAAAATACAGAAAGAAACACAAACTGACCTTGAAATAATCTTCAAAGGAGGAAGATACAATTTTTTGTTACAGTGACTCTCTGTTTTTCACTCTTTCAGCTGCTTATCGGCAGCATCGTCTTGCCTTAGAACCATTTTCCAGCGATCGAAAACATCGCGGTAACCGTTAACCGACTAAATGTACCTTTGACGACGAGAACGCGGAGCAAGCTTCTCGTTCGCGATTTTTATTTTGCTCGTTTCGGCCCGATGAATCGACTTCCGTAACCGATACGGTGCCCCGTAACGTCGCCGAGGACGTTCAACCGGAGAATCGCAAATATCGTATAATTTCGATCGACGTTCGCGAAGGCGGGTAAACAGCCGAGCACAGGTATCCAATGTAAACTAATTTACCGTTCGCTGCGCGTCGATACGCGAATATGTTGTACACGTAGACGTGTTACGGAAGCAATCGCGAAGTTTTCTTCGACGAGCGACGAACGCATTTTAGTCGGCGCGAGACGTTCCTTCCGCAGTTTCATTAATTAGCGAACGACGCCGCGTCCTTTACATATTTCGCTCGGCTCCGATCCGAACACTTCGTTTTCCGGTTGTTTCCCACGCCCCCTTGTGTTTCACCGAGCAAAGACGAGTTTCTTCACCGTAACTCGTTAATTTGACGACACTTCACCGTCGGAAATCCGTTCGACCTCGACTCCTTCCCCGGGAATCGATGAACAATGTTCTGCGGGCGAAGTATCAGGTTTGCAATTAAATTCGACGCCTTTATGTGACTTTCAAAGTGACATTCAATTTTCATTCGTGATAGAATGATTATTTGTGATGCCGCTAATGAACAGTAAAACAAAAGGAAATTTGTGTGATTTTCTAATAAATATTAGATGCAAAAAATTCGACGACGAACTCATTGGGAAACAATAATTTTTCCGAATTTTCCGACTTTCCTTTGTAATTGTCTCGAATTTTATTTTCCTGAATACTTTTCTTGAATACTGTTATTTATGGTCTCGAGTTCATAATAAAATTCCATTGTAAAAAGCACTTTCATTTTTCCGGGCAACTTTCCCAATTTTTCTTTCCCTAGAAACCTTATTCGGAATATTACGAACGTTTTTTTTTTAAGTGATTTGCTTACCAACGAACAGCATTCAATTTATATTCATATAGAAGATCGATGAAAAACATTTTTAAAGCTAGCTTAACTTTTCATACGTATCATTATCACGCCGGAACAATTCAGGTGCTATCAGAGAACGGGATGAAACGGAAAACAAATACTGAAAGAGATTTAAAGGAACGTATTAAAAGCCTGTTCATTGTTCTCGAGCACAAAAGATATGTTCTAATTCTAAAATCACTATTTGATTAATATTGAAAAAACACCGATACTTTTGCACGGTTCATTTTGCGGAAGCTTTCATCGTTGAATTGAAACAAACTAATTGTCAAACCGTTGAAAATTACGAAGGTTATCGAGAGGCGCGCTGCGTCGAATAATCCGAAAGCTTAATGCACCGGTTATGAATATTTTCCACGGTCGAAAACTAAAAGCGCGGAACTTTGCCGATGAATTCGAACGGAAATTGCGAAAGTTCCGAACCGAATTATTCCCACATTCGTATCGAGACAGGGAGAAGAAATGCGTTCATAACATTTTCATAAAATTGTATAATCTCTGACGCGAAAGTTCCGCGCAGAAACAAATTCTACGGGCTGAAATTTCAAATGGAAATATTTGTCCGTTCAAGAGTTACGACGTATAGTACGTAGAGGTACAACGGTGCTTAAAAGTGTAGCTCGTCCACCGATGAACGCTTGGAAACTCGAAAGTTTCGAGTGCCGACTTTTTTCTGTAATGTATAACTTGAAAAATTGCCAAATATTTTTTACATGAATCCCGGTCCGCGGGCGTCGAGCTGCCTCTGTCGCGGGATCCTGTTCGTCTTTTTATTCCCTTTCCCTTCCATTCTCCGTTGTAGCCTCTTCTGTCGCCGTTGCTGCTCGTAGTCTGCCTTTTTAGACTTGGCTCACACGCTTCTACAAGGGATCGCGTCTTTTTCCTTTTGTCTGCTCCCTGCATTTGGAATTCTCGATACCGCTACTCGACTGTTTAAACCATCGATTTTTAATTTGTTTATTAACTACAAATCCCCCGATGTTTGCTTATTCTCACGAGAACAGTTTAAGGATGTTCTGGAGGTAATTAAAAAGGCAAGGAAATTTTGGAAAATTTGACAAGATATAATTCTTACTAAATTAATGCAATTACCAAAGTTTGAAAGAGAAACACTGTGTGTCACCGGCTCATCCTGACGCAACACAATCCTCGATAACGCTCGCAATGTATTTCCAATAAGTAAACCGTTAAACTAATCACTAGAGACCGAATACATGATTCGAGCGATCTGCTAGATTAGACCGAACCATGGCGATGGGAGGGTTTATCAAGGCTCAAATTTTAGAGTAATCGATGGTCCGGTGATAGGCAGATTTGCCCAGTTGAGCCGAAATTTCGATCGTGCAGCTGTAAATTCGATGTGCCGCGTCGCACAGTGGGCAATTCGGATGAAACTTGTTTCAACATCAGAGAACTTCCGATAGAAATGAGATAGCGCGATGAAATTTTTTTGACATTGAAGCTAAAACTTTGTAGAATATAGGAAAATTGGGAAATTGTGGTACGAACGTTTTTTAACTTTGATGAAATTCGTTATGAAATGATTATTAGTGATGCCGCTAATGAACAGTAAAAAGATTGAGATCGAAACTCGTTTTATTGACAACCAGCTGATTCGACAGACGTTGACCGGCCCAAATTTCAATAAATATGTTTGTGATCGTTTCGTGAATTTGTGTGATTCTCTAATAAAAATTCGAAATCCAAACATGTCAACCTGCTACTTGTAACGTTTAAAAAATTCTGATATTTGCAGTTTGCTCGAATTTTATTTTAATTTTAAAACATCGCTCTATCTCATTTCACAAGTTCTTTGACTTTGAAACAAATTTCGTCCGAACTGCCAACTGTGCGCTGGCGCGTCGTCGCGAGAGGTAAACTGATATCGCAACATTGTGTCGCGGTGCGTTTCGCCATTGAAATTTCCACGTGACGAGGGGCCGGGGACAATAGCGCGTGCCGAGTGGGATTAGGAGGATGAGCGAGGATGACGGGGGGAATATCAGCGTGTGTACAACTGCAATTGCCGTTAGTCACGTTCGCCGGCGCGCCGGAAGAAAGAAGGGCGGCGGGAAAAACGAGCTGGCGGACACAGACACGAACCCGGGCGTCGACGTCGCGGACAGCGAAGAGTCTTTTATCTGCTTACGCTTTATTTGCATCCGTGCAAACACGCCGGATCGCTGCCGGACATGAACTCTCGTCTGACTGCGGGGTGAGAGGGCTTCTTCTCTCTCCCCCTTATCTACCCCTGTAAACAGCCGCAACCGCGATGAATATGAAAATATCGCGCACGCGTCGCATACACTCACCCCCCTCCATTCATACCTTTTGTTCCCGGCGTCCATTTCTACCCGAAGACAGCTTCCGCTCGATCTACCACTCCCCAGACACCAAAACTAACGAACCCGTCGATGAACCGATGCCTCGACTTCTCGCATTCAATTCCCAGCTTTCCGCGCAACATCGAGCATAGCCACTGATTTCCTGCATTTCCTGTGAACGAGATAAACGAACCGCGAATCTCCGCTAGTGGGAGATAACTCCACTTTTTTACGATTATTATTATTGACAGGCGCGGCTTTATTGCTGGAGCTCTGCGGAAATGTATTCGGATATATGTAGGGGAGGGTTTGGAGGGTTGTTACAATGCTGAATTGATCATTTGGGATGAACGACATGTTGATTACGGTGTTCTACGATTTTTCATTTGTTTGTATGATACAGCCCTGTGAATTTACTTCGAGGTAAAATTTAATTCTCGCTTCCAATTATTTTTTTTATTTATAAGCATTTGAAACCCTTCTGGGTTTGTTTTGCTTTACATGAATAATATAAGTGAATACAGTAATGAGAATTTGAGGATATTTTATAGTAAAATATTAAATTTATATAAAATTTATATAAAATTTAATATTTTTAGTACAGGAATAGTACAGTAAAAATTTTATAGGGCTACAAGTGGATATAATAGTAATGTTCACTAACACTAAATATGTAAGTTACAGTTTTCTCGCTTCCAATTTCTTCGGATTACGTTTATTTTATTTGTTTTTAAATCGACCAGCGGGCAAGGTAGATTAATAATCTCCGTAGAAACGGGAAATTCGACACCGGAAGAGCGGACAGACAGGAACGGAATGAGCGACGAGGGGATGATCAGCGCGGTTCGAACACGCGCAGCCTCTCTTAGGTAGTCGAGCTCGAATTTTTCAGGGAACTTTCGCGATTCGTCATAGTCGGCGGGGTGGTCCGAGGAAGTTCGCCTCGGACCAGCCTTCAAACTCAATACAGAGACCGAGAGAGGAAGTGCACTCGACCGAAAGAGTCGGATAACCTTTTACTTTGGAGATCGAGCTCGCCGAGATGGCATTAGAAGATGTATCAGAGCCTGGTTCGAGACTCGAATGCCCCGGAGGAACACGACTCCGTCCTCTATCTCTATCTCTCTCTATCTCTCCCACTCGGCTCAGACGACACGGACAACTTCATAACTACCCACCGAACGGACAAACATCATATACGTATGTATATATACACTGCACGGACAACTCCTTTCGCCGGGCGAACTTTTCACCCGGCGCGATCCACCTCCGTCGATCTCTTCGAACCAATTACCCTGCTCTCGAGCTGATGTGGTCGAGTGGAAATCTCGAAATTCGCCTAATCTCTCCTCCTGCTCGCTTGTACAACGTTCTGGGAATTTTTACCGGAGTCCCTTTTAACCGTATCTCTTCCAATCTTTTCGTAGAAGGATCTCGAACTTACTCCTGGAGCAGCGTTCAAAATAATGGTAATTATATAGAAAAGGCCTGCGTCCGATTTTTATGAAATTTTAATATGTTATGCAGCAATACATTCTGAACAACTTTTTCCTTTTGCAATATAAGCGGGTCGCTTTTAGTTTCTGAGATATTTGCAAAAAACGATCGCTAATACTGTATTGAATGCATGCAGGAATATGAAAAATTCAATACAGTATTAGCGATAGTCTTTTGCAAATATCTCGAAAACTAAAAACGACCCCCCTATATTGGAAAAGGAAAAAGTTGTTCAAAATGTCGAAATCTATAACGTATTAAAATTTCATCAAAATCGGAGTACGCATACCTTTTCTATATAATTATCAAAATGTTCTTTCAATTACCCTTAGGTATCACCCTCTTCAAGAAATATTGAAATCATAAGAAACCGTTATATAGCAATAGTTAAACTTCAACCCTTAATTTCGTTGCGATACGCTGCTGTTTCCGAAGAGAGGGTTTAACAACTATATCAAAATAAAAGTAACAGTAACATAAAAATTGCTGTGAATAAAATCTATATAAAAATTTCTGAGAATGAGTTTGTGAGCTGTTCACAAAGTTAGTGATTTTAGTGGAGTCTCTTTAATGAAATTGTACATTGTGATCAGCCTTCGAACGTAAATGTAAGTTTTCGAGGAGGGGAGAATATGGAAGCAATTGAGTATAGAAGAAAGACAAAAAAGGGACAAATAAGATGGTAAGAGGTATACTGAGAGAAGAGAGAGCAGGGCTCGAGCAGGGTAAGGTCGCAGAGCTTAATAGCAACGCCCTCTGTAATATCACGTCGCGCGCATTTCAGAGGTTAAGGGTTAGACCCGGCGATGCGTTTGTATTCGTGTCAACGATCCTGTACGGTTAAGCGGAAATGCCAAGTGGCGCACTCCCGTTGCCCGATGCAATGCGATGTGTCTGACGGCGAGTGCGCGATTACACTGGCTCCGACGTCTCATCTTCGAGTCCTTGTGGATCTACTACTGTCTGTGCGCCACGCGAGCGCGTGCCAATTTATTTCTGACGTCGATCTGACGATTAAATCTTCGCGATGTTGATTTTTTCGATATTAAAAACGAATAACTTTTTGTCGATCGTTTAACAATTTAATTGACAGCAATTTTGCAATATATTCATTTTGAATATATTCTTTTATCGTGTTCCCCGATGCTATTTTGCTTTCTGCTTCGGTAAAAACGTCGACGTTCGAAACTTGACAGGGTGGTTTCTCAAGATAAAAGTCTGCTCTTTCGTGTGGTGTAATTCCATTTTCCGCTGGACCCTTACCTTTTTATATAAATTGAAAAATATCCTCAAAAATGTGTGCAAAAGTGGTGTCTCTCCATCTTTGATGATTGTTTCAACATCTTTAAACAACCACAACGTATTACTATTGCACATCACTGGTTTCGAGAAAGTCTAGAGAAACTTTTGCTATAAAGAACAATACAATATCTTATATAATAACATTACAATATTTGTTCGATGTAAAAAAATACGTCTTTTTTTAATTCAAATTTCTCAAAAACTGTGCGTGTAGTTTCCACCCAACAGTGATATGAAAACATAAAAAAAAGTTTAAATTTGTTGGACAGTGTTACCCTTTGAACGGAAAAATGGTAACTCGAATTTTACCCAGCTATGTACTAAAGCAAGCTCGCACGGTGGTGGAAGTTTTGGTCACCGGGTCGATCAATTATGCCAGGGGAAAAGTACAAGGAGGGTAGCAATTCGGAGGATCTAATCGAGCGACGAAGTTCGTCCGACTTCGAGCGATAAGACGTCCGGTGGTTTGATCAACGGGACGTCCTGCTCTTTTGGACGTCGCGTCGCCTGAACGGGGCCAACTTTTCGACGGGACGGAATCTTATTCGTGAACGCGCAGTTCGTCCGCGGTAAGACAAATTGGATCAGTTTTTAACGAGCACGATGACTTCAAAGAGAGGGAGAGAAATAGAGAGAGAGAAAAGAGGCTAGGTGATTCGACGAACTCGTCGACGCGTCTCTCCCCGGAGAACAGCGTCGTCGTCGCTCGTTTACTTTCCGCGTCGGCTGATTTACGAGAAACTAAAGAGGCATCGAGATCGCGCGACTCGCGGAAAAACTCTTAATTACCGTGCCGTTTTTCTACGCGTCCCCCTCGTCGACCGGATAAAATCTGTACAAATGGCACTCGACACGCCCCGGCAGGAAGAAAAAAAACTAACGAGTCCGCGCGCGGCATTCGCTCGCGAGCTCGAAAACAACACCTAAACACCTCGTCGAACCCGGTAATCCCGGCCCAAATCAGGATTTAAAAGTCCGGGATCAATCCGAGCATCCACTCGAAAAATTTCATATAAAAAAGCTACACTAAAACTGTCTAAACGTTCGTCAACCCTTTTTCTCACCGGAGTGACAAGTCAATTCGTTATTCGATCTAGCGAGCTTTCTATTTTCGCGTGCATTTGACTGGTTCAACCCTTTCATTACAATGTGTTTGATCATCTCGATTATATTTGTCTGCCATCACTGAGCCGCGGATTTTTGAAAAAAATAAAAATTTGATTTAATTCGAGACACAGACATGCACTATAAATAAAGTGTATATTTCTTTTCGGAATAGTTTTAATTGATTGCAAACAGCAATATTTTTAAATTACTTCCTAAGAAAAATTCGATTTAGTTCGAGATAGAGAAACGACATGTACTATGAATAAAGTACATATTTCGTTCTGAATAGTTATTATTATTATTATTATTATTTATTATTATAGACGGGCAGAAGCCCTTTTTACATAAGCATTTACAAAGAAAAGGAAAAAAAGAGAAAGATACAAGACTACTTATCTAATAAGACAAAGAAAAAAAATAATACTGGTACAATCGATAGGTATTATCATATTAAATTTTCTATATAAATTTCATATATAAAAATTCAATATAAACCTCAATAATATTAAATTTTCTAAATCCTACATAAATATTTTTTAATTGATTACAAAGAGTACAGGAGTATTTTTAAATTACTTCCTAAGAAAAATTGCTTTTCAGGTCCAAAGAAAGAGGATGGTGCTACGGAGGAGTTAAATATTGACAACTACAGAATAACTGCAATTTGATTTCAACTTGTAACTTGAACGAACAGCATTTATATTTGACAGTTTTCGTTCGAAATGCCCGATAAGGTTTTAATGAAAATCCTCGGTACCGTTGTGTGTCTAGACGCCTCACGGAAGTCTTCGTAGGAATCGTAGGAGTGTAAAAATACCGATAAAAAGCTGAGAAGAATGATGCCGCTGCAGAGAGAACACGGATGATCGGAGTGGGCGACGAGACGCGATTAGAACCGGGCGACAAGTAATTGGTTTTACCGTTGGCTCTCTCTCTCTTTTTCTCTCCGGACGTTTTCCGATCGCGACGCGTGCCGAGCTCTGCGAGAACAGAGTTACGCAACGACCGGGATAAATACAATTTATCTGCTCCGAGGCAGAAGCGATGAGCATTTCGATCTGCCCGAGGAGCCGGTGTCATTTCTCCATCAGAAGCGACGGAGATTAATTCTTGTCACGTGCAAGCGTTTCCTGAGAAACTTGTTCGGCCCGGTGATCGCTCTGCGAAACTTCGAAGTGCACTTTAAAAAAGCGATTCGAAAATTAGCAAGAAATAAATGAAATCGGTTATCGAGACTGACCATAAACGATTCAAGTATTTTCGAGATTTTATTCGTCAAAATATCTTGTTAACTGTCAATTTTTTAAATAAAACCTTCCAATCCACAATTGAACACTGTTCAGGTACAATATGTATTAATTATCATTCAACATGCTAATGATGTAATACAGGCCGTTTACCGATGTTGTTAATTATTAGTAATTAACATAGGATCGAATCTCTGCTTCACAAACATCAATTTAATTTATTTACACGTTGTCGATCGAGATAAAGGAAACAGTTATTTCATCTTTATAAAAAAATAAAATTTTATTTCGATTTATAGAAAATTAATGACATACACGTGTTTCAGACTCTGTTCGGAATCTGCATTCTGAGTCTGACTCTTCATTTTGGGGGTTAAAAACTTGTTAAATTCAGACTCTTTCTGGCGTGCAAGCGAAGCGGGCTACAAAGGCGGACAATATCAGAAAGAACGAGTGGAAAAGAGAAGTCTAGTTGAATGAATGGACGACGGACTCGAATAAAATCGTCGCGAGAGGAGTCGCTTCGAGGAGAACGGGGCCGAGATAGAAGTCGTGCGTCTGGTGGGACGAGGGAAAGGTGTGGATGGGAGAGAATGGTCTCTAAACAAATTAAAATAATTGCCGCGACTCGATGGAGAATCTTGCCGGTTGGCAGAAGAACGTTTCCCATGAATACGGCTGGTGTCGGTGGGACGAGTGCTGCACGGCGGAAAACCCAAAGTTGGGGGGGGGGGTTGGGTTCTCGTAGACAGGTCCAGGAAGGGGACCGACCGCTCCCGGGACTCTTAAAAGGAGCTTAACTTCGCGCATAAAATTAAGGCATTGTAATTGCAGACGGCGTCGCCACTGCGGCAGCACATTTCTCTCTTTTCCCGCTGTCGTTTTATACATCCCCTCCCTCCCCTTTGGTCCTCTCGGCAACCTTTCTCCCTAGACTGCCAACCGCCGTTCCTCCTCATCTTCTTCTTGCTTGGGCTTCCCTCGCTTCCTTTTCTTTCTTCTTCCACCACGTTCCGCCCGACCGGAAAATATAATCTGCGCGAGTTAACTTTCGTGCCCCGCGTCCGGACCGACCATCCTAAAGCGATTTTTAATCGGGGCCGCCGCGAATCGAGGAACGTGTACCACCGACTTACGTTGCTGCTCGGACTCTTCTTGCCGGGGAATAACTTTTTAACATTCGGAAAAATGGCTGCGTGTTTTTCGAGGGAAACTGGGACTACAGATGTGATGCTCGAGTAAAATTTTTCGAAGTTGCAACCAGTCGAAATCGGAAATACAGAATTCACTTTAACAAACGATTGCGTACTCCGATGAAATTTTAATGTGTTGTAGATTTCAACATTTTGAACAACTTTTCCCTTTTACAATATAGGGGGGTCGCTTTTAGTTTTTGAGATATTTGCAAAAGACTACGGCTAATACTATATTAAATTTTTCGTATTCCTGCATGCATTCAATACAGTATTCGCGATAGTTTTTTCCAAATATCTCGAAAACTAAAAGCGAATCCCCTATATTGGAACAGGAAAAAGTTGTTCAAAATGTCGAAATGTATAACATATTAAAATTTCATCAAAATCGGAGTACGCAGACTTTTTCTACATAATTATCAACATTTTTCTTTACGCGAAAGGATCTCCGCGGTTGCGTTAAAAAATAATTAACAGAAAAGGCGGACCAATCGGAGCACGACTACAGGTACACGTCACGTTGACATTGGTCGAACTTGCATCCGCGTGCTAATAGCCGCGCTCTGATTGGTCCGTGTCCAACTTCGCACGGATCGCCAAAGAACATTTTCGTAGAGGGAAAAGTTACTTCCAAGCACATCCTTTTTGGGGCATCCTGTGTTTCGAACACATTAAATCTCTTATATAAAAAGCAAATGTGTCAGGCAATTCAGCAGCGTTTCCCAGTGGGCCGTAACAAACTGAAATATTTCCGGGCACTTTCCCGACCCCGACACGATAGAGTGTAGAGTTAGAGCGGAACGTTTCGCGTTTGCTCGACCGCCTCTTTCGTGGCAAACGTTCCTTAGAAGATCGCGCGGCGATCTTCGTTCTCTCTTTTGACCAGATCTCGATTCCTCCTTCTCCCATTCCTCGTTTCCGGTGCCTTTCATCGCGCGAAACTTTCTGCTGACCACGACTTTCCGAAGAACACCAGCAGCGCAGGGTAGCCGTTCTAATCCGATTGAATCTTCCGCTCGGCTGGAAGGACGAAACTCTCGCGAGCCGATCGTGCGGTTGCACCACACGATCGGACAACGAACCACGCCTCCAAACAACGTTTCCGCTGCAGTCCTTACTTGGTTTTCAACCTGCGATTTCGCTGCTGTTACTACACTAAATTGTGCTGCCGAGAAAATGTCTGTTTCCGCAATACTTCAATGAGATTAGACCATGGAAACTTTTGCCACCTCGTTGCTTACAGAGTCATGGTGATTGATGTCGGATGATCGTCTATCTGAGGTGTCGAAAAGAATCTTATTTATACGGTCATTATCAATTTGATTAGTCTAAAAAATATGATACAATCAAAGTGGTGCATTGATTTAGATAAACCCCTATATTGTTAAATTATCAATTTATAAATGGATTTTTGAATTTCTGGTTCAATTGCTGAGGGACTCAACAGCATTGATTTAGATAAATCTTGAAATAGTAAAATGATTGTCATTAGTAATATAATTATGATGATTAGACTGTTGATTTTATGCATCACAAAAATTGAGTCGTGCAAGCTGGAGCAATGGACATATTTAAAAAATTTAAGGACATCAACGTATTAGCTTTAGTTTAATAGTAATAATTAAAACAACAATTTTTTATTCAACCTGTGTCTTGGAATCGATAAAGACATTTTCTATTGCGCATAAGGATGGTCCATTTTTGTTAACTGTCCACTGGCACAGCATTTAATTTTTACTTATATAGATTCGTAAAATCCGCAGTCTTTTATGATAGTGAAAGTAGTCGCACGACCTTGTTGCATTTAGCAGATCCTACCGAAAATTGCTAAACCGTTCCGATCTGTCGCCCCTCGCTTAACGCGTAATTAGAGACCGCCTGGCGGGTACATTGAACGTACCCGCGACCCGCGAGCCACTCGCGATTCCGTGTAATCGAGCGTGCTCGTACACACAGCCGAAGACAGCCCGAAACGGAGCAAAGATCATCAAACTCGCACACAAACTTTAATTGCTTCGCCCAATGAATCGCTGGATTGTGCAGTAAACTTGCTTTCCGAGCACCGACGTGCACCTGCGAACCGTTTCCGACGACTCGTTCCGTTCGACGGAAACACCAATCGCGCTGACGTCAGATCCTAACCCGACGACGAGCACCATTGGCGAACCTCGTGATCGTCATTTCGCTCTCTATTTTTTATGAACAGTCCCTTTCAGTAGGAATCCAGGGACTACACCCCGTGGCACAATGTTTCTGATCGGAGCCATTGATACCGATTTTCGAGAAGGCATTCACAGTTTTTAAGAAACTAAATTTGAAAAAGAAAATATTTTTTTAACAATTTTAAACAAATATTGTCATGTTATTATACAAGATATTGCATTGTTCTTTGTAGCAATTGATTCTGTAGACTTTCCCGAATACAGTAAATCTTTAAACATGTTTAAACAATCGTTGAAGATGGAAAGACAACCTTTTTACACCAGTTTCTGAGGATATTTTTCAGTTTATCTTAAAAAATAAGGGTGCAGCGACAAATCGAACTAAATCACGCGATAGAGCAGACTTTTATCTTGAGATTAACCCAACCCCAACCCTTTGAAGTTAACAAGTCAACGTTTCACCTGACATTAGTTGCCACCAGATAATTTTTACCAATTACACAAGGTCGTTTAAGGACACAGATAGAGAAGGTAAAATATGCGAAGAAACAATTGATGTGCTAATTTAAACAATTCAGTTGTGACTCGTAAAAAATCAGTGTGATTCGATAAAAGTGGCTCGCAGTCAACGATTCTATAATTAATTCGTATGTAACTCTTGGAAACAAGGGACAGTGGTCGCACTCCAACAGGTGTTCTCGGCGGGCAAAGCGTTCAGCGAAAGATTCGATTGTGAACTGAAAGTGCAATAAATTAAGAGCGATAAGTTTCCAGCAAGTTAATTGAAGTGATTATTTTTGTTTGTTTTTCAGCTACGACGCTAGGAATAAACAGTTCGGCAAAGCGAAGTTGTGGAGCGCGCCAAACTTCTGGGGCGACCGAGCCTCGTTCAAAGCGAGTTCACCTGCTCAGCTGACGATCCGAGACCTACAGCAGACCGACGAGGGAGTTTACAGGTGCAGAGTCGATTTCCGTAACACGCCAACCAGGAATCTCAAGGTCAACTTTACAGTTATCGGTGAGTCCACGAGTACCCGCATCACAGTTCCAATTCCGCGTGACTTTTCCGCAGAACTTTGCTACTTTCCCATCTTGGCAAAGTACCTGAATCCAACATTGAATCGAGCTTCTACTATATTAAATTAATTTATTTTATTATTATATATATAATTATTTTATTAAACGATGCGACTACAATAAAATTGTGAAACTGGCCTGAAACTTTGCTACTTTCCCCTCTTGGCAAAGTACCTGAATCCAACATTCAATCGAGCTTCTACTTTGTCTTTTCTCATGCTGTATCTTGCGCAACGCGACCACAATAAAATTGTGAAACTAACCTGAAACTTCGGTTCAGTAAATTTTTCAAAGTACCGAACAGCACGAAAGTTCAGTAAAATCGAAGTGGGGCAGTGGGAATTTTTGAGAGACAAGGCTCGGTAATTCGGAGGGGTACGAGAGGTAGAGGAGGGCGAATTGGAACCATTGAAATTTAAAAACACGATCCGCCTATTTTCCCCTACTCGTCGAACTTTGCCAGTTTCACGCGAAACTACCTGGAAACTTGTCACAGTTTCTGGACATTGCGGTGCTCGGATAGATCGCTCTGGAAATCGGAAGAGAGTACTATTGGAGGGGAGGGGGTTCAGAGAGAAAGAGAGGAAGAGAGAGATAGTGTGTGCGTGTGAGAGAGAGAGAGATCGTAGGGACGTATCGGTGGTCGGTTTCAAGCAAGATCGTTGATTGGAAGCTCGAATTCGGAAACGATTGTGCGACGAGAACGACGCGTTTTGCGGTCGATCAGTTTGCCGAACGACGTCCTAATACCCGTCCCATCCGATCGGCCGGGCCAGCTCTCAATTGTTCGAACCCCCGTGCCAATGATTACAGCCAAACTTTATTCGCTGGCCGAAAGATTCATCAACCCGAGACTTCAAACAACGATTCATGACCTCGATCACCGACTGTGCGGGAGCTAACCGAATCGCTTTCGCTTCGAAAAGATCCTGAATTTGCTGTTTCACTCTCCGCAAAATTAGACTCGTATAATTACTGCAATGTTCATCGGATTTAATTATTATTCTCGATTATTCGTACTATAGTGTACGTTTCAATTTTGTTTCCGTCTCTTTCGCTTGATTTTAGGGGAGAATACCGATCGGTGATGACCCAGTTTGATAATCTGATATCAATGATCTGTTTTGAACCAGTGTATAAAAATTTTCTTTTAATTACTTAGTTTCTAGGAATTAAATGAAATGAACAACAATTACATTAAAAATAAAAGAGGAACTAACGTAACTTCCAGAAGTACCTTCTAAAAAAAGGTTTTAAAAAATTCACAACTAAAACAATGAACAATCCTATACATTATGAACTACATATACAGGGTGTCCCAAAATTCCTCTGATTCAAGGAACCTCCAATTTCCTGGTTTTAGGGGTATTTTGGGACACCCTGCATAATTGTAAGAAAGGTCTGGGTGAAGTCTAAAATTTAGAATTTTCCAAAATTCACAACAGTGTGGTGGCTAACTTCTTGTAGAACATTTGACCGGTTCCTCAGGTATTGAACGCCTGAGAGAGGAGATAGAGAGAGGAGAGTATAACTCGCATGGAAGACACAGGCGTATCAGGTTTCGCGTATCGGCGACGGCCGAAACTCCTGGCAGGCTTCTCTGGATACTTTGCCGAAAGTCTAAGACGGACCCAGAGGACGTTGCTCTTGTCTTCTAATAGAATCGAACCGGGTATCGTGGTCTCTGTTTTAGGAGAACCGCGCTTCGTACCCTCGAAACCGGGCAGAAGCCCAAAGTCCTTTCAGGAAACCCCTAACCCAATTTACTCATCGATCGACTATTAAACTGAGTTAAGCGCCCCGACTGTCGATTCCGCTCCAAGGAGTACCCCCCGAGTAACTTTAAGACGTACCTAAAATCTGCCCCGAAACGTGGAACGGGAACAAAGGGATCCTCCGCCGATACCGCGAACTTCAGACGTCGCACCACTATCAATCCTTTTCTCCATCCCCTTCGTAACTCTTTGCGAGAAAATATAAAAAATTCGTATCTACTACATACCTATCTAAATTTCATCTGTCATGTATTCTCTCTAATTACTAAACAACGATAACGGAAAAATAGAACTTTGACACTGAATAGAAATTACAAATAAATCATGGGCAAGCCTTAAGTTTATGGGAAGCAGCTCCGATGACCTTGACTTTGACATATGTTGTCAAGGACAACATTCTGAACAACTTTTGTCATTACAACTACCCGGTGCTCGGTTTTAGTTTTCGAGATAATTGCAAAAAGCTATTGCTAGTACTAAATTCAATTTTTCGTATTCGCGCACGCTCTGTGGCAACGTAAACCTGCCATAGTTTCGAATGAGCTACACCTTTGATAAATAAACATAGCAAGAACCCATATATTCGAATGTGACACATATGCGATCCAGTGCGGATCAGTGTATACATGCGCGAATACGAAAAATTGAATTTAGTACTAGCAATAGTTTTTTGCAATTATCTCGAAAACTAAAACCGAGCACGGGGTAGTTGTAATGACAAAAGTTGTTCAGTATGTTGTCCTTGACAACATATGTCAAGGTCGAGGTCATCGGAGCTGCCTCCCCTAAACGCAAGGTTCACCAAACCATGTCCCTGCTACCATGTAACATCTGTAGAAATAAGTCTTGTGTACAACCTGTAATTTCGAAGTTATTCGAGGTGATGAAGTCAGGTGCCTTACCCTGTACAGAGTGCAATCATCTAATCCAATACCGAACGATCTACCCTCAATTAGAAAAATCAATAGAGTTCCTCCGACGGCGAGTTGTGTGTCGTGGATCGGTGTATCGTATTTCTGTTCCGACGTATCCCGATCCCGGAATTGCCACCCCTTGGCCCAGAAAATTCCAGCGCAGCTTTCGCCGTGGCATGGTCTATTTCGGAAAATTGAAAAGACCTGGTGCACGGCGACTTCGGCGCAGCCCGACTCGGTCCGACCCGGCGTCAAAATTGAATCGGTGCATGCTCCCGGTAAGACTCTATTTTATACTGGGGAAAATACTTTCGAAACGAGACAGGGGTGCGAAAGATAGAGAGAGGGAGCAAGTCGGAAATGGGGATTCGTCCTCGGACGAAATTTACCGCGGCTTAACAACACGCTGCGTTCCGCTTTGCGCCGCGTCGCTTTTTCTCCAACCCCGACAGCGATCCTACGAATTATTTATCGCGCAACCGAATAATGTATTGCCCGGCGTAATTTACAAGGGGAAGCCACGGTTGATGGGTCATGGATTTTTCTGAAACTTGCAGGATTTGAAGATGTCTTATGGAAATGTAATTTAGCAAAGCATTAGCGCGCAAGCTTTTCAAGATTTTCCGAGAAAATTGCATTTGAAAATCGGTTCACACGTTCATGAGGAATATTGAGGATATTTTATTTTTTCTCTGGAAATTGATACCTACCCCAATTTTAATTGTAAATATTTTTCTAGTATCACAGAGTCATACTAGCATCTAATTAATACACAGAATTTTCAATAATAAAAAGCAAATATAATATTGTGCAATTATTTTTTGTTCGATTTATTTCGCAACGGCCACAAATAAAAAACACGCAATTGCTACATAAAAAATAAAAATAACTTATAAATAATAGATTTTAGGCTTAAAATTGAGGTAGGTATCAATTTCAAGAAAATATCCTCAATATTCCTTATGAACGTATGAACCGATTTTCAAATACAATTTTTTCAAATACAATGCTTTGATAAATTGCATTTCGAGAAGACATCTTCAAATACTTTAAGTTTCAGAAAAATCCGTGCTCCATCAACCGTGGCTTCCTTGTTACCCCCCATTCGAGAGTATAGATCGTGAGGAGCTGGTAATGGAGTCGCGTTTTAGCGTCTCCGACGGGAGACAACTGCGGCGCGGCCTGTTTCGAAATAAGACTGAGCAAACCGGAAGTTTTCGAAGCCGTGGACGGATAGCCCGGGGTAGATTACTTTCGCGGACATGCGGTTTTGCCGGCCTCCTAAAGAAATCATGAATCGAGCCTCAATAATGTACCGGCCAATCGAACTCCGCGGAAAGTTCGACGAGTGGCCGAGGCCAATCGAGTCCCGCTTCAGCCAGATAGAAACTTTCCAGTATCGAACGGGGAAGCGAACCGACAACTTTCGAGTGCATACTGTCTGCGACGATACGCGGCAGACTAGTTTTCTTTATTTCGCAAATTATAGATCAACGCCGCCCTATCCTTCATTGCTAACCAATAAACAAAGAAACACCTAGCGTTAAATGTCGACATCAATAACCCTGAATAAAAAAAACCAACCCCTACTGTCAAATGGTTAAATAAAAGACCGAGATTTTAATATTAAATTATAATATTAAAAGATTTAATTTAAATTCCCGAATATTTTAACAGGGTCCACGAAACTGCGACGATACGCAGCAGACTGGTTTTCTTTATTTCGCAAATTATACGGCAACCCCACCCTATCTTTCATTGCTGACATATAAGCAAAGAAGCACCTAGCGTTAAATACCGACATTGATAAACCCGGATGAAATAAAACCATCCCCTACTGTCGAATAGTTAAATAAAAGACCGGGATTTTAATATTAAATCATAATATTAAAAGATTCAATTTAACTTCCCGAATATTTTAACAGGTCCACCAACCGAAACCAAACGGCGAATTTTTTCTCTCTCTAAAGGCAGCGCCATTAAATACCTTCTCTAATTTTTCACCGAGTCGAACGTCAGCTGAATTTTCGAAGCCGCTCCGGTGATTACGGCCGAGCATAATTCTCCCAATATTTCCTTGACAGGGCCGCGTATTTCCGGCACAAAAGGCAGCCGGGAACAAAACTGTGAACACTTTCCGCGAAAAATTTTCAGCGAAACGGTGATTCGGTTCTCGTCGAGAGCGAAGCTCGGCGAACCGTTTGATGCCGGACTTGCAACCGTTCTTTTTCCCTCGACTCAAAGTAATTGCTGGTAAGAGGCTTAAACAGGAGAGAAAGATGAAGAGAGAGGGTGGGTCTTTTAGCGTCGATGCCTTCGTCGTCAACCCTCCTTTAAGGGTTGAACGCATCGGATCCCGATGCACCGGCGGATGCATAATCTCCGGTAAGCAGCTTAAATGTTGCGCGACGCGGATTCCCGGATGGGTCTCGCGAGTCCGTCGATTCCCGGCGGTCCCGTGGGACGTGTTCGGTGTTATCGAGACCGTTGCCGGGCTTCCAGTATCTCGGAAAAGTTTCGGGAGCAACGAATTCCAACCAGCGTAGACTGACGTCCGGTGCATAGCCGGCTGCATAGCCGAATGCATAGCTGCCGATCCGATGCGCCCGGAGATAGACGAGACGAGGAAACAGGCTCGAATGGGAAGCTGGATAAGACGAAATTAATTTCTCCCGTAATCGCCGATTAAACGATCCCCTCCCCTAACCCTTCCTCTGGAATGCGGAGAGGAGAAGGATAGGGGTGGGCAGCGCACCCTGTCAAAATCTAAACCAAATCCTAATCGGATTAACGTTCGCCGACTCGACGCCTCAGCAGCTTTCCCTCCGAAAGTTTCTATCGTGCCCCCTCGACCCTCCCCCTCCTTCCCTCCTACCCCCTATTCCTCGCTATCCTACTCTCTTGACAGAGAGAGAGACTGCTCTCCTCCAGAAGAACCCTCGGGATTTCGCGAGGGAAACTCACGGTTTCAATATGCACGGGGAAGAACAAACACGTCGGGTATTAACTTTCAAGAATAACTCGGCGAACGCTGGCGTACAGTGCTTGATTTCGACGCGTATCGTGAAACGCCTGCGAGACTTCGCGATCGGTGCATCGTTGCGCTGCACCTCCAGCGGAAAAGTATTCTATTTCAACGTTGTTATTACTACGAAACAGCATGTGTGGTTTTGGCTTGTTTCAAACACCGAAATACAGTGGAATTGTTGATTAGCGAATTTTATATGGAAAATTACATTTCTTTTTTTGAACCCGTGGTACTGTGATTTATTTTATTAATAGCTGATCCGAGAGACGTTGTTCTGTTCAAATTTTTATAAATTTCTTTATTGATCGTTTTGTGAATTTGCAAACGGACGTCGATAAATGTACATTCCTATTGAAATATTGATTGCGACGTTCGTTTTTCTGGTTGTATTGAAATATGATTCAAAAAGCACTTTCAGTTTTTCCCGAATTTCACAATTTTTCCGGGGAATTATTCCATTTTTTATTTTTTATTTGTAGTAACTAATATCTGAAAATATTATTTTCTCCTTTTTAGTGCAAGCTAATATAAGCGTGGTTTTTAAAAAGTTTTTTTATATATTTTTTTTCGGACTATCACGAACATTCAAATAAAAATGCGCTTACCAACGAACAGCATTTGATTTGTATTTGTAAATTGCACCTTCTGATTTTTGCCATAAATGCATAAAAATAACAATAATAACAATCAGATTAATAGAAATATAATACTTGTATGGATCACAGAGGGGTAGGATGTAACATCGACATTTCAGTTGTCCATCTACGCGGTGATCCTATCGAAAGGGTAGCTAAAGCGTGAACTTATTTATAAATGCATAAAATCAGTTAATAATAACGATACCAATAATAATAATAAGATTAATAGAAATATAATACTTGTATGGATTACAGAGGGGTAGGATGTATCATCGACAGGGTAGCTAAAGCGTGAACTTATTTATAAATGCATAAAATCAACTAATAATAACGATACCAATAATAACAATAATATTAATAAAAAATATAATACTTGTATGGATTACAGAGGGGTAGGAATTATATCCTACCGATATTATTATCGACATTTCAGTTCTCTGTCTACACGGTGATCCTATCGACAGGGTAGCTAAAGCGTGAACTTATTGTCATAAACGTGGCTCCCCCGGCCCGCGTAAATGTCTCTCGGGACGGTCGCCGATCGATCAGCAATTTTTTTCCGCATTATTTCAAGACTTCCCAACGCCACCCGCGCCCGGAAGAAGAATGTATCCACATTTCGATTCCCTGTGTCATGTCGCGACTACAAGACCGAACAATGCCGATCCGGGGGCAGGCAACCGATCGATCCAGCCGAGTGCAGGTACATACATACATACACAACTCTTTATTCGTTGCAACAACTCTTTCGCATCCATAGGTTCGCTTTAAGAACGCTGTAAACAAGATAAACGTGCTGCACGCTCGAGGACCGCGAACCTTGTTCATTTGTTCACGTTGTCAACGAAACAGAGAGAGAGAGCGAGGAAGTTGCCCGAGTTGCTCGAACGATCAATCCAGCCAGTTTGCTTTGGAAAACAGCTCGCTTTAAAATTCCCGTGGACGATCCTCCGCGGTTAATGAGCCGCGTCGTGTTTTCGTAACTGGTCAGCGTTCAAACTTTACCTCGGAAGAACCAACGTGGACCGGCACGAACGTGCGGGAACGTGGACGAACGTGGAAGGAAGTAGAAGAGAAAAAGAATTAGAGTCGGGTAAGGAATCAGCATGAGTTTTCAAGACACCACACTGGTGAACCTACATTTTCTTGGCGGAAGGTTGCAACGTGGAAAATACAATATTTCTATCCTATATAATTTGTGTAAATTTTAACACATACAAAAGAAAAAGAATACCAAAAAAAAATCAAATTTTCAATGATTTTCTTGTGAAATATTCATGAACATATTTGTGACACTTTTCCGAACAAATCGGTGGAAAATGTGCCTTTCTATTGATCACATATTTGTTTATAATATATACCATTAGATATGATGCAAAAGAATAACAAAAAAAGATCAAATTTTCAATGATTTTCTTCTGCAATATTCATGAACATATTTGTTACACTTTTCCAAACAAATCGGTGAAAAATGTTCCTTTCGCATACTTGTTTATAATATATAATATATACCATTAGATATGATGCGAATCATTTTAAACAGAAAAATGTCATAAACATATTTTTTATTCGTTATTCTCTGAAACCTAAATAAATGGCTCAAGGATTCGCTGAATAGTGGGAGGGGGCAGTTTCGAGTCTTCCGGATCATTTCGCACGGACAACCCGAAGATATAGGGATCGCAAGGTCGACGCTGATCGCGGCGAAAAGGATCTACGAGGTAAAGATCCGCGGACGGGTCCAGCTGCCATATTTTTCCGCCCCAGAAAGCTCGTTCGTCTTCTGCTCGGTTCGCAGCCAGCCACCGTTCCCTTTTTCTTATCTTATGCAACGGTGCTAGTTGAAAAGGATCGGGGGGGATAGGTATAGGTTACGTCTCGCGAGCTCGATCATCTTCGACAGGACGTTTGCCACGTGGAAAACGGAGAGGTATTATTTCTCCGCGAGACGAACGACAAAGGAAACCTTGTCTCCGTCCTCCCCCTGTTATCGGACATTCTTCTTTCCGGGCTCGATCTTGAGTGTGCAGCTACGAATGTAAATTCCTCTTTCTCTCTCTCCCCTCTCCACCCCGAGCATAATTTATAATTCTCAATTGAATTTCTCGGTTCCTTCGCGAACACCGCGAGACGAACATTGGATGTTCCAGGCTTCCGTATCTGGAATGATAACGGCGTAGCGGCGCCAAGAAGAGGATCTTGATTTTTCGGAAAATACACGTGGAAGGAAATTTGACGACTGTAATGGCCCTTTGAACAGCTCTCTCGAAGCTTCGCAGATAAACAGAGAGACGAGACTTGAGTGGGAAAAATTGTTACGTGATTTCCATTCGTTTTCGTTTACCCGTTTCTTAAGTGTGTTCTGAACGTACCAAGACGTGTTCAAGTAAAATATTGTTTAATAGTAACGGCAACATATTTATCATTACTCCAGGAATTTATGTTGGAAACGTATATTGGGTTGGAACTTAAAAAGAAATACCTATGTAAAAAGGGCTTCTGTCGGTCTATAATAAATAATAATAATAATAATAATAATAATAATAATAATAATAATAATAAAAATATGTAGAAGTTACCCGTGCAACAATATACGAGAAATGTTTACCGCAATCAGACCATATCCTATATGTCTGAAATTAAAAAATTCCAAACCATAATATTATTATAATGGTACGGCTGCACAAAAGCGTTGCAGAGGCAGGCGAATGAAAAACGTGGAAAGCAGAATTTTCATCTAAATTAAATTACGTTAAACTTGCAATTAAAATAGCAAAACGGAAAAGGAAGAGAGATACAAGGAATGAAAACAGCCCTTACACATCAGGATGGATTTACTTAAAAGTTAGTGGGCAGGTTTACCAAATTTTCAACTAGATTAAAACCTAATTTGCGCCGTAGGAAAAACTTGCCGGATGTAGAAGGAAGGCGCAGAGAAAGTAGTTCGCGGAAATCGTCATAATTAATACCGGAGTTTGCGAGAAGTGTACACGCTAATTAGATGAGTCGGCGAGACGAAGATATCGCGTCGTTAGTTGTGTGCAAGACTCGAAAACTGGTAGAAAAAAAATAGTCTCCTTCGGATTGAAAAAAAAGCTTGCCTTCAAAATCACTTTCAATTTCGATGTTCTCGTATCCAATGTTTTTTTAACATTTCTGACAATTTGTGCCATCGAAAATATTTATAAACCCGATGCTGTAATTAAAGATCAAAAATCGTTACCAATTTTGATATTTCCAGATCCGAGGCAAGCGAATCAAACTTTTAACATTTCCAGCAATGCGAACCATCAGAAATATTTGTAATACTGTTCGTTTTAATTAAAGATCGAAAATTGTTTTCAACTTTATATTCTCGGATCCGACGCAAACAATTTCCAGCATAAAAAAAGGTAATTATTTACTTTGAACAACCTTTCCCTATATTCGCACAAAAATATCACGAATACTATTGATACCATATTTCAAGGTCATCAAAATCGGTGAGGAGGCCCTCAAAGTAAATAACTACCAAAAAAAATATTTGTAATATTATTTAATATTGATTCTAATAAAACGAAGGAACGTAATCGAAGTAATGTCTGGTTTCCATCGAAGTCCTAAGTTCCGCGGGTCCCTGACCTGCTCCAGTTGCGAAGTAGCTTGATGGTTCCGGAAAGTACAATTGGGATTCAATTTCGAGGCAAAGACGCGCATTGATTACGCAATCTCCCTTTGGCTAGATATATATACATATACACCCTATATATATGTGAGAGGGAGAGAGAGAAGGGACCTGAAATGGGACGGAACGGAACGTCTTTGAGGATAGCAGAATGCGAAACGTGGGGGCGTTAGAGGAGAGAATGCCGAAGACCCCGGTGATCGGAACACGTTCAACAGGACCCGCCGGACAGGATACGCTCGAACCAGGAATATCGGGGACGTCGGAGAATCGTACGCGTGACTCGAATACATATACAACTACAGTCGCGGCTGGCTGCTCTACCGATATCACTGGACAGAGTCACAAAAGTCAAGATATTTCTCGCTGGGCTGTAATCAACGGTGTCCTCTCTCCCCGGATCTTGTGTCGTCGTCTACCCTCTGCTCGTCGTCGTCGAACCGAATACACCCGGCGACTTCCGGTTCTCCGATAAAATAACCTCGCTCGACCACCGGATACCGTGGTCCTACACATGTACACACCGCCATTCCTGATTTCGAGAGCTTCTCCCTCACCCCCTTCCTCTCCCGGGGGATGCTGCAAATTGAACAACCAGATTTTTACCAAAATTTCGCTGTGCACGATGCGGACCACCCTTCGTCGAACTGGCCGACTTCCGGATATCGCCGAATCGAAGATGGTGTTCTTCGATACTGTTTCCGATCTTTGGATGGTTGATTTATTGGTGGGGTTTAACCCTCGTCCGACCCTCATTTTAGGAATAAAATCTGTCCTTTGGTGTCAAATTGACACAGTGATAAAAAAAATTGATGAAATAACACGGTAAACAGTTATTTTTACTATGTTTTTTTTTATTCGAATAACCAACAAATAACAGAACATTGTAACTAATAGAAATTAGTTTATGATATCGGCGCACAGGTTCGGTCAAAGAAACAATAAAGCAATTTTGCAATTTATAAAATTTTTCTCAACTAATTTCTATTAATTCACCTTCAATTATTAATTCATATTCATCATAACTTATTTCGAAAAAACTGTGTCAAATTGACACGAGGAACGGATGAGGATTAAGTGTCCATGAGAAGGATTAGTAACGAATGTAAAATAGTAAAAGATTCATGAAACATAATTTCGAGAGAGACAGAGTAAAGCTAGCCAAGTAACTATAAGACAGATTAAAGTGTCTCGTTGTTCTCCCGTGTCAATGCAGACTCGCCTAACAGGCAGGGATAGTCTTCAATCGCGACCCAACGTCGAGGACTGCGCATCAAGAAGGAAAAGCAACGACGACGCGGTGCCTACCACGCAGAGCAATCAGCATCCGTGCGTAGATCGAGAGCTCGCATCGGCGTGTTTTCTTTTTCTCGTTTCCGTTTACTTTTTTCCACAGTGAAGCCTTTAGAACGCGAAGCCTCTTTTACCGAGTCGAGTTGGGCCGGCCCGCGAGTACCCGACCCTTTCATCGCGATGTAACACACAGTTTTCTATCCCGAAGCCGGCGTTGTTCGCGGTCGCGCTTTCATCGGGCGTTTTCTCTAATTGCTTTGGGTCGGAATCTTAACCCTTCGGACACCACCAAGAAACTGTCCTACTATTACGAGTACACGTACCTACGTCACTAGTCGCCCATTAACTTCATTATCATGTTTTTCTATCTGCATTATTTTGTTGGAAATAGTAGCGGTAATTATACAGAATAGGCCTGCGTACTCCGATTTTGATGAAATTTTAATATGTTGTGCAGCAACACATTCTGAACAACTTTTTCCTTTTGCGATATAAGGGGATCGCTTTTAGTTTTCGAGATATTTGCAAAAAAAACTATAGCGAATACTGTATTGAATTTTTCGTATTCCTGCAACGTAATCTCCTTCTTTTTAAGAAATTAAAGTTCACCTTCATTTCCAAAAAAAAATATTGGCGTAGAATTTTGTCCCATTTTGTATAGAAAATATAGAAAATTCTGAACATTTTGACAATACCCCTAACGTGATAGTGGTTGATCTTGGTTGGTTGTGGATAATATCTCCTCCCTCCGAACGTACCCAAAGAATCGAGGCGAAGTTTGTTCCTGTTACTTAGAAATCCGCCGCGACCCTGTCGAGATTTACTTAACACACAGTTTCTCGATCCACGACCCGACCATCGGTTTTCATCTTTTCCACTCGCAGAATCTTCCGAGGGCTTTACTTTCGCCAAGCGCTCCCGCCACGATCCAGATTCCGAGGAATCTCCATGACGGACGAGCAACTCGCCGAACTTCTCGATTCGAACGTTTTCACGGGAAAACTAGGGAAACACTCGGAAAATCCTCGCGATAATTCGTTCCTCGCGACATCAATTACAGCTCGATGGGCAGCCGATTTTTGCGGGCTATCGGGCTTCTTGACATTTCTCAGCATTCACTTTCCAACATTCAGATAAGTCTTCAAAATATTACTTTTAATCGAAAAGTTTAATCATTCCATTCTTCCAAATTGAAGAAATTAAGTGAATAAAATGGCCGTGCCTGTTTACAGAAACTCATTTCAATTTTCCGCGCGAAACGTAACAGCATTAATTCGCAGCAAAGATCAAAGGAAGGCACACCACTCGATCTCGATCCGCGCGCAAGAGCATAGTATACGATATGCTCTGAGATAGATTATGGGTCCACGGAGATCCTCGGTAGAATTTTCCCCGGGACTGGTAGAACGATATTACATACTTAGCTGAGCGGCGCAGCTGCAGCCTCCATAGAGACTGGAACATCCGTCATATCTGCTCTCTTTGCTCCTTTTCCCGAGATCCTGTTCGCTTTGTGCACCTTTTGTCTCGCGCACGATGAAGCAGTTATCCTTCTCGAGACTTGCTTTCAATTTTGCAACGTGATTCCCTGCGAAACTTCATCGGCAGGGAACCGGCATCTCTGATGTACCAACTGGATGGGTGTTCCGTCGCACCGGAACCGTACACGTGGATCGTTCTTTCGAACAATATTTATGGCACGTACGTGCCTAGAGTTCCTTTTAGAGGATTAACCGAACCATTGCCTCATTTTGTAATCACTCGACACTACCCACACGAGTTTCTCTTCACTGTTGAGTTTGCAACATGCCGTAAATCAGATCCCAGCGAAGGGTTAATAAAGTATCTCAAAATTCCTTCAACATCCGGAAATTGGAGGTTCCTGAGATAATTTGAAGCAACATTTTCCTTTGCAAAAATGGCGTCCGAGGCCTGGTTAAGGAGTTATTAACGAAAAACACGATTGTGCCAACACGCGTCTAGGTCGCGATCTCATTGGTCGGTGTTTTTCGTTAATAACTCCTTAACAAAGCCGCGGACGCTATTTTTGCAAAGAAAAATGTTGCTTCAAATGATCTCAAGTTCCTTTTTCTAAAGTTAAACAAGGTTGTCAATACGGAAAAAGTGATCGCTCGAGATCAGACTCGTATAAGAGAGGGGCTGCTAGATCAGCCTTACTGATGAGTCCACTAGCACATTCGGAAGAAACGCACATACAATTTTAATCATATTCACAAGTATAGACAGTTTGAATAGTCTATCCAAGATTAGTTTAGTGAATGTCGTGAATCAAACAATGGGGAAACTGCAAAATGACAGTCAATACTTTGGCGCGTCATCTCGTATAGTTCCTTTAAAGCTAAATATCAGTGAGAACAGACGGTGAATTGACGTGCACGCCAGAGACAAACATGTTTGAAATCGTGACGGATATCGACGGGCAAACCCGATTCTGGAAACGTGTCTTTGGATCGCCTCTCCCTCGGGCCTGGGCCCAGGATATTTGCCTGGCATCTAGATACCAGCTCGAACAGATATCGAAACCAGTCTCGAATCAGTTCGGATCCGCCTTGTCCCGCCTTTGTCAATCCTTTTGGTTAGCAAGTTTCTCGGAAAAGTTGCCGTATCGACGCCTTCCAAAGAACGACCGATGGATCGTCGCCTCGTGGGACGCGACCCAGACCAGATGCACACGTTCCACTCGCGCCTGTGCGCAGATATACCGATGCATTTCGCGGTGCAAGTACTTCGGACGAATCGTGAAAGCATTTCTTACGGACGCGTCGAGATGGACTGGAGGGACTTGCTTCGGTGGGTTTTCGGTGAATGCATTGCTTTGTAATCAATTCATGAATGTCGGGACGTCTACCGTGCTGTTTCGAGAGGTTCTGTTTGAGAAGCGTTGATGTGCATTCAATTGATTTATTTAGGAGACGTTTGCAGAGTTGCGAGCGGAGACAGTAATATTACATGTTTAAACAATCGTTAAGGATGGAGAGACAACCATTTTTACACCAGTTTCTGAGGATATTTTTCAATTTATCTTAAAAAATAAGGGTGCAGTGAAAAATCTAACTATATAACGAGATAGAGCTGACTTTTACCTTGAGACTAACCCAACTCCAACCCTTTGAAGTTAACAAGTCGACGTTTTTTTCGAACCAGAACAACTATGGCACTGGTGGCCATAACCATTTTCAATTAAAATCGATTTACGAAGAAAAAAGGTATAGAAAGGTGCAAGAATTTATGTATTTTTGAAGAAGACAATGTGAACGACGGAATGTGCCAGGAAGAAAAGCGATAAGATTCCGTGAGTCGCGACAACGACAAGGATATCATGCATTTCCTTCTTTTGAGTTATCTCTCGTCCTAATTCGAAGCAGCCAGCATCGAGGCGAGAATTCTCGTCGCGAATATCATCGGGAATCGAGTCGGAGGGGCAGCTCGAACCGGGGTGACTCTCGATCGCGATAAAATCGGGGATGGGAGGATCGTGGCTGGTTATCGGTGTATTGTTCCCGGGACGGAAGAGAATGGCCGTCGATCGCATCGCGAGTCACGCTCCTGGCGCACTGCCGTCCGACGAAGATCCTCGTAAAGCGAGATAAAGTTATGGCGACAGCCGGCAACGCGCGGAAGAAACGCCAGGATATACGAGGCTTGTCGCTATTATCGGTCACGACCCACGAACCACCTACCGAACGACCCTTCATTCTGCCAGCGTCCCACGACGGTGCCACGAAAAAGTCTTTTCACCTTGCTGTTGATTTTTACGTTGCGATTTTCCATCAGGATAATTAGAGCTGCAAAGTTCATCAAAATATTTCTATGAATACCATTCACCCCTCTCCTGACGATTTAATTCCAAGATTTCGCACTATTTCATATCGCCTGATGGAAAATAAAATAGGCAAACCTTATGTTTAGGGGAGGAAGATCCGATGACCTTGATATATGTTGATAAAGACAACATTTTGAACAATTTATGTTATTACAACTACCCGGTGCTCGGTTTTAGTTTTCGAGATAATTGCAAAAAACTATTGCTAGTACTAAATTCAATTTTTCGAATTCGCGCATGTATACACTGATCCGCACTGGATCGCATATGGGTCACATTCGAATAGATGGGTTCTTGCTATGTTTATTTATCTAAGGTGTAGCTCATTCGAAATTATGGCATGCTTAAGTTGCCACGGAGCAAAAAACCGAGCACCTGGTGGTAGTTGTAATGACAAAAGTTGTTCAGAATGTTGTTCTTGACAACATATGTCAAGGTCATCGCAGCTGCCTCCCCTAAACGTAAGTTCTACCGAAAAATCCAGGGTTGTAGAGTAGCCATTTCACCAGCAAGTGTGCGTAGCATAAATCAGAAGAGCATATTCTGCCCGTTTGAAAAGCAGCTTTCTAGGCAGCTCTATTCCAGAGCATTTGCCGGTCTAGCGACGACGACGAGGCGCGAAACGGTGGCGTTCACGCAAAGAAAGCTTTGTTACCGATGCCTGGTTCGGGTTACCATATTACAGATTACCGTCACGACGTACCACCTGCCATGCAATTTTGCTTGGACGCGAGAGCAGGTTCCTCGGGAGAAGGACGCAAAATTCGTTCGCGGGTAATTTCTACGAAGGAACCGACGAGAGAGGAGAGAGAGGAGAGAGTGACTGCGCCCGATGAATAATGTGGAATTTTACGGCCTCGTAAACGATTCCGACGTACCCGTAACTCAGCGACGGCCTCTTTCCCTTCTCGTCTTTTACTTTTCCCGGCAACGGACTCTCTCCCTTGACATTGTTCCCTGTCCCCTCCTGCTGCGCCATTCGTTTCCAGTTTTGCTCGCGAAAACTTGCCGTGCACCGCGGAAAAACATTTTAGACTCGAAATTGATATATCTGTCCGTATTTCCTAGTTTCCAGCTGGTTAAGACGTTTATTCGCGGTCTTGTTGCCGCTATAAAACTTCCTTCTTAACCTCCTGTTTTCTAATTCACTGCTGGGGAATGGCTGAACGGATGCTGTGCGCAAAGCGTAAGGGGAATCCACAAGTAAATTAAGGATCGATATTTATCTCAGACAAGGTACCGGAGCAATTTATTTTTAGAATTCCAGAGAAAAAGAGGAAATGGTACACATATAAAAAAAATTGTATAACAGCATCTCAAGAATCAACGAATTTGAAAAATAAAAATAGTGCATCTGCCTGTATAAGCCTCTTTTTTTATCTGTCTACTCTGAAAAGAGAAACTTTTTATTTTTGGAATTGCGGAGAAACAGAAGAAATGGTACACATATTAAAAATTGTATAACAGCATCTCAAGAATCAACGAATTTGAAAAATAAAAATAGTATAATCTGTAGTATAATAGTATAATCTGCCTGTATAAGCATCTTTTTTATCTGTCTGACAAGAGAAACTTTTTACTACACTTAGGTCATTTCGAGGCCCCAGTGCCCTGGCGAGAACTCGCATGGAATTGGGAATAATGCAAAAAACAGAGAGAAAGGTCGGCGATTCGACTCCGTCCAGGAGCGAATAAATCTCCGAATCGCGTGTAGTCCTTTTTTATAGACCGTCTTCGAGCCTCGACCGGGGTAACTCCTCGATATTCGAGCGATCGAGTTAAATGAAACGCTGATACCCGGTACCATTCGTTGTCCCTTGGATTGGTTCGAGCCAGGATTACGCAAATATTTCCCGTCTGCCCCATTGGTTTTTCTGGTGTTCCTCGTTCCCTCCGATCTAGCAGCCCCGGACGTATCCCATTTGTTTTCGTGAAGCGAATGCCACGGTCTGCTCGTTCTTTTAAAGCGCGTCAGTTAGGACAGCAAGGATAGCCGTACGGTTAGCGTATCAGGATTCCCGTTCTCCACTCCTCTCCGGTTCGCAGCACACGTTTCGATACAGCGATACAGAGACAAACGGTCTCGTTGCTCCTTCGATGGGTCCGGATCCTTGCTTCCAAAGGACTGCGAGCTGCTGGCGAGCCGAGAGAAACAATGGCTGCTTGCAACGCGTGCAGCTGCGTTTTTCAGATTGATGGCTGCCGGATACTTTACATTTCAATCACCGTCTGACCTTTGCGTTTAAAAATTAGATCGGTGCATCAGAAACGCTCGATCTTAGAATGCGAATGTTCAAAGGAACCGCTTCGATCGAGAAATATTATTGCAGTCTACAGATTAGTATAAGTCACTGCGATAAACGTTGTGTAATATTTTTTTTAAAGATCTGCGTACTTCGTAACTTTTTCCTTTTCCAATATAGGGGGGTCGCTTTTAGTTTTCGAGATATTTACAAAAGACTATTGCTAATACTGTATTGCATTTTTCGTATTCCTGCATGCTCCGCGGCAACGTAAATCTGTTCCAAGGCCGCATCTGTTTATTTTAAATTATTTATCAAAATGTAAACAAACTCCGCATCGGGACAGGCTTACATTGCCGCGGAGCGTGCAGAAAAACGAAAAAATCAATACAGTATTCGCTATAATTTTTTGCTAATATCTCGAAAACTAAAAGCGACACCCTGATATTGGAAAAGGAAAAAGTTGTTCAGAATTGGTTGCTGCATAACATATTAAAATTTCATCAAAATCGGAGAACGAAGAACGAAGAATCGGAACGAAGATCTTCTTCGTTCAGTCTTCTCCGTTCTAATAATTGTCAAACTAAGGCAAACATCTTCTCCCATAGACATTTTTCCGCGTCATTAAAAACGATAGAGATGTTTCAAATGAAAATTTTAAGTGACTCAGTTTCATATACACTTCTCGCAGTGAAAGGGTTAAAGCACCGTTTTCCCCTGGAAAGTTTCCTCGTTCGGCCACAAATCACGGTGATATTTCCACGGAACTCGGCTCGTACACGAGTATACAAGTGCTTAATTATTGACCTACGCTTCGCACCCAACAATCGTCCTACAGCATCGTGCCAAGTGTTTCAACGTTCTCGGTTTGTTCCACGTCCTCTGATTCGCTGTGGCACACAGTAGCGTTATTTGCTTCGGTCTAGCTGGCTCAAATTGTTCCCGGCTATATAATTTCCATAAAACGTGCACACGTTTACGAACGTACTATGTTTTAAGAACGTGGGAGAACTGTGCCCGACGAAACTACCATTTTCATTTGAATAATTCGAGTATTCGACATCGAAGCGATGAGCAGAGCTTTGAACGAATTTCATTTTCGGTATACGTATCGATGTGCTGCGTCCTCTCTGATTTCAATAACCTTGAAATATGTTCTCAAGGGCTTCAGGTAGTGTTGTTAAAATGAGTCCTGAGTTCTGAGCAGCATTCATTAATTTTTACAAAAAAAAAAATTCAATTTATTTACGTAAAATTAAGTTTATGAGAATTTTCTTAAAACTCTATTTCTAACTTGAGTTCGAGGACCTGAAAATTTTTACCACTTAGGGCCTTCTAGTTACAGTGATTAAAACGTCTTTCTCCCTCGAAATGTCTTAAAAGAGAAAAGAAAATTTATATTTTTTGTACGCGGCTGTATTTGTTCCAATGCTTAAAAATTGATTACAAATCAATCAAACTGTATTTCATCTAAGAAGAAAAGCAATACATTTATAATTGTTAAACTTTGTTAAAATCTTCATTGGGAGTCTGACCTGTTAAAACATGGCAAGGAGTTAATAATAAAAAGCTCAGAGGTTCTGCAGCGTGAATTCAAGAAAAGATTGTGGTCACGAATGGTCAAACTGGTGTTGGGTGGTTGGTTTGGTGTATTTCCTGGTTGAAGAGGGCGTCCTTGAACGTGGTGACAGTCGTAAGACGTTCTCGGAAACGATCGGAATTTATGTGCGATGGAAATTTTCGAATGGATCTCGCGTCCCGGCCAGCGAGCTCGGGGCTCTGCTATCTATAACATAATGCTCGCATTCGACGGCTGCGATGGTATCGAGCGACGTTTCTCGATTGAATCTGCCGGGCTCTCGCGGTCGAAGCCACACCAAGACGGAACCGATCCTCGCCGGTGGAATCGCAGCTCGCCAGCATCGCGATAAATCTCGATATCGTTCCCGATACCGTTCACCCTCAGCCGGCACCCCTGGCTGATCAATTTTATCGCCCCTGGAATCGTCTGCAATCCCCCTCACTACACCTCCCACTCCTACTTTTTATATATCTATATACACGCACGACCGAAATGGCCGCTACATCGCCGGAATCGAGAAAACGTTTTACGCCGCCCTCATACTAATCGGATATTGTTCGGGATCGGTACTCGAACCATGCGCGCTTTGGTGCTGTCCCGTCCAGCATGCTGTCCCGTTTAGGTAACCCGGATGCTTCGGGGTCGATTTCTATGGAATCGTTATCGCTGAAAATCGCCCCGTACCTGGAGAACACGCACTGCTAGCGTCCGAATGCAATTGCTCTCTGATTTAGGCTACCGCGCTGTTTGTGGATGTTGGGGCTTGTAGTGGTAATGATATAGAAAAGGTCTGCGTACTCCGATTTTGATGAAATTTTAATATGTTATGCAGCAACACATTCTGAACAACTTTTTCCTTTTCCAATATAGGGGGTCGCTTTTAGTTTTTCAGATATTTGAAAAAAACTATCGCTAATACTGTATTGAATTTTTCGTATTCCTGCATGCATTCAATGCAGTATTCGCGATAGTTTTTTGCAAATATCTCGAAAACTAAAAGCGAACCCCCTATATTGGAACAGGAAAAAGTTGTTCAAAATATCTAAATCTATAACATATTAAAATTTCATCAAAATCGGAGTACGCAGAGCTTCTCTGTATAATTACCAAAAACAAAAACTCCAAAAGCAAGCTTTACGTCAAGTGAAATCTTGTCGAGGATTCGCAGGAATGAAAATGTCCGTAGACTCGTGGGGATCGTGGGTATCGGAACAATGGCGGCAGGATCCTCTCGGATAGATTCAATTGGCCGATGGTAGGAGACGGTGGGCACGAATCGGCTCGCGGGCGTTCGTCCGATAAATCTCGGTATCGCGATCAACGTCGCGATACATCGTCCGCGGCCGTGGCTTTTACTACCTTGTAAACTCTTGCCGGCGATATTTCCGCGGGCAGGCCACGCCGATAGAGAGGATAACCGTAAAACTGGTGTACGGTCTCGCGTTAGTCGATGTCCTGAAATAAATCTCCGAGTAATCCGCGATAGAAACGGACAATTTAGGGGACGCTCTCTGTCTACTTTCCAGAACGAGAGCAGCAGCAGCCACCAACGTGCTATCGTTTTCCACGTTTCGGAAAAACCGACAGACCCCGTAACTGGATATATCCCGGGTGGCGATATCGCGTCCACCGCGATATATTCCGTGCATAAATCTCGCCGCTGTATCGGCGCGCAATACGCAGCTATTATCCGCAGACCTTGCGCGAGTGTTGCAGATAGATAGGCAGTTTTCCTCGACAAAAGGATCACGTTCAACCGAGGACGAGGTCGATGTTTCCGCGCACGTGCGCGCCCTGTCCTCTTTTCCTTATCCTGATTCCCTGCACACGAGTGTCTTCGGCGTGATGCGCCAACGTGGAAATCCCGAAACGATGGACACGATTCGTATGTGTCTTAACCTCGAAGGAGGGCCCCTTGGATAAATTATATTCAAATTGATGCGATATTTTTTATATAGGAGGTATTTAACCTTAGACGTACTTTTTATTGGCTAATTAGTTGGCCTGACAGACGTTGTACAGTTCAAATTTCTATAAATTCAGACGATAATATAAATTTCTATTGCAATATTGATAAAAAGCAGCAATGTTCGTTTTTTATTCTATTGAAATATGATTCACAAAGCAGTTTTAGTTTTTCCTAAATTTTCCATTTTTCCGGGCAACTTTTCCAATTTCAATTTCCCTGAAACTTTATTCGGACGAACATTTAAAAAAAAGAAGTAGCCAAATTGATCCAGCCGTTCTCGGGTGATGCGCTTACCAACGTACAGCATTTGATTTTTATTTATATACAAATTAATTTGTATAAAATTTGAGGAATTTTATATATAGATTAAACAGTATAGATTTAATTTTGATACAACGAGAAAGTTGTATTAAAATTATGACACATGAAAAGTGTACTGTACAACATTCAGCATTTTCAACATGAATACCAAAGAGAAGTTCCAATCAATACAAATTAAATTTTACAATAAACTATTAAATTTATATAAAATTTGAGGAATTTTATATGTAGATTAAACAGTATAGATTTAATTTTGATACAACGAGAAAGTTGTATTAAAATTATGACACTTAAACATTGTACTGTAAAACATTCAGTATTTTCAACATGAAAAATAATACACAATAACCATAAGATAAATAGCACAATGCAATGCAAGGTGATTGGCTTAATTTAAAATAACAGACCCATGCGAAATAATAGATGAACGATGCATGAACCTAATTTGGAATTTTTTCACGCTCTGTGCGAACGGATTGATAAAACCTCGAGATTCGAGATTTAGACCGGAAATGACAGGAGTGGAAATAATGCGTCCGGTTAAGGGAGTTGCCGCGAACGACCATCAGGATGAAAAGGGAAGCGAACGATCGGGAGCATTTTCCTAGCCCTCTGCTTTTAAAGTAACAGTGCCTCGTAGCAAGGACAATGATCGCTTGTCAAACGCAAACGTTCGACCCCGCTGCGATAAGAAAAATGGAGGACGAGCCTGTGGAACGGTTGAAGTGAGGACGAGGAGAAAAGACTCGCGGGACAAGCGAACAGCAAGTGAGAAAGAAAGAAAGAAAGAGAGAATGTGTTCGACTGGCAGATACGGTGTGCAGCGAGTCCATCTTTCCCGGTCACGTTTGCTGGGAGTCGGCAGCGTTCGTAAAACATCCAATTTCCGTAGAAGGCGCAAACCATAAAACACTACGGTGTTTCTATTCCGGTACGGCGAAACGACGGGCACGCGGGCATCCTTGTTCGACGAGTTTTATCGTTCGCCTAACCGGGCCGAGACGGTTCCGTGACAACCTGCACGAAAATGGAGGCGCGCTCGAGACATGGCAACTCTCTGAAAAGTCCCAAGGTCGCCTCGTCTCGTGGGATATTCAACGGAAAAATGTCTGCAAGTGGCGTTTCGGGGCCACTGAAGTCGAAGACGCAAACGTCAATGGCGCAGACAGAACCTTCGCCTCTGGTCCGGTACGATTTCACCACAGAATCCTGACATACAGACTGTCATAATAGCTGTCGTCTCACTACCATTTGGAATATATTAGGACCATAGTGGTGTACCCAAGATTTAACATGTTGAGCGCTACGTCAGCCAGCAGTGGCTGACACTAGACACTGACATTATACCATTAGTTCTGTAATGAATCAAAATTAAGTAAATTTTAAATAAATTTTATGTAATTCCATAAAACAGTGTAAATTTTATAGTTCTATATCATGTTACACGCTGTCAGCCATCGGTGGCTGACACTGACATTAGACCATTAGTCCTGTAATGAATCAAAATTAAGTAAATTTTAAATAAATTTTCTGTAATTCCATAAAGCAGTGTAAATTTTATAGTTCTATATCATGGTACACGCTGTCAGCCATCGGTGGCTGACACTAGACACTGACATTAGACCATTAGTCCTGTAATGAATTAAAATTAAGTAAATTTTAAATAAATTTTATGTAATTCCATAAAACAGTGTAAATTTTATAGTTCTATATCATGTTACACGCTGTCAGCTAGCGGTGATCGACTGGTGGAGCAAATTGGTTGCGCCACCAGTGACCTCGTGTAATAACGCCCTTACTGTAGCGGTGTGAGTGGCTGTGGAGGTCACACCGTGGTGGCAGCGTGTTTGGGTCTTGTATGAAAGGAAATCTGTTTGGGCGGAGGTGTGAAAGAAGAGTGTTTGGTTTCTAATGATAAGCCTCGAGTGACTAGAGACGCCAAACGCAGGGTGTACGTGAGCGACTGACTTTTCCGACTGGACCTGAGATTGAGAGTGTGAGAGAGAAGAATGAAACTGTATAAAGGAAACGAGTGCAAGAGCCAAGGGGTCAGAAGTGTGAGAGTTGAGAGAGGTTGCGAGAATTGAGAGCAAGTAAGTTTTGAGAGCTGTGAAATATTAATAAAGAGAAAACAGTCGAAGTGCCAGAGTCGAATTATTTCATCCGATACTCCACACGTAGGAGTTTCCTATAAATATTTCCACCGTCAGTTAGGAACTAAAAAAGAGCACAGATGAAGCACAGTTACCTTCAGTTACGTTCTCAACGTATCGCAGGCATCCTTTTTCGAAAAAATGGGTCACAACTAATTGTCAGAAGCCCGGATCGTTCCAATATCCTTTGACAGACTCCCACGCATCCTCTCCCTTCGAGCAATCTTGTTCAAGAAGGGAACTCAACAGATCCCGTCGACGGCTTATGGAAATCGTAACGCGGCTCGCTTCTCCTTTTTCCATTCTAGTCGCGTACCTGCGCTGAATCACTCGTCTGAATCACGACGAAGTTGTAAATAAGCTCGACAGAGTTCTTTAATTAAAACACAGACTTTAATTGTCTCTTCATACATCCCCGGCCGGAGGGAAAATAAAAACCGAAGATATACGGGCTGGTGGATGAGCAAATTGCCAAGAATTTATATAGGCTTACTTGCTTGTGCTGTTCCATGCTGTAAGGCAACACGATCACGTTCTGAACAGATTTCCGATTGTGCGCAAGACTCGTATACTGTCGTAAATTTTAACTGGAACTTGGGGTAGCATCCCACCAAAATAGAAATTTCCTCGAGAAATTTTTAAATTAAAAACTGTACTTGGAAAACAGATATTTTCTATTTTTCACTGTTTTATATTTCACCAAATTTCTTCACAAATGATTTCTCAACATAATTGAAATTTCCTCGAGAAATTTTTAGATTAAAAAACACTGTACCTGGAGAACAGGTATTTTCTATTTTTCACTGTTTTATATTTCACCAAATTTCTTCACAAATGATTTCTCAACATAATTGAAATTTCCTCGAGAAATTTTTCGATTAAAAAACACTGTACCTGGAGAACAGATATTTTCTATTTTTCACTGTTTTATATTTCACCAAAATTTCTTCACAAATGATTTCTCTACATAATTGTGAGACTGATACCTTAAGAAAAGAAAAAGAAAAATCCGTTGGGAGTGTCGCGAGAAAAGATTCCAAAATCTCGCGTTATTTTTCCAACGTGTTACCCGGAGAGTTACCTTCGTGACATAACCGTCCTTGTAGCGATTCGGCGAGGCTATGAGCGCCCGGGGCGCTTAATCGTTCGATTCGACGTCGACGGAAAACAGCGGGGACGGGAATCGCGACAGCTCGAGCCGTTATTGTCATGAAAAATCCAGCGGGGGAATACAATTGCGACGGGAAAAAGTGTTTCAGAGAATACACAAAGAAATACGTGCGGCGCATATCGAGGTGGGCACCGGGACCAGAACGAGAACCAAAAGGGAACCTAAAAGGGGGTCGGGGTGGAGTGGGAGCAACACGCTCGCATAAAAATAACATCGCCTCGGCCGGAATTTTCCTAAATTTTTAACGGTAATCGTTACGTGGCACCGACCCCATACCCAAGTCACGCAGCAGCCGGTCACCAACACGATGCAACTGCACCTCTGCAGTCCTACACGTGCACCCTGAACATGTCCGTTCGTCCGTCTGTCTGCGCATCCTTCTGGCTGGTGATGAGAGCTGGGATGCGCCTTGGGAATCCGATAAACTCGAATCCCCAGAATATTTTCTTGCGCCGAATGCCGATGGACTTACGGATTAAACACTCCTCGGAATTCTTCGACAGTTTCCGGTTTACGAGGATGGCTCTGGCATGTTTCTTTCAGGGTGACGTGATAGCTCTTCGTGGCCTAGGATGCTGGACTGAATTTTGACTGGGTTTCCACATCACTTTCGATTGAATATTAACGCCCTGACTGGGTTACCTCCCCGAGGTGGACTTTTAGAAAATATAGTTGGTAAAGATAGAACGCAATCTTTTTGTTCGAACAAGTATGGATTTTCTTAAATTATTGTTTATTTAGTTTATTTGATAAGATTTCTGAATCTGAAGCGAGGTTTAGGTTAGGTTAGGTTAAATTATAATGAACACCTTGAAATGTGTTCTGAAGGTCATCAAAATCGATGAGGAAGCCTCTAATGTAAATAATTACCAAATAAATGTCATGAGTTAATATCTCAATACAATATTTGATAGCTGAATGATCATGAAAAATATTAAAAAACTTTTGATTTGTTAATTACTATCAGTGGCTGGACCACCAGACAGCGGATTTTATGCATTTGTGACAAGAACGAGTGTCATTAAAAACAGCAAAAATATTGTTATATGATTTACAATCTTAAAATAAATTTTTAGTTCACTCGAGTTAGTTGTAATTCGGGATAACCTTGTTCCTGGTTGAAACAGAATTTCATTTTAAATAACAGCTAGGTACTGGAGTGTGTTCCACGTCGTTTGAAAAGAGAAGACCGCGAGTCGAAACAAGACGGAAGAAAACACGTTGCGAGAAACTCTCTGCGATAGCCCGCGGTCGTTTTCGGAACAGATTCGTTCGATATCCGAGGAAATTCCTGCGACATTTACTCGATCCGGAAGACGGCACAGGTTCGCAACGGTTGTTTCGGGGGTTGCAAGGAAGACGACAACCTCTGGCGATTCTCGATCACAAAGTTTTCCATTCGTTCGCGTTTCGGCACGGTGCCTTTAGGACAACGGGATGCACGGTGGAAAACCACGAATTACATCGGATAATCCACCGTTCCTTCGCGGGTACCTAGGTCGTGTACACCTCGGGCAATGTCCTGGAAATCTGCGAAAATATTTTCAAACCGTACCCTTACCACGGATCTTCCCGCCAGCGAAGAACCCTCTTCGGATTTCCTAGTGCACAGTATTCGTTTCGAAACTCTGAAAACTTCGAAGAGGAACTGATAGTTATTTCAAGTAACTATCTTTTTAATTTTATTTTCTACTATGTATACATAAACCAGAAATCAGTACTCCGATTTTGATGAAATTTTAATATATTATGCAGTAACACATTCTGAACAATTTTTTCCTTTTCCAATATAAGGGGGTCGCTTTTAGTTTTCAAGATATTTGCAAAAAACTATTGCTAATACTGTATTGAATTTTTCGTATTCCTGCATGCTCCGCGGCAATGAAAACCTGTTCCTGTTTTGTTTGTAAACACGTTGTGAAGATGACAAGCGACAATACCACACACACCCACTCAGTGTTTCTAAAAAGAAGGTTACGTTGCAGGAATACGAAAAATTCAATACATATTCGCGATAGTTTTTTGCAAATATCTCAAAAACTAAAAACGGCCCCCTATATTGCAAGAAGGAAAAGTTGTTGAGAATGCGTTGCTGCATAACATATTAAAATCTCATCAAAATCGGAGTACGCAGACCCTTTCTATATAATTACCAAAGAAACAACAGCTAGTCCTACGTGTACACTTCCTATCTTTACTAAAAATCTCTAAAACCTAAACTCCTCTCGGTTTCCGTTACCTTGGCTCGTCACACAGCATCGCCAAAAATTGCGTGCTAGTAGATGTGTGGAAAATAAAAAACAGTGAACGGAAACGCAACGGTGCTTCAGAATCGACTTCGTCGACCAAGAAAGTTTCCAGTCGACGACGCCGAATGGAAAACGCGCGGACACGCTCGGTTCTGCTCGAGGATGAGAATCAAACCGCTCGGACGACGCGGCTTGTCTCGGAATGGCCTTCTGCACAATGGCCGAGAGCCGCGGATCCGGTGGACCGAGAAAATATATTGCTAATAGGGTTTGCAACACGGCCCGTTAGCCGGGAGTAATGCTTTACCGCGGCGGCACACGTTAAGCTCGTTTAACGAACTCCACTTTCCCGCTTCCACTTCCACTTTCGTCCAGCTCCACGGTCTCGCTCTTTCGGCCGTGTTCCGGACTTTCCAGGACACCGATCAGATTTATCGACTTCCAGACTGTATCACGCACTCGTTATTGGACTCCGCCGTTACTTTCGGAGATTTAGTTCCCTCTCGAGCCATTCCTGCCTCGTTTCTTTTTCTTTTAACGAACGCCGCGCTGCCCTCTTACCCGTATCCATTACCGACGCGTTTAATCGCAAAGATAAAGGATCGGGAACGGTCTACCCGAACTGAAGAGGTTTCCGCGAGCATTCTTCGCTTAACCAGTGCACTACACTCTCTCTATAGTCAGTCCATCCGAATGTCTCGCTCAGTTGCGAATTTATACTTCATTTTAATTTTAAAGTTGTTTCAAGGATTATTATAATTGCATGTGTAATTTGTTGGAAATCAATTCTATACTTCGTTTTAATTTTGAATGATGCTTCAAGGTGATCTATAAACTCCTGCATCAATTTTTTAAACACCCTATATTCGAAAATAAATCGAGAAAAGTGGAATCAGAAAATATGTAATCAATTACATGTGCAATTTGTTGAAAATCAATTCTATACTTCTATCTATGAACTCCTACATCAAATACCCTATATTCGAAAATAAATCTAGAAAAGTGGAATCAGAATGTATATGATCAGACTCGACCGTCCATCGCCTTCTGGCATAAATAAATTCGATCAATCACATTAATGTGCATAGCGGCGACTGAGAAAGCAGCCACGGGCGGTCAGAATTAAATCGTATGATTAATAAAACATGATCGAATATATTTAACAGTTACCATGTTAATGGTAACGGTAATTTATGTACAAACTAAATAACAGAACCTCGATGAAAAGTCAAGCAAAAGCGACACGAAAACATATTAACGAATAAAATGAGAGAGCGAAGTTGACCGAAAGCAATTATTTATTCATTTCCTTAATTTTGCCGTGAGTGCATAAAATCTTCAGTCTATAAACGCGTCTGTCCATAAAAATTATAAAATCATCATTACGAATATAAATCATTATAAAAATCGTCAGTGTATAATACAGTCTATAAACAGTCTATAAAAATTATAAAATCATCATTACGAATATAAATCATTATAAAAATCATCAGTGTACAATACAGTCTATAAAAATTATAAAATCATCATTACGAATATAAATCATTATAAAAATCGTCAGTGTATAATACAGTCTATAAAAATGGATTCTTTTTTATTTGTTTCAAGCATTTGCTACCGGAGTAAACTCTAATCTCTCCTCTTGCAACAGAGCTTCCAGAAGCCTGGCCAGGGCCCATTGAGACCGTAGAGAATAGTACACAGGGAAGCTACCTGCAGTTACAGTCTCGTCACGTTCGACGAGTTCCCGGAGTTCTTCGTGATGGTAACGCGGATAGCAGTGGTCCGTTGCTTGTTTCGCTATCCGAGAACTGAGGACGTTGTCGTCGTCCGTGGCTTGTCGCCTTACGTGCGAACGCGTCACGCGCGATCTACGACACCAACAACGTTGCTTCTTCTGCGCAGTCCTGAACGCGAACGCCGTTATGCACGATCCGTCTTGCATTTGTGTACCCGTGCGTGCTTCCCTGCTGGTTCCGTGGAACCCGACGCTATACAGTTTCCACACGTTTTACGGAGCTACGTCTCGCATACTGGGTGTTCGCCGAGTCACTGGACACAGTACTAACTTCGAGCAATGAAACAGGAAACTGCTTAGCTGTGTTTTGCGGAGGGTACTTTTGAATGTTGCACGACATCGGAGAATGTGCGAGAGAGGAGGAAAGGAGTTGGGTCCGCTAGAGGACTCGTCGATAAGACTATCTAGCGGGCCCAATTGGGTACCTTCTTTTTAAGAGTGAAACACTTTGTTTTTTTTCGATATGACTACTGCCAGTTCATTTTGCGAGGAAGCAATATTTTTTTATGCTCTTTGTGTTGAAATATTCTCTGAATTATTGCGCACCAGTCGATATATATAGAGACCCTTTTTGTGTGTGTGCAAATTGTCCCTCGTAAAATAATTAATTAGTTATCGATCGTAATTTATCTTTAGGATATTTTGAATTTTTATTTTCTAGGACGAAACACCTCCTTTCTTTTCCTCATATTAAACATTTTTAATAGCTAACGTGGTTCTTGTGGTTATTCCTACCAAATAGCTATTTGTTGTGTAGAAAAATGTACCTCGTAACTTTAGAAACAAAAATAGTGTACATTTTTATAAAAGAAATTTTTTTCTGTACATTATTCCCAAAAAAGGGCTCTGCATACTACCCCGCAATAATACAGAGAATATTTCAACACAAAAAGCATTTGGAACTCATTCGTTTTAGTTTACACACACTTTAGTACATTAAAAATAGTATTAGGGTCAGCGTAAAAGTTCTTGCTCATTGAAATACGCAGAGATGACGTGTAATTTCATTTGAAAAAGTAATAATTAGCTCCGTAGAAAGATACGAACGAAGAGGACCTTCGTGTGCTATTTCGCTGTGTAGTACAGAGTCAGTGAGACATTTTCAGGTTTCATTTTTCCCCGTACGCTTATGGTCGAGCATCCAGTGTGCACTCGGCTCTCGCAGCTATCTCTTCCTCGCCACGACCGGATACACCGTTTGCGGGATATTCTGCGACGCTATCGGACCAAGACGTGCCCGACCGCTTGTCGTCCTCCTTTCCCGCTCATGTACTCCAGACTACCTATAGATTCAAGCCTGTCGTCTGTTGCTCCCGCAAGACCGCATTTGTCCGACAACATCGCTAACAATTACCCGTGATTTCGATTCTCCCCGTACGAGTTTTTCAACGGAGCCAAACACAACGATCTTATATACCAAAGGGTACTCCGGTTCCTGCAAACAACTTTATCAGAGTAGAACAGATACGCTGGCTGCGAGAAAGGATGCAGAGATCATGTTACTATCTATCGGGCTCTGATATACTACGTACCAGTTTTACGTCATCTGCTTATTGTCACATGGTAGCTTAGATTTTGGATGTATGTACTTGTGGAGTATGTGAAGACGAATCGAATGGGTACCAGGATCGTATCATTTTGATAATTTAATCTCGAGATAATTGTGTATTTGAAAGATAATCTTTTTCTTCTTGGCAGTAAATAATCCGAATGGTATTTTAGCGGATGTGGTGCGTGGGAAAGAGGATCTTTCTGGACGCGGAAATTTCATCTTTCGCAAGTACAGACTCTGGGCGGTCGGGTCGAAGGTTCCGTCGTTACATTAAATAATCGGAGAGGAAGCAGCTATTCTACAATTCAGCTAATTTTCCAGGGTGGTTCCACCACCAAGTAATGCGAAGAGCGGTCCGGTGGTGGGGGTAGCATGCCAGCTGGAGGAGAAGGTCCTCCAAAAGGCCCTGTGCAGTGGGGGTTTAGTCGGTATAACGGTAGACTGGCCTCGCCAATGACAATCCCCCCAATTCAATCCAAGAGGGGAGCTGAATCCGACACTACCCTCCCCAATCGTCACCGTAGGGGAGAGTGACATAACAGAATAAGTGACCATAACAGAATTCCCCACCGCCCTTAAACAAAAAAAAAAGAAAAAAGGGTTTTGTTTCCTTTTTCTTAAGGGGGGACTTGACCCCCTGGCTCCCCAACTGGATGCGCCACAGCACGTGATATCCTAAAGTATGATCATAATACTCGTTTAATTCATTCGACAAGTGCATACAAGGAAAAATATAGGTTCGCATCTGACAATTTCACCACGATCTTGAAATCGTAATAAAATAAAGTAGAAACTGGCTTTTCGATCCCGAAGGGCATCGAAGGGCTGGCATCTGGTCGACTTTGAAAATCAGGGTCTCGGATATCCCGGTTGAAAATTGAACGTTCGACGGGGAACAATAGTAGAGTCGGGAAAGGATCGTCTCCGTAAGAGAGAGAGAGAGGGAGAGCGATTCTCGATTGTCACAGAAGAACAATGCGGGGGACGACGGGTTGAACATCGGATCTGTCTGCGTCGGTGGTGGGGCGTGTGGGTGGAGGATAAACGCGCTATAAAAGGTCGTGAATGCCGGCATTAGCGGCGCTAAACCGGCGTCTTGGGCTCGGCCCTGGCTATAATCTCGGCCAAGATTACGACGTCCGTCTGTTGTACAGACTCCGGGGGATCGAGCTGCGAGTCGTTTCACATCGGATATCCACCGAGGAGAAGGGGTTGCTGCTGGTGGTTGTTCTTCAGGGGTCGGTTTCGCCGCTTCCGTTTTGCCAAGGCTAGGCACCGAACGGGCGAATCGTTCTCCGGAGAAAGGACGCGGAACGAGAATCTCTCGAGGAATCGTATCACCTCTCTCTCACTCTCCGAATGTCTCTCTCTCTTTCTAGTTTCACGAATCGATCCCTCGAACGAACGGTTCGCTCTACGATTTTATAGCCAGCGACGTTCGGAACTGAACGAACGCGATCAGGATCTCTCTTCTATTCGAAACGTAACTGACGCGAGTTCATGAACAGAGGAGGATGTGGGGAGGGGAATGGAAACGACCACGTAGCGAAAACAACTCCGAGAAGCTTGATAGCTCGATGCGCATTAGTGACGTGGATGATCTCGTCTCGTTGCTACTCTGTCTTCAATCGCATCACTTGTTTAGTGATTTTCGGGAACGGACACTGGATATCGTGCACTATAACGGGATTTAAACCCACCATTTCACTTTAAACCCTCGACTTTAAACCCTTGTCTGACGATTTAATTCCGACGCTTTCTGTGTCGCTGTGACCGTGTTTGTTCGTCGTTCTTTCAGTGGTAAATGCGCAGAATCGCCAGATCAGGCGAATTGACTCGAATCCAGTGGAAAATATGGAAAGGTATTAGGCCTTTAGTATTACCTTTTACTATCAACCCTAATAAAGTTGTCCACCCTCAGAGGGTGGCGGTAGGGGGTTGAGTTTGGTATCGTTGGATGTCCCCCTTCGCGACGAACAACTTCGAGATATTTCAATGACTTCAAATAAAATGACCGCCCTGTATATAGTCACAACTATGTTAATAATATTCGATAATGAAAAGTTTAATAATAATGCTCCTCTAAGTTTAAATTTCGCAAGTTTAAGCTCATTTCGTCAATTCGCGTGCAAATTGTACAGCATTCGCGATGCGTATATGGGGGTTAATGCCAATGGAAATGGAAATTTGAGCAAACATCGAGCCATCAACGAGAACAAGTACAATGTGTACGGTCGCTGCTGGTGTAGAACGGAGGTTGAACGCATTATTGAAATAAAGCCGAGCAAATCAGTCGCTCGCAGTGTAATCGTGGCTCGGAGCGATACATTCTGCAGCAAACAGGCTATTCCGGAGCGTCTGGGTCCCTCGACACTATCCTATCGCGATATCGACTACGCGATTGCCGAGGAAACTGAAAAGAAATCGGATACAGGCTCGATAAGAGATGCAGCTAGCAGAGAAATCGCTGGCGCCTGTGTTAAGCTGTTACCTGGACTCTGACACTTCCTAACGATGTAGAAATTGCTAAAGATAAATTAGGATGAATATAATCAAAGATAGTCTGATCAAATACTTTTTTGAAATATTTCAAAACGAAGGGAAAAATTTTTTCATTCTAACATCTAACTCACCAATAGTGTACAAAAATTTTGTCAGAATAGAAAACCTCAATTTTGTCCATGAAAACTGGGATTGTGGGCTAATGCCTAATTTTAAAATATTGCAAAATGACGGGAAAACTTTTTCATTCCAACATCCAACTCACCAATTGTGTACAAAAATTTTGTCAGAATAGAAAACCTCAATTTTACCAGTGAAAACTGGGATTGCGGGTTAATGCTTAATTTTGATGATGGGAAAATTATTTCATTCTAACATCTAACTCACCAATAGTGTACAAAAATTTTGTCAGAATAGAAAACCTCAATTTTGTCCATGAAAACTGGGATTGTGGGCTAATGCCTAATTTTAAAATATTGCAAAATGACGGGAAAACTTTTTCATTCCAACATCCAACTCACCAATTGTGTACAAAAATTTTGTCAGAATAGAAAACCTCAATTTTACCAGTGAAACCTGGGATTGCGGGTTAATGCTTAATTTTGATGATGGGAAAATTATTTCATTCTAACATCTAACTGACCAATTGTGTACAAAAAATTTGTTAGAATAGAAAACCTCAATTTTGTCCATGAAAACTAGGATTGCGGGCTAATGCGTAGTGGCGCCGGCACGGGGGCAAAGAAACACGGCGAAGCCGTTGCAGGTGCGCGTTTCCAGTCGAGTTTGCGGCGACAATGGCCGCGAGGAAAACCAAGGCGGAAGAGGGGGAGAGGGGCAATTTCCATCCGGCATTCGTTGAAGCACGCGACTCGACGACAGGATGAAACTCGGCCTGTTTGCGGTTACCGAGAGGGAGTGCGAGAGCTGTATCGCAAACCAATCCGGTTGATGAAAGAGTGGAACTGGCAAAAGAAGAAGTAGACGAAGAAAACGAGAATGAGGGGCGTAGAAGAAGGGGAGAGAAAAAAGAGGGATAGAAAAGGGGGAGAGGAAGCGGAAGCTTCAGAGTCGAGTGGAAGCTATTTTCCCTGCACCCGTCTCCACGATCCCGCTGTTATTCCGTTCCCGAGCGATCACGACCCTTTTTCTCTATCCTCTCCGCGACTCGATCCGACGTCTCTCGGACGTATTACGTTTTACTAGCTCGCGTTTTGCTAACCGTTTTCTCTTTCTGTTCGCAGTGCCACCAGCCAAGCCGATAATCTACGACGCCAAGAGGAGAGACATGAGCAAACTGTTCGAGGCCTATCCCGAAGGAGCTGACCTGTTCCTGGTCTGCGAGGTGCACGGAGGTCAGTGACCTATGGATTTCCTAGGTTTAGAAACATTTGTCTCCTTCTCACTGGCGCCAGTTTGTCTTCTGAAAAATTTTTCGCGGTGCTCGGACTGACATTTGACCAGCCTAGCCAAAAGTCAATTCCCTAGAACTACCCCCAGATAAAAAATAACAGGGTGAGCCAGGTAGCTGTTAAAAATGTGTTTTACCTTTTATATTTTTTACCGAAATACATTTAAACTCGATGTGTTCTGTCATACTGTACAGTTCAATGTGGTATTCTTTTTTATAGTAGTGAGAATATACCGTATGTGCTTCCTAAAGAATATTAATTTACGGACCACCTCGGACAAGCTTTATTTTAAGTAAATTTGTATTAACTAATCTTGAAATATCTGTTTTTTTCTATTTTGAGTAAAGTTTGGGTATTATTATTGTATATTTATTACGTGATAATTAATTTTTATGCTTTTTTCATTAGTTTTGTATATACCTACATTAAAGTATATGATACAGCATATATGTTTTCTTTTTTTATTAATGTAAGCATAATTTAATAAAACATAATAAATCTAATAAATTTTAAGCAATAAAAAATTTTGGCCAGCTAAATCGACCAAATACCAGTCTGTGCGATAGTCGGAAGGATAACTTAGATAGCCAAGTATTTAGGTGCAGTGTTACATGTACTTAAAACTTCATTTACGTTCCATTGGAACATGGCTTCATTTAATTTGAAAGATTGAGAATTTCATGCAACTCGGAAAGGAAGCACCTGATTCGATCTAATGTTTCCCTAACAATAAGACACCACTGGAAACGTTATTTTACCCCATACCTGTTAATTACCTCCCAAGCCACAGACTCGTTGCAACTGCCAACTAGAAGAGTTAATTAGTTAGGAGGAAACGTAGAGAGGCAACCGTCTACGATACCGATCGCGAAAGTAATGAATGGCCTAGAGAAAATAGTGTGGTCGACCAGCCAACCGAATTATCATAAGTAGCGGCGCTTATAAGTGCACCGTACCTGTACTCATCCGTCACACTCGATCAAAATTGTGAATGGGGTCTCTTGGAAAGGAAAACACGCTTGCCGAAAGCACGCGATGGAGGAACGCCTCGAGCGTGGAGAAATTAAGGGGTTGCAGTATACTGTGCATTCAATTTAAAAAAAAACAAAATCCAAAAACACAGCTTAAACATAAGGTAAAAATATAAAACAATACGAATGACAGGGAAGTTATTATACTATTATAGAAAAATTATACAATTATTAAATAACAATACTTATACATTGCACTTATGGGAATAAAATTTTAATCGTAACCTAAAGAGAAAATAGTATTTTATAATTATATCTGTCAATAACAGATATTTTTCTAAAAGTTCATTAACACATTGCCTTTGTATTGGATTATTATTAAAAGACAAATAATAATTTGTGAGAGATGAGACATATAGACGTAGGCATGGACTATAGCCCACAATATAGACATAAACACTGAAACAAAATTTCAATCGACTAAAAATTATCGACTAAATAGTAATTAGTTAAAAGTCGATGGTGCCCATCACTAAAGCAGACGTGCTCGTTAGATAGAACGCCAAACGTCGCCCGTTTATTTATTCACTACGCTTCGTTTTCCATCATCGAATATTCTTGCGAGGAGGGGGTTAGTGGGACAGGAGGGTGGGAGTTGTGCTCGAGTTTCAAAAACTGATGGCACGAAGGGAGAATACGTCGTCGCGTTAGGATAAACGGAAATCGTGCCGTGCGCAGTAATATCTGCCACGATGGTACGGCGCGGCGCGGGCTCGTGACGTCTCTGGCAAGGCAACACAGCAAGCGGTGGAAATCCATGCGCGCAAGCGATCGCGCGTAAATCGCTGGAAAAGAGATTGCGGAGGCGCAAACGTCTTCCGAATCCTGCGTACCGAACGAGAAATCCTATTTCCTTGAACCGCGAGTATTCACTGGCGCGAGGCCAATTCCATTTAGAGACGGCGCGCGTTCGCCTACTCGAAACGAAGTACGCGAACTTGAACGGTAGAGAGGAATTGGGGGGGTATGAGCGATGTGGGTTGGGTGAGAGTGGGTGGTTTGTTGAATGGAGGGGTTGCTTTGCGGGGCGAACAACAGTCTAGGAAATAGTAGAGCCTCGTTTTTACGGGACTCCTCGTCCAGGCGACGGTGTCCAAGCACCCGGGGACCCTTCTGGAGGCCAGCCAATTTTAATCCTCGAAACTGACGTCCTGGCGATGAGGACATCGTCTGATTCTCGATCATCGGCCAACAGGCTCGTCGCAATCTTTGCCTGATAATGCGAACGTCGACGCGAAAATCACTGGTCGATGCACAGTGTACAAGATTTAACAGGCTGTTCGTATTTCAAGATGCGTTACGAGCTTGAATAGTAGAAAATGCATTGTATGCAGTTTTTACAATGTTCGTTGCAGAGTGTATCGGATCGAAAAATTTAGTCGGTCGACTTTTCGAAATTGAAGACTAATGAATTTGTTTTGCTTCGTAAGCGTCTATGGACTTCGAAAATGAAGAAATTAATGAAATTGAATAAATATTTTAGTTACTATGATCATTTAAAGATGAACGTTTTGAAAGTAGCATATTTCACCAGGCAAAATTGCTTGAGTTCTTTGCGATGTCCTTATCGTTTCGTCCTATATTTTCTCTTAGTATTTTCTGTATAATGTAGAGCATCCCTTCCCAATAAGAAATCATATATTTTTTTAGTAATAACTAATAATAATATATTTAAAAAATAATGCTGAATGATACAGACAAATTAAAAAAATGTTCCTTTTTGGTCTTACGAAGAACTCTGAATTATTGTTGCGTGGGTCATCATGTCCTTTTCGTCGTACGGCAAATCGAACACATTTCCTTTATTTTCACCGTTCGCTAGGTCATTGACCTATCAAACGTTGATGACCTCCTAATTCTTCAATTTCAAAGTCTCTTCTCCTTCTCACTTCCAAACCGAGGACCCCCCATAATAATAATAATAGTAATAAATAATTAGAGCTGCGTAACAAAGCGTTAAAAATTGTTGGTCCCCCAGCGAAGTTCCATAAAATTTGTCCTAAAGGATCCAGATCCAAATCAACGTCCGAAGCGTGAAGCCTGAAGCATCTCCCCTGTTCCGCGGAATAATTCGTTTGAAAATAGGCGCGCGTGATTCGGGCGCACGGTTACCCGGCATGCAGCAGTAGAGAGTAGACGAGTGACGAGCATAATTGTGCATTCGCGGGGTCGGGTTTCTCGCGCGAACCCGAGAACTCGTTTATTCGAAAAGCGAATTATACGTCGGGAGGGCTAGAGACGAGTGGGAGCCTGCTAACCGACAAAGACGTGGCACTCTTCAGTCTGTAGAGAGTGGAAACGAGCGAGACCCAGAGAGAGAGAGAGAGAGAGAGAGAGAGAGAGAGAAAGGGAAACGGTGGAAAGGGGAATCGAGGGTGAATGTCACACGCTCTCGACTTTCCGGTTTGCGTCGCGGGGAATTATTTCATTGCCTCTGTGAGAGGCGGAAGCAGAAAAGGTGGAAGCAGGGTACGCGGACCCGGGGATTGCCGTAGGAGGGCAAGGGGAGGGATCTTTATTGCTCACCGGGCTTCCACCTGGTATCATGGATGGCGCAGGTAGGTATATATCAACGGACTCGCGGGCTGGATACGACTCGCTCGTAATAATGTTACGCGACGCTGAAGGAGGCACAATAAGAAACGAATTTTAGTGGCTCTCGACGCGCCGCGCCGAGCCGTGTCTTGCCCGACGCCGTTTCTACGATTCCGGATGATTCTGTGTGCTTCGCGAGCCTCTCCACCCTCCGGTCACCTCCTCTACTCGCTGTCATTTTCATTAGCTGAGCGAGAATCCATACAACCATTCTTTAGAAATAGAAATTTCTTCTTTACAAATAAATATTTAATTCTTGTTTCTCCAAAACGGATAGACTTCTTTAAAAAAAATTTTTCAATATTGCATTGTCGTCCAGTTGTAAACTATGTTTCCAATTTCAAGTCCCTAGCTCATCGGGAAGTTAGTTTAAAATCAATTTCAAAATTTGTCACCGAACAGACAAACAAAAAACTTTCTTCATTTGAACTTGTTCGCTCTACGCTGATTACAATTAGTACCAGAATTATATCATAATCCCAAAAATTATAGAGACGATTTCGTCAGAATTGATTAAATAAGTCTCTTTAATTAAGTGTACAGGAAAGTCTCATAAAATATTGTACTATTTTTTATCCATGCATGAAACAATCCTTCGTCAGAATTCATTAAATAAGTCTCTTTAATTAAGTGTACAGGAAAGTCCCACAAAATATTATACTAATTTTTACTCATGCATCAAACGATCCTTCGTCAGAATTCATTAAATAAGTCTCTTTAATTAAATGTACAGGAAAGTCCCACAAAATATTGTACTATTTTTTATCCATGCATCAAACGATCCTTCGTCAGAATTCATTAAATAAGTCTCTTTACTTAAGTGTACAGGAAAGTCTCATAAAATATTGTACTATTTTTTATCCATGCATGAAACAATCCTTCGTCAGAATTCATTAAATAAGTCTCTTTAATTAAGTGTATAGGAAAGTCCCACAAAATATTGTACTATTCTTTATCCATGCATCAAACCATCCTCTTTCGTAAATTGCTTCACCAAACCATGTTCTGCATCGTTTCTTAAATTTACGCTCTCGCTCCCTGGTTTTATGGGCGGTGGCTCGTCATTCGGGTCGAAAACTATTCGATTTTTTTCAATCGTCGCCAGTATCGTTTTCGAGAATCCGGCCGATTTATTTCACCGCGGTTCCGGCGAACAATAGAAACCGAAAGAGAAACGCGGTGGCAGGATCGCGAGTCGCGTTAAAACAAACATTTTACCACGGGCCACGGGAGCGCTGGAAAATTGCATTCGGGGCGACACTCGAACAATGGAGCAACGGGAAAGGTGACGCGCGGAAAAGACTGAAGACAGTACATTGTGCGGCAACAAAACCCGATTACAATGGACCCCCGTTACCCTCGGACGCGTTCTCCGCTTCTCGATCGCGCATCGGTGGCCAAGGCTCTCGGTTCACAGTGAACGGAGGCTTTGGTTCGGCTAATCGCCGCCGATTAATCGCCATCGATCTTCCATCGAATGAATCGAAATAAACGAGCTTCGAAGAAGATGCTGATCAACAGACTGTTGATTTTAGTTTCCGAGGTGCAGCACTCCTCCTCAGAAGGAGATCGCCGATACGTGAACAGAGAACAAGGGTGGGTTTTCAAATATTTAAAACGAAATCTACTTATGGATTAATTAATCCGATGAATCCCATTATTGCAACAATCGTGCACTATTTATAACAGTATTGATTTTTTCATTGAATCTTTGCAAAATTTTCAAATGCAACTAGAAAGAATTATATGATAATACCTATCGATTGTACCAGTATTATTTTTTTTGTCTTTGTACGTATGTCCCTTTTTCTTTTCTTTTTTATACAAAAATTTTCTTTTTTTTTTATTTATTAGTAGTCTTGTATCTTTCTCTTTTTTTCTTTCCTTTATAAATACTTATGTAAAAAGGGTTTCTGCCCGTCTATAATAAATAATAATAAATATTAAATGTCTCTATTTTGGGGGGGGGGGCTGATATGGAGAAATCCGAGGTGCAGCATTCCTCCCCAGAGGAGGATCGCCAATACTAAATGTTGATTTTATTTATCTTTTATTTTTTCCGAGCGTTTCGTCGTATACACTCCTATATGCAGAAAAGGAGCAGGCAAGAGAGGCAACAGTTTCCGTTAGAATCGCAGCCAAGCAGAAAGAAATTCGTTAGCGAGCGTGTCGGCGGGATAAGCCGTAAATTTAAGAAGTTTGCATCGTCGACGCGAAGTAGGAGAAACGTGGACGCGTTTCCCGCGAGCCGTTAATTGCAGCCAGTTTACGAGCGGCTCGTCGTCCACGTCGAAATCCTAAAAAATTCCGGACGAAGATGGAGGGAAGGAAAACTTCCCCCGAAATGCTTAACTTTCATTAAACGTCCGATATTACTTTGAATAATGGAATCTAGGAAATTAACGGGAAAACTCGGTTTCTGCCTGAACTTTCTTCGATTCAACAAGACATTTTTCTTTTCTCTCTCTCTCTCTCTCTCTTTCTCCCTCACTTTCTCTAACCTCCGGGAGCTTTTTATACCTAGAGATTCTCTTCTCCTCTCGAGGTACCGAGAAAGATTACAAGGCTCTCGCCGGCACCCGATCCCTCGGACCAGCGGAAACTTTGGACTCCTTCGACCGAGAAACCTCGATGAACGCGTCCATGTTACTTCTGCATCGATCCTACGACTGGAGAAGTGAACGCAAGAAGGAGAAGCATTTTCAGTGTAAACTGTGCAAAAACATTGAACCAAGGATTTCTTTGAGAAGTTAGAACAATTAGATCGCTACGTGACGTGAGAAAGTAATTTGAAAAAATAATTGTCACAAAATTTTTATTGGTAATTATTTACATTAGGGGCTTCCTCACCGATTTTGATGATCTCCAAATATCTTATCAAGATCATCATTCTGAACAACTTTTTCCTATACATGTTACCGCCGCTTGATCTTAGTTTTCGAGATATTTGCAAAAAACTATCGCTAATACTGTATTGAATTTTCCGTATTCTAGCACGCTCCGTGGCAACGTAAAACTGCTCAGGCGCGGCGTTTATTTACTTTTATTTCTAAACACATTGTGATCTTTTTAATTTCCCATGCGTGGAAAATTCAATACAGTATTAGCAATAGTTTTTTGCAAATATCTCGAAATCTAAAACCAAGCGACGGTAATATGTATAGGGAAAAGTTGTTCAGAATGATGACCTTGACAACATATTTGAAGTTCATTAAAATCTTTGAGGAAGCCCCTAATGTAAATAATTACCTTTTTATTTTGCATAAAGAGTCTAGCACGAGACTCTTAGAGGAAATATCCACACACGTAACACCTTTGTCAAAAGTCAGAGGGCAGTAAGTGATCAGGTAACTCGAACGCGGTAGCCGAAGAAGTTGGCGCTGGTTCTTCGAGGAATTACGGGCCGCGATTCCTGGCCGACAAGCTTGCGGGAATAATTAACCTGGGAAATTAGGTGTCGGTGTGGGCGGTACATCGGGACTAATAAATTGACGAGCAGACGTCGGGCGGTTTCCATTGCGATCGCTATTGTTGCGGCCGAGTAAGGCCCGTCGGACAGCCGTGATTGACGACTAGCCCGCAGCCTCTGATACACATCCGTAGACACGGGCACGCGGTCTCGATGCACGTCTATTCCGATTGGTTCAACTACGTGGATTGTCCCGGCCGACAATCAACCCGTTTGCCACGCATAAGCGACGGAGAGCACTTCAGCCGATGGACACGCTTCGCAGGAGACGCCTTGTCCATCCCTACCCCTATCCTATACCTTGCGTACCTTGTGCGCCGTTTACCTTGTAGATACCGGCGGCTAGCGGCTGCGAGACGAAGGATCACTGACACAAAGGACTCGCACATCCGTTTACAAAGCGATCACATGGCAAATCAATCTATCGTACCTCTGGTGCCATTTCTTTCGAAATCGTTATTTTCGTTTTCCGAAGAAAAAATTCTTTGATCAACTCTTCAGGGATGATTTTTCAAGAGACCATCGAGTTTTGACACATGGTTTCTTTTTGTACTATTTATCCTTACGTTTTGACCCTGAATTAACTTTGCTTAACCATTCACTGTATGATTTTTTTGGTAATTGTATAGAAACTTTTTCCTTTTCCAATATAGGGGGGTCGCTTTTGGTTTTCGACATATTTGCAAAAGACTATCGCTAATACTGTAGCATGCAGGAATACGAAAAATTCAATACACTATTCGCGATAGTTTTTTGCAAATATCTCAAAAACTATAAGCGAACTCCCTATATCGTAACAGGAAAAAGTTGTTCAAAATGTCGAAATCTATAACATATTAAAATTTCATCAAAATCGGAGTACGCAAACCTTTTCTATATAATTATCATTTTTTTTAATTGAGATGAAAAAATTGAAAGAAGGTCAGTTTTCGTGTATTATATAACCCTCATCCCTCGTGTCAATTTCACACAGTTGTCCCGAAATAAGTTATACCATTCTGTTATTTATAAGTAAATTTGTCCGAGACTTGGTGACTTCTATTTTTTTTAATGCGAAACATATATTTATAACGATTTGTTTTATGGTTCTCTCTTTATTTTTGTTACAGGTAACCCAAGACCCCGTGTAACGTGGTACCTAGAATCCCAAGTCATCGACGCACCGTCCGAGATTCGAGAGACCCAAGGACCAGCAGGTGAGAGCAACGTGGTCACCATAAGCAACGTGACGCTGAAGGGTCTCACGAGGAGTCACTATCACGCGAAATTGTACTGCAAGGCGAACAATACTCATCTGGCGCTGCCGTTGACCACCGCTGTCATTATCGAACTTCACAGTAAGTGGTACTACATATATCGCTGTCCCGGAGGCACTAATTAAATTTACAGGTTTCGGGAAACGGGGATTGAATGGGTCCACGATCAACTTCCAACGAGGCATCCGAATTTGATCGTGGTCCCAGTGACGATAAAAACCTGTTTTTGGGATCAGATATTCCAGCCAATCATATTTCAGTATAACGAAAAATTTGTTCAAATTATTTATCCCTAAAACATTGTTCAAATAATCTCAAACTTGTGCCACATGAAATATGTATAGACTGTACGATATTGCTAGACACTTTATTGATCGCGTTACACAGGCGTCTACTGCATTTGTTTAGTATGTATTAGTTCACCTCTACTGCAGTTGTTTAGAGTTTGTTATCGCAGTCTGACTCTATCGCAGTTGTATAGAATATATTAGTTCGAGTCTACTGCAGTTGTTTATAATGTAGAAGATAGAATCTACTGCGGTTGATTAGAATATATTAGAATATGTCAACACAAAGTTCATCCGCTGTTTCCCTGAAGATAGCTCTAGAAGAAGAGAAACAAACTTTCGGCCAAATCATAATCATTATACATTAAATTTTTTATTAATAGATTTATAGATTTTATTAATAGAAAATTTTATTAATAGATAAAACAGCAAACTTGCGAATTGATTTATCTCAACGTTTCGATCCCTCTATAGATCATTTTCAAGAGAAACGTTTTTGCGTCTGAAAAATAATACATTTATAGTGAAAAGTCAAAAAATATTGCGACATAGTCGAAAACATAAAATTTAATATATATTACATTATCATTAGAGTGTGGATTTCATCGAAATCGAAAGATACGTTGGATGATCACTCAAAGGGTAGTTTGCCACCCCTGAAAACTAAATGTTTTTCAACCCTTAATAACTTAATCTTCCCCAAAGCTTGCCAGTATCATTAGCCAAATTGGCCCGACTAATTAGGAGTTTTCAGGAAGCATTCCGGAGGGTGCTAATCGAATGTCATTGAATTTGGTGTACTCTCAGCTTATTGAAAAGCCGCGTAAAGTCTGCGATCCGTGAAAACGGCGCGAAAAGAGCGGTTAACAGCCAACCCTCGATTAGAAGGTAACTATAGGGGCTGGCAGGTTTGCCAGATCATGGGAACGGTATCACTTAGGCGCGGGGGCACGAGACAATTTCACTTAGGTCGACGATTCGCGGAATCGGCGCATACGAAACGAACTGAACCGTTCCGTAATGCTCGCTCGTTCCAGGACCAACCCGACTTAACCTACAAAACGAGTCGTTTCAACTTCTCGGATTCTTTCTGCCGTCTCTTCCGATCCTCGCAGCATCCTTGTCTACTTTCTCCGGAAGTTGCTACCCCTTCTCGGCAACCCCCAGTCCACTTGCGACGCGTTATACGCAGATAGCGCACGGGAATTAAAATTTCATTGTTTATTTCGCTGGGAAAAAGCAATCTCAGCTTATCGACGTTCGTTGAATTCGCAGGCATTTATATAATTTCCATATGGTTTCACAGATTAGGCTAAAAACTTCACATTGTTTTTTAAACTCTTTTTTTTAATATATAAAGTCTTCTTATAAATAATGTATTGATAAATACAGTTAATGTAGTAATAAATGATGTATTGATGCTATTATTTGCGAAATGGATATTAAAATTGTTAAAATGTTTATTATGTGTTTGTTTTAATTGAACGATCTTGAAATTAATTGTACTCGTGCAGGAAGACTCATTAGTCAACGCAGTACTGATTGTTATTTCTGTAGATATTACAAAAACATTGAGAAGGAACAAATGTTTGGATTTTATATCACAAAAGGTCTCCTGGATAGGAAGATACATGTTCACTGTGCAATTTTTCTGTGACCCATATCAACGAATGACTTTTTCTGAAATTTTTTTTGTTTTACTAAGTTCCCCCGCCGAAAAAAGTACAATTCGAAAAATATTTGACTGTCCTACATCCTGTATTTGTCGAAATATGTCAAAAAACGTATCTCCAACCCTCTCCGGATGGCTCTTTTCATCCTTCCAACCCTTACATTAATATCTAAGTTCTGAGGTACCTACTTTCAATTCGCCTGCAGCATTCTCTGCATACTTTCGTGGACGATTAGCAAAATATTCCAGATCTCCACTTTCCAGAACGATTATGCTGCTAGTTATTAGACTGCGAATTTTATGCATTTATAAATTCGAAGTTTAACGATGAATAAAAAAAAACACCTGTCAAATATCCTTTCAAGAACAATCTCCCGCGCAAAGTTGCTCGAAAATCGGCCGGTGTAACTCGAATATATACGCCAGTAAGTTTCCTGAGCGGACTACAGTGTGCTTGCCACCAACCGCGAAACATATTAAAAGCATAAATACGCCAACAGAGAAGGACGCTCTCTGAAAAATGCCGGTTTTCCTCGTTCCCCTATTCTCGTTCGTTCTCTGCTCACCCCCTAACAACCCCTCGAACACCCACACGCTGCGACACAAAGGGTCCCAAATGAATTTCAAACGCGAATTACGGGAAACGTTTGCAGGCAACAACGGAACAACAACGGAGACCAAAGATCCACCAGTAGAACCTACACACGAATTTATTATTTGAAAATTTCAATCGAAGCTTCGACCTCGTCGTGTGCTGACCACGCTAATATTTTTTAAAATCGTTTCTACGTTATATAATTATTATAGTACCTTTATAATCACCGGCACAATTGTTGAAGAAAATTTTATATACTTGAAGTACGGATTAATAAAATATAGAATTAACGTACTACAGTATTTTATCCATAGAGGGACAAATTTCCAACATCCTAATTTTTCATTATTTTTTTATGGGACTTTGATGACCATGTTCGTGGTATTCTTCTGATAAAAATCATACCAAATATGATATATTTCCGATTATATTTACTTGTGTAATAGACAATTAAAGTTTCGGGCGCAAGGAAGGAGTTTCGCCGCCTCTATTACACAAGTAAATATCATCGGAATCATATCATATTTGGTATTATTTTTATCAGAAAAATGCCACAAATATTGTCATCGAAAAAAGCTATAAAGTTGAAGCACGGATGGTGTATATATGTACATATAAACAAAATTTATAAAAGTAGAGAATCATAAATAACAGAATAATTGCAAAATTACCATCGCCAATGATTTGCAAAAAATAAGGCAGATCGGTCGGTTTTTAAAATTTGGTTATACGTGTGCAGAAATACATTGATAAACTAGCTTTTCCTTACGGCTTTTCCTTACAATTTTTCCCATCCATGCATATTCCGCAGTCTAATGATCAGTGTAAGGAATGGAGGCGTTCCATCCTGATTGGTACGAGAACAGGGACCAATGGAAAGGAGAGTAGCCGAAATGATTTGTTCCCCGCGGCTTCTGTTATCGGTGAACCAGTTACGACGACGAACTTCAGACCTCAGCTCGTCTCGAGAGTGGTTTAAACCCCTCGGTTCTTCCGCGCGTTGGCGGAGGTACTTTCGAGAGTCGTTACCCCGTTCGCGACTCCGTGAACCCGCAAATGTCTCGAGTTTCGTTTCCATTCCCAGAACCGCGCTCCTCCAAGAAACTTTGTTCGAATCGGGCCACGAGGAATCGAGATTCTTTTTTTCCTGGCGACAGATCGATCCGCGGGCTGATACTCGCCAATCTCCATAGTGGATCCAATTAACCATTTCACTTAGGTCGGCATACATCAGTGGAAAGTGCCATCGAACGTCAAAGTCTCAGTTTTGATTTGGGTGAACGAAAGTTTGATATGTAAGGTGCTATAGTGTATGTAAATTTTAAAAAACCAACGAAATTTTAAGAATATTTCGAGTACAATTTTCAATTTGTTCCCATTGGAATTTTTAAATGTTCGAGGACTTAAGTTGAAGGGTGAACCTTGCACTTTTTAATAGTTATGTTTAATCCTAGTGTGGGCAACTGGGTAACCGAGTTAGGTTAGGAGACAGATCTCCTTGTATGTACATTTTTAAAAACCGATGAAATTTTAATAATATTTCGAGTACAATTTTCAATAGGTTCCCTTTGAATTTTTGCATGTTCGAGGACTTAAGTTGAAGAGTAAACTTTTTGATAGGCATGCTTAACCCTTGTGTATAGAACATCCATATTTTACCGGAGAAGCTGTTCAACCAAAAAATAAACTATTAAAAAGCGAAAAATTCGTAGCGGTAGGCTAACCGAGACACAAAGACATTTTCAACGGTGCACGCTTCCGAAACGAAAAAAAATGACCGGTGAAAAAATGAATATTCGGTGAAGCTGGCCAGACAAACGCGCACAAAGGCGCGCGTTTTCACCCATAAACGGTCTCGAATCAAATAAATGACCTGCGAGAAATCGAACATTCGGAAACAATTAGCGTAACATTAAATACTTTCGGTATTAAGCCTGCCGGAAGAACGAGGTCCGGTTTATGTTCGAGCATATTCCTTTGTGGAACTCGCGGCAAGATTAGCAGTTCGTTATGCGATTCGGCGGCACTAATGAAAATGAACCACTCAGCGCGGAACGGAAAAAGCATCGGTACTTTTGCAGCGTCGGCCGTGCAGAGCGGGTTCGGCGAAACGGTATTCCCGCGTTATAACGGGCTTGTTAAATATCGAATATCGAGCCGGAAAGCAGCTGCCAAGAAGCATCCGTCTTTCGAGCACGAATCCGCGCCGCGCACAAATATGCAAATGCAATTCGACGTGGGTGAAGCGAAAGAAACGAATAAAAAAGGTCTGCGTGAAAGCTGCTGCATTTTCGGTCGACGAGCGTTCTCTCGTTAGACATTCAAGCGCATCGATCGGGAATCCCGCAATTATTCGACGTACGCCTGTCGTTTCCAATTAGACAAAGATACGTAGAAAATGGTGGCCTCCTAGAAGTTAGCCCTCCACTTGTTGAATTAAATAATTTCATCAGTTGTGCTGAATTGTGCTATGTTTGTGCTATATTGTGCTCGAATATTAAATATAAAAAATAAGATGACAAATTGATAAAAACAATTTCTTGAGTAGCCCTCACTTTTCATTTTTTTTTTAATTTTCTCAATTGTGCTCGGTTGTGCTGAATTGTGCTATGTTTGTGCTATTTCACGTGGTGCAATTCGATTTCCCCTGGACCTTTATTTTTTTATATAAATTGAAAAATTTACTCAACAATGTGTACAAAAGTGGCGTCACTCAAAAATGTGTAGGTTAGGTTACCTAACCTAACCTAACCTAAACATGTTTGAAATATCATTACAGACGAAGTGACGCCACTTTTGTACGCATTTCTGAGGATATTTTTCAATTTATATATAAAAATAAGGGTCCAGCGGAAAATCGAATTACACCACGCGATAGTGCAGACTTTTACCTTGAGAAATCACCCTTTCAACTTTCCAACGTCTACGTTTTTTTCGATCCAGAGCCACAGAAAAGAGCTACGACAAATGGAGTATGGAGATCGCAAAACTCTTCATTCAGACACGCAAAGGAGATCCCACCTTAAGGAGGTCGCCGGCAACAGCGACAACGTCGGATCGATCCGATAAAAAAACAGTTAATTTTTCGATCGTCTTCAACATTCTTTTTCCGTCTTCCGTGTCCGTGTTTGGCTGGCTTTGTCTCTCGCGAACGGGAACGAGAAAACGTTTCGGTGCTTGTCCAGCGTCTGCGAAACGAACGGACGTATTTCAACGCGAATTAGCCCTGCTCCAGGAGATCTTCGTCTCGTGGAAGTTTACTTTGCGATGGGAAAAGCTGCACACCCCGAAAAAACCACTCGCTCTCCGCTGCTCCCGTTCTAAAAGCACTCTTGGAATTTGTAAAAGTAATCACTCCCCGGTTAAATACCTCGGACCGACCGGATAATGATATTAACACCGACGGAATCGCTGGACGTTTTAACCCGCACAGAGACGGACATACTAATCGCCTGGGGATAATCTTCTGTTCGACGTAACTGCGCTGACGTCCGCGTTTTTGTTCCACTCGTCTCGCGCACGGACCGATCTGTCGGGCAAATGAACATAATTCCTGTTAAACGAAAGAAAAAATTTGATTTTTTATCTTTGTGTTGGAATTCATGACTGTAATCTCACAAATGTATTTCCTAAAAACATCTTCCCTCTTTTTAGGACTTAATGGGCTAGAACAAATTCGACAAAAAATCTCACACATTTATTATTATTATTATTTATTATAGACGGGCAGAAGCCCTTTTTACATAAACATTTACAACAAAAAAAAAAGAGATACAAGACTACTTATCTAATAAGACAGAAGGGACATGCTCACAAAGACAAAGAAAAAAATACAAAAAATACTGGTATTTAGTTGAAAATTCTGGATTTTTTAGTTGAAAATTCTGGTAGATTTATTGATCGCGGAATCGTAAATCTGTGAAACAGGTGATTCGGGTTCTCGTCAGATGGTTGCATCGCTGAGGAAAACGATAGAGGACGCCATCGCCACGGTACATTAGGATGAAAAGTTGCGAGACGATCCGTGTACGACGCTGGTTCCGATGTCGCCAGAACGGCAATGAAATATTTATTCAAATATATTTACGGGGAATTTATACGCGGTGGTGCATAAATAACGCCGCTCTCTATTGGCTCGCAGGAGAGTCTATATCGTGCGATGGAAACACCACTCTCTTCTGCACGGCTCGTTAGACTTTGAAGCTGTTGGACCGAGTGGCCTTCGATTATTCGCGGTGCGCTCATCTAAGCCGGTCCCCAATTAACGAAACATCGGGAAAACGAAGTTCCTTCCGGTACGGCGGAAGTTACGATGTTTCATCGAGACGGCAAGTTTCTAGTGGCCCGTTAGACCTCGTCGTTCAAGAAAAATACCCGGGAAATTCTCGAGCGGTTCGCCACTTAATGCGAACCGTCCCCGGGAATCCTCGTCGATCGTATCGCGAAAACTTCCCCTAACGAAGACGAGTCGCTCGAACGGCACCAAATTTTAAAATTCGCTCTGAAAAGAGTACCCGGCGCCGCCGGAAATTGCTAAGCGATCCCCGTTCGACTGTTTTTATTTGCAGCGATGAATTATAAATTTTCATGCCTCGGAGAGATCAACAGGGTTGCTTACAGTTGGTGACACTGTAGGCAAAGAAAGATTGGTTATTATATAGAATAGGTCTGCGTACTCCGATTTTGATGAAATTTTAATATGTTATAGATTTCGACGTTTTGAACAACTTTTTCCTTTTTCAATATAGGGGGGTCGCTTTTAGTTTTCGAGATATTTGCAAAATACTATCGCTAATACTGTATTGAATTTTTCGTATTTCTGCATGCTCCGCGGCAACGTAAACCTGTTTATATTTCTCATTCATCATCTTATTTATCTTTATACTCTCATCTCTACAGCATCAAAATGTAAACAAACGCCGCACCGGGACAGGCTCACATTGTCGCGGAGCGTGCAGGAATACGAAAAATTCAATACACTATTCGCGATAGTTTCTTGCAAATATTTCAAAAACTAAAAGCGACCCCCCTATATTGGAAAAGGAAAAAGTTGTTCAGAATGAGTTGCTGCATAACATATTAAAATTTCATCAAAATCGGAATACCTTTTGTATATAATTACTGATAAATTGCAAGAACTATCTATGTATAAACGTATCCACGAGATGTAACCCCGCAATAAGATCGGCAAAATCAAAAAATAGCAATCTCCCAAATAAATAAAAAACTGTAACGCGTTTCTAAAATTTCTTTCTCGTGGCAGTGTGGTTATGCTAACCGCCCGATCGATAACCAATGACGCTAATTATCCGCGAACAAGGGAATCCTGTGATCCGAGAACACTGTACCGAATTCACGGCCGCTGAATTTTGTTGCAGAAAATCTGGCCAGCACGTAACCCGTTCGAAACGAATTTTATTCGGCTATTTTTTCCCCTTCGTTTTGCGTTGCCATGTCGAACAAAAACGAGCAAAGCACTTCAGACAAGAGCGGACGCGTATCGAGCGTGTTCCCGTGACCATTTTTTCGATTTCGATCGAGCAGAGAGAGAAAGGGGGAGAGAAAAAACGGAATATTTAACGGACGAGTCCGCCGGCAGCTCCGGCTACGAAAATGGCAATATCATCGGCGATGGTTACATCCGTCCGGACGGAATTGAAACATTTTTCAAGCCATTAGAACGGAAACGACCGGTCTCGTTCGTACGACGACGCGTTACAACGTTGTCCGGAAACATTAGGACGTCTATCGTGCGTTTTAGACGGGAATCTGGCGTTTAATCGATATCGCGTTACATTTTGAACAGTACTCAGAATCAACAGCTCGATGGATAGATCGTTGAGGCTGTCTTGTTGCATCTGAAATTTTCGATTTTAAAATACAAATCTTATAAATCAGTTCGATAAAAAAAATGCTAGATTTTATTATAATCCATTCTGGATTTCTATCGAACCAAATTTGTACAATGTTATGACCTTCGCGTGATCTTGAACGCAAAAAATTCATAAACACTAAACAATTGGTGTAAACAATGGAAGAACTCTGATAGAAGGATTAACGGATGAAATTTTATTTCTCATTATTAGATGAATTCTTATTATGCAACATAAAAAATTTTCTACCTGGATTGCATCAAATTGGAGCGAAATAGAAATTCATTTTCTTTCTAAATATGTTTAGTGGGTGGAAAATAATATAACCTTATTCTTAAATTCTTCTGATGTGTACACTATTTGAAATTACACCTACTAATTTTTGTAATAATTGCATAAAATCCGTTGTTCACTCATTATTATTCGTAGACCACACTTATTAACTTCAGAGCTACCCAGTTACAACATAAAAATTCTTATCTCGCCAAGCGTCCGCGGCTTCCACACTCGCCGATCGATTCAGCTCGTGGATTTCCGGTTCGCATTCCGCGTGCTCGGTGATTCGATTAAAAACTCTAAAAACCCCCGATCGTGCGAGCGCCGCGTCCGATGCTGGAAATTAATATTAATAATTTCATAGGAGCGTAGCCACGGGGTTCATCGGTGCCCGAGGCTCGTTCCGTCAACGACGAACTTTCTCGCCGGACACAAACAAGTTTAAATGAAATTGCCGTCCACGTCCCGCCGCGGAAAACCGTCCAGCCGTCGACGGATACAGGAAGAAGAAACTGAAGGTGGCAGCGGCGCCGATGCAAAAGAGCCGCTCGGGAAATGCAAGCTCTCTGAAAAACAGTTTTTAAAGGAGCCGGGAAATCCTCGTGCAAAAACCGATTTGATAAAACGCCATGCTTTTTTCAATTAGCCACCGACGCCGCCGACGCTGCTACACCGATCCAAAGTTTTTACTAGTTAACTGTTAGCAAAAACGGAGCAGATGTAACTTCTCGATCTGTCCTCGTAATTACTAGCATGAGGATTTTATTAATATATCTACCGTAAACGGTATATATCTTTGAAGGATTTTTCAGGGACGGGCAGGTTGATTAACGCTTTTTACCACGCTTATATGGGGGATTATAAAATAATCGGGTGTCAGAAGTGGGATATAACTAGATAATTTTATTGTATGATAAATAACTAACACGATATTACAAATACATTAACTACTCTTTTTATAATGATTTTAACTCTTCTAATTCTTTATCCTACATACATTAGCATGCCGAGTTGTCGTTGTCGTTGTACAGAGACTTGAAATTTTCAACATAGCAAAAATTTTTTTTTTAAAAAGAACTGTGAGTTTTAGATTTAAACAGTATTTTTAAATATTCGCCTTCGTAGTACGTCAGCGCGTTCAGCGATCCCCACTCCACTACCCGTTCCCACTCCCACTCCGACTCCGCTCCACTGGCCTACTTCGCACCGAAGGAGCTCAGTTTACTTACTGGGTTGGTTTGGATTATTGTTCTGCTCGGTAAGCGGGCCTCACTAAATACGCTCGGTGGTAAAGATTACAAAGTAAGAATACATAAAAAACTTTTTAAAAACTGCGCTTATATTAGAATGCACAAATACTCAATAAATCTCAATCAAGTTACTCAATAAATCTACTTAAAAGCCGCGTTCGACTTCGTTCAAGTAAAAACTCGCGAAGCCTCTGAAGTCTGCGGCAAACGCAGCGAGTGGTGCTGAAAGAAAAGCCTGAAAATTACATTCCGGCAATCATCGACGCGATTCCACGCACAGTACTCGGAAGGGATCGCGTTGCAAAAATGCCGGCATGGCAGTTCGAACGTGGAAGAAGACAGTCTCGCCGTCACGATCGAACGAGAGGTCTTGGTTTCATTTCCGGTGAGACGCGCGAAATGAGGAAACTTTTTGTTTGGACAGGGAAGCAGGCCGCTCCGCTGTCTCGAAACACGCGAAACTGTCGGGATCGGTAAGCGCATCAAAATTGTGAACACACACAAGGGGAGAACAAAAAAGTTCGCAGCGGAACGTAGTCTGTTTCTGACACAGATTTCAAACCCGGGCTAGAGCGACGCGACTCCCTCCCCTCCCTCTCTTTCTCTTTCGATTCTCTCTTCATCCCCTGTTGCCCCACTCTTCATCCCAACGGTCCGCATAACCCGAAGTTTCTCCTTCCGTTTCGCACGGTTTTTGTTCACCGCGTCGCTAAACGAAAATTTTGCACGTGAAATTGCCTCGCGCGCTTCACGTAGCAAAAACAGAATTTCATGTTTCGCAGATTATGGGATAATAGTGTTTACGGGTGGAGGGGGGAGGGGAGAGCTATCTCTCCGAATATATGCGGCTGTACTCTCTCTCCCCCTCTCTCTCTTTCTCTCTGTGTCTGCTCGATGCCGAAACGCGGCCAGCATAATTGCATCCGCGGGTGCAACATTGCCCGGCGACGAAACGTTGCTCCTCCGATAAAATTCATCGCGCAAAGCAGAGTTTCGATCTTCCCTGGACCGGGAACCGTCTCGTCGCCGGTTAATCGAGCTCTTCCCTCTGCCATGGCGAAATTAGCAGCTAACGAAAGAGAGGGGTTGCTTCTTTGATAGAAAAAGATTTTTAGATGAATGTTGCATAATGAAAGTTATAAGGATTAAATGAGGCAAAACATTTTTATTTTGCACAGAGAGCCACAGTCTAGTTATTAGAAACTGAGTCATCCAGATGTTTGAAAAGAAGACGATTTTTTTTAAAAATTTAATTGCCTTGGAAATTTAAGGACGTAGAATTTCTTGCCAAAGCGATCCTTTACTACTCTGACGTTCAGAGGAACATGGAAAGCCTTAGAGTACGATTTTTTGGGACTTTTAGAATTATTTTATTTCAGAGAACTTTGAACCGTGAATATTAGAAGTTACAGGGAAGTAGGTCGTCCTGATGTTTCAAAAGAAGACGATTTTTTAAATTTAATTTTCTTTGATGCTCCGAGTACGAAGAACGCCGAGTCAAAGCGATTTTTTCATATTCTGACGGAGGAACATGTGAAGCCTTAGAGAATTCTTTTAATTTAGTCACCTCTTGAACGGTGGAAATTAGAAGTCCTCATGATTAAAGAGAAGTTGATTCTTTTTCTACAGTTTTTAATAATTTTAGTAATTTTGATTAATGTCCAATTGGGTTAGGTTAGAAGTTGATTCTTTTTCTACAAATTTTAAGATCTCTGTACCAATTATTTTTATATAATTGTGATTAATATCCAGTTAGGTTAGGTTAGAAGTTGATTCTTTTTCTACAACTTTTAAGATCTCTGTACCAATTATTTTTATATAATTGTGATAATATCCAGTTTGGTTAGAGTAGAAAAGTTCATTCTTTTTCTACAACTTTTAAAATTTCTGTACCAATTATTTTTATATAATTGTGATAATATCCAGTTAGGTTAGGTTAGAAGTTGATTCTTTTTCTACAACTTTTAAGATCTCGGTACCAATTATTTTTCTATAATTGTGATTAATATCCAGTTAGAGTAGAAGTAGATAAAAACAGGGACCAAACTCCAACCAACCAGAAATCGGTGGCCATATCATTCTTTCCTCTAATATGACCGAATGTTTCCGAGATCTATGAAGTTGGGAAAGCACCGTGAATCCCATAACGAGTCCCTACAGGGTAAAATTGATTTTTTGGCGAAACGTCGGGAAATATCTGGATCGCGGGACGAGTCATGAGAAACGTTAGCGGCCACCGTTCGCAGAAAAGTTTCCGGCCGGGCTCGTTACGCGGAGGCCACGGTACGTTCTGCCTTTAGAAAGATTCTGATCGCTCGGCAACTTCTTCGACTTCAGCCGACGGAGATAAATACAGTCGAAGGTGGGACGGGAGCATGCCTCGCTTCTTGTGCCGCGAAAGATTCCCAAGTTTTCACTGATCCGTGCAAGACCCGAAACTTTCCTCGGACGTAAATTTGCCGCACCAGCCCGAGTCCGCTTGAATAACCGTAGTTATGTCTTCCGGCGTGACGTATGCGCCGTACCTGTGTACCAGGGACCTTCCACTCGCAATCAATTTGCCACGTAGTCTTGCTGATTTTCTTCGCAATCGAATTCGCTCGATGCTGAGAGAAATTGGGGCCCTGAGAAATCTGTTGCACGTGTCCGTATGGAACTGTATTGGTTCGTTCGCCTTCGACGTTTCACCTGGTAAAAATTGTTTGTCTTTTACTTTTCTGCCACAAAAGGAAAACGTAACAAATTCTTTTCTCTTCGGTGCACTAATTGCAACTATTGTAGCTGTAGAAAGAAATCGTACAGCATTTCTTCGAGACAATTGCATATTTTAATGATCCCATTTAATATTTTCTCCTCGATTCTTTTTAAGAAAAAGGCGATCCTTTTTATTAAGTAATTATGTAAAATGCTTACTCCGATTTTGATAAAATTTTAATATGTTATGCAGCAACATATTCTAAACAACTTTTTTCTTTCGCAATATAGGGGGTTCGCTTTCAGTTTTTCAGATATTTCAAAAAACTATTTCTAATACTGTATTTGAATTTTTCGTATTCCTTCCAGCTACAGTATTAGCGATAGTCTTTTGCAAATATCTCGAAAACTAAAAGCAACCCCCTATATTGCAACAGGAAAAAGTTGTTCAAAATGTCGAAATCTGTAACACATTAAAATTTCATCAAAATCGGAGTACGCAGACCTTTTCTGTATAATTATCAACATTTTCAACGCCAAGCGAGTTATTATAATTTCCAAAGTTATTACATCGGGTCGATGCTCGCTGTTCCGCAGTCTCTTGAATTGTGATTATCCGGTTCAAAGATTCGCGTGAAAAGATTCCGCAACGTCCAGGAAGATTTTCGTCGCCTCCGCGAACAATTTCCCCGTGTAGAACAATGGCGAATTATTACAGAAAGATAACGAGGCGCGTTGTCGCGGGCCATCGTCACGCGCCGTGCACCGGCCCGTTCCCGAACGTTTAATTAATACTTGGTTATTTTCCCGTTGGCCAGACTCGGGGCCACAATTTCGCCATCCAATTAGTAACCATACACTCCTGACGGAAGGCCGCCATTAACGAGATTCTCGATTCTCGATTCGCTCGACCAATCTCCGACGACGAGTTGTATTAGGTGTACAAATTAATTTGTCACTACTAATCGATTGTTCATTTATTTCCGTGTCTTTCGTCTGACGTGCTCGGCTTTCAGGTTGATGGCCTCCTAATTGAAAATAACAATACTCTATCGAACGCTGCTCAGCTTACTGTTATCGTTAAACTGCGGATTTTATGCAACAAAAAATAAGTACTTAGAAATAGTCCTCCAGGGATTAATGCAACATGTCGTGGTCTGTAAAACATACAAAAGTTGACATTTTTAAACATTATTTATTTTTGAACATCCCCCAATTAAATTCACTGGCAAGTTGAGGAAATAATGCATTCCCTCGGAACAGATGTGAATGCATAAAAATTTGCAGTCTCATTACTAGATTTCTGATCAGATTCGGGCAGATTCATTATTCTTCGTTGAACAATGGTCCTCATTTGTCATGTTTTTTCAGTGCATTCATTAGTGGCGAATAATAATCCGAAGAATAATATTTCGCGTATTGTCAAGCACAATTTTATTCTCGTTCGACTTTTTATGGATGTGCCAAAAGTATCTTACAAAAATCTTTCACAAAATGCAATCCAAATGTAAACATTTTCTTTAAGTTTTGTGAACTTTGAGCTCCCTTGTGATGGGAACTTGAATGTACATTTTTAATGAACTGACCTCAAAAAGGATATCCAGTTGAGTTGTAATAGTTTGACGAATAGAATTATGCTGCTGTCGAAATTCTATATAAAATAACACGAAAATTATCTAAAAATATTCTTAAATTGAAATCAATTAATAATAATGCACGAAGCTCGTCAATTCTCCAAGTCGTTAAGATCAGGAAAACCCTTTTAAAATTTAATTCCAGTAAATATATTTTTACAAGCTATGAGAACTGCGCGATTTCCCTTGAAACTTATAAAATTATTTTCCACTTTCTCCGGTTGAAGTTAAGAACTGCTCAAGGCAGAAAAAAAAATAGAGCAACGTGGAGTAATTAGCAGCAATTTATTAATACTGTAGCTACCAAAAGACTACTGCCTGCATAAAAAATGAAGCAAAAATGTACGATTAACAAAATCTCGAAAATTTTATCTGAAGGAAACGGTTCATAAAAAGGAAGTCTCCGGTCGAATTACTAAAATAGAAAGGAATTAACACGGCCGCAGAAATTAACAGAGACGTAATACCGGCTGAGAACTCTTGATCCGCAATCTGTTAATAACAACGCGTTAACTTCGTCAATGTTCCAAGTCGTTAAGGCCGGGAAACCCGTTCAAATTGAATCCAAGTAGCAATATTCTTCAGCAGGAAGGAAAACCGCGCGACTTTCTCTTTTTTTCTCCCGGAGCTCGATAAAATTAGCTCAGCTCTTTCTCTCCGAGAGATTGAAAACCACTTGGGGGGATGAAAGGCGAAGCAACGTGGAATAATTAGCAGCGACTTATTAAGTTCGAAGTATTAGAACCTCGAGAACAGGAGAGGGAAATCTCGAGGCTCTCGGGGTCGGGGTCCGTCTCGACATCGCCATTGAAACACTTTGCCAAGGGCCGGGATCGCGAAAACTTTCGCAAGAACAAGTGTTCTCCCTGGGCTCTCTCCCCCCTCCCTCACTTCTCTTCAGAATGGAACCTTTTTTTAGCAGTGTTTCGCTATCACAGTACTTCGTCTAATATGCTTCTTTCTCTCTCTCTGCATTTCGTTTTCTCTTCGGATAATTTCTTAGTGCTCGTAGTTTATTCCCGAAGATAAGGGAAGAAATCCTTTTGGACCGGGGTCTCGATTATTCCGCTCGATAGTCCTTATCGCGAGCATGCATTCCGAGCTCCGCAGGATTAGCCAGGCACACATGCGAACTATATCTTCCGGATCGGCCACGCCGTCTCAACTTCGACTCGGGTTTCGCGATGTATTACGTCACGGTTGTGAGTTTACGCGGTCGCCCCGGATAAGCGAGAACGATTGCTAACATTCGAACCGGGAAACCTGGGGTCAGTAGCATATTATGCACAATGGGCTTTGCTGACGTAAAGACATCAACTAAAATTGTGTAGAGAAACGTCTTTTGAATTGTGGGGTATTCAGATGATTTGACTACGAATTTTATACAATCATTGCGAATGCACTGCGGATCTTATGCATTTATAGTGCATTATTTATAGGCATTATATAGAGTGCATTTATATAGCAAATTTTTATTCGGAGTCAAATTACGCAGTCTGAGAAATCACTGTAATACGAAGGAACCCAATAATAATTTTAAAAGAATATTTTGTTATACATATTGGGTTGCCACAAATAATTTTTGAAAGATGCCATTTTGGTAAATCTTACGTTTATGGAAGGCAGCACCGATGACCTTGACATATATTGTCTAGGACAACATTCTGAACAACTTTTGTCATTACAACTACCCGGTGCTCGGTTTTAGTTTTCGAGATAATTGCAAAAAAATATTGCTAATACTAAATTGAATTTTTGAAGCATGCTGGAACAATTATCTCCCGGATGGAGGACAGCTTTAACGAACTAGTATAGATTGAAGTATAAATTGAAGAATATTTTGTTATATTG